>JAOTOL010001515.1:445000-1052500 GCA_034440575.1 Imbricaverruca yamaguchii
AATTGGGAAGTCATATTGAATGGCTTAGATGCTTATGAAATGTGGACAATGATAAAAGATAAGCTATTTCAGGGTCAGGATAGGTTCATTCCCAGTAGGCAAATTAGATCAAACAGGGTTAAGCACCCTTCGTGGCTGACTAGGGAAGTTAAGCAATTACTGGACTCAAAGAAACAAGCATTCAAGAAACTAAAAGATACTAACTCGGGGTTAAACCTAGAATCATATAGAATAGCTAGAAATAAAGTTAGGAGGTGTGTTAGAGCATCTAAAAGACTTGCTGAAATCAACTTTGCTCGAGAATGTTCAGCAGGTAATGCTAAGAGATTCTTTAGCTTCTATAAATTTAAGGCTAAAAAGTGTAGTGTAGGACCACTGGAGGTAGATGGGGAAATAGTGGTTGATGATTGCGACATTGTGGAATCCCTAAGCAAGCAATTCTCATCCGTCTTCACTAAAGATAATTCTGGTACAATAGGAACATCTGTAGGCCATGCCATGGCAGGTGATATGCTGGAGGATCTTACAATAACTACAGAAGCCGTAGAGAAGCAGTTGCAGAATATAAAACCTAATAAAGCTTCCGGACCAGATGAAATATATGCTAGGATCTTAGTAGAGTGTGCTAAAGCTTTAGCAACTCCCCTAGGTATCATTTTCAGGCGATCTATGGAGTATTCAGAAGTACCTGAAGATTGGAGAAATGCAAGTGTAGTACCAATTTTCAAAAAGGGAAATAGGAAGAGTGTAGGAAACTACAGGCCAGTCAGTTTGACCTCATTAGTTTGCAAAGTACTAGAAAAGCTGGTTAAACAGAATGTTCAGATTCATCTTGATAGGCACAACCTTTAAGGGATACTCAACATGGATTTCGATCTCAAAGGTCTTGTTTAACTAACCTATTGGAGTTCATTGAGTATGTTACCAAAGAAGTAGACAATGAAAGCAGGATGGATGTTGTGTACTTGGACTTTAGCAAAGCTTTTGATAAAGTTCCACATGGAAGGTTAATTCATCAATTACAACAACATGGGATTGTAGGAAAAGTTCTACATTGGATTGAAGCATGGTTGCAGGGAAGGAAACAAAGGGTAGTATTGAATGGATGTAAATCTGGTTGGAAAGATGTTCTGAGTGGAGTGCCACAGGGCTCTGTTCTAGGGCCCCTCCTCTTTATCATCTTTGTGAACAACATTGAAGTAGGGCTGAGGAATAGAGTGTTCAAATTTGCTGATGACATCAAGCTGGTAGGAGTGGCTAACAGCAGAGATCAATCTAGTAATATTCAACTAGATTTGGACGACCTAAAAGAGTGGGCTGATCAATGGCAGATGACTTTCAACTATGATAAGTGTAAGGTTATGCATATAGGGTCTGCAGGCGAGACATTCAGTTATAAAATGGGAGGGAGGGAACTGGATGTTATTGAAGAGGAAAGGGACTTAGGTGTGTTGGTCTCAAAAGACCTTAAAGCAGAAAAACAATGTATCTCAGCTAGAAATAGGGCACTCAGAATGCTGGGACTCATTAATAGAAGTGTGAAATATAAGAGCAGGGAAGTCATGAAAAAGCTGTACTCAGCATATGTGCGGCCCCACTTGAGTACTCTGTACAAGCATGGAGCCCCTACCTAGAAAAGGATATAGATATGTTAGAAAGAGTCCAGCGCAAAGCCACTAGACTCGTCAGTGGATTAAGTAACTTAGAATATGGAGAAAGGCTTAATGCATTAGATATGTACTCACTCAAGTATAGGAGATTAAGGGGAGACATGATTGAAATGTACAAAATTGTTAGAGGGCTAGATCAGGTCAATTTGAATGATGCTCTGCAGTTTAGAGTATCCCATAGGGGTCATCAATTCAGGTTAGACAAAATGAGGTGCAGGACAGTTAAACGACAACAGGTCTTCAGTCAAAGGGTTGTTGACCAATGGAATAGGCTGCCTGCTGATGCAGTGGGGAGTCCCTCATTGAATGTCTTTAAAAGTAGGGTGGATAATTTTTTTAGACAGGAAAATGTTGTTTTTGAATTCTAACTTGTGATGCATGGGATATTGAGTATTTTCACTAGCTATATAGGGTATAACATTATGCTAGTATTATGTTGTACTATATGGGGTGTACCTAGCAGTGGATTTGGCAACTTCCTTTGCGATGTCATACTGATGAGATTGGCTGTGGTGGCACAGGTGGAGGGATTGCATGGGTTTGGAATTGATAGGTGTGAACATGTACTTTCTAATATCTTCTAGACAGGCTTGACCCAGATGGGCCCTTGTGGCCCTTATTAAGCCTTAACACTTTATGACTTTTTGACTTTTTGGTATCAGGGAGGGGTCCCGGCTTTGTTTTTATTTTGGTTCCTCTGTTTTTTATGGTTCCACCATGGTGTCCAGCGTGGTATCCAGTGTCAGGTGTCCTATGGACCAGGGGTCCGTATGGTTCCAATGGTGTCCAGTGGTGTCCCTTGGGTGTTTGGTATGGTGGTTATCCGGTGTGGGTTCTGTTGGTTTTCTATTTTGGTTTCTATTTTGGGTTTTTGGTGGGTTTCAGTGTGGTGTCCAGTGTGGTGTCCAGTGTGGTGTCCAGTGTGGTGTCCAGTGTGGTGTCCAGTGTGGTGTCCAGTGTGGTATCCAGAATGGTGTCCAGGCTTGTGTTCAGTTTGGCATCCAGTATGGTTCCAGCATGGTGTCCAGCGTGGAATCCAGTATGGTTCCCAGTATGGTGACCAGAGTGATATCCGGTATGGTTTCCAATATGGTGTCCAGTGGGGTGGCCGGTGTAGTGTCCAGTGCGGTGTACAGTGTGATGCACAGTACGGTATCCAGTGTGGTACCCAATGTGTAGTTCAGCATGGTGTCCAGCATGGTGTTCAGCATTGTGTCCTTCATGGTGTCCAGTGAGCTCTCGCTCTGCATATGCGCCTCCACGTGTGCCTGCTGGCGGCGGTCTCGTGGTAGTCGGCTCGCCCTCACACGAGCCATAGCCGGACAGTTATTGAGATGAATACGGCGTACGGCGGGCCCCAATCGCACTGAATATTGATCAGTGTGTGCGGAAGACGGGCCCGTGTGCTGCGTAATTCAGGCGAAGCCGCATCCGCTTGTACACAATCGAATACCGGGAGGGTACACAATTTAATACCGGGAGGGTATACAATTGAATGTCGGGAGGGTATACAATTTAATACCGGAAGGAAAACAGTGCCAATCAGAAGCCAGCGCGCCTCCGTTCAGCTATGTATTGTCGGAATTTTCCTGCCTCGTGTAGATATGACAGCCGTGTTCCCGGCGGGAATTCCCGGAAGGCATGGACCAAAGCTGATCTTCAGCACACGGAAACCGAGGGAAGACGATGTAGGGCGGAAGTCCGGACGCCTGCTGGACGCGCGAAGCGATACAAGTCGAGACGGTTGGTTATTGTCGTTTAGGGGCGCATCGACTGCAGAGGTCATGCAGCTACAAGCCAAGACGAGAAGTCGGAAGGCTAAATGTAAAAGTAGACAAGTCGAAAGGATGACAGTGAAATGAGCAAGACAATTGAACTAAAAGTCCAAAGTATGAAAGTCGAACCAATGAAAGTCATTCACACAAAAAGAAAAATGGCAAAAAGTAAAAATAGCAAATGAAAAAGTAAAAAAACGAAAGGACAAAAAGTAAATAGAACAAAAGTTAAATGGAAAAGGTGAAGGGTTGAAAGTCAATTGGGAAAATCAACAGAATAAACGTCGAAAGGATGCATGATAAAAGAGACAGATCGAACTCACCAAAAGTCCGAATGATTCAAGTTGAACGGTCAAAAGACAAAAGTCGAACGGGTGGAAGTCCAAGTAATGACTGTTGGATGGGGAATGTAAAGATGACGAGACCGGAAAAGGGAGCCGGGGCGCGGACACTGGGAACATGGCCGGTTAATGAGATCTGAAAGCAGAACCAATTAATTATATCAGTCATTTAGTGGAGTTTGCTATGTCGAAGCATGCATATACCTACATATCTCAACGAATGCATGTTTCTTATTTAAGAAACAAATAAATAAACAAATATGCATATATAAATATATATAGTAGAACATATATATATATATATATATATATATATATATATATATATATTATATATATATATATATATATATATATTGGAATACGCTTCCGACAGATTTTTGTGTATGCATATGTTAGTAAGTATTACAGTAGTACCGTCCCCTTTGGTTGCCTTTGCAGATCCTGTTCCCTTTCTTTCCACATTCGGCTTTTCCCCCGACTATTATCGTTTTTGTTTTTCTCCCTACTTTCTCCGTTGAACTTGTATCCCTTCGACTTTTCTACCTGCAACTATTTGTCCTTTCCACTTTTATGGCTGTTGAACTTTCATCGCCTCGACTTTAATCCACTGATCTCTCCTCTTCGATTATTATCTCGATTATGTTGTTGTATATTGTATATATTATCCTATATTATATAGCCCATTTTATTATATCTCCTCCTCCCCTTCTCTCCTTCAGCCTTTTTTTTTTTTGCCTTTTTTTTTGGCGACTTTTTGGTCGGGGCCCGTGGCGGATATATTCATCTGCAGAAAAAAAAAATTTTACACGGAAAAAAAAAGAAGGGCAGGCAAAAAAAATTTTAAAAAGAAAAAGGAGGATGAGAGGATCCTATATCGTTTTTTGTTCCACGGAGCGCTATGAGCACAAAAGTAATGTCATGAAGTTTGGGGACGTGCACCTCGGTCCCCTACAGTAGCAACGCACGCACCTACGTGTCAGGTTCAGCTCGTTTTGTCTTTCACTACTTGGCACGCAAGCTGGCAGCGGCGGAGAACGGGTGGTGAGCTTCACACTCAGTTATGATTTTACCTGTGTTTCTACAGTAGGCTCCCTTACCGGATAATTGGTTTGGTACCAAATTCCAATATTTTAGCATTGAATAGGTTGTCATTGTCATTCATCAACCATTTAAGTGTCGATTATGCAGAAGCTAAATACTTGCAAGCGTAATATGTATAGAGCAATTGGTGCCATAACTGATGTCATGTTTGCACGCACAGCCCGGATGCAATCATGCAAATTCCAGTTGTGTGAGGGCTGTTCTCCAAAGGATGCGCTGACAGCCGGTAACATTTAACCACAGACTAATGGCAACAAACAACAACGAGCACTGCGGATGGCAACAAACGACAACGGGTATGACGGATGGCAGCAAACAGCAACGGACATGGCGGATGACATCAAATCGCATCGAGCTGTAGAGCTGCTACAGGGCCGGCGGCAGTCAAACCAGCCAAACGCTACTTCGCTGTGCTGAGGGAAGCCTATTGTACATGATGGGGAGGGGAGCTGGCGTATGATTCAAGCCGCGCGAGACTTACTCCTCGGCATCTTCATCAGACGGTGTGACGTGGCTGCCGGTCGAAGTCATGTCAGCTGGGCCGAACAGTCACGTGGACATTTAATGATCACAATACCAGGATGTTTTCTAACTGTGTCACTCGTTCGAACTTGGAAATCGATCAAATCAACGCTCAGTACCTGTCTTACCATCGACATAATCATGGTTCAGTAGTGCCACTCTTACAGCCGACATAATCATCGCTCGGTGCCGTTCTTACAATCGTCATAATCATCACTCAGTGCCCTCGCATAATCGACATGATCATCGCTCAGTGCCGCTCTTACAATCAATATGGTCAGCGTACATGCTCCCGTTGCAATCGATATAATCATCGCTAAGTGTCACTCTTGAAATCACACCGCCCGTCGCATTGCTACTAAGGTACTTATGCTCCGGTGGGATATATCTCGAGATGTGTTTGCCTGGTAACTATGGCAACACTAATGCGAAAATCCCGCCGGGCTCGTTATTAAGCGCTGAGCTCGATCACGAGCCATTACCTGCTGGACTACTCAGCTCGTGATTAAGGTGACTGGAGACCACCAGTGAAGAGTGGAGCCGTCGACAGCCATCAGCAATGATGTGCGAGGCCTCGCTGCTGGTCGAGGTTTTCGATTCCTGCAGCTTCGCAGGCGATGAGCAGGTGAGTTTGTTAAGCAGAAATTGAGTCGAAGATGTGAGACTGCATTGCTTTATCCCGCCAGAGTGGGATGGAGCGACGCACTTCGGGCGGGTTCAGGCTTCTCGGGCATGCCGTGATAGCCTCGAACCAGTGACGTCTCCTCGCGACGGACTGAGTAAGCTCCAGACCGCCGCAGCCACACATGTGGTGGTCGGTCTGAAGCAGTTGGGACCGGTCGCCTGCAAGCTCCGACCAATTGTCCTATTTTGTTGTTTGGGCTAGTTTCAGCCGGCCAAGATTGATCTGCATGGATCCCCTGGGGAACGTTTAGGCGAAGCCAAGCGTGACGCTGCTCGAGCATCTGTGACGTTTCATTGAAACTGAGAGTTCAGGGAATGTGTCTTTCTCACATGAAACGACTCCGAGGCATCATATTTCCGGGTTACCATACGGCACTGGCGACCAATTCGCGAATCCACTTCCCATCCGACCACACTTCAGGCAGTGTAATGAACGCTCGCTGTGTCTGCTATGCTGCTGTTTCACGTGATCTATTTACGGACCGCTTCCTTCACGCGAAATGACATACCATGACAAAATGACTTCACGCATGGAATGGCAGCATACCGTGGGTGTGTCTCTAAGAATGTAAGCTTGTAGCGCTGACACTCCGAATGGCAGCATATCGTGGGTGTCCAAAGAATGGCAGCATACCGTGGGTGTGTAGCCGCTGACACTCCAAAGAATGGCAGCATACCATGGGTGGGTTGGCGCTGACAGTCCAAGAATGGCACCATATGCCATGGGGTGGGACACTCCAAGGAATGGCAGCATACCGTGGGTGTGTAGCCGCTGACACTCCAAAGAATGGCAGCATACCATGTGTGGGTAGGCGCTGACACTCCAAGGAATGGCAGCATACCGTGGGTGTGTAGCCGCTGACACTCCAAAGAATACCATGGATGCCATGGATGGGTACCCGTTGCACGTCATGGGGTGACATGCAGCACTGCACAGCACTGGGTCTGCGGTTGCTGACCATCCCAGTTATGCGGCTTACGAGACTGGCTGTGGTCTGCTATTGTTGTCATCACCAGCTACAATCGGCCAGGCATCTCCATTTAATCCTCACAGTTTATCAAAGTTTAACATTTTTCTTCTTCTTTTTCTTCTTCTTCTTTTCTTTTCCAGCTCGGGCTACTTGTGATTTGTCTTCTGATCCACATAATTTTGAGTGATTCAATGAAGGTGTCTAACTCCATCGCCACTTGTCCTCCTTTCAACTTTTCTTTGTAAACGCAGCTTCGTCTGATCTTATCTCCCTTACCACTCAAAAGGAAATTGAAGAATAATGTGCTAAGTTTTCTAATAAGCGACTCACTCGGTTTTGTTAGCGCCGAAGGGTTTTAGCCTTCATGGTGTCGCAGTTTTAACCCTCACGGTGTCGCAGAATTTCCGGGCTCGCAGTGCAGCTTGGAGGTGGAGGTTGAGGGTGGGGCTCCGACTTAACCCCATTAACGCCTTGTCGAGGCATGATGAAATTCTCCCTTACACTTTCAGAGATGCTTCACACATTGTTCTCTATTTCTTTCGGTTAATCTTCCAGGTCAGGTAGAACAGGTCAATGTCGAGAACAGCCAGTGGCCAGTTTTTCGCCGTAGTTCTCGGTAAGCGCGGTTTCGAGCTTCAATATCGATGACACGGAAGCTGACGATTTAATGTAGCATACTGACACATGCAAAGGTCAAGGACACGAATAAAATGTAGACTAAGGACGTAAACATATGTCATGAACTGCTTATATCATGTTTGAAGCACATGGTGTTTTGGAAAAAGTAAGAATCATCGTCAAAGGAAAGCTACGGTTTTCCTACGGTAGAAAATTGCTGAAAAAGAAAATGAAAAAGTCTTTCCAAGTATTCTGAAAACAATGAGCATCAAAATCACATTTGAGCACACTTATAACATAACAAATGGAATCGGAATGCTGAATTGCCAAAGCTTAGCTATTTTTACGCCTGAATGGCCCACATGCTAGCCTCCAGAGCGCGACATTCTATTATTATCATCATTCTGATTTCTCGAAATCTTTGCCGGTAAAAAGTGACGCACAATAAGTTTCATTCTAGCTTAAGCGTGGTGTGTTCTGGGGAAGTGGTTTGAGGTCACATTTACATTTTTTTTTTTTTATTTGTCTGTTATCGTTTGCATGCACATTGTTTGCACACTGTTGATATTTCATGCTTTACTGTGCATACACTGCGCGGTTGTTAATGAAAGTGTTCTAACGTACATCTAAAACCCGCATTGAGACGAGGTTCTTACCTGAATTTGATCGATTATGGATCCGAAACATTAACAGACGAATCGTTGTAATGGGCATCTTTTCCTTCTTTCATACTTCTTCTTTTTGCCCATCTTTTTCACCTTGCTCACTCACATCAAAGGCCATTCCATAAATGGCACGGCTTTCTACGGAGCTATGATCACTTTGGTTGGATGATTCGTGTTGTCGTGGTCGCAAGTGTTAACACGCTTTTTCTGTCTTCACCTACATGGGCGCCAACTTCCTAGTCTTGCTCACATGACCTCGCGCCGTGATGCCACGGCCTGCGGGTCAGCCCAGGTCAGCGGGGGTCAGTGAAAATAGCCAGGTCAGCCGTGGTCAACTACGTCCGCGATTAGGAGCGGAACAGCGCCGCGTTCGCCGCGTGCGCGGCGGGCAGCGGCGCACATCAGAAAAACGGCGCGCCGCGTCGCCGGGACAACTTTCACGCCTTGTAACGAGATTGTGTTGTGACGCGCGCGTCTGGCGCGGCCATCTCAATGGCGCGTCACGCGGCCGAAAAACGCCGGCAAAAATGGCGCGGCCCGCTGAGCGGCGACATCACGCGGACGACTGGGCTGTGTCGGCTGGCCTGTGACAACCAGAGCCACCGGCAAAGGGCCGACGTGCTGCCGCCCGGGGACTGGGCTCTGTCGACTGGCCTGCGACGACTGGGGCCGTCGCCAGCGGGCCGACGTGCTGCCGCCTGGCGACTGGGCTCTGTCCGCTAGCCTGCGACGACTGGGGCCACTGGTAGAGGGTTGACATTCTGGGGCCGACTGGGCTCTGTCCGCTAGCCTGTGACAACTGGGGCCACTGGTAGAGGGCTGACATTCTGCGGCCGACTGGGTTCTGTCGGATGGCCTGTGACGACCAGAGCTGCTGAGAGGCGACGTTCTCTGGTCGACTGGTCCCTCAGCTGGCTTGCAATAACCAGAGCCAACGGCAAAGGGGCGGCATCCTGGGGCCGACCTGGCTTTATCGGCTGGCCTGCGAGTATCAGATCAGCCGGCAAAGCACGTCACTAATTGGCTGCTTGATCTGGTGTTCATCTGCGAACGGGGCTGTTGTACACATCAGAGGGGGCGGTCCTGCCTCCGGCCTCCGGGTGCAGCAGATCAGTTGTTAGCGCGGCTGACCCCCGCCCCTCACGTTGTCCGCCCACCTTCAGCCCCGGGCGATGCTCACGCTCACAAGAGCTGGCACGGGTATCGGTATTGACGTGGTTATCCACAGGTCGCTGGCAGTTCTCCCCCGCCGGCTATGGGATGTATTTTCCTCATTATGCGCTTGATTGAACTGTTTGAACGGAATTTTCGCTTTGGTCACGTTCGCATATGAAAACATAACCGCCACAACCTTGCAATTAATCACGGCGCCCATGTAGCGTCTGGGTTAAACGTACCTATAGTTGTTTCGGTCCTATATTTTTCGTCCGCGACGACGAAGCCGCTGTGATGTATGTGTGCGATTCGTTTGTCGTTGCCTGATTGCCGGGCGATCAGGTGACCAGACACACCTGATGACCGGCCATTGTAATTTGATGACCACGACACCAGATGCGACACACGACTGCAACGGAGCTGCGGCACACCACTGTAATGGAGCGTCGCCACACCACTGTAGTTGAGCGGCGCCACACCACTGTAATGGAGCGGCGCCACACCACTGTAATGGAGCGTCGCCACACCACTGTAATGGAGCGGCGCCACACCACTGTAATGGAGCGTCGCCACACCACTGTAATGGAGCGGCGCCACACCACTGTAATGGAGCGTCGCCACACCACTGCAATGGAGCGTCGCCACACCACTGTAATGGAGCTGCGCCACACCACTGTAATGGAGCGGCGCTACACCACTGTAATGGAGCGGCGCTACAACACTGTAATGGAGCGTCGCCACACCACTGTAATGGAGCGTCGCCACACCACTGTAATGGAGCAGCGGTACACCACTGTAATGGAGCTGCACCACACCAGTGTAATGGAGCGTCGCCATACCACTGTAATGGAGCGGCACCACACCACGCAATGGAGCTGCACCACACCACTGTAATGGTGCGGCGCCACACCACTGTAATGGAGCGGCGCCACACCACTGTAATGGAGCGTCGGTATACCACTGTAATGGAGCGTCACCACACCACTGTAATGGAGCGGCGCCACACCACTGTAATGGAGCGGCGCCACACCACTGTAATGGAGCGGCGCCACACCACTGTAATGGAGCTACGACACACCACTGTAATGGAGCTGCACCACACCACTGTAATGGAGCTGCGCCACACCACTGTAATGGAGCGGCGCTACACCACTGTAATGGAGCGGCGCTACAACACTGTAATGGAGCGTCGCCACACCACTGTAATGGAGCGTCGCCACACCACTGTAATGGAGCAGCGGTACACCACTGTAATGGAGCTGCACCACACCAGTGTAATGGAGCGTCGTCATACCACTGTAATGGAGCGGCACCACACCACTGCAATGGAGCTGCACCACACCACTGTAATGGTGCGGCGCCACATCACTGTAATGGAGCGGCACCACACCACTGTAATGGAGCTGCACCACACCACTGTAATGGAGCGGCACCACACCACTGTAATGGAGCGGCACCACACCACTGTAATGGAACGTCGGTATACCACTGTAATTGAGCGGCGCTACACCACTACAATGGAGCGTCGCTATGCCACTGTAATGGAGCGTCGCCACACCACTGTAATGGAGCGGCGCCACACCACTGTAATGGAGCGGCGCCACACCACTGTAATGGAGCGGCGCCACACCACTGTAATGGAGCTGCGCCACACCACTGTAATGGAGC
Organism: Imbricaverruca yamaguchii; assembly: GCA_034440575.1. Lineage (NCBI taxonomy): Eukaryota > Metazoa > Arthropoda > Thecostraca > Neoverrucidae > Imbricaverruca > Imbricaverruca yamaguchii. Next base: position 456,174 of record JAOTOL010001515.1, read on the forward strand.
GTCGCCACACCACTGTAATGGAGCGTCGCCACACCACTGTAATGGAGCGGCGCCACACCACTGTAATGGAGCGGCGCCACACCACTGTAATGGAGCGGCGCCACACCACTGTAATGGAGCTGCGCCACACCACTGTAATGGAGCTGCGCCACACCACTGTAATGGAGCGGCGCCACACCACTGTAATGGAGCGTCGCTACAATACTGTAATGGAACGTCGCCACATCACTGTAATGGAGCGTCGCCACACCACTGTAATGGAGCAGCGGTACACCACTGTAATGGAGCTGCACCACACCAGTGTAATGGAGTGTCGCCACACCACTGTAATGGAGCGGCACCACACCACTGCAATGGAGCTGCACCACACCACTGTAATGGAGCGGCGCCACATCACTGTAATGGAGCGGGCCACACCACTGCAATGGAGCGTCGCTATGCCACTGTAATGGAGCGTCGCCACACCACTGTAATTGAGCGGCGCCACACCACTGTAATGTAGCGGCGTCACAGCACTGTAATGGAGCGGTGCTACACCACTGTAATGGAGCGGCGCCACACCACTGTAATGGAGCGTCGCCACACCACTGTAATGGAGCGTCGCCACACCACTGTAATGGAGCGGCGCCACACCACTGTAATGGAGCGGCGCCACACCACTGTAATGGAGCGTCGCTACACCACTGTAATGGAGCGGCGCCACACCACTGTAATGGAGCTGCACCATGTCACTACAAGGGAGCTGCGACACACCATCGTAATGGAGCTGCGGTACACCAATGCAGTAGAGCTGGGACACTCAATTGTTCTGGCGTGAATCTCTGAGGTCACCAGAACTGGACCATGGTGGTCGACCACACCCTACTGAAACACGGTGGTCGACCACGCCCTGCTGAAACACGGTGGTCGGCCACACCCTACTGAAACACGGTGGTTGACCACATCCTACTGAAACACGGTGGTCGACCACACCCTACTGAAACGTGGTGGTCGAAACACGGGTCGGCCACATCCTACTGAAACACGGTGGTCGACCACACCCTGCTGAAACACGGTGGTCGACCACACCCTACTGAAACACGGTGGTCGACCACACCCTACTGAAACATGGTGGTCGACCACACCCTACTGAAACACGGTGGTCGACCACACCCTACTGAAACACGGTGGTCGACCATACACAACTTGGCAAACGTCGCTGGGTGCCGAATCCAGCAGGCTTTCTTTAGCCTGGGCGCAGACTGGGAGCCAACTGGGTGCCGACCGGGAGCCGACCGGGAGCCGACCGGGAGCCGACCGGGAGCCAACTGGGAGCCGACCGGGAGCCGACCGGGAGCCGACCGGGAGCCGACCGGGAGCCGACTGGGAGCCGACTGGGAGCCGACCGGGAGCCGACCGGGAGCCGACCGGGAGCCGACTGGGAGCCGACCGTGAGCCGACCAGGAGCCGACTGGGAGCCGATCGGGAGCCGACTGGGAGCCGACCGAGAGCGACTGGTTGCCGACTGGGAGCCGACTGGGAGCCGACTGGGAGCCGACCGGGAGCCGACTGGGAGCCGACCGGGAGCCGACCGGGAGCCGACCGGGAGCCGACTGGGAGCCGACTGGGAGCCGACTGGGAACCGACTGGTTGCCGACCGGGAGCCGACTGGGAGCCGACTGGGAGCCGACTGGGAGCCGACTGGGAGCCGACTGGGAGCCGACTGGGAGCCGACTGGGAGCCGACTGGGAGCCGACTGGGAGCCGACTGGGAGCCGTCTCGGCCGCAGCCAGTCGGGCGTACTCTGATTTCCGGCCTCCTGAGTTGGCCGCTCGAGAGTCAATCGCTGCCGACAGATTACAGCTCGGCCCATTGGACTCGCCAAGGATCACGATAAAAGCCGACAGGAGCCCTTTGGTCCCAGCCGGCCGGAAGAAATGCCCGGGTATACTTGGCTGGGCATTAGCAGGGGCGGGCGCTGGGCTCTCGGCTCTCCACTCCTCGACGCTCCTCTCCACTCCTCGGCAGAACTCTTATGTGCCACTCTTATGTGCCACTCTTATGTGCCACTCTAGGAAGTGTCACAGGGCGTGCGGACGGAAGATTCCGAGCACTCCTCTTCCGCCGGTGGACGTTGGCCGCGGTAGCTCAATTGTGGGTTCGAATCCCACAACCGACGGCTTTTACCCAGTCCACCCGCGACCAATCGGCGTGAGAGGTTGGCGACGCTATGTAACCTAGCGGTTGAATGCGTCGTAAAATAACCCAAGGTTCCACCGGTGGAGAACATTTCAGTACCGGACTCACGATATGGAGGCCACAATGTTTGTCCCAATCGAGGGGTCCAGGCTCCTTATTGACCCATTCCCCAGTCGTGTATCTTCTCGAGCGTTGGGCTGTTCCACCTAGGTTGTGCTTGGCATGATTCCGATGGCACTCTCAGTAGACTAAGCCCTCATGCAAGCACGAGTACATGCTGCTTCTTACCTATTTTGTCACGTCCCACATTGTCACCGTAATTTTGTCCCGAATGCATGCTGATTTTCTCTCATCCATGTTTAGTTTGACCGTGGCGAGGTGTGCTCACCCATGTTGGACTTATCAATACTTTCCTGAAGAGTCTGTGGGAACGTCTGATGCAAGAGTAATTTAGTGCAAATTGAGGCGAACGTGCAGATAGTCATCAACATTTCTCCCTCTTCTTTTTTTCTGATCTTTACAATTTGAATAGGGTGAAGATATGTTGTGAAGCGCACTTCAGCAATAGATGCCAGCGGCACCAAATTGTCTTGCTTGGAAGAGCGAGGAGCGCCCTGGGCCATTTGTTGGCGCGTCGAATATCCACGAGTCATCTGGAATGTTTGTACTCGACTGATATATAAATGCCATGATGTTCGCTGATGCTGGCATTTACTTCGGTATTGATAACAGAAACTTGACGTATCTATTCTGTCATCTTAGGCAGCCTGCCCGACTTGAGAACTGTTCTAACTGAGACTTATCCCAAGACTTATTATGACGGGTTGTTTTCCATGCTCGTATATATCACTTATTGCTAGGCAGGCCTCCGTTTTGTTTTGCCAACGGTCACAGCTATATTGTCTGTAGTTGGTGAGAGTTGGTTTGACACAACGGCTTAGTGGAAGGCTTCCCGGCTTACGGCAAGGAGCTTTTGCGAGTTCAACCAAACGGCAACAGATTCCACATCGATAATATATGCATAAGCACGAGCTCTGCAGAAACAGGTGCCTGTGCCGCACGTTGTAGCTACACGAATGCTCCTGCAGCCTGAAGTCGTGCTATACTTCGATGGAAAGAAATCAACCGAGCACCGCTGCGCGAAGCCCCCTGGTGTTCTGGGACAATACACAGACGAACTATTGCCACACACCTCCCTGTGTGCTCGGTACCGGACTAATGCTGCAGTGGGCTGGCTCCATCACATTCCCTTTCTGAAGGGCCTGAATTACGAGAGAGAGAAAGACAGATAGAGAGAGAGAGAGAGAGAGAGAGAGAGAGAGAGAGAGAGAGAGAGAGAGAGAGAGAGAGAGAGAGAGAGAGAGAGAGAGAGAGAAGGATGTGATATATATATATATATATATATATATATATATATATATATATATATATATATATATATATATATATATATATATATATATATATATATATATATATATATATATATATATATATATATATATATATATATATATATATATATATATATATATAAATATATATGTATGTATAGATAGATAGAGAGATAGACATATAGAGAGAGAGGGGGGAATAGAGAGAGAGAGAGGGGTGAGAGAGAAAGAGAGAGAGCGAGAGAGAAGCCGATCTATGACGGCCTCACTGCCTCCAGCATTTCGCCGCTCTTCTATGTACGATAATGGAATTTGCCTGCAGCGAGGGAACAAAGCAGGGCAGAGATCCCGGGACTGGCGTCTCATTTGTGACTTTCTCAGAGACGAGATCACGGCAGCCAGCTCCCTCATCCGCGGCTCGTCTTTGATTGCAGCACGTCGCGGCTGTACGGACCGGACCGGCCTCCGATATGACATGGTGGCTTGTGGAAAAGGGGAGGGTAGGGCGGCGAACGGCAAACGAACGCTATCAGCCGTCTCTTCGGGTAGGATGGCCCAGAGACTGGTGGATCGTGTCCTGGGACGGCCCAGAGACTAGTGGGTCACCTCCGGGGACGGCCCAGAGACTAGTGGGTCGTCTCCGAAGGAAGACTGGGGACGGCCAGCTATTTCGAGATACGATCGAGCGTCTCCGGATATTGGAGCCTCCTTCAGGCACCTCCCCGGAGAAAGCTGGGCGACGGTGGAAGCTGGCGACCCTTCAGCCGACCTGAAGTGTTGTCCAGAGGCCACGTGCAGCGTCTTTCTCCCGGTCCGATGGCTGGGAACGTCGGCAGCCACTACAGCGGCCCCTGAAATACTTCACATCGCGCTCGACACTCCGACGCCCTGTTTTCGCGGTGGCCCGTTGCCAAGGAAACCATCCGTCGGATGCTATCGTTGGGATTGGGTCTGACGCCGTCCCGGGGCGGTAAATATTGGTGAATCCGCCCGGATCGCTTCGCCGGCAATTGAACAGCTGTGCTCTGCGTTGGAGGGCTGTGACAGCTCGCTGGCTGTGTCACTCGCGAGGAGATTTCGAGGACCCGAAGCCTATCTTTGGGCCGATCTCGGAGGCCCAAAGCCGATGGAATGTCTTGCCGTCCTCAATTCGCTGATGAAGTCATACCATGTCGATCAACATCGAGCAAATTAATAGCAACTAATAAAAAGCGGATTGAATGCAACGTTCTGATGTAATTAAGCTTGACAGCAACGGGTATAGAAATATTGCAATGTCAACTGGCACATTTGGATTTTCCGTAAACATAGGATGTAAAATAGGTCACTACCTTGCCCTAGAATGAATCCAACTTGCTGTCACTCGTTTTATAAGCCAGTCTAGTTCTCATGGCGAGAAGAAGTGAGCGCACCCAGATTTGCTGTCTATTTGGATTACGAGCATTGGCTCAGATGCCCTGCCTAGTTTTTCACAGTGATTGCAGCAGGCCAGGCAAGATGCAGCCATGTTCGTTAAACATGACACGCAGTTATGTCACGAACACGACTTGGCATTTGTATCGTATTTGTATTGACATCGGCTCTTGGCTTGGTGGCTTCTATTAACTGCTGCATTTGTCTGCAATTTCTATTTATTATACACGGGTACTCTAACTGATCCAGTGTAGGGTTGGATACATCCGCTGGTCCGGTGCAGTTACGTGCGTCCAGTGATCCAGTGCAGGGTTGTGTGTTTCCAGTGATCCGGTGCATGGTTAGGTGCGTCCGTCCAGTGATCCAGTGCGGGGTTGTGTGTTTCCAGTGATCCGATGCACGGTTAGATGCGTCCATCAGGTCCAGTGGTATCCAGTGCACGGCCAGGTGTGTCCAGTGATCCAGTGCATGGTTGCGTGCCTCCAGTGATGCAGTGCATGGTTAGATGTGTTCAGTGATCCAGTGCAGGGCTACGCGCCTCCCGTGATCCTGTGCTCAGAATATTCTCTATGCAGCAGCAAAGCATCATCATGTACGGCTGTGACCAGTAGACAAAACGTGCACCCCATCCGCCCGAAGGTTCGGGATTGCTTAGCAACATGCTACCACGAAGGCAATACTTATCGGCAGTCCTCTGCGTGGTGACTACTCTGCACACTGAGACTACTCTGCACACTGAGAGTAGTCTCGGAGCCGTGTCGACTGCGGATTCGTGCTCACGACTGACGATGTGGCTCCTGCCTCAGAGTGGGTCGGGTCATCTGACTCTCTCCTGTCCGACGGCGAGTCAGGTCATCTGACCTGCTCCTGGCCGAGGGGGTCGGGTCATCTGACCTGCTCCTGGCCGAGGGGGTCGGCCACTGGCCTGTCCGAGGGCGGGTCAGGTCATCTGACCCACTCCTGTCCGACAGCTGGTCAGGTCATCTGACCTGCTCCTGTCCGAGGGCGGGTCATCTGACCTACTCCTGTCCGAGGGCGGGTCAGGTCATCTGACCCACTCCTGTCCGACAGCTGGTCAGGTATTTGACTCTACTGTGGAGGTCATCTGACCCACTCCTGTCCGAGGGCAGGTCATCTGACCCACTCCTGTCCGACAGCTGGTCAGGTCATCTGACCCACTCCTGTCCGAGGGCGGGTCAGGCCATTTGACCCACTCCTGCTTGAGTATCGCCCATCCATATCACACCTGCATGGCATCGACTCACTTGCACTGTCTAAACTGCCGCCTAAACTGCTGCCACTGCTGCCTAAACTGCTGCCTAAGCTGCTGGCTAGACTGCCGCATAAACTACTGCCTAAGCTGCTGCCTAAGCTGCCACCTAAATTGCTCCGGTCTTGAACACACACCGTGGCGTTGACGCGACGCGCATCTGCCTCGCGACATTCGTGCCGGAACTAACGAAAACCTGCGCCGAGCACTCGAGCCCGTTAGCCTTTCCGCCTCGGACATCTCGTATTTAATTAAGATTAAACGAGATTCCGAGACGGCGCGGACCGGTCCTGTCACTTCCCTGGCGGCCGCTCCTCGTTCTGGAGCAATCTGCGCGCGGCAGAAGTCATCTGGACGCGCCCGGTGCGTGCTGCCAAATTCAAATTAGTCGCCGTCGTTAAGGGCATTACTGTCGCGTTAAATACTTCTCACATATGCGGCCGTTGTCTCCGTGCCGACGGGCGGAGACAGGAGGCCGCCGCGTCGCCGCCGACACCAGCAGACGCGCGCCGCGCTGCCGTCCGAACGTGACGTCAGCACGGGAGCGTGACGTCACAGGTGTGACGTCCCGCGGGCGTGAAGTATAACCGGTGTACGGGTCGAGCCGCTCTCTAGTTCCTCTGCGTCTGATCACCTTGCAGGGTAGCCGGTCAATTTTTGCCTGCGACACGGCAAACCACTCGGAGAACTCTTTCGCACACGGCTTGCTTTCGCGTGCAAATTCGGAACCTGCCCGGCCAATTCGTGCCGATCGAGGTCAGGTCATCCAACCGGCAAAGTAGTGAATGTTAAGATACGGTAATTGCTTGGTGCATAGCAAGTTTTCAGCAGTCTTCATTATTGTCGCGGATCAAGCCAAACTATTCAGCACATACCAGCATGCACAAGCACACGCACAAGAGCACGTACAAGTACACGCACAAGCACACGCACAAGCACACACACACACACAAGCACACGCACAAGCACACGCACACACACGCGCATCTTAATGTACTGCTTCGTCATGCACTTACTCTGCCTTTATTTGCAAAACAAATTATATTTACAGGCAGCCAGTGACCTTTATGGTCCGACACTCATCTAAGCTGACTATCACTCACCCACTGAATCACTGAATAACAATGAAATTCGCAGGTAAATTATGTTCAAGGATAATCCAAATATTCTAAGTTATGTCTATTTTTCCAATTGCCCAATGCCTCTTTACAGAATATGTTCCCCACAATGAACAATTAATTTCATCGAAACAATGAAACATGCAGGTAAATTATGATCAAGGCTTTTAAAATATCCCAACTTAAGTCTATTTTTCCAATTGCCCATCACCTCCTTACAAAAGAAAGATCCACAAAAAATGAGTAAATTTCTGCAGACCCAACACCGCGGTGGATATCTGCTGATCGTGCACCAGCAGGCACAACTCTGGGCCAAGGCAAGGAAAACAATATTGCGGTTCTACAGAGCAATAGCTCGCCCCACCCTGGAACACAACAACATTGTATGGAACATCATTTCGCTGACACTGAACAAAACGTTGGAAGTCGTTCAAAACAGCTGCATAAGAACAGCATCTCAGCAAGACATCAACAACTGGCCGACTAGCAGACTCAGGCATCTCCCCACCGGTTCAGGGGTCAGGACATAACAGCTGTGTCACTACCACACTACAATTCAATCCACTGACAACGACACGGCACAGCGCTAGTTTTGACCTGACAGCTACGACAAGGGCTGAGGTAACCTGAGGTTGACACCCTCAAATAAACTTATGCCGAAATAAGCTCAACATAAATTTCCAGTTACCACATCGACCTAGCCGAGTCATAGCCTAGCCCAGCATTAAACATTACTATGCTGAGCTATGTGGCAGCGTATGGCTACCGCTGTCCCTGCTGTCGGCCGATTACTCACCGGGGAACAGACGGCACGAGGAGATACGACACAGTGGAGACAGTCGCGGGGGAGATCCCAGATGGAGGGGACGGTACAGGTGGACACGACCTGGTGAAGACAAGACACAGAGGAGATCCCAGTTGGAGGGGACGGTACAGGTAGATACGACCTGGTGAAGACAAGACACAGAGGAGATCCCAGGTGGAGGGGACGGAACGGGTGGACACGACTGGTGAAGACAAGACACAGAGGAGATCCCAGATGGAGGGGACGGTACAGGTGGACACGACCTGGTGAAGACAAGACACAGAGGAGATCCCAGGTGGTGGGGACGGCACGGGAAACACGACATGGTGAAGACAAGACACAGAGGAGATCCCAGGTGGACGGGATGGTACAGGTAGACACGACCTGGTGAAGACAAGACACAGAGGAGATCCCAGGTGGAGGGGACGGCACAGGGAAACACGACATGGTGAAGACAAGACACAGAGGAGATCCCAGGTGGAGGGGACGGCACGGGAAACACGACATGGTGAAGATACGATGCGGGGGAGATCAGAGGGAGAGAGAACGGTGCGAGGTAGACGTGACACAAATGAAGGCATGCTATGAGGGGAGACGAAATACCAGAAGAGAGAGAGAGAGAGAGAGAGAGAGAGAGAGAGAGAGAGAGAGGGGGAGAAGAGAGAGAGAGAGAGAGAGAGAGACAGAGTGAGAGAGAGAGAGAGACGACGCGAGGGGGACATGGATCAAAAGAGGGAATGTACCTGACAGAAGACACGACATGAGGAGAACATGACATGACAGAAGACGTCACCAGATGTCACCAGACGGAGGGAGGCACAACGTGACAGAAGACACGAGAGATGTCACCAGACGGAGGGAGGCACAACATGACAGAAGACACGAGAGATGTCACCAGACGGAGAGAGGCACAACATGACAGAAGACACGAGAGATGTCACCAGACGGAGGGAGGCACAACATGACAGAAGACGTCACCAGATGTCATCAGACGGAGGGAGGCACAACATGACAGAAGACATCACCAGATGTCACCAGACGGAGGGAGGTACAACGTGACAGAAGCGAGGTACAACATGACAGAAGACATCACCAGATGTCACCAGACGGAGGGAGGCACAACGTGACGGAGGATCACCGACGGAGGGGGACGAGCCGGAGGAGAGGGGACACGCCCCCAGGTGGAACACCACACGTTGCCGCACCACGGCCGCCTGCCGCCGCTCGGCGGATTTTCACGCGCACGCACGAGGTCGGAGTGGGTGGGGGGGGGCGGGGTAGGGGGGCACACAGCGGGTTACACAGGCGGGTGTCGGCGGCCGAAGACGGATGTGACGCCGCCCAGAGGTCGCCGGCGCACGCATCTGTCTCGGCCGTCACTACAGACCGTGTCCACGTCTGTCTCGGGGGCCACTGGGGACCCCGTCCACGTGTCGGCTGACGATGTGGCCGGCGGTGTGGTCGGCGGTGTGGCCGGCGGTGTGGCCGGCGGTGTGGCCGCGGCGGTGTGGTCGGCGGGTGGTCGGCGGTGTGGCCGGCGGTGCGGCCGGCGGTGTGGTCGGCGGTGTGGCCGGCGGTGTGGTCGGCGGTGTGGCCGGCGGTGTGGTCGGCGGTGTGGCCGGCGGTGTGGTCGGCGGTGTGGTCGGCGGTGTGGCCGGCGGTGTGGCCGGCGGTGTGGTCGGCGGTGTGGCCAGTGGGACAGCCACAGAGAATCACAGCAGTAGTCAGCAGTGTCCCACATCATACCACACCAGTGACCAGTAGTGTATCCCGCATATTACCACACCAGTAGCCAGCAGTGTGCCCATATATTACCACACCAGTAGCCAGCAGTGTGCCCATATATTACCACATCAGTAGCCAGCAGTGTGCCCATATATTACCACATCAGTAACCAACAGTGACACACGTAATGTCGCATAAGTAGTCAACAGCATCACGCATCATACCACATCAGCATCCATCAGTGTCCCACAGCATATCACATCAGTAGCCAGCGGTGCCACACATCATGCAACATCAGTAGCCAACAGTAGCTAACCTCATGTCACATTAGTGACCAACAGTGTCCCACATAATCCCACATCATCAGCCAGCAGTGCTCCATGTCATGCCACATCAATGTTCAGCAGTGCCGCACATCAGTAGCCAAACGTGCCCCACATCAGTAGCAAATAATTCCCCACACCATATCAGTAGTAGCCAGCAGTACCATCATCACATCATATCAGCAGCCAACAATGCCTCACATCAGTTTCCAGCAGTGCACCACGTCATACCACACCAGTAGTCAGCATTGCATCACATCATACCACAATAGTAGCCAGCAATGCCACACATGCGATATCAGTAGCCAGTAGTGCAGCACATCATGTCACATGAATAGCCAGCAGTGTACCCAGTGTACCACATTACAAGTACATCGCATACCGTCCCAAAGGGGAAGCAAACGTCCGAAAGTCTTTCAATGCACTTGAAATTTGTGTTAAGCATGTCACACATTGCATCAGCTTTGCTTTCAAGGGATATTAGTGCATTGTTTTAAAGAACAACTAAACTAAATATATTACATGTTGAAAATATTTTCCTTCAAGCATCATACCATGTATACTCTTGCATTCCTATTGCTGCACTCAAAAGTTAATTTTAGCACTGAGAAGTGCGAATTAATACGTCCATCACAACTGCATTGAGACAAATGCTACACTATTGATTCATGCGCCAAGTTTATAATGAAGTCCAGTAAAGCTTCTGTTGACTCGTCCACTCTGGGGCGCCACCGCAGGAGATATCTAAAGAAATTTTCACTTGACGGGACGATGGCGACAAAGTACGTTCACGGAAGTGAAGAATTTGATTGGTGCAGAAACATGACGAGATAATATACAAATACATACATGATATATATATATATATATATATATATATATATATATATATATATATATATATATATATATATATACATATACGCACATTCATGTATGTAGCACTATCATTACCGTGGACCTGCTATTCGTCAGGTTATCGTGCAGAGGGCGCAAAAATTACTGGACACGAATATTATTTGAATTTGGCAAAGGTGAGCAAATGGACCCCCCCCCAAAAAAAAAAAAGCACACACACACATACAAAAAGTGAAGCTAGAAGGAAAACTGAGCCAAGAGAGCTAAGATAGAGATTCTACAATGAAAATGTTTCCGTCCCCTCTCACCCTGATCCTGAATACGTATAATCGTTCCTGAATTATAGTAGTAATATCGTACAACTTTCATAGGCGGATGGCTTTTGTGGGACGTGTCATCTGTTAGCTGTATATCTATTTGGGCGTAGTCTGTTGTATAATCGTTTTGTGTAATTGTATAATAGTAAATGTAAATAATGGGCTTCATCCATATTTGCAAAAACAGAGTCCAGGATGGAAGATCGCGACACGCATTTCGAAATGGTGAAGCAGAGTGGCCGGAATATCTTCGAGGTGGGGTACGAGACGTCCGAGTATAATTAACAATCTGAAGCCTGCTCAAAGGAAGCTTAGAGGATCTGCGCGTCAGACACGCCCGGCGGCAATCTGAAATTGAAGTTCAAAGATTGTAGTGAGATTAAAGAGACTAGTTCCTCCTTCCAGAGGAAACTCTCGTTCTCACTCTAGTACGGCAATACAGTAGCATAACTTGGCGATTAGTAGTGTGGCATCATTTAAGTCTGTAAGCCGTCCAGGGCCAAGTAGTTGAATAGTATGCACATACATGCACATACTGCGAGTGGAAAATGCAGTGGATTTGTTGTGATGTAGGGGAAGAATGCAAACTTAATCAGAAAATGAGATGCACTTGGCAGAAAGTGGAATGCTAGCGTTGAATTGAAGTCATCGACATTGATGCTAGTTGCTGTCATATCATTTTCGTGTCACGTGCACGCCACATTGTGTATTTCATTTAGTAGTCGCCTTGAACATAACAGTGTATGTGGGGAGGGGTGGGGTGGCAATGAACTTTTCCTTAACGTAGCTTATCTCTGGCTGATGGCTTTATGCATCTGCTAAAAGAAAATAAATAATTGAGGGTGAACCAAGCTAATGGGCCAATGAGCCCTACAGCGAAAGAAAACTAAGGACAAGAAATTAACCCTTGTCAAATGTTTGGCCTTGAATTACTACCCCCCCCCCCCCCTCCTTAGCGACAGAAGTTGTAGCTCTGATATCATGGAAAACGCTCTGATAAACCCTCCCTCCACTCTCTCCGTGTCCATTTCCCGGCGACTGCCCGAACAAAGTGTCCTCTCATCCGTGAAAAATTAATCTACAAAATTGCCCTGGCTCTGAGGACCTCGCTACAGACGGGGAGAGGGAGACATATTCCCCGACCCTCTTCGGTACCTAACACTAAGCTAATAGACATATTATTGAAATAATTTGGCCAAAAACCGGATGTCCCCCACTTCCTGGTGATGGCGGAGCACCTGCCTGGGCCATGGGGGTGTCAGGATCCTCCACTTCTCACTTCTCCTCCTGCTTGGATGCGCCTGTGTCTGCCCACAGCCACGCGGTAGCCGCTGACTGGTGCATCACCCTAGGCATCAGAGCTGCAACCATCCCAGCGGCCGCGCTACCAACATGCAGCCGGCTGATGTCTTGAAGTGCGGGCAGCCGCTGTGTTGGCGGTGGTCCGCAAAACAGGCTATCGCCCAGCTCATGTTGTCGTGTTGCCGAGTTGCCCTGTTGCCGGCTGTCGCCTGTCTCCAGTTGCCGTCTTGCCGTTTTGCCGAGTTATCGTGTTGCCGTGTTGCCGTATTGCCTTGTTGCCGTGTTGCCGTATTGCCGTGCTGCCGTGTTTCCGTGTTGCCGTGTTGCCGAATTGCCCTGTTGCCAGCTGTCGCCAGTCTCGCGTTGCCGTGTTGCCGTGTTGCCGTGTTGCCGTGTTGCCGTGTTGCCGTGTTGCCGTGTTGCCGTGTTGCCGTGTTGGCGTATTGCCATGTTGCCATGTTGCCGTGTTGCCGTGTTGCCGTGTTGCCGTGTTGCCGTGTTGCCGTGTTGCCGTGCTGCCGTGTTGCCGTGTTGCCGTGTTGCCGTGTTGCCGTGTTGCCGTGTTGCCGTGTTGCCGTGTTGGCGTGTTGCCGTGTTGCCATGTTGCCGTGTTGCCGTGTTGCCGTATTGCCGAATTGCCCTGTTGCCAGCTGTCGCCAGTCTCGCGTTGCCGTGTTGCCGTGTTGCCGTGTTGCCGTGTTGCCGTGTTGCCGTGTTGCCGTGTTGCCGTGTTGCCGTGTTGCCGTGTTGCCGTGTTGCCGTGTTGCCGTGTTGCCGTGTTGCCGTGTTGCCGTGTTGCCGTGTTGCCGTGTTGCCGTGTTGCCATGTTGCCGTGTTGCCGTGTTGCCGTGTTGCCGTGTTGCCGTGTTGCCGTGCTGCCGTGTTGCCGTGTTGCCGTGTTGGCGTGTTGCCGTGTTGCCGTGCTGCCGTGTTGCCGTGTTGCCGTGTTGCCGTGTTGCCGTGTTGCCGTGTTGCCGTGTTGCCGTGCTGCCGTGTTGCCGTGTTGCCGTGTTGCCATGTTGCCGTGGTGCTGTGCTGCCGTGTTGCCATGTTGCCGTGTTGCCGTGTTGCCGTGTTGCCATGTTGCCGTGTTGCCGTGTTGCCGTGTTGCCATGTTGCCGTGCTGCCGTGCTGCCATGTTGCCGTGTTGCCGTGTTGCCGTGTTGGCGTATTGCCATGTTGCCGTGTTGCCGTGTTGCCGTGTTGCCGTGTTGCCGTGTTGCCGTGTTGCCGTGTTGCCATGTTGCCGTGTTGCCGTGTTGCCGTGTTGCCGTGTTGCCGTGTTGCCGTGTTGCCGTGTTGCCGTGTTGGCGTGTTGCCGTGTTGCCGTGTTGCCGTGTTGCCGTGTTGCCGTGTTGCCGTGTTGCCATGTTGCCGTGTTGCCGTGTTGCCGTGTTGCCGTGTTGCCGTGTTGCCGTGTTGCCGTGTTGCCGTGTTGCCGTGTTGCCGTGTTGCCGTGTTGCCGTGTTGACGTGTTGACGTGTTGGCGTGTTCTGAGCGTCCCACGCGACAGTCGAATGTACAAACTGCTGGCTTTGCTAAGCCACTGGTGCGCGGCCCCAGACGTGTCGCATTTAACAGGTTAGTCCCGGCTGCAGGGATTGCGTGACGTCACTAACGTATGTGAGGCTCGTCTACCAGTGGGCGCCAGGTCCCCGAGCTGGAGCTTCTCGGAAACGAGCCGACCACACTCGCACCGGGAGCAGGCGAGACGAACGCAAGCGTGCGCGTCGGGTCTGGGAGGCGGTCTGACCGCATCAAGGGTGACGGCTCTGCCAGCCATAATGCAGGGCTATACCCGCCATAATGCGGGTCTGTGCCCGTTATATTGCAGGTCTCTGTCAGACATACTGCAGGGATCTGCCAGCCATACTGCAGGTCTCTGCCCGTCATAATACAGACCTGTGTCAGACATACTGCAGGGCTCTGTCAGCCATACTGCAGGGATCTGCCAGCCATACTGCAGGTCTCTGCCAGCCATACTGCAGGGCTCTGCCCGCCATAATGCAGGGCTATGCCTTCCATACTGCAGGGTTTTGCCCGCCATACTACAGGGCTCCGCGAGCCATACTACAGGGCTCCGCCAGCCATACTACAGGGCTCTGCCAGCCATACTACAGGGCTATGTCCACTATACAGCAGGGGTTTGCTCACCATACAACATGGCCCTGGCAGCCATACTGCAGGGCTATATCCTCCATACTACAAGGCGCTATCCGCCATACTACAGGGCTCTGTACGCTATACTGCAGGGGTTTGCTTACCATACAGCAGGGCTCTGCCAGCCATGCCACAGGGCTGTGTCCACCACAAAGCAGGGCTCTATTCACTATACTACAGGTTCCTGTCCGCCATACTGCAAGTCTTTGTCTGACATATTAACGGGCTCTGTCCGCCATACTACAAGTCTTTGTCTGACATATTAAAGGGCTCTGTCCGCCATACCGGAGGACCCTGTCCTGCCTTCAGGGCTCTGCCCAGCACACTACCGGGTTTTGCCCTCCATGCTTCACGGCACATGCAACTTAAATATTGCTGGTCACGAGCCAAGCCAAAGTCCGAGCGGAGCTGCAGAACTCCCTTATGCATGTGAGAAAAGTTCACTAGGGGACACGACCTGACCGTCACGCATTTGAAGCCTAGTTGCTATTTCGGTGCATCGGTTTTAGGCCTATTGTTCCAAGGACGATTCGAACTCAATCTATTTGTTGATAAAACAGACCCTTCGCTGAGAGTGAGTGAACATATGTGTGTTATATATATATATATATATATATATATATATATATATATATATATATATATATATATATATATATATATATATATACATATATAAGCATGCATACATACATTGCTGCATGCACGTACATTAAACGTAACGTCACCTTCTAGCGATTCACAGTCTCACAACATAAGTGTGATACAAGGTAAGACAATCGACAATTCGAATACCAATGTACCTTGGCAGTCAGTGCACTATGCACAGCATTAGAACTGTGCGTTCTTCCCCGGTCCCTCTTGTTTTTTTTTACTGGACGTCTGCAGGCTCCTAATCTAATGCGAATGAAGAATGCCATTAGCTGTGAATTTCATCACTACAAGTAATAGGCATCGCATGTAAATAATGAGCCCAAAAACCCAAGATACGCCCTCGCATCAGGTTTTTGTTCTAATCAAGTCTGTAGTCAAGCAGCCTTCCCTCGGTTGGTAACCTGACACGGACATGGTCGGCCAAAAACAAGCGAGAGGATTTCTAACAGGTAAGAGGTGACATGCGCTGTGGCTGCTTACCGGAAGTCAGGTGAACGGGTCTCGATACACATTCGACTTGTCGTTAACACGAAATAACTAACTGAAAAACTAGGTAGCCAAGACACCCTTAGTGCAGCCCTTCCTGGTCGCGAAACGTTTGCACAAATATTGCTGTTTCTCGAAATCTACGAATATATTATGAAATAAATATTGTCTTAAACGGACCGGACGAATGTCATCAGTTGAAATCCGCGTTCTTCGAAATAGCAGCTATTTTGTGTTGGATCCCCAGCCAAGCTTCTGGATCTGCCCTCGTTTATGCTGCATATACTACAACTCAGCCCGTGTAGCCCGTGAGTGGACGACAAAGTAAGCCAGCACTGCGGCAGCTTTGAATGGAAGCATTGTGCTCAGCTTCAGCCTCTGCTCAGGCTGAGGCTGAGGAAAAAACGGATCCGACTCTTGCTCTCACCAACATCCAATCACGTGAGGTCCCAATGCAGATCACCTCATGAGACTAAAATCGAGCCGGGGTATATTCCGCTGTCTCCCTTGTCGTCCCACTGTGCCCAGTTACGCTGTACGCTGGTGGCCTCGTTTGTGTCCTGCCGCCACCGCGCGGCCTAGTTCGTGTCACTGCGATGCAGTCGCTAGGTCTGCCGCTGAAGCAAACATCATTAGCCGTTCTGTTTGTATCTTGATGTCACCGTTTCCTGATGGCATGTTTGCCATCAATCACCTTCGTATCTTTACGGGGAAGATTGAGGATGCTGTTTGCACTATTCAGTTCGTGAGCTTCTTGGACAGGCACTCGATCTATCTGCGCCATCAGTTCCGCTATAGCTGCCCATAGCTGCCGACAGCTGTGGGCAGCTATGGGCAGCTCTGTGAAGCTGCCGCCGAGCCGGACCGGACAGGCAGACCGTGTGGTCCGCCGGACTGGACAGACAAACCGTACCGCCCGCCGGACAGAACAGACAGACCGTGTGGTCCGCCCAGCAGGGCAGACATTCGGCTCACCTGGCCGCCGACAGCCCACGCAGCAGTGCCGGGCCGCCCTCACAAGATTGTCCCATCACGGGCTGCGGCGAGAGAACAAAGGCGGCACGCACACCATTCCGGGGCAGGTTACAGACACAGGTCATCAGCCGCGCCAGCTGGAAACACGGTGCCAATGAGTGGACGCCGGGGCACGAAACGACGTCGGGCTGGCGCAGGTCGGCTCGTCAGCCTACGACATGACGTCAGATGGGCGTGGATTGGCTTGCCAGCCTACGACATAATATCAGACGAGCGTTGATCGGCTCGTCAGCCTACGACATAATATAAGACGGGCGTTGATCGGCTCGTCAGCCTACGACATAATATCAGACAGGCGTTGATCGGCTCGTCAGCCTACGACATAATATCAGACGAGCGTTGATCGGCTCGTCAGCCTACGACACGCACAGAGCGCAGGCGTTGTCAGCGCCAGCGTCAGCCAGCGTCAGCCAGCGTCAGCCAAGGCCGCCCGACAGCGCTGACGGCCGGCCCTCTCCACTACTAATTACACTCGCCTCGCAGTAGGTCAGGCGCCGACCAACGACGACCCGACACACGACGCGACGCATTGTTCGCTCAGTGAATCGGTGCATTGAGGCCCTCGTGTGCGCGGCACGGCTAATTACTGATGTCAGGATAGACACATGCTATGCGTCGGAGCCATTCTAAGGCTGACGGGAATAGCTTGAGTTTTATAGGCATGTGTCATGGAGTGATTGGGCTTGTAGCTTACGCGATGCAGCCCCGGTGATAATTTTACAGGTCAAAGCACTGACGTTCGGTGATCTAAGGGTAGCCGCAATAAATGACAGCCACACTAAAGACGTGCCGCGCCGTTAATTGTTCTCCACGGGGAGAAACGACAAGAGCCCTTTGTTCTTGTGATGAAATTGTGCGGACGCACCTAATTAGAGGCACGCAGGACGAATCCGTTTACTTCGAGACAAGCCCGTCCGTTAGAAGACAAAGGAGTAGCTGGTTCGCGCTCTTTGTTGGCTAATTCGACCGTCGCCGGGGGCGGGCTGCTGCCACGTGTCACCAGCTGATCGTAGGTGGCGTATGTCCATCAGCCGACAATCGTCAACTCTGACTGACGACAGCGAGGCGAAGAGGACGGACTCCAGCTGCCTCGATGCTCGTCAACTCTGACTAACGAGAGCGAGGCGGAGGCGACGGACTGCCTCATCCCTGGTGAGCATCGACTCTGACTCACAACAGCAGGGCTGAGACGGACTCCGTCTGCCTCGATGATTGTGAACACTGACTCACGACAGCTAGGCGGAGAAGACGGACTCCGCCATCTCCAACGCTCAACGACTCTGACTCACGACAGCAAGGCTGAGGATACAGACTCCGTCTGCCCCGACGATCTCTAACTCTGACTCACGACACCGAGGCGAAGAGGACAGAGGTCGTCTGCCCCGATAATCGTCAACTATTACCCACGGCAGCGAGGCTGAGAAGACAGACTCCATCTGCCTCGATGATCGTTTACTCTGACTCACGACAGCGAGGCAGTGACGGACGTCATCTGCCCGATGGTCGTCAACTCTGACTCACGACACCGAGGCGAAGAGGACAGAGGTCGTCTGCCCCGATAATCGTCAACTATTACCCACGGCTGCGAGGCTGAGAAGACAGACTCCATCTGCCCCGAGGCTCGTTAACTCTGACTCACGACAGTGAGACGGAAGAGACGGAGGTCGTCTGCCACCGCGGCACCACTCAGGCCGATCGTGCCCACGCGTCACTGCCGTTCAGCACGATGGTACGACTCCCGGTCGATGCGAAGTTGCCATTATGTCAGAGCCTGAGTTTTAGTGTGCCATCGTCGCGGAGAATTTATGATTGGGTGCAGGGTATGGGGACATGAAGAGCTCAAGCTGGCGTATGGGGGTGTGAAAAGCTCGAACTTGTTCCTTGTTAGCATGTCGGCTGCAATTCCTTTTCCTGATGCAACGCTGTTCACAGTCCCCATTGCAGCTGTTCCAACTGACTTAGAATAGCCGCACGTGCCCTCCAGGATCTTTTTTGTGTGAAGTTTCGAGTTCACAAGGAGCTACCGCCTCAGCTTGTGCCACTGCGGCCAAAATAAAAAGCACGAAGCTCGGTCATAATTGATGAACGCTTAACCGGGACGCATAGCACCAGGAGCTGTCAAAGTCGTGCAGCGTGGCACCTGAAGTTGCCAAAATCGCGGATTTTGATGAACTACTGACTTTTCCCCGCACTCAAAGTGCGTAGCTATTGTTTATGCCCACTTGCATGCAATGCGTTATGAATTATAAACTTCGAAGGGAGACCCACAGTTAATGACAATTCTTGTGCGATTATTTTTCTGGTTAACATCATTAAGTACCACTCTTGCTATGTATTTGTTCAGGCCATGGGTGAGCTTTGGTCTTTCAAAGCGCCCATGGCTTCTGGCAGTGGCACTGCCCACTGGCAAAGGCAACAATTACATTACTGACATCATCACAATCATCAAATAGTCGACAATGGTCATAGAAAATAGCTACTTAAGGGGCATCATCTAAATATGTTTGCACATATTGTTGCACCAGGTGGCTTTTTGACGTCACCCTTCTCCCCTCCACTCGACAAAAAGCCGATTTCAGGATAATGTGCATGTATCGCAGCCCCTCTTACCACTTCTGACATAAAAGGAATGATGTAGCTTGCGCTACCACTAATTATATGGTGCATGACAGCTTATGTCTGTGTTTCGCAATAATGTTAAGTCTCGTAAATTAGGCACTCGAACACCGCCACCGCCACTGTGTATCGTACCTATGAAGTTACAGTTGTCTTGCCAGTTGTCTGGGTAGCGCTGCCATTAGATTTGACAACCTGCAAAATCAAAAGCGCAGCAAAGGGGGAGGGGTATCGGCCCCATTTTAGTAACCAAGTATACACTAGATGAAGAAAGAAGTTTCAAGATTTTCACCACGAAAAACCGGAAATTATAAGAGCGCCGAAAACGGTTTTCGTTTCATCATATTTCATTTGATTGGTCCCCTAAAGTAAATCCTGGCTGCGCCCCTGTGCAAGATGAGCTGGAGTTGTTCCTCATCTTCGGTCGGTGCTCGGTTGTAGGCCTGTTCCAGAGTGATGCCACGTTCAAATAATTCATTGACATGCTGTGAACATGACGTTGATTGGCATTCATATGTGGTCCTGCAACATTGACCTTCCCGCATGTTTATTCGGAAACTAAAGAATTCATCCCAGTTTTAGCAAGTCCAGGTGCAAATAAAATATAATAAGTTATAGCAGATGACAACTCAATTGACACTTTTAAGAAACTCAAAGATTATAATTATCATGTACATTCTAAAATCAGGTTCAACATTCCATCCAGCAGCTTTGTACATTCCACAATCTGAAGACGCATCGTTAAATAGTTCCGTATTAACTAGCAAACATCAGATGAGAAAACATCAGATGATCAACTATGTTGGTTCATGGCCCAAAATATCCTTCAACCAAAGTTTTCAATAGCAGACTTGCAATTGCACTCAAACTAAGAAATGCTTCAATTGATTTCACCACATCTCGAACAGTATAATTTGGTTGGAGCCATGTCAAAATGTCAAATTCATAACCAAGACACAAAAGATTAGTGCTTAACCATGTTACACATGGCTTAAGATCATGCACCAGTGTCAATGGACTTCATTTATGATCATGCACGAAATCTACATCATGTTCCTCAAAATGTCTTCATTCACAATTCAAGAAATACAACAATGTTAAAAGGTTCATGTTGTATTGGTAGGTTTCAATATTTAGGAGCAAAGAGAATCCCGATGTCCATAAGTTTGCGTGAGGATATGTCCATTTTGTAGCCCTGAGCTCGTCCTCACCGCAGTCTTGGCTTTGCCCCTTAAGGATGAATTTTGTTTCACCCTGTAGCAAATCAAGAAGAAACTCTACAATCGGAACATGAAATGCCCGAAGTCCACAGGCACCTCGCCCCACCCCAATGTTTTCTTTCTTCAAGATCGACACTCCTGGTTGCCAACATGTCGACGATGCTGACTCGATCAGTGAAATCGTTGACAACATGTTGTCAACGTGCCAACGATTTCACTGAACGTGGCAGCGCTCTGGTACAAGCCTACAACCTCGCACTGACCAAAGATGAGGAACAAAGCCAGTTCTTCCTGCAGGATGTGGAGACCCACGGACACATCGGCCCACCGGAGACGCACGTGGAGACCCACATACAGCGCTACCCAGGCAACTGACAAGACAACTGCAACTTCGTAGGTGCGATGTAAAGTGACAGTGACAATGTTTGATCGCTTAATGTATGAGATGTATGACTTTATTGCGAAACTCAGACACAGACACAGTCACAGACTCTGCGAAACACACCTCCTACTACGATGAATCTACCTCCTACTGAGGTAGATTCATCGTATAACAACGGCAACTCATAGACTATCTGTTGTGTTTTTGCGTCTGCCTATATCCGGCATCTGTAACATTCGCTAGGGTACGATGCTATTTATTGTCCCAATACTTCAATACATTTCTCAAGTTGTCAGAAGCTTCAACACTTCCTTCGCTTGGCCATGTGAGTATCCCTCCTGCAAAAGCAACAGTGGAGAAGTGGTGACGGTGGCGACTGCCTTGACAGTGGCAACAGCAACGACGGAAAGCAAGATAGCAATAAAAACCGGAGGGAACAGAAAGGAGCACCGGAAGCGAGACCAGCAGCAATTTCAGTAACAAAGTCTTAAGGTAGTCTCCAACCACGAAAGTAGTGATGGCTGGCACGAGGCAAAACTAAATTGAGGATGGGAAAGTTGGTTCAGGTGGAGGGAAAGTTATAGCATGGCTTAGGAACTTGTTAATGAGTTGAAAATTACCCGAATAAGCCTTCACGTGTGGCGGTTTGACAGAAGTTAGTAGGCTCAGTCACATTTTAATTGACCAGCGCAGGGTTGGGTTGCAACGACTTAACTAGGATTAACACCACCAACTGGTAATAGATACCGCAGAAAATATCACAAGTGGGCTCAGAAGTGACAGGAGATTCTGAGATGCATGCATGTGGATATAGACACTAGAGTTACGTGTTTTGGCTGCGGCGAAAAGTCGGACGTTATTACAATTGGCGATTTTTGACAACTTTGGGTGCGATGTGGTACCGTTAATCGTTCTTCGATGTGGTTAAGCTTCATACTCTGTATTCTTAGCCGTATTGGCACAACTGGAAGTGTAGCCCCTTACGAACTCGGAACTGTATGAAATAACTACAACCCGAATGCCTCCCATCCTAAAAACCACGTCAGATGTGGTAGATTTATCAAGCCAGATTCCTGAAAAAGTCAGATTACTGAAAAAGCACGTCTAATGAGATTCAGTGTAGATTCAGCAATCTAAATCCGCATGGACGTGTTTGCTGAAAAACACGTCCGATGTGCTTCAGTGTGCATTCAAGAGAACAGATGACTGAAAAGCACGTCTGACATAGTTCAGTATAATTTCAGGAAGTGGGGATTACGGAAGCTCGAGGGGCTCACGTTATCGAACCAGCGACATGTCTGACTTCTTTAGAACGGGAACCGGATAGGTTATTGATGTCGGGTGTTGGGACACGCTCGAAATCAGGCCATCCGCCCGTGATACTCGGACGTATACCATGGCCACACGTGGCCGTAACTCAGTGCCGTCGCTCGTATACCAGACCGAATTGACCTTCAAGATCTGGAACCTGCTCAAACTCCCTGCAGTAGTCCCAGTGGTTCTGGAGGAGCGCCTCCTGTGCTATTCATGGCCTCATCATTAGACGCATCTTGCATGTGTGAGCCGGCGATGGTCATGTCCGTGGGGTGGTACGCGCCCGCGGCGGTTTTTCCCGTGCTCCACTTCGCCGTGGGGGAATTAATTGGCACGCGCTCGGCGCTAACGGTTGATCGGCGTTTTTCACTTTTTCGTTTGCCTTGGAGCCGTTCAGCGACATGACTTGCGGCGCGAGCTCGGGCGGCCCGCTCACGCACGTGGGTCACGCGCTGCTGGCGGCGGCGCAAGGCACTCCGGTCACGGAGAGCTCGGCTCGCCTCCTGGCAACTTGGTAATTTCGATCGCAACAAGAACGGCGAGGAAATAATTGGGTTCTTAGTCGTGTGCTTCGGCACGCGTGTGATTGCGTGGTATGAAGAGCGCGGGCGACAACCGTTTTACAGCAGAGACAGTATATACCGGGGGACGGGAAGCGTTCTTCAGGTTACCCTGCTGCAACGATTACTTTTTTATTTCAGTGCGCCATCCAAAATCAGATGGCCATGAATGTCCTCCCCTTCCCCAACGACTACAAGAACCTTACGTTGACACCACAAAATAATCAGTAAAGTCGAGGCACACCGAGCAAAGAGATATGAAACATATAGACATATGCATGCAAAGCGGCCGGTGTTAGAGAAAAAGGACTAACAATATAGAATGCTGTTGGTTGCCATATCCAATGGAAGCATATAGCCGTCTCGAGATCCATCCTGAGGGACTGATGAAAGAAAAAAGCTGACGGATAAAATCATATTTTTTGCAGTTGGTTTAAGGCAATATGTTAATGAGCATTCCTGATCAAAAATTCATATATTTTATTTAGACTCCACCAATAACTCCATCCAGCAAAGTATAAGCTTGTTGCCAGGTTGGTTGTGGGAAGAACCACGTATGGGTGCTTAATGAACTTCCGTATAGTTCGGTGCATAAGCACACCCCCACATACACACACATATATATATATATATATATATATATATATATATATATATATATATATATATATATATATATATATAATCGGCACGAAGTGAGTTGAAACGTGTGGCCATTTCAACAACACATTCTCGAAAGTCAAACACTCCGTTCTCGTTACGGTTTTATCGTATTGCTTTTTTGTCTTGTTGAGATTGTAGGTTGTCTTCGCAGGGAATTACTCGTGAAGCATCTATCCACTCCCCTCCCAGTTCGCTGCATGTGCTGCTGATAAAAACACAGAGCTGGGGTGTGTTCATATTGTTGGGAACTTGAATTGGATGTTGATTGGCAGCTAAATTGGTAACATCGATTGGTGGCTTTTGTAGCTGTCGGACCCTGAAGTGAAGATTGACGGATGGCATCGCACCAGACTTGCAGGCTTTTTTCTGAGATTGCTGCCGTTTCTATGACGACACCCAGCTCAGTAGGTGGTCTTTTGAATTGCAGGAGCACTGGGCCTAGTTTCAGCGATTCCTGGTCAGGTCAGATTGGGCTGATTCAACGTCCCGACAATGCCCGATTTCTGTGTGGTGACTGTGATTACCCAGGATGCCTTCGGCGACCTTACTGCCACCACATTGGAGAACTCCGCGACCCTACCTTTTCTGACCGCTTTGAGCGACTAGCCTCCTTGGTTGCCGTGAAATCATAGAGGAGACTGGCGAAATCTGCGCCTCACTCGTTCACCGCAAGCTAATACGTTATTATACTGATCCTGGAAATGCCACCAGTTTTCGAGCTACTATCTACAAACCTACAAGATATGAGCACCAGCTGACCAAGGGCGTGGGTGGAATTTTAATGGCGACAAACTGTGCTTGAACACCAGCTCGATTTAGTTCTGTCCCATTTGGATTATGGTAGGGTAGGATACGTCAGGTTCAGTAGTAGGCTCACGCGATCGATAGCGTGAAGGTGTCCAAAAGGCACACGATGATGAATAAGGCGATGGTGACCAACAGGGCCGTGACGAATAGGGTGGCGGTGACCAGTAGGTTCACTGTGATCAATGTGGTGGCGGTGACCAGTAGGCTCACTGTGATCAATTTGGTGGTGGTGACCAATAGGCTCACTGTGACAAATGGAGTGACGATGCCCAAAAGGCACACGATGACCTGGCTGTTAGGCGATGGTTACCAACAGGGCCGTAATGAATAGGGCGGTGAACAATACGCTCACTGTGACCTATGTAGTGGCGGTGACCGATGGGATCGATGTGGCCAGTGGGGTGACGATATCCAAAAGGTACACGATTATCAATAATGCGATGACGACTGATATAACTGACGGTGACCAATGGCCCTACGGTACCCAACGGAAATTGCACCACCCCGGAAGCACCACGTTTTCAAAAGCAAAACTTGGAATGGTCGGAAAAGTTTGGGGACGTTCACTTATACTTGTCGATGTATTAACATGGTTGATAGCTATCTGATTTACTTTACAACCATGCTAATATGCTTCTCGCTGGAAATCACATCAGAATGGTATGTTTTTTGTTATATATCATTCTTAATCTTTGGCGATATTTGTCCAGCTTTAGCCAGCTTTTATCTAACAAAACGATGTTTAGGCACTGGCAATACCAAACATTGTTGTCGCCGTCTTTTTGCCAACAACACGGTGCGATTTTGGCAGAACAGGTTCGATACCATGCGGAATGTACTTCGTTGATCCTGAACCAGCGACCCAAGGGACCCTAGCTCCATACATAGCTCCATTGAAGCGGTACAATGTTAACTGCGGATACTCAGTGAGTCGTCATTGAGCCAACATAGTCCAGGCAGCTGCGGCTCCTCCAGTCCGGCTGCCAGCCGACACGGTCCAGGTAGCTGCAACTGTCCCAGTCAGGCTGCCAGCCGACACGGTCCAGGTAGCTGCGACTGTCCCAGTCAGGCTGCCAGCCGACATGGTACAGGCAGCTGCGGCTCCTCCAGTAAGGCTGCCAGCCGACACGGTCCAGGTAGCTGCGACTGTCCCAGTCAGGCTGCCGGCCGACATGGTCCAGGTAGCTGCGGCTCCTCCAGTCCGGCTGCCAGCCGACATGGTCCAGGCAGCTGCGGCTCCTCCAGTCCGGCTGCCAGCCGACATGGTCCAGGCAGCTGCGGCTCCTCCAGTCCGGCTGCCAGCCGACACGGTCCAGGTAGCTGCGGCTCCTCCAGTCAGGCTGCCGGCCGAACTTCGCGGACCATAGCTCTGGGAGTCGAGCCCACGTCCCCCGGCGGATGGTCTGCAAGTGCGGCGCTACTTGGCTATCTCATCTCGGCGCTATCTCATCGCTACTTGGCGCTCCAGCGCTGGGTGGAGTCTTCGACTCAATCTGACGGTAGGGGAGTATAATTTGTATTTATTCGTCCTGTCCCTGTCTCGGGGAACGTTTTATGTCCGGAGGTCTCTCCCCAAGAGTGAAAAGCGGCGGCTCGCAGCGTCGTCAAATAGTTCGTATCTTTTAACTTATTTGTCACTACGTCTGACGTAAAAATGTCAATTTCAGGTCATTTAAGGTCATCGACCTGACCCATGTCACAGAAGATCACCTCCAGAAACGTTTGAGGATCAATAACTCGTGCAAATGAAACGATATTGAAATGAAATGTGCTACGTGTGTGCACTCGCGTAGCTTCGGCTACAAGCGTACATTTGAACTTTGTTGATCTCTGAACTTTGTTTGAGGTCAGATCCGTGATTTTAGGTCACGGCCAATTTTGGCCCAGCTTGATCTTTTTTCCTTCTCTTTGCAATGTTCTTTATAATATTTGCAATCTTCATCTTCCTTTTGTAATGCTCCTCTAACATCATTCTTCGTTGCTATGCATGCAGAAGCATCAGAAGAAGCTCCGTATTAAACTTGCTTCGCCACTGTCAAGTGGCTTGAAGCTTGATTGAGTGAAAGTGGACAAGGTGGGCTAAATCTTTTCAGACGCTGCTGTTTTTTATGGCTTATTTCGAGTTTTCATGGCACAAGTAGTGTCAAAATTACGTTGCACGTCCTAAGTTACCCTAATATATGGATTTAAATGTGATTGAGACACATTTGTATCTTCAGACTTTATTCGTCGTGGGCTTTCCCATGATGTCCGGCTCGTTCTAATGCAACGCTTAGTTGGGAAGTTAGGGGTCTTTAACACCCCTGAGACGGAACATTGAGATCTGGCCGGAGACAGGGCGGGCTGAAAGGGAACACTTTCAGGAGCAAAACAAGGGAGGTGCGGTGAGCAATACAGGCAAGGGAGGTGAGGGAAGACAAGGAACATAGAAGGATTCCGTTTGTGTGAGGGAATGTCCTGGATATCCTCATAACCCATACATACTGTCAGATGTGCCAGAGTGCAGACCACGCTCCAATGCAAAATGCAGTGTCTGGAACCAGGAGCCCCCGGAAGCAATTTCCACCATTCGACTTTTGTTACTAGCCATGAATGAGGAATTTGGACGGGTGATGCAGCTGAACCCCGTGGTACGCCCGCGGCCGTGACGTCTGGTGACATTACTGCCGACGGCGCTCTGGGTCACGCCTGGCCACAGCTGTGCCGCATCTAGGTCGCAGCTGTGTAGCGACTGTGTCGCGTCTGTGTCGCAGCTGTGGTGCAGCAGTGTCGCAGCTGTGTCGCAGCCGCGTTGCAGCTGTGTCGCAGCTATATCACCCATATTATGCAGCTGTGTCGCATAGGTGTCGCAGAGGTGTAGCAGCGGTGTCGCAGCTATGCCGCAGCTGTATCGCGGCTGTGTAGTCGGTGTGTCGCAGCTGTGTCGCAGCTATGTCGCATCCGTGTTGCAGCTGTGTCGCATCTATATCGCCAATATTATGCAGCTGTGTCGCAGCTGTGTCGCAGAGGTGTCGTCGGTGTGTCGCTCCCACCAAGCCGCGACTGGGTGGCCGCTGCTGCCCTGCTGCGTCACAGGACGCCGGGTCACGTGACATCCTGCGACACGACCGCCGCCGACCTGGTCAGCGGCTGCCACGGGTCTCCAGGGTAGCCGTGTCAGGTCTGCGGGGGAACCTCTGATATATCTATCACAGGTCTGCGGGGGGAGCCTCTGATATATCTGTCACAGGTCTGTGGGGGGAGCCTCTGATATATCTATCACAGGTCTGCGGGGGGAGCCTCTGATATATCTGTCACAGGTCTGCGGGGAGCCTCTGATATATCTGTCACAGGTCTGCGGGGGAGCCTCTGATATATCTGTCACAGGTTTGCGGGGGGAGCCTCTGATATATCTGTCACAGGTATGTGGGGAGCCTCTGATATATCTGTCACAGGTCTGCGGGGGAGCCTCTGATATATCTGTCACAGGTCTGCGGGGGAGCCTCTAATATATCTGTCACAGGTCTGCGGGGGAGCCTATGATATATCTGTCACAGGTCTGCGGGGAGCCTCTGATATATCTGTCACAGGTCTGCGGGGAGCCTCTGATATATCTGTCACAGGTCCGCGGGGAGCCTCTGATATATCTGTCACAGGTCTGCGGGGAGCCTCTAATATATATGTCACAGGTCTGCGGGGGGAGCCTCTGATATATCTGTCACAGGTCTGTGGGGGGAACCTCTGATATATCTGTCACAGGTCTGCGGGGGGAGCCTCTGATATATCTGTCACAGGTCTGCGGGGGGAGCCTCTGATATATCTGTTGCGAGAAGGCCGCTGGTGCAGCTGTCACAGGTCTGTGGACAGCCGCTGGCATAGCTGCCACATGTCCGCGGGAGAGTCGCTGGTATGGCCACCCCAGCTTTGCGGGAGAGCCTCTGGTACTGCTGCCACAGCTCTGCAGGGCAGCCGTCCCAGCTCCGCAGCTCTGGTGTAGCTGTCCCATATCTGTAGGAGAACCGCCGACATAGTTTCCCCAACTCTGCGGCGGAGCCGCCTCAGCCCTGTGAACGGATCTGGATGAGCGTGGGAAAAAGGCAGCCAAACTCGGATCCTATGTCAGACATGCATGGATGTCGATGTATGCACATTTAAGGGGCCTTGCCCCTAATGTTGGCTTCCCCACTCCAATCATTTCCACTTTAGACATTGGACCCGGCGGGCGAGTCCTCAAAACCACTTCGGCTCATTTACTTTCTCCATGCATTTCGTCCGCAACCCAATAATTTCCAGACGTCAACGCCCCATCAGACATGCACATCTGGTCGGAATCGGTAGCAATTTCAGCCGTTGTTCCAGTGCTTCAGCAGAGTGGTGCCGATTGCCGCCGGCTCCAACCGGCTCCAACCGGGTCCGACCGGTTCCGACCAGTTCCGACCGACTCCGAACGGGTCCGACCGGGTCCGACCGGGTCCGACCGCAGGACGTATCACGTTGGATGTCTGACCATGACAACAAGCTCCTCTCCAAATCCTCAGCGGATGGGTGTGTCCATTCGCCGCCGACAATGTGCATACACATTGAGAGGGTCTAAAAACAGATATCATCTCACCAATACATTTTCGCTATGGACGCAGCTTCCGAGACGAGAAGAACTGAGTCGAGTGGTGCCATTGATGTGTCGGTCGTTGCATGTTCTCTCGGCGCCAGCCACCTTGTTGGGCTGTGAACCCAACGTGAAAAAACATATTATCGGGGGAGGGTCATTTTACACCCCTAAGGTTTCCTCACGGTTATTGGAAGAAGAAAAGGCGGTGCGCGGCACAGTACCAAAGTTTAGCATACCTATTCCCACATCAATTTGGCATGTTGTGTGACGATTGAAAACATTCAACCAGTTGTCATGCCTTAACAAATAAAGATAATTGAATTGAACTTTCAATGTTTGCGGGTCTATAGGGATGCAGCAAAACGCACCAGGAGGTTTTTGTGAATTTTTGTTTTTAAATTATCGATAAAAAAATGAACTTCCAGAGTCAAAGGACTGGTGGCCTGAAGGACTGGACTAGCTGATGTCGGGATAGGTTGCCTTGCAGCGAACTCCCCCCCCCAGAGCCTGCGTTGGTGTGGAATATACCGACTGGCTAATGTCAGGATAGGTGGCCTCCAGCCATTTCCCCCAGAGCCTACGTCACTGTGGAATACACCGAATCTTTCCGCATGCCGAATCATCAGGCGTTTGGTATGCGTCATCAGTACTGGGCAGTCAGCCTCCCGGCGGGACAGTGCTGGCATGGCCTCCGGCCAAACCAGACTGTCAATCAAGGCCGGCACTCATTACAGATGTAGTTCCGATCGGTAGCGAGTGCTCACACGCACGGGTCGACCCCGGTGATAAAGTGGCTCTCGGTATCCGGTGGAGCAGCTGGCTTGTTTTAGTGCGAATGTTTTGATGAGTTTCCTAGCCGGTGCGGGAAATTACGTTGAGTGCTTCTGGTCTAGTTGCGCTGTCGATGCTGGTGAACGAGCCAATCACATCTTAGGTTTGAGATCAGGGGAGGAGTTTAGGGGCCCATCGACTGCATCGGTCATGCGGCTAGGTCTGAGCTCAATTGGTGACCGTCCACACCTGAGGTCTGAGATTAACTGGTGACCGATCTCAAGGTTTGAGATAAACTGGTGACCGATGTCACCTGGGGTCTGAGATCAACTGGTGACCGATCTCAAGGTCTGAGATAAACTGGTGACCGATGCCACCTAAGGTCTGAGATCAACTGGCGACCGCCCACACCCGAGTACTGAGATCAAATGGTGACGGATCTCACTTGAGATCTTAGATCATCTGGTGACCAGTCTCACCTGAGGTCTGAGGTCACCTGGCGAACAATCGCGCCTGAGGTCGGCAAAGCATGCCGACATAGCGATCACAATCGGCATGTGTCGGACTCGGATGGCTGACGCTTCGATCCCGGCCGCAAAAACACCGCGTCATTGTGGCGATCGCAGTCGGTTTTTGTGTGGCTCTGGATAATTGTCCCAGCTCGCCGGCTCATGTTTTCACCACCGACAGACATCGCCGCGACCGTGCTGCGTCGGCACAGGTCTGGGGAGCCGGAGGGCGTGCAGGAACTGTCCAGTTGACCTCAGGGGCCTCCACAGCCGGCTGACCTCAAGGGCCTTCACAGCCGGCTGACCTCAGGGGCCTCCACAGCCGGCTGACCTCAAGGGCCTCCACAGCCGGCTGACCTCAAGGGCCTCCACAGCCGGCTGACCTCAAGGGCCTCCACAGCCGGCTGACCTCAAGGGCCTCCACAGCCGGCTGACCTCAAGGGCCTCCACGGCCGGCTGACCTCAAGGGCCTCCACAGCCGGCTGACCTCAAGGGCCTCCACGGCCGGCTGACCTCAAGGGCCTTCACAGCCGGCTGACCTCAAGGGCCTCCACAGCCGGCTGACCTCAAGGAGCTCTACAGCCGGCTGACCTCAAGGGCCTCCACAGCCGGCTGACCTCAAGGGCCTCCACAGCCGGCTGACCTCAAGGAGCTCTACAGCCAGCTGACCTCAATGAGCTCTACAGCCAGCTGACATCAACGACCTCCACAGTCGGCGTGTGTCGCCGTCACATGTCGCTACCTGCACACGACATTACCTGCACACAACATTACCTGCACACAACATTACCTGCACACAACATTACCGGCACACAACATTACCTGCACACAACATTACCTGCACACAACATCACCTGCACACAATATTACCGGCACACAACATTACCTGCACACAACATTACCTGCACACAACATTACCTGCACACAACATTACCGGCACACAACATTACCTGCACACGACATTACCTGTACACAACATTACCTGCACACAACATTACCTGCACACATCACCTGCACACGACATTCATGACCTGTCGCTGTCTGTACACTATGGTGACCTTTCACTACCTCCACACGACAATGACGACCTGTTATTGCCTGCACACTGTGGTGATCTGTCACTGCCTGCAAACTATGGTGATCTGCCACTACCTGCACACGACATTGATGACCTGTCGCTGCCTGTACACTATGGTGACCTTTCACTACCTCCACACGACAATGACGACCTGTTATTGCCTGCACACTGTGGTGATCTGTCACTGCCTGCAAACTATGGTGATCTGCCACTGCCTGTACACGACATTGGTAACCTGTCAGTACCTGTACATTATGGTGACATTTCAATACCCGCCCACTATGGCGACCAGTCACTACCCGCCCACTATGGCGACCAGTCACTACCTGCACACCATAGCAACCGGTCATTAAATACTTGCACACCATGACCATCAGACACTACCTGCACACCACACTGGTCTAACTGGTGACAGCCAGCAGTAGATCCCAGAGCGTGACGTGGCAGTGTCAGCCGACAGGAGGTGCTGTATGGCGCAACCCACGCGCCTGATGGATGGAGCTGTAATTGTCCGTGATTGATCGCAGTTTACGCTACCAGCAGATGGATCCACCGCAGGAGCCACCGCAGGAGCCACCGCAGGATCCACCGTAGGATCCCCCATAGGACCACCATAGAACCACCCTAGAACCACCATAGAACCACCATAGAACCACCATATCCGTCCGACTACCACCGATCTGGCGACGCCGATCGTTTTGTCGTTTGTCCTTCTCCATGGGAGGCGCGAAGCCGGGTGCCTACCACACGCTCCGAGGTGGAATTAATGACAATACAAGATGGAAAGTCATGTTCTGTGAAACAGTAGCTTTCTGAATGGAACTATGCGCAGTCTATCAATCACTTGAGTGCATTTGAAATTCGAGATAAATGACCGCCCAAGGAGCGTCGGAACCAAGTAATGGCAGTGTTCACGCAGAGATGGGACGTAAATAAACAGCTGCTCAGGGAGGCTGGCCATAGTTGTTGGGACAATGCCATGACTGGGCGGCGCTGGGTTAGTCGGAAGGTCCATTTGTCATTGTCAGTGAAAGGTCTATTTCTATATTTTGTCTAACTTTGAACATTTCCAATGCTGCCGTTACTTCCCGCCAATATCATGCAAGTAGTTATGCATGGTACATCACGTGCCATAGAATACTCTCATCTCCAGATGTTGGGGCTCTATGTGTGGCATTCATGCAACAAACTCACTGCCGGCATGCATCGCCGTATACCACAATACACAGCACTCAATCATGGCCACGGACCAAGGGCGACAATTCGTATAACATCAGGGCACCACAATACCCAGTCCCATTGCCGCTCATCGAGCGGCGGCCCTTCGTATAACATCAGGGTACCGCGCTCATTGATCTGACAGTTGATCAGTGGGCCAGCTTCCCTATTGTAGATACCATCCAGTGAGATGAGTCGTCGCCTGTTCGGTGCGGTGGCCGGTATTGCGGTGAGTTCCGTCAGTCTTTGTCTAGTGAGGGGCGTGTCGTGGTGTTGTGTTCGTTAGTGGGCCACCCCACCGTCTTGTGAGTGCATAGTGAGGCGCCGGCTTAGCAGCACAGTGTGTTGTACAGTGACCCTTACACGTACTGTTGTGTGATAGTGAGCAGCCTCTCTACATGTGTACTGGTGCATGGCGCTACACTGCTTTAATAGTACTGAGTCATGCGATAGGTTGCTTTTCAGGCTCGATCGGGGTGTTGAAGGCCCCATGCAGCTAATAACCAGCCTACACTTGTCGCCAGGCTGTACGATTTTGCCGTGACATTTTGTGTTTCAGCACTTGTTATTAATGTTAGTTTCATGTAGCATTGCACAATCATGCAACATTTAAAGTTGCATTAGTGAATGTTGTAAGCATTTGCAGTGAACACTGGTAATGCCTCTTCACCGGGTCTGTGCTTTTCGACTTATGTGAGGAATTGTTCGTAGATCAGCCGTATCGGGTTGTTCCTACCCATAATTTGTGATCATATTCAGGTCCTGGTGCTCTTGGGGCAGTGCGCAATGACATGGTGAACGCAGGTTCTCGTGGGATCGCATCGGGAAAGGGACGGTCGCCAGTCCATTACGGCCTCGCCAGCGTCAGTGGTTCCGAGGCGGACGTTAGTGGCGTATCTGCCGGTAGGCGCATTAATGGTGACTCCGAGGAAACGGATCTCGTCCGTTATGCTTTCTTCGGTGGTGAAGCGCCGCAGTGCTGCAGATTCTAGCTGCACTTTAGCCCGCATAAAGCATCCATGCTGGTGATAGCCACCGGGATATTATCCACATATGGGCCGTACGTTTGATGTTGTCGTCTTCCAGAGCCTTCTCTTTCGTCACCAGAAATGTTTGGGCGAACATTAATCCAGAGGGGTCCACATGGCGGTATCGTTAGTTCGGTAGTGTATGCTGCCCGTCGGGACACTTGGGTGGGGTCTTGCACGTGCATATTCTAAGCATTTTTGTCATCATGTGCTTCGGAATGGCGGAGGCCGCTAACGTAAGGTGATGACAGGCGTTTCTTGTGAGAATACCGATTGTTCTTTCTTCTGGCACGGTCGGGAACAAACCTCTGACGTCCAGTGACTACAGGGTCCCTGCCACGTGGTAGTACTCAGTAGGTCGATACACACAGGAGACGACTTCAACGAGTAGGTGACAGGTACAAATGCGCTCAAAATCGTGTTCAATTTGTCGCCGCTTGATACGTCGGAAGAGGACCTGGGATATCTGGCCTAAGGGAGTTTCAGATGTAAATGCTTTTTACGATGCCATGGTACAAGCTCCATTTTACGATGCCATGGTGCCATGCTCGGTTCACTTGTAATCTGGTCGCGTTTCGGATCTGCGATGTTCTTGCCGCAAAGATTAGATCATTGGCGTGTTTGTTCAATATGCTTACGGGGTATTCCATGATCTTTTTGAAGTGTATTGTGTTCTGCAGTGCTGCAGCAACTGCACCACTAATCTAAGAAGTAGCAACAAATCAATTATGTTGAACACCACGGGAACTTGCGGCTTTACCGCCCTCTGTATCACGGTGCTGTCATATGTTGCGCTCTTCGCCGGCCACTTGTTCCAATCTTGTGGGCAAAGGTGGCTTGCCGAGTCATCTCGGTGCTTTCTGCCGGCGCTGTTCTGCGAAGTCACCATTGCCTGTGGTCTCGTCCTTGGCTCTAAATCTGCCGATATCCAGACCAGATTCGTTTTCTTAGCTTGAGACGGATGCCGTGATGGAAATATACAATTATATGCGAGGTTCAACGGTATAACCATTCAGTCATTGAAAATCCAGACGCCAGATTATTTCACCTGAGCCCCATGGGGGCTGGTTAATGGAATTCATCTCCCAGTGCAGATTGCATACTTTGTTCTGAGTCCTGCCCTCCGTATAAGCCGTAAGATCGATGAGGCACTTTCACACCAGCTTTCGCTCAGCAGGGTCATGCAGGAGAGCAAGATACAAAAGCAATTATGTGATCTGCATGATACCATGTGCCGCTTGAGCAACAATTTCATGCCGGTTGAAGGGGCCCCGATACGGATATCTAGTTCTTGTGGCAATATGCGCAACAGTTAAATTGATGCTTTGGTGGTCGGAGTGATATGAACTTAACTTTTGATTGAGGCTTGTGCAATTATCTTGGTCTCATGATCAGGGACCTGAAACCAACTGAACTCATACTTGGTACATTCATGTCCCCATGTAGGCTCTTATATATGTATATATATATATATATATATATATATATATATATATATATATATATATATATATATATATATATATATATATATATATATATGTACAGATATATATTTTTTAATATATATATTTAAATATATATATGTATGTATCTATCCATCGCTTCCCAATTGAAGCGAGTGAAGAGAAAATTGCGCTGCAATAACAACATCGGCATTCGTGGCGTATAAAAGCCTCAGTTCTCGGTATATTAAACGGGGATCATCACTACGCCAACCGTCATCTCTGGCGGATGGCACTTTGCCGCTGCTCAAATTTGTTGGTCTCAACTACATGAACTCTTCCCCACCACAACTACAATTATCTTGCCGAGGAGTAAAGTAAACTAAACACTAACTAAAAAAAAAAATCCAAGTTCTTGCTGGGGTGGCTTTATGAACCAGGGTCTGATTGCCAAGCAGAGCTTGCTGCGTGAACCTTGGCCCACCACCAGATCTATAAACTCCACTTCAACAGCAGAATTTATACGGAAAGCTTAGCGTGCCGTCAATGCACCGACAAGGCCGCCCGTTAGCTCGTCGGCGGCCTTATCGGGCCAGCTGTCAACTGACCCTCCCAGCCTAAATGCAGGCACCCGAAGCGAGCCGAACCACCCTGTGTCGCCAGAACAGGGGAAACCAGAGCAGGCCAGTGCTCTAACCAACCGAGCTACATGGGCGGCTTTTAAAAAATCTGGAGATGTCCCTCACCCACTCAGCCTTCAGCACCATAACGTCACATACACTTAAACCTGAGACCTCCGTAGCGTAAATGTGCAGTACACACTTGCTATAAAAATTTCTTGCAAAACCCACTCGGTTCAAAGGCAATGCAAGTGACCTCTTTGGTCCGGCACGCCTCTAAGCATGCTCTCCCCCATCCACGGTGGTGTCTCTATAGGAAACCACCAGGTTAAATAAAAGTATCGTAGACTAATTGAAGAAACAAGTTCATGGTCCGATCATTGCGGCAAGCAAACACATCACAGACCAGAAACTTGACCGCATCAGGTTGAGTCGGACACCAGGGCATACCAGGGTATACCGGGGATAGCTACTGAAAACTTGACCGCATCAGGCTGAGTCGGACACCGGGGCATACCAGGGTATACCGGGGATAGCTACTGAAAACTTGACCGCATCAGGCTGAGTCGGACACCGGGGCATACCAGGGTATACCGGGGATAGCTACTGAAAACTTGACCGCATCATGTTGAGTCGGACACCGGGGCATACCAGGGTATACCGGGGATAGCTACTGAAAACTTGACCGCATCAGGCTGAGTCGGACACCGGGGCATACCAGGGTATACCGGGGATAGCTACTGAAAACTTGACCGCATCATGTTGAGTCGGACACCGGGGCATACCAGGGTATACCGGGGATAGCTACTGAAAACTTGACCGCATCAGGCTGAGTCGGACACCGGGGCATACCAGGGTATACCGGGGATAGCTACTGAAAACTTGACCGCATCAGGTTGAGTCGGACACCGGGGCATACCAGGGTATACCGGGGATAGCTACTGAAAACTTGACCGCATCAGGCTGAGTCGGACACCGGGGCATACCAGGGTATACCGGGGATAGCTACTGAAAACAAATACGCAGATCTGGCATTCTCTCAGGATAAATGGCATACCAGGGTATACCGGGGATAGCTACTGAAAACAAATACGCAGATCTGGCATTCTCTCAGGATAAATGGCATACCAGATCCTCTTCGGACTCTCCCGACATGCCAACTTGATAGCACAAATTGAACACGATTTGGAGCCATTTGTTCCTGTCACCTACCTGCTCGTTGAAGTCGTCTCCTGGGTGTCATGACCTACTGAGCGCTACCATGTGGCGAGAAACCCTGGAGTCACTGGACGTCAGAAGTCTACTCACGAACGTGCCAGGAAGAAGAATGATCGCTATTCTCACAAGAAATGCCTTCCATCACCTCCCGTTAGCGGTCTCCGCCATCACGGAGCACGTGATGAAAACAATTAGTAGAATATTCACGTGCAAAACCCCAGCAAATTCCCAAAGGGAAACATGCACTTCCCAAGGAACGGCAACGTCATAGGATCCTGACGTCCTCTTGGCGTGCTGTTCGCCGACGCATTTTTGGGGGCGACAGAGGAGGTTCTGGAAGACAACATTAAACTATTTGTATCACCGATATTGGGATGATATCTTGGTCGATATCACCGGCGTGGCCGTTCTAAATTGGCTAAAAGAAAGTTGGAATCTGTGCGAAGGCTGCAATTCACCACCGAAGAAAGCATAGCGGATGCGATCAGTTTCGTATGACGTCACCATTAATACGTCCAACGGCAAATACGCCACCAATGCCCGCCGCCAGTGGCAGATCCAGAGAAAGAGAGAGAGAGAAAGAGAGAGAGAGAGAGAGAGAGAGAGAGAGAGAGAGAGAGAGAGAGAGAGAGAGAGAGAGAGAGAGAGAGAGAGAGAGAGAGAGAGAAAGAGAGAGAAAGGACCATGTCCCTCCCCCCTGTTGCGGGCTGACGGCACGGTGTACTCCAACAAAGGCCGTGACAAAGCACACGAGAACCTGGACGCTCCGGGAGGTCTCTGGAACACTGTTCAGGACCACGGGCCGGCGTGCGCGGCACTGAACTGACGTGAAGGCCACCTGGACCGATGTGAAGGGTCACTGGACCGACGTGGAGGTCCCCTGCACCTACGTGAATGGCCATGGACCGACGTGAAGGGCCCCTGGACCGACTGAAGGGCATCTGGACAGACGCGAAGGGCCATGGACCGACTGAAGGGCACCTGGACCGACTGAAGGGCCCTTCACGTCGGCCCAGGGGCCCTTCACCTCGATGAAGGCTGAGAAAGTGTTTTGGGCCGAGAAAGTGAGCATCGAGCCGACAGGGAGTGCCTCGGGAAGATGTTGAAGGCCCCGAACTGAACCAACGTGAAGGCGTCTAGGCCGACGGAGAGGATCCCGGGTCACTGGAAGGATCCCGGGATAAGGGAGAGGGTTCCTGCTAGTGAAGAGGTCCCCTGAGCTAATGGAGAGGGCCATTGAGCAGACAGTGAAGAACCCTCGCAGCTGGAGAGGACCCCGGATAGCCAGAAGTGTCCCTGGGCCGAGAGAGAGGGCCCTCAAATGGGACGTGGAGGATCCCTGGGTCGGTTATGACGCCTCACGCCGATGGAGAGGGGCTCAATGCTAACAGAGCGGGCCCCGGGCTGATGAAGAGGCTCCCGAGCTACGGCAACGACTGGGGCCGAAGAAAATGGCCAACGGGGTGATATACCGGACCCAGATTTCGCACGGAATGTCCTATCCGAAACCCAAAGCCTACCACGTACCTGAGAGCCTCTAATTAAGCCGTCGTTTTTCCTGGCTCCAATTACGTTTAACATGACTTGTCGACAGACAACATTCATGGTGCTTTTTGTAGGGTATTATTAGCTCCATGGGTATGAAGCTGGGGTGCAGATCCGAGAGAAAAAACTTCGGTATGAGAAGCAGCTGTGTCCCCAGGAGTTCAGTAGCGGAAGGATGGGCAGATACAATCCCAGCCCCACACCAACCTACCCGCCGGCACAAGTTAGCAGTATTCCTCTAATTGATGCCACGCTGTTTTTGAACTTCTCCAAAAAAAACTGATATCGCATTTTGTAATGTAAAAAGTATTCTTTTTCCCACCAAGGTGATGCTGCAATGAAAGTATATATATATATATATATATATATATATATATATATATATATATATATATATATATATATATCCTTGTTTGCTATGGTGGATGCTCTACCCGCCATATCGAGGTTTATGCCACTACTATTCATGTATTGTTCAACTATGCATCACATCTAACAACATTTCCTACTGAGAAGCATGCCTTTCGAAAGTAAGGAAATTTCGTTCTAATTGACGTCCACCGTGAGTGATGGTGTATTTTGCTGGTTTAATTAGGTCTGCATTTTATTACATTCGTGGCCCAGACTACGATGATCGATTTAGCTGTTATTAATTCATGTCGAAAAAGATTGTTACGTAGGTCTAACAGTATTGTGACGATGAACGAACGGAGAATGCTTTGCAGCATCTGTGGTAGTCAATTTCCTTCCTTCCTTTTGATCCCGGACGAAGTTGTTTAGAGAGTAGATACGTGTGGCATTCCATGCAGAACAAAAATTGCCACCTCCTCTTTTATTCGGAAATGGACCATTTTTGCCCGGTATCGAACGTCTCCACAACGGCTCAAGTGGACCACGATGAAGACGAAACGTAGATATTAAAATATTATACAGGTTTTCATTCCATATTGCGCTCCATTTTAGGATGATAATGTGTGTCTCTGAGATCGATACACCTTCACTGAAGCACCAATGGAACATAATCAGTGACCCATGGGAAAACAAACTAATTTACAGCAAAACTCATCAAGCTTTCGATTGGCGCTTGCATCAAGGGAATCGATCCTTGGCCGCAACCATATAAGAAGCACAAAGCATCCCCTCACCCCTCAATATTGCCCCTCGTGACAAGTCTACAACGCGGTCACGTAAACAAGATTAATCCTCCTCAGGCGGTTTGGATTCATCGAAAAGTATGCCTTGCAAACTGCCCCGACACGACGAAACACAGCAAAGCGGGCGCCAGCAGTCCCCTCCCCTCACATCTGCTCTCCCCATCTCCCCTCCACTCTCCCCACCTTCCCCCGGTCATAAAACATTTCATGATAGGACACTCCCAGAGAGAGGAGCAGTGAATTATAGTGGGACGCCGAAGTTCTGGTTGGCCTCTTCCTTCGCCAGACCTTTGATACGCTGCTGCCCACCGCCAGACCACTGACGCTGGTGACGTACTGACCAGACTACTGACGCTGGTGACGTACTGACCAGACCACTGACGCTGCTGACGTACTGACCAGACCACTGACGCTGGTGACGTACTGACCAGATCACTGACGCTGGTGACGTACTGACCAGACTGCTGACGCTGGTGACGTACTGACCAGACCACTGACGCTGGTGACGTACTGACCAGACCACTGACGCTGGTGACGTACTGACCAGACCGCTGACGCTGGTGACGTACTGACCAGACTACTGACGCTGGTGACGTACTGACCAGACCACTGACGCTGGTGACGTACTGACCAGACCACTGACGCTGGTGACGTACTGACCAGACTGCTGACGCTGGTGACGTACTGACCAGACTACTGACGCTGGTGACGTACTGACCAGACTGCTGACGCTGGTGACGTACTGACCAGACCACTGACGCTGGTGACGTACTGACCAGACTACTGACGCTGGTGACGTACTGACCAGACTACTGACGCTGGTGACGTACTGACCAGACTACTGACGCTGGTGACGTACTGACCAGACTACTGACGCTGGTGACGTACTGACCAGACTACTGACGCTGGTGACGTACTGACCAGACTACTGACGCTGGTGACGTACTGACCAGACTACTGACGCTGGTGACGTACTGACCAGACTACTGACGCTGGTGACGTACTGACCAGACCACTGACGCTGGTGACGTACTGACCAGACTACTGACGCTGGTGACGTACTGACCAGACCACTGACGCTGGTGACGTACTGACCAACTACTGACGCTGGTGACGTACTGACCAGACCACTGACGCTGGTGACGTACTGACCAGACTACTGACGCTGGTGACGTACTGACCAGACCACTGACGCTGGTGACGTACTGACCAGACTACTGACGCTGGTGACGTACTGACCAGACTCACTGACGCTGGTGACGTACTGACCAGACCACTGACGCTGGTGACGTACTGACCAGACTACTGACGCTGGTGACGTACTGACCAGACCACTGACGCTGGTGACGTACTGACCAGACTACTGACGCTGGTGACGTACTGACCAGACCACTGACGCTGGTAAGTGCCTTAATAGGCCAACGGCTGTCCATTTCCATGCAGACCCAGTATGATACGGGCTTATGTCCACCGTGCCCTTACGTACTGCCTCAAGCATGCCAGGAACTGAATGCAATCAAGCAGTCAGCTCAACAGCTCCCCGTCTCGACTCATCTATGACGATATCCAGAAGGAGTCCAAAGGTAGAGGTGTGCTAAAAAGACGCTACTTGTGCCCGCTGGAAATATCACCGACGTCCACTACTGGAACACTATGTCATCAGACCGGTTCACGCCTATCAATTGTGTGGTACACCGCTGCAAACATGACTAAGCAGAGCTGAAACACAAAGCGTAACGGAAAAGCCATACAGCCCAACGGCACTACTTCAACTGGTCATCAACTGCACGAGTTCTACAATGTTCTGACCAACCCTGAACAACCGCCCATCACATGGCCCAACACCAGTGAAGCAGTGTAGCACTATGCACCAGCACAATTAGATACAGCGCACTCTTACACAACAGTGCGTATATGGTCAGTCATACATGCACTGTTACACAGTCTTACAGAACTTAACGCATCGGGGTTAAGCATGCAAAGGGAAGATACTATAAGCCTGCATAAAAATATAATGCAAATCCAAGCCAGTGCCAATATATATATATTACTCGATCTTCACGAAAGCTAGCATTGCCACGCCTGCAATCAAGCTATGTATGTGCACTGGCTTTCTTTTCCGAAAGTTGAGAAATATTTCGACCGGCTACCTGGTCAGAGCTAAGTTGCATTGGCTGACATTGAAACCACGATGAACCTGTCAAAATATCACCAAAATGTAGCATTTATCCGGAAATTGGACCCTGGTGATGTGCAGCCATGCGAGCCGTAAATTATTATAATCAGGTAGGTGGTCTTCTGAGACTACCCCGGAGATAATCAGCCGGATGTAACGCCGGTAGCCATGATCACGTGAGTAGCCACGCGCCACTCGCCAAATGGCGCCAAATGGCGCCCCACCGCGGGGGCCGATAAAGCGCGCGCGAGCCACCCGCCGTCCGTCACAGTTACCATGGAAACTGGCGGCGCGCGCTTGGCCCGCGCGCTCTCCAGCGTACACGGCAGCGCCACTTTACTGACCTGGAGTCGATTGATGCTGGACGGACGGCCGAGTGTCAGCGATTGGTCAGCGGGGGCCGGTTCGTCGCGATCCGGAACATCGCCGCCAATCAAAACACGCGGCAGACTGACGTCTTGTCGCTCTGGCCAGTGGCAGACCACGTCACACTGAGACTGGGGTCGTGGACACGGCGTGCTGACGGACTGTGGTGCCAATCTGGCACGGTGCTACTCTGCCCTACTCCGTCCGCAAGCAGCGCGTGGCACTGCCACGGCCTACGGACGCCGTGTGGGAGGGTCACTGGCGCTGGCGGAACCGGTGCAGTACCATGCCGTAACAAGCGTACCTGACCCTGTCTGGTCTACTTCTGTCAGCTGTATCGGTATATAGGGACGGCGAACAGAACTCTTCACCCAACTCCTCGTGCAGCTACCCATCCAACTTCTGAGTGAAAAAAAAATTTGTAATATTATCATACGCTATCGGTAGAACGGTGGTGAAGCAGCTTAGCAGACGCACATTACTCACAAACCCCCAGAAGCTCAGCGGGTGTGGCAATCCCTCGCTGGCAAGGCCTGACTGATCCCAAGTCTCAGAAACTGCAGGGCTACCGTGTGCAACTACTCCGCGTGAGAGACGGTGGCGAGGCCATGCAACCCAACAGTCGAGAACATGACATCAAACCTATGTCTTTCATTTTGGAACGTCGAAACATTTGACTCCGAACGCTTCTCTTTTCATGCCTGGGATTGTGGGTAGGAAGTGTCGTCGGAGT
The DNA here is from genome assembly GCA_034440575.1 of Imbricaverruca yamaguchii. NCBI lineage: Eukaryota > Metazoa > Arthropoda > Thecostraca > Neoverrucidae > Imbricaverruca > Imbricaverruca yamaguchii. The sequence goes on from JAOTOL010001515.1 coordinate 499,223, forward strand.
AGAAGCCTTGCCTCCTCAAGTTATTATGATCCCTACCAAACTGGCGGAACTGGATGTGCCTCTGACAATCTTGGTCGTGCAGTTGTAATCAGTGTGGCATGCCGTGTGGTGTATGTTGTGCAATGTGCCCTTTGCATGCCACTCCGGATAGCAGCTAATGCGGAAACTGGCTGGGACGTTGGCGAGCGACTGGAGCGAGCACATACCTATTGACCGGCAAAGCTCGAACGATGGCAAACCTATCGCCGTACCACGTCGGCATAGCTCGAACGATGACATACCTATTGTCAAACCACGCCATGATAGCTCGAACGAAACCCCGCCACGTCTCGTGGTGTTCAGTGGCTTTGCTGTTCGCGAGCGTGCTTCATTCCATTGCGTGGTGCGAGCATACATACTGGTCTCAGCAACTTGTTGGCCATGTGATGTGCTCCTCACCCCATACACCAAATAGTTGGTGAAATTCCAAACACGCCATTATTTGGAAGGCGTTTGCATTGACTGGAAGTCCCACATAACAACGAGAAGATGTCATGGAATGGCGTTGGTCAGACTAATCTCTGGGAGATTATCGCAGGCAATTTGTGTGGGAATGGGGAACAGGTGCAAAGGTACAGGAAACCTGCAGCTGAACAAATATGGCTGCATAGCGATTGGTTATGTGTGACAGTTGTCCCTGCGTGAAAACTGGAAAGAAGCGTTTTCTCGCCACACTTCATAGTCTATGTTTTCATGTGCCTTCAGAAGTGATGCTGCTCGCTACATGGTTTGCATGGTTGCTTGCGGAAGTTGCATGGTTGCTTGAGCTATACTTGACAGACGTAATTTCGGGACGGGAATGGCCGAGTGGTTAAGGAGTCGGGCTACCAGGACCAAAGGTTCCGGGTTCGACTCCAGCGCCACTCGGGACATTTCCCAATCCCGCGGCCCACCGGCGAAACAGTGTGGGCGGCGCCATTAGCCGTGAATGTGCATAAAGTGTGTCGTGAACCAACCAATAAAGAAACAAACAAGACAGACGTAATTTCTTTAACTGTCCCACTTATTTTTTACAGCGCATATGCCAGGAAGCTGCTTTTGCATCAGGAACTGGCGCGTTTAAGAACGTGAGACAGACAGTTTGGTGATATCCATTCGATTGTGATTATCTGTGATTGTGCTAGTCGTGGGTGATGGCTGGACCATTTTGTATTGCGACCGAAGTATCAAATGACCTGACCTGACCTAGGGTGGGGTCGGTATCGAAGCTGTAAGTTCGGACCCGCGCGTCCCCAATGCTATTGCCGACAGATATACACACACACACTATGGAGAGAACCCCGATAAGCAGTACTGTGGTGATAACGTGCATTAGCAATCCTCAACTTCCTGCCCGGCGAGGTGCAACACAATGCAATGTGTCGAGAACTACCGCAGTATTCGTCATATGCATGTATCTGCTCTCCGTCGCGCTCCGCTCAACTACAGCTGGTGGCACTATTGCATTGAAAACATTCTAAAATCCTATAGGGTATGCCGCCAAACGGGTATAACATAAGTAATGTGAGGAGTGATTTGAGGAGAAGCCAAGTTTCAAGTTCCATCGCGCCCGGGGTGTGCGAAACTGCGACACCCATGAATGATACCAGCAGTCCACATCCTGGTGTAGATTATAACGGCTAACGCCTTTTAAGAAGTTAAGCTACTCACATTTATGGTATCCGTGGCAACCCTTCCATCCACACAACATCCGTTTGGGAAATGGCATTCGCAATAGCACTCCATGAGGTGTTGTTTCTGAAATGCAACACCCATTCAAGGTGTCCTTGGCACTCGATTTGTCATGCTTTGCACCACAGCAGGATGTTCTCGAAAAGAAACTTCCATCTATGGCGTCACAAACGCCACCTTTGTATCTCCCACACTTACTTTGGTTGCAACCTATACATATATATGGATACCTGCATAGGTACACGCAGGTCGGTTGTGGCGGGAACCACGCCTCCCGGGACAGGGCCTGCCCTCGGTGGGCTAGGGAGAAGGAGATTCTCCGTCTCGTCCACCTTGAGGGCTGGGCCCTGCCGCGGGCAAGGTCGTGGGTCAACAACCAACAGCCGACGCAGAATCTACAACATCATAGCACATCCACACTTTCGACACAGACACAAACATCATATACGAGCCCACTACCAACCAAAGAAACCCAGACAGACCCAGCAATCATAATCCGGCCTCAACCCACAACAACAAAACAAAACAGACCCCGATACTACTCACCACCGGAACCGCAACCGTGCGAGAATCAAAACATCGCCAGTCTCGAACCACAGAATCACCGACATCATTCACAGCGAACCTCCGCGTCCACTTCGAAACATACTCAGCCAGACGACGACAATAGTTCAGAAACACAGTAACCCACGCACCCAAACAAGATAACCACAAACTCACCGCTACCAGCAACAAAACACACCCGCGCCAAATCCTCGGACACTAGTAATATCCTAACACCGTAACCTAAATCTCCCGTTGCCATGACGTGTGGATATGTGAAAAAAGAATGAAAAGAAAAAAAAAAGAAGAAAAAGATAAATACAAAAATCAAAAAATCGAAAAAGAAAGAAAGAAGAAAAGAAGAAAAAAATAAATAAATTAATAATAATAATAGAAAAGAAAAGACCTCCAAACTATTGTATGCCATATATGTTCGCAATGTTCACTGAACGGCGATGACCCGACCCCTTGGACCGTCCGGCCGACAGCTGAACACATCTCTACTTCGCCTAAACAGCCGATATCACCAAACGGTGGCAGGCTGGTCAAACTCACCCCACACACACACAGGTACACCCAGGTGTATACCCATTGCCTATAGGTGTCTCAGGTCAGCTCAGACTTCCGAGGCTTGATCCATCCAGTGAAATTATGCCTATGCTGCTGCAGAGAAGGTGGTGCCACAGGTGGCATACACACAGTGCATTTTCAAGCACTGCCTATTAGTAACTGACTGGACAATAACGTTATATTAACGATGGATTATACCACAATACGCTGGTTATATGTTCTCCATTTCTCTTCAAGCAAGGGAAGCAAGGCAAGCAAAGCAATATTCAAGTGATAGCTGAGTCATTCATATATCAATCATTCCTATCTGAACGCCCGTGCTTGTGGTGAAAATGGCAAAATTTTACCAGGTATTTAAGCAGCTGTTCAGCAACACAATTAATATGCTACAATTCATCTGTCCACCTAGGTGCTGTCGTCATTCAAGGGATACTTGTCAGGCAACATCAAGGTGCTGTCGTCATTTAAAGGATACCTGTGAGATATCACCAAGGCGCTGCCGTCACTTCAAGAATACCTGTCAGATACCACTAAGGTACAGTCGTCATTCATAGAATACCTGTGGGATACCACCTAGATAGCGACGAGGCGCCATCGACTCTACCTCCACCGTCGGCGGTGCTTGGCAGCTCAGACCGGGGACGGACCTGCGGGGCCGAGCCTTCGCTACACCGCAGGCGCGGCCACCTTCCCACGGCGAGCGCAGGCTCGGAGCCGACCACCGAGCGGCGTGGGAGGGGTGCGGTTACTTCCGGCTGCGGCGTGGTTGTCGCGCCGAACCGTCTCCACTCGGGGGGTCGGTGCATCGAACCGTCTCCGGTCTGGGGGGGGGGTCGTGCGCACTGGCGCGTGGTCCTCGCAGCACCGACACCAGGTGCGTGATGCGCTGGCAAACAACGAACAGGTCACGACGAGCCTACAGCGACCAAGTGTAGATGGCGCTGATTCGTGCCCGATCTACACCGGCGCTTCTGGAGAATGTAGTGACGCAAGGCTTCCGTACAGCTAAGCTAGTCGGGCTATATTTGATTATCCGTCAATGCATGTTGCATATAACTCGTGCAGCCAATAAGTGCCGTTTGATAAGAAGAACCTATTAATGTTAACCACATTTCTGGGAATCAAAAGTGTGCATGAACAAGAATAGATGAGTGCATTCAGGTGGAGGCTGCGACCAGATGCGTGGCTAAGGACCCCAGCTTCTAGAAGACTAGGCAGAGGCATTACTTCTGAGTGAAAGATGGCCCATTCTCAATAATATGAGCCCTTCCCAGTGATGGATATCCCTGTTCCAGTCCTGTTATGCAAGTTGGGCAGCCTCGCCGCCAGTAGGACATTCATTTTCAGAGAACGACACATGTTCGCATCAAGGTGCACCGTTCTCAGTGAGAGAGAGCCGCACTGTCATGTGAGAACATCTCTAGTGGATAATCTCCAGATTAAAAAAAAAAACGTTTGTCTACCCCACTGCTGCTCTTAAGGGGAATTATACGCATTTGAGGGAGTAGTAAGAAACTTTACTTGGGTGGATGTTCACTGCAAATACACATACATCCACTAGCTGTTGAAATGGTGTTAAACATATTCCTAGTCTGTTACGTAGTCTCGATATTAAAACAAGAATAACGCGAGCAGAGTAAAAGCACCGAAAACAGTTCGTCAAGACAACTACAGAATACAGCTTGGATGACAACAGCATTCCCTCGCAACGATAGACTTGGTTCTGCTCCTGTCAACCGGCGGTGACATTTGGTCCAGCCTGGTGGTAAACCTGGTGGTGACATTTGGTCCAGTCCCTGCCACCTGGAGCTGACATTTGGTCCAGCCCCTGCCACCTGGCGGTGACATTTGGTCCAGCCCCGGCACCTGACGGTGACATTTGGTCCGGTCCCTGTCACCTGACGGTGACATTTGGTCCGGTCCCTGCCACCTGACGGTGACATTTGGTCCGGTCCCCACCACCTGGCGGTGACATTTGGTCCGGTCCCCACCACCTGGCGGTGACATTTGGTCCGGTCCCCACCACCTGGCGGTGACATTTGGTCCGGTCTCCCACCTGGCGGTGAGATTTGGTCCAGCCCCGGCACCTGACGGTGACATTTGGTCCGGTCCCTGTCACCTGATGGTGACATTTGGTCCGGTCCCTGCCACCTGACGGTGACATTTGGTCGGTCCATGCCACCTGGCGGAGTTTGTCGCTGTCAGGACACAGCTCGCTGTGGGATGACATATTTACTGTGTTGGTGACATGTCTATTGTGCAGGTGACAGGTTCGCCACCTTGGTTGTCCGCTGTGGGGTGACATGTCCGCTGTGTAGGTGACATGTCCACTGTGTAGGTGACATGTCCGCTGTGTAGGTGACATGTCCACTGTGTAGGTGACATGTCCGCTGTGTAGGTGACATGTCCACTGTGTAGGTGACATGTCCGCTGTGTAGGTGACATGTGTGTGTTGTGTAGGTGACATGTCCGCTGTGTAGGTGACATGTCTTTAGGTGACATGTCCGCTGTGTGGTGACATGTCCGCTGTGTAGGTGACTGTCGCTTGTAGGTGACATTCACTGTGTAGGTGACATGTCCGCTGTGTAGGTGACATGTCCGCTGTGTAGGTGACATGTCCGCTGTGTAGGTAACATGTCCGCTGTGTAGGTAACATGTCCGCTGTGTGGGTGATGTGTCCGCTGTGTAGGTGACATGTTGTGTAGGTGACATGTCCACTGTGTAGGTGACATGTCCGCTGTGTAGGTGACATGTCCGCTGTGTAGGTGACATGTCCGCTGTGTAGGTGACATGTCCGCTGTGTGGGTGACATGTCCGCTGTGTAGGTGACATGTCCGCTGTGTGGGTGACGTGTCGCTGTGTAGGTGAATGTCCGGGGTGACATGTCCGCTGTGTAGGTGACATGTCCGCTGTGTAGGTAACATGTCCGCTGTGTAGGTGACATGTCCGCTGTGTAGGTGACATGTCCGCTGTGTAGGTGACATGTCCGCTGTGTAGGTGACATGTCCGCTGTGTAGGTGACATGTCCGCTGTGTAGGTGACATGTCTGCTGTGTAGGTGACATGTCCGCTGTGTAGGTGACATGTCCGCTGTGTAGGTGACATGTCGCTGTGTGGGTGACATGTCGCTGTGTAGGTGACATGTCCGCTGTGTAGGTGACATGTCCGCTGTGTGGTGACATGTCCGCTGTGTAGGTGACATGTCCACTGTGTAGGTGACATGTCCGTGTGTGTACATGTCCCTTGTAGGTGACATGTCCGCTGTGTAGGTACATGTTTGTGGTAATGTCGCTGTGTAGGTGACATGTCCGCTGTGTAGGTGACATGTCTGCTGTGTAGGTGACATGTCCGCTGTGTAGGTGACATGTCCGCTGTGTAGGTGACATGTCCGCTGTGTAGGTGACATGTCCGCTGTGTAGGTGACATGTCCGCTGTGTAGGTGACATGTCCGCTGTGTGGGTGACATGTCCGCTGTGTAGGTGACGTGTCCGCTGTGTAGGTAACATGCCCACTGTGTAGGTGACTGTCCGCTGTGTAGTGACATGCCCCTGTGTAGGTGACATGTCCGTGTGTAGGTGACATGTCCACTGTGTAGGTGACTGGTGTGTGGTTGTGCTGTGTGGTGAATGTCCGCTGTGTAGGTACATGTCCGCTGTGTGGGTGACGCTGGTGGTGCGTGTCCGCTGTGTAGGTAACGTCGCTGTGTGGTAAATGTCCGCTGTGTGGGTGACATGTCCACTGTGTAGGTGACGTGACCGCTGTGTGGGTGACATGTCCGCTGTGTGTGTGACGTGTCCGCTGTGTAGGTAACATGTCTGCTGTGTAGGTGACGTGTCCGCTGTGTAGGTGACATGTCCACCTTGTAGGTAACATGTCCGCTGTGTGTGTGACGTGTCCGCTGTGTAGGTGACATGTCCGCTGTGTAGTTGACATGTCCGCTGTGTAGGTGACATGTCCGCTGTGTATTTGACATGTCCGCTGTGTGGGTGACATGCCCGCTGTGTAGGTGACATGCCCGCTGCCGTGGCTGTCGGCTGCCAGGAAGAGCATTGATTCGGTGTGATTCTCAGTAGGCAAAGTGACGACCGTCAACGATCGGCCACCGGCCGGCCAGTTAATCATCGGACCACCCTGTCGGTAATGACCACCCTCCGCTGCCACTACTGCGAACACAGGTCGTAGCTGGCGAGCCATGTTTAAAATTGTAGCCATAACCGACCGCAATCGCCTCGACATAGCGGCCAGAAAGGTTTTTCTTTGCCGCCATGGGACACTCGCATGACCGGCTAGTAGCGTCCGTGGTATTTAAACGAGAAGCGATTTCAGCACAATCATTCGGCCACGCCACTGAAACTCTGCTCTGAGGTTCCGCTTCTGCGTGATTTATGCAGGACATTGAATTCCTGGCTTGGCGTTTGCTTTTACCTTGAACAAATCCATTTTGTCGCCTTTGTAATTGCATGGTAATGGTAGCAATCATGTTTTTCCTAATGTCGACCACTGTTTCCTATGCAGCAGCCTATCCAATTTTGCTACACGCAGCATTTCAGGCTTGAATGATGTTGTACCGTCCTAGGGTCAGCTGTTCAAAAGCCATAGGCCATGAGAATACCGACAGAGACATCATGATTGACCAAAAATATAGTTGAGTAGAATTAATTGCATCCTTTTTAACAGTTTTTCTGTTCTTTTTTAGCAGATCAAGTGCTAACTTATGAAGGAAAATGTACTTATCAAGGTTAATTTTTCCTTGTTGGTTGGTTTCTGATGTATAAATCAATGACATGAGCTCCGATAAATTGTTTACAACTTTCCTCTTGACAGGTATTTGATTACAGGACGAAAATTTGGAACAAGCAATGCTATCCCAAGTTTCTATTGGCGTAAATGATATAGAATTATGTCTATGGGACATATATAAAAATGTCCGTGGAAATGTTTCAAAATGCCTTAAATTACTTCGAGATCACAATAGCCGTTACTGACACTTGGGTTGATCCAGCGAACGATTATCAAAATGGCAACAGCTTGGCGTACAATAAGTGCAACATGCGCAATAGAGAACAGCAGGCAGACACCGACACGTGTCTTCAAACAGCTCGTGCCCTGCTAGTTCTGTTCACATCACACGACTCAAGTCTTCTCAGCACTTCGACCGTCCACCGTCTAAGCAGGCGATCCGCTCACCTCTGCTGCTCAGCCGCATCGACGGCTCCCCTCTTTATGGGGAGAGTCCCAAGCGCGAGAGGGGATCAGTCCCATGGGGAGCAGCCTGGCACAGCCAACGCCCTGTCTGTCACTGGTCGGCATCACCTATTGCACCACACCGCGAATGGAAGGGTCCGGCCGACGACCTCGACCAGCCCCCTGCCCTACATGAGCAATGGTGACGCCTCATATGACGGTGGAATGCCACCATGTGCATGCGCACAATAGGAGACGGTCGGCCGGCCGTTGCCGCGCCGGACCTGACCGAGCAAAACATTCGTCGCAGCCGCGGCTCGAGGCGTCAAAGTTGATGTTGACGTTGCAGTTCTGCAACGTCAGCGTGAGCCGGCCGACCGACGATGGTTCCGACAATCATGCACATATGGGAGCAGCCGTAATTAGGCTGCCAAACGCATTCGAAAGAGGGGTCCGAAGTTGACTGCGTTACACTTGTGATACAATAATTTGCTCTTCCTATTATGCTTAAATATCCGCTAGTTTTTGCAGCAACAATTGCTTCATGATCTTTCCGTGTTAATTTTCCATCAACTCTGACGCTAGGATATGTGATTTGCTGTTTCACGTAAACTTTTATATATTTTATGGTTTTAGCTATTACATAGCCTGGCCCTTGTCTCATGCTATCCAAATAATACTTCAATGAAAAAATGGTGAAATGGACAATGTATTTCACCCGTGGGGATTATTCAGCTATTGTTGCTATCAAGATTCAAGCATCACTTTCCCACGTACAAAATTAAGCATATTTATCGTGCAGCAGGTTTGGGTGAGCTATCGTGAGGGAAAATATGACATAGGCATGTGATCCAAACTCATATGAACATATATTTACACAAACAACCAATGGAAACTATTGCGTAGTCAAGACCAATGTGTAATAAATGTTTCTTCAGACTTCAGCCTGCCATCCGCATGAGTATATAGGTGATGCGTTTGGGGTGTGTACTCATGGGAAGGATAACCTACTTGAATACTTCAGCTTCCTCAATCACATCCATTCACCAATTACGTTTACTCTAGAAAGTGTTGTAGGAACGGGATCCTTTCTTTCTTGGATATTAAGTGAACCACCACGGGATCCGGATTTTACACGAGCCAACATTATGGACAACCGACGGCGGCTCCAGTCATCATACATTTTCGGTCTTCCCTCGCTTTGTCGATCAAGAAAAACACCGTATGATTTCAGATGATACATGCAATCAGATCAGCCGTCACCGTGTTGAGATCCTTGCGAGACTGTCGCACGCTTATCACGGCGTCCTGAAAGGAGCAGTCGCCACCCTCATGACAGCCCTAGCTATCGCGCACGCCAGATACTGCTTTTCCGTCTACGATAACGGATCAAAGAAGAGCATTGACACTATGAATGTAATTATTAACTCGCGCCGTCTTTCCGGTCAAATCCTCACACCCCATCTCGGGGGTGGGTTGAATACCCCCTCTAAAATCCAAACTAAGCATAGCACGAAAACGAAAGAGGTGTCATCGGAAAGCGCTCTCGACGAGTAGGGTCCGGGTCCACCCTCCAAAACAATTTCCCTCAAAAAGTGACGTCACCAGGGGGGCTAGATTTTCACGACTTTTCACGACTTGCATTATGTTTTTGACACTGGGGAGCTCATTTTGGGGATATATGAAAAACAAAAATTATTTGGAATAGAAATGGGAAGGAATGCGGGTTTTAAAAAAAAAAAAAAAAAAAAAAAAAAAAAAAAAAAAAAAAAATTGGAAAAGGAATGCCAAATTTGGGCGCGCTCCCGCGCGCCGTTCGTCCATTATCTGCGAAAAACCTGAGGGGGCGGTTGAAGATCCCTCCGAGACGAGACGGGTTAATGTTGCCGCTAGTCACCTTGACCGCAGAAAATATGACCACGTATCTGACCCACGCTGATTGGCAGTACGCTTTTAGTTGACTTTCAGGCAGACTTCCGGACGACGCCTAAGGTTCACTCAGAGTGAGCCGATGTCGCTCGCACCGCACCCCATGTGAACGGCGAGGTGAGGAAGAGGTCCACGCGGCAGAAGCGGCTGCTACACCTGCACAGACGACGGGCTGCCAGAGCCGACTGCTACACACATCCACAGACGACGGGCTGCCAGAGCCGACTGCTACACACATCCACAGACGACGGGCTGCCAGAGCCGACTGCTACACCTGCCCAGACGACGTACCGAAGCTGACAGAGTCTGCTACACACATGCACAGACGACGGGCTGACAGAGCCGACTGCTACACCTGCCTAGACGACGTACCGAGGCTGACAGAACTGACTGCTACACCCGCCCAGACGACGTACCGAGGCTGACAGAACTGACTGCTACACCTGCGTAGACGACCATCGAGGCAGCAGACGTCACCTTCTTATGCACCTGCCCTTTATGATGCTGCACTGAGGTGATGGTGCATCTCTGCTGAGCTTCGCATGAACAGTGAAAGCAGCACTAATTTGTGGTTCAACCCTGTTTGCCTGTCATGCCTGTCATGGTGATTCGATCTGAACTGTGAGGTGTGTCCCGGACATACTCACAATGTTCTACATGTGCCGTTGATTTACCTTTGGGTGTGATTTGATGATACAGGCATGCGATGTGACTGAGCACCACTGAGCACCACTTAGTCACGGCTTAGTGTGCTGTTATCCAGCAGTCATGCGATGTTACTGAGCACCAATTATAACGGTTCGGTGTGATTTTATCCAGCGGTCGTGCGATATGACTGAGCACCAATTGCCACGGCTCGAAGTGACTTTATCCAGCGGTCGTGCGATGTGACTCTGAGCACCAATAGTCACGGCTCGATGTGACTCTGAGCACCAATAGTCACGGCTCGATGTGACTCTGAGCACCAATAGTCACGGCTCGATGTGACTCTGAGCACCAATAGTCACGGCCCAGTCCAGCAGTCGTGCGATGCGACCGAGCGGCTTAGCATGGAAGAACCGACGATTGCAGACAATACAATACAATGTCAGCGCAGCCACGTCATCGGACCACTCCTAGCCCGGCAAATGGCGGGGCTTGGTCGTCGGCGGCTAGAAGTCGGCTGCCATTTACCGCGAGCCCGCAGCGACTACGCGTCCGTGACGGCGACGGTCCGATGCCATTTACAGACTACACACTACGGTCCGAGTGCGATCTCGGTCCACAGTGTGTATTTGCTCAGTGTGTGCAGTGTGTGTGCTCACAGTGTGCGTTCAGTGGTTCAGTACCGAGCATCCGTCCAGTGGTTCAGTGGTTCAGTACCGAGCGACCGTCCAGTGGTTCAGTACCGAACGAGACGATCAGTGTTTCAGTGGTTCAGTACCGAGATGGCGGATCAGTGGTCCAGTGGCTCAGTACCGAGCGGCAGTCCAGTGGTTCAGTACCGGGCGGGCGGACCAGTGGCGCAGTGGATCAGTGGTCCAGTGGCGCAGTACCGGGCGGGCGGACCAGTGGCGCAGTACCGGGTGGGCGGACCAGTGGCGCAGTGGATCAGTGGTTCAGTGGCGCAGTACCGGGCGGGCGGACCAGCGGCGCGGTGGATCAGTGGTTCAGTGGCTCAGTACCGGGCGGGCGGACCAGTGGCGCAGTGGATCAGTGGTCCAGTGGCTCAGTACCGAGCGGCAGTCCAGTGGTTCAGTACCGGGCGGGCGGACCAGTGGCGCAGTGGATCAGTGGTCCAGTGGCGCAGTACCGGGTGGGCGGACCAGTGGCGCAGTGGATCAGTGGTTCAGTGGCGCAGTACCGGGCGGGCGGACCAGCGGCGCGGTGGATCAGTGGTTCAGTGGCTCAGTACCGGGCGGGCGGACCAGTGGCGCAGTGGATCAGTGGTCCAGTGGCGCAGTACCGGGTGGGCGGACCAGTGGCGCAGTGGATCAGTGGTTCAGTGGCGCCGCGATCGTGACCAATTACCGATCTGTCCCGGCCATCGAATGCCGCTGTTTACCGGCGCTCAGCCCGGCCCGTAATCACGCTCGTGTTGCGGCCATTACCACGCCAATTGCGCCGTTTTTGCCGCAGCTGTGTGTGGCGCTGTATGTGCGGTGTGTGTGGCGCTGTATGTGCGGTGTGTGTGGCGCTGTATGTGCGGTGTGTGTGGCGCTGTATGTGCGGTGTGTGTGGCGCTGTATGTGCGGTGTGTGTGGCGCTGTATGTGCGGTGTGTGTGGCGCTGTATGTGCGGTTGTGCGTCAACCTGTGGTGCTTCGCGGGTGATCTGGACGTGCGGAAGGAGATTGAAATATTGCGGGGGTGTAGTCGTCACCGTTAGTGGGTTCAGTTCGTACTCACCGCAGTTGCACGTGGGACTCATCGGCCGACCGAGCGGTGGGAAATATCGGAGCCTGGCGAGCGTGGGAAATGTGGGCCTCTGGCATGCCTTGGTTTCCCACAGATTGATACACGTTTCGGTGCATGCTACCGAACACCAGCTGATGTGTAGAGAATGTTTCCAGTTTTGCTCCTAAGTGTAGATGTTACACGAGTTTGTAATGACATAGTCCATCAGTGCACCTGACTGTATGAACACATTATCATAACGCTGCCATACATGAATATAAGCACTGGCTATGTGTAACGACACCACCATATTCTAACACGAAATATGCTTTTAAGAACAACATATGTAAAGCGAGAAAAAGCGGAGGCATAGGGTAAAGTAGCTGTTGCGGCAGGGATAGGGAAATGTGTGACTGGATGCAGGTCTGTGGGTGCTCTGCTGTACATACCTTGAAACCAAGCTGTTGCGAGCAGCGTCCGGCGGGTAGTTGCTGACATCACGCATTGTATGTACCCATGGGCTGGTCTGCCCGCGTATCTCACGCCTCACCCATCGACTAGCCCAGTCGTCCCAAACGCCTCGACCCTGGGAAAGGCCGCTCATGTCCGTGGACTGTACTACCCCTGGACTTCGCCCCTAACTGCACTGGCCACGTGTCGGGCCCACTCTGGGGACACGGGCGGCTGTTGGTCCCGGTGTGGTGCGGTGTGATGCGGTGTGGTGTGGTGTGGTGTGGTGCGGTGTGGTGCGGTGTGGTGTGGTGTGGTGTGGTGTGGTGCGGTGTGGTGCGGTGTGATATGGTGTGATGTGGTGTGATGCGCTTAAAGCGCAGGTGGCTGACGTGCGCGGCGTGACTGTCCTGGGTCACGGCGTGACTGTCCTGGCTCACGGCGTGACGAGCCCGACTCACGGCGTGACTGTCCTGAGTCACGGCGTGACTGTCCCGACTCACGGCGTGAGACACGACTGGCCGTGCTGGACTGAGGCGAATCGGCCCGACCGGAGCCACCGGAAGCCACGGTACGGTCACGCGTAAACACACACACACCCTCCCCCCACACACACACATGCGCACAGACACATTCAACACGTACAGACGCAATAGTCTGCTATCACGGAACTACCCTACCAGCTGACCCGCTATACGTCATACCATACTTTTCGCCTCGATTCACTAAGACACATGCAAACATGCTCATTTGCTCTTGTTATTTTCCTTTGTTGCACAGGTGCATTTGCGTAACTATATCTCGGTACTTGAATACACTCAATGCACCTTAAGGATTTTGACCGGTATTATATTGCATTATATACCAGCAAGAACACAACGTACGCAAAATTACGAGGTCTCTCTCTCCTTCTCTCTCTCTCTCTCACTCTCACTCTAACTCTCACTCTCATTCTCATTCTCATTCGCGCCCTCATTGTCATTGTCGTTCACTCTCACTCTCACTCTCACTCTTACTCTCTTACTCTCATTCTTACTCTCATTCTTACTCTCATCCTCACTCTCATTCTCACTTATATTTTCATTATAATTCTCACGCTCATTCTGACTCATTCTGATTTTCAGTCTCATTTTCACTCTCACCCTCACTCTCACTCTCCCCTCTCTCTCCCTCTCTATCTCCCTCCCTGTCTCTCATGACCAAGGTGAGATCCGGATAACCAGCGATTGGACACCAGCCTAATGAGGCGTCCGTCACCAGGTGATGGACTGGTTCCCATGGCGGGAGGGGGGGTCGACAGGCCGTGCCGGACGCCCGTGGAAGCGGACGCCGCCCATCTGAAGCTCTCCCGAAAGTCAACACTGTCGTCGGCTGGGGTGCGGCGCGGCGCGGGCCGACGTCGCGTCTCGTCCCCGGCGGCGGTTTTAGGGCGGCAATAAAGCGGCGCAGCGTGCCGCCGAGTGGAGCCGGGGCAGTGGCGCGGGTCTGCGCCCACACCCGGCCCAGACTCGAGATTTGCCGCCGTGGATCTGCGCCCGCTGCCGGCCCAGACCCGAGATTTGCCGCCGCGCCGACCCGCGGCGCGCCGCGATAGTCTCTCGCGCGCCGCTCGTAAACAGGCGGCTATTCGATCTGCGCGCTGTTAAATCCATGCCGAGTGGATAGTGCATGAGCGTCTATTAGAAGTTAGCGTCGAGATAGCTGGAGCGGGGGCGAGGACGGGGCTGGCAGGGAGGAGGAAGGTGGAGTGAGGACGATGAGAGTGTTGGAAGGGAGAAGGAGGAGGGGTTGGCAGGGAGGAGGAAGCCCGGGTGAGGCCGAGGAAGGGTTGGCATGGAGGAGGCAGGTGGAATATGGGTGAGGAGGGATTGGCAGGGAAGTGGCAGATGGAGCGAGGAAAAGGATGTGGTTAGCAGGGAGGAGGAAACTTGAGTGAGGCTGAGGAAGGAGTTGGCTGGGAGGTTTGCAGGTTGAGTGTGTCATTGGCTATGCCGGCTGCTTCAATGCAACGAGCAACCAGAACACATGGAAAGGAAGACATCCCTCTAGATAAATGTCTGTGCGGCCGGCCTACTCTGTCCAGTTTCAATGAAGTGACTGTCTAGCTGCCATTCGGAACCCGCGGCAGGCTTTCAGCGCACACTTCTGTCTGACCGTATGATTAACGATGAAAAGGAGATGGCCATCAGCGTCATTGTTTGTGGGGAGCTTGGGGTGCATCGCAGCTCGAGCCCAATGTGCATCTATCGTGACGCCAATGGAGACAAAATTACTGGGATGCATTAGACCGGCCACACCAGACAGCTACTGCGGGCGGAAGGCGGCAGGGCCGTAATCCCTTTGATCTTCCAGTCTGGGCGAGCTCGAAATTAAACTTATTTCGGCGGGAGCTGATTGCTAAAGTGCCTGGAGTCCGTCGACAATGTGTCGAAATTACAGGGTTGCTTCGTGACATTCAGGACTCAGAGGGCATGTCGCTCGCCCACTCTCCATGAAAAGGAAGTTGTTAAGTGAAGGAGTTTCCATGGACAGTTCAGAATTTCAGTTCACCAGGCACTGTGGCCAGCTTCACGCTCGTGCTGCCGTTTTGAATGCTGACGACAGATAACTATGGCGGGCAGTGTTAACGCTGAATGTTAACCGGCTAGTGCGCGCTGGCCGTGTGTCACAACACGGGAGAGGGGCGGCGGGCACTGACCACACAACTCACCATCGACAGCGCTGGCCGTGTCCTACAACACGGTGGGCCAGAGCCGCACACTTCACCATCGATAGCGCCGAGGTGCGTCTGACCAGCCTGGTTGATCGGGGTCTGACCAGCCGGTTAGTCTGGGTCTGACCAGCCGGTTAGTCTGGGTCTGACCAGCCGGTTAGTCTGGGTCTGACCAGCCGGTTAGTCTGGGTCTGACCAGCCGGTTAGTCTGGGTCTGACCAGCCCGGTTAGTCTGGGTCTGACCAGCCGGTTGGTCGGGCGAACATCCATCTCGCGCGGCGCCGCCAGCAGTCCGCCGGCCCGCGAGCCGGCCGCGCCAATTACCCAGCTGCTGGCCGGAGCTCCGCCTAATGAAGCTGTTACAGCGGGCGACGGTCGAGTGGCGACGCGAGCGGGGGTTGGAAGGGGTGAAGTGCATGTAATTGCGCGCCAGAGTTTAATTAGGCGCCCGACCAGGTAGGAGGAGTTGGCCGCGCTTCGGTGTGTAGAGTCTACAGGGTGATCAATTGGAGGCGGAAAAAAGTGTCCATGTCAGGTAAGCATTAAAAATAATTAAAAATATTTCAGCGTCGTCATGCTGGGTTGTGCAAAAAAGCGTTGGCACATTCTTTTTCATTTCAATTTGATTATCATCTCAATTTTCCAGACCACCATGAGCTCTTTCTCAAGTCGGCATCGGCGTTTTAAGCTCAGCTATGCATTCGCTAGTGAGCAGTTCAGTTGGATTGTTTCGATGTACGTCATGCCGAACAGCTTGAGCCGCGTGCGGAGGGTTTCCAGTCTTCACGTCTTCCCCAACAATCACAGATATGTACTAAACGATAATGCATTTCACAGACTGGTGCAAGAAACCTGCAGGAGGTGCAATGAAATCAACAAGAAAAAAGTGATGGCCTGGGCTGACATCGTGAATGACAAGTTTTCTTGTCAATCCGGGACCAACATTCAGCGTGCACGAGCCGCGTGGGCAGGCTGTGTGTTGGCTCATCAGACAATGGCTCCAGGGATGAATTTCTTCAGTGAACAGCCTTGTGCTCATTGAGGTGTAAGCTTCTGCAACTCACAATTCCAGTAATCTTGATATTTTGGTCGCAATGGCAGAATGTTCTCCGTTCTGACAGCGCAGACGTCACGTAAAGTTTTAGGTTTCTTTTTGAGCTGGCTTCGATATTCGAAATTCTCAGCTTTGATGGACGAAAACGCATGGTCTTGTGATTACTTCTCTCAGATAATCTGCCCTGATGCTGCTCCAATTTCAAGTATCCTGTGGCCCCATGCCTAAAATATACCGCCTTTTATAATGCCACCGATGACGAAATTAAATTCCTCAACAAAATACAAGAATAAAAAGCCCACAACCGCTGCAGTTTCGAAAGGCCAACCGAAAGGCCAAGTTGGCTGAGCCATCGGCCGATGTAACCCTGAGCAAAGCACAGCTAGAGCATAGACTGCAATGTAAGTTTGACGTGCATATGGAAGACAGGCAAGAGGCAACACAGCTTCTCACCAATATATACGTACACCCATCCACACACACACACACACACACGCACACACACATGTATATATATACATATAATATATATATATATATATATATATATATATATATATATATATATATATATATATATATATATATATATATACTATTATATATATATATATATATATATATATATATATATATATATATATATATATATATATATATATATATATATATATATACACATTCGGTTCGTTGTTTGTTTTGCTGATCAACGCCAAACGGAAGGCATGAGATGAAATACGATGAGATAACACAAATATTGAACATGGTGGTGCATTGCACAGATGTCTCTACATAATTATTCATAAGCAGCTCCGATGCATCTTCACTGAATTCACAACCATTTGGCTGGCTCATCGATTCACAAGTGGCTGATGTGGCGATAGGGACACTGGCATATTGATGGTGGAGGCATTGGAACAGGCCTGACGAGATGCTGCCGAATTTGTTACCATTGCCAATGAGCCGAGGTGCAGACGAAGAGCCATAACCGGATGGCGGGCAGACTTGCTACCGTCTGGGGGGTTCCGAGACAGTGTCGCCAGACAGTATAGGACCCTAGGTGGAGGGAACATGAATGCGACCCCCATTGAAAACGGCGGGATGCGCCTCCGCACCGCTTCCGTCTAATTAGAACTATCTATCAAAGCCTCAAGAACGATCACGTGCCATCCATCTGGGGTGCGTGACCTAGCGGCTTTCCATCACATTATGCCTTGCCCAGTATCGTGATCGGCGCACGAAACTTCCTGACGAATCTGCTAACTAAGCCGACTGGGCCGAAAAGAGTCCCTGGTAGCGAGATCAGTTAAGCCGGCAATCAATCAAGTCTACGTGTCTGTTCCATAGGGTTAGTCATTTGACTTTCTGATCAGTGGCCACACAATGCCTGGCCAGTGGCCACCCAATGCCTGACCAGTGACCACCAAATACCTGGTCAGTGGCCACCCAATGCCTGGTCAGTGGCCACCCAGTACTTACCTGGAGTCGAAGTATCCATAGTGGTGCACTTTGGAGTAAATTGGAGACGCATTGCTGATACATTGACTGAGCTGATCTTAGACACACTGTCTGGGCTGATATCAGACACACTGTCTACTGACACTGACCTAATCTCAAAATACACTGACTGGACTGGCAAATGTCTCGGACCAACAGGCAGGACTAATATCTCAGATGGACTACGGTGACTGGCACTTCAGCGGGACTGCAAGGACTGACAGTTCAGAAGGACGGAAGAGGGAACCAGATCGATACTTCGGAAATGTGCAGGGTGGGCCATCATAATTGACGTCCCTAGCGAGGTGCCCTTACACAATCGGATTTGGGACTCGCCTTCTCAGCGCAGATAGAGCGCCCCTATCTTTCGCTATTAATATTTCCGACGCGGACGGATCATACTGAGAAGCCTAATGCTCTAGACACGAAATGGCTCAGATGGGTAGGGCAGCAGCAAGGCACGCGACAAATCAATCAGGATATTCGACTCCACGAAATATCCCCCACATCGACTAACGTGCGAGCGATCGGTCAATAAATCGCCTCATTCTGCGACCTGGCACGGACCTGGCACGTGCCGCTTTCTCTGTGACGTCACCGGCGGCACGTGATTGCACATTCCTCACGGCCGGCTCGTGCCTTATGCTGGTGAGAATGGCTTCGCCGATTTTGTGCAGTGAATTCAAGCAGTGGAAGGAGCGTCGTGTGGTGCAATTTTTTTTGCAGAAAATGAATTCGAATCAAAGCCGTAGAATGTACCAAGATGTAGGTAACAGTGAACCCGATTTATGTTGATCAAAATTATCTGATTTTGAACCTCACAAGTTTGCAAGCGACACGTAGTCGTCACTGGTCTGACCACAGCTAAACACGTGAAGCATACTCCATGAAATATACTCCACATCATGTCCATGTAAACGAACAAAGAGTTGACTGGGACTAAAAAGAAACCACTACAGCTTTCAGATATGATGAGTGAGCTTGATATTATTTAATACAGGGACCCAAAAGATGCATCAACAGCTATGCCACGCAGCGATCTGCCATGA
Source organism: Imbricaverruca yamaguchii (assembly GCA_034440575.1). Classification (NCBI taxonomy): domain Eukaryota; kingdom Metazoa; phylum Arthropoda; class Thecostraca; family Neoverrucidae; genus Imbricaverruca; species Imbricaverruca yamaguchii. The sequence continues at coordinate 518,296 of JAOTOL010001515.1, forward strand.
CAAGCTGTCTCCTGGTGGTCGTGACAAAGCTGCTTGGGCGGAGGAAACCGCCCGCCTAGATTGGAGGTGCTGTGACATCACATGGTGCTTGGCCTCACAATGACTACTCGCTGTGAGATTGACGTCAAAATCATCACGAACACAGCTTTTATGTTTCTATCCTGCATTTATCCAAACCATGAGCCAAAACTTCAAACATTCGGCTATCAGGCTGAATGTGAAAGAGCGTTGCCAATTGAAATACGAATTTAAATTATTGCATGCACTGGTCTGGCGATGACACGCTGACCTGGGGTTGGACTGGTCTGGAGATGACTCGGTGGCCTGGTGTTGGCTGGTCTAGAGATAACACAGTAACCTGGAGTATGGTGTAGCAGGCAAGAAGCCGTAAAATTCGGCGAACGAAAATAGCTGAAAGAATGGCCATCCGCGGCCGTTTGCTTCCCGTTCTCGGAGGAAGAGACTCCGGAGACGGCCATCGCCCCGTCCCCCGCCCCACTCATTGTGTTAGATTGTGCCGCTTCACCATGACTAATGTGGAGACGAAGTTTCTCGGACAGACGCGGCTTCGGGGAAACTCTAACGTGAGTTGGGCAGTGTTGCAGCAGGGTCCATTAAACATGTCGAGGGTCAGGGTGAGGTGGGGTAGGAATTACTTCCTGATATACTCTGCTTTGCAGAAATCTAGTTTGCATTCACTCTTCCTGCTGTTGAGATCCTCCTATGGTTGAGGCTTTCCTGTGGTTGAGGTCATTGATGCTTGATGCGACTGCGGTACACGTGACATCGTTAACCATTGAAGTCAATTTCCTCACCAAATGTTTTATCTTCCCCAACAGTGTTCCGTGATGACTTCCCAAGTCGTAGGTATAAGACTAACCGAGATCGGCGTGGAAGATGTCGTCATCTTGAACTGACTCGATCCGACACGACCAAGAATCGTTGAAGCATGAATACAGATTCTCACATGACAAAGATCGTCCACGCTGATGCTGGACGCTTCAACTTGTATTCCTCCCGCCGCCCGGAAAATGAGAGAAGATCTCTCCAGCCCCATCTACCGAGAGTCGTATTACGGCCTGGCAGCTCCAAAGGGTGCCCTGGCGACCCACCGTTCCGGAAAGACAGCCGAGAAGCAACTTAGAAAGGCCCGGATTAGCACTAGAGAAACCCACAAAGCGTATCAGAGGATCGCTTTAGCCCCGTTCCTCCCCGCCTGCCAGAGATATCCCGGCATTTGCTCAGGGCCGCCGTCGTAGTTGGACATGCAAGAGCTGGAAAGTAGCGGAGAACAGGTCACCTTTGAGTAGCGCGCATACTGCTCCAGGCCAGAGTTGCTTGAGAACAACTGAACTATGCCTCGGCGGCGACATAGCCTGCTCAGCTATGCTGAGATAATCGGCTAATGGTTGTAGCAGGGAGATTTGACAGAGCGGAGGAGACTTACCAGCTACAGCGGGGGAGACTTGATAGCTACAGCGGGGGAGACTTGATAGCTAAAGGGGGAGACTTGCTAGCTGCTACAGCGAAGAGACTTGATAGCCTCAGCGGGGGAGAATTGACAACTACAACATGATAGACTTGATAGATACATCGGGGGTACTTGAGAGATGTAGCGGTGGAGACTTGAGTGCTTCAGTGGATAATAATTGCCAGCTAGCGGGGGAGACAGAGCTACAGCAGGGAGGCTTCACAGTTACAGCGGGGGAGACTTGTCAGCTACAGCGGGGGAGACTTGCCAGCTATAGTGGAGCAGACTTGTCAGTCACGTGGGGGAGACAGAACTACAGCGGGGGAGCCTGGATAGTTACTGCCGAGGATAATTGAGACCTTCGTGATGGCTAAAGTTTCCTCGAAAGCAACTTTTCTCCAGTGTACGCCCATGGGGTCAGGGCATGATCATCGATCCGATTTGGGGGGGGAGAGGAAAGTCAGTGATTGAGGGGGCCAGTGCACACAAAGTAACACCCTCCAGTCTACTCCTAAGATGTGACCAACCTAACGGATAAGCAGACGGCGGTGACCGGGTGCCCGAGCAGGTCCGGAGGGCCCTGCGGAGTTCTCCAAGAACGTTAACAAAACCTAAGACAAGTTCCAACTGTTTAAGGGAAGCGTCTTAAAGCGGTTTGAGGGTTCCCTGGCACGATCAGAGGAGCATCATTCGTATATCCGAAGGAACCTCACGACATCCAGATAGCCATTAAGATAGCTTTATATATCGTTGGGTGCTTTGCTCCTCAAAGAGGGACATGGACGCATCCAAGATGATCGATGGGGACTCCAGAACTGCACCAACGGAACCAGGGAGGCGTCCGGGAGGTTTCTGGCGACTTGGTACTCTGGCGGAACGTTCTGCAAACAATCAGCGCCGCGCCTGCTGAGCCAGAACCGGACACGGACATTAAGCAACGCAACGAGCCTTGGCAGCTCCATATTGGGGCGGCGCCATGACATTTGCCGAGGAGCGGTCCTCGTAGGTTCAGAGGTCGTCTTGTTAGCCTCGGATGACGTTGTCAGGTCGACATGTAGTGCTTCGCCACCACGAAAAGGTCACCTTGGCATCGCCAGCAGGATGCGGTGGTCCTCTCCTGGGGGCATCCTAGTCACCCAGGGGAACTTTGGAGTTTTAGACAGGTGTCAACAGGCCCGAAAAGGCTCCCTAAAATCCCTAGAGGAGTGCTGGAATTTCTAGAAGCGCCCTTGGAACCTAAAAAGGATGTCCATAGGACGTATTTCTTTGCTTCATTGTATCATTTCATCTGCACTTTCCCAAAGCGTTTGTACTTCTCTCCGCATCAAGAAAGCAGACCATAGAAGGGTAGTATTATCGCCTCATTGACAGTTTCCTTCAACATCGAGGGGAGAGGAATGGTTTGTCTCCCCTAAATATATGAAAATTTGACACCTCGCTAGGCTTCAGTTTCTGGCTATATGGGGGTATTGGTAGGCACGTAGGATGTTGGTGGATAGTTTCTTTGTAGGATGTAGGATGTTAGTGGATAATTTAGGATTTTTGATGCAGATAATCGTCTTTTCCAGGCTTGTGGTATATTTTCTTTACAGACTTAACCCAGATGGGCCTCTGTGGCTCTAATGAAGTCTGAGCGCTTTATGACTTTATGGCGTCATGACTTCAGACTACCACGAAGCATCTGTGGAGGTGTGCAGATTCACAGCTGCAGTTGGCATTATGCTCGCAGCTCAGCGGTGCTGGCTTCAGTGACTAATATTGGTGCTTCTTTGTTCTGGATGCACGGAAAGGGCCGAGTCGAATTATCTTGAAGAAAGCGTACATCGGCGGAGTAATCCAATCAAAGAATCCAATCATAATCAAAGACATCCAAAGATCATCGCAGAGTACAAATCATGCAATGCACAATAATTTGGCCTCGGAATTGCACCGCAAAGGTAAGATTTTTAATGACAAGTCTACTTAACAATTATTTCCTGGAAGCAAATGTTTTTCGAAGCGTCACAACTCAGATCAATAGCGAAGGAAGCTGCGTATTTGTTTTTGAGGCCACAGCCATCCCGGGGGGGGATGAGCACTCGGGACGGCTGCCTACAGTTGAACATTCGACAGTTGAACATCGTGCACAATTTTCCCCGCATGGATGTTGTGCTAAGTCAGGAGGGAGCAGACCGGCAGCTTCGTTTGTATTCCGCTGTCGCTCGCACGTTCTGCCGGGAGCAAAGGTCATCTCCGGTGAGGTCATGGGATGGGGCGTAAAACGCCAACCACCGCCATCTAATCCTGTCGCCGCGCGTTGCACTGCCTATTGAGGCACGTGTGATCCGCTCGTGTGGCGTCGGCCCATTCCTCCCGCCATATCTCACGGCCGCATAACGTCTGGCGCCAACGCCGGTGCCGAACATTCGTATTTCTGTCTTCCGCACGAGGAAGTGATGGAGAGGCGCCTGCAGGACCATTGCAGTGTCGTCAGCCCAGCTGACGATAGTCCATCTGAGGGTCGCGACGTCTGTCTCATCAGGGTGCGGCCACCATATGTCATCAGGGCGCGCGGCCACCATATGTCATCAGGGCGCGGCCACCATATGTCATCAGGGTGCGGCCACCAAATGTCATCAGGGCGCGGCCACCATATGTCATCAGGGTGCGGCCACCATATGTCATCAGGGTGCGGCCACCATATGTCATCAGGGCGCGGCCACCATATGTCATCAGGGCGTGGCCACCATATGTCATGGATGTGGCAGACATATGTCAGGAAGGCGCGGCCACCATATGTCATCAGGGCGTGGCCACCATATGCCATGGATGTGGCAGACATATGTCAGGAAGGCGCGGCCACCATATGTCAGGAAGGCGCGGCCACCATATGCCATAGATGCGACAGACATATGTCAGCAGCCGGCGGCGAGAGGCAGGTCCCCAGCCGCCCCCGCTCGCCAGCTGGCGGCCGCGAGCGCCGCGACATTATTGCATCGGCCCGCCTGACAAATGGCGCGCCATATCAAACAATGATATTTTGAAGCGGCCCGCGTGGTGACCAAAACAAGGCGGTAAATCAGCCAGTGGTGAGGTGACTCTGGGGGCGGTGAGGTGACCTGGACGGTCGGCCAGGTGCCTGCCGCTCGTGACGCTACACCCCGTGACGTGACACCCCGGGACACACGACACCCGGGGACACGACACCCCGGGACACGACACCCCGGGACACGACACCCCGGGACACGACACCCCGAGACACGACACCTCGGGACACGACACCCCGGGACACGACACCCCGTGACACGACACCCCGTGACACGACACCCCGTGACACGACACCCCGTGACACGACACCCCGTGACACGACGCCCCGTGACACGACACCCCGTGACACGACGCCCCGTGACACGACACCCCGTGATACGACGCCCCGTGACACGACACCCCGGGACACGACACCCCATGACACGAAACCCGTGGCACTACACTCCGGGACACGACACCCCGTGACACGACACCCCGTGACACCGGCGTCACGTCCAGAGTGCCCCAGCCATGTCAGGATAGGTTAGGTTGGGTTAGGTAAGGTTAGGTTAGGCTAGGTTAGGTTCCACGCGGGCCGGGGCATGGTCGCCTGAAGTGGCTAAAAACATTGGCGGCTTTGACAAGTTATGAGCGCTCGGGGTGTGTTGAATTTGTGGAGGTTATGAGCTGTGGAGATTATGAGCTGTGGAGGTTATGATACATTTCCGACAAGACATAGGCCCTTGCCGGACGGACGCGCAACTATTGAGTCAGTCCGCACCATCACTTCCTGCGAGACCATGTCGTGCGGTCTTTCTCCTCCGTTATGATTGCATACAGTTAGCGGACAGCTAGCTATTACTGCTGAAATGCTGATTCATAAGTGTATACCGTTCGATGCTCCGAATGGAATACACGCTGCACACGCTGCATACATGAATACACGCTGAATGGCGGTTGTACTATGCTGTGTCCTGGATCGAGATATGCAGATCAGAGGTGCCTGGCTTTGAATGGGTGCACTTAGCATGTCGATCTGGTGACTTGATTTCATGCGGTATGATCGAATATTCGGTGCCTGAAACACATGTTCTATTGAAGCAAATAGTCATTAACGGTGCGTGAAGTCATCTGCATTTGAAATGGACATTTGAAGCAAAATGCGAATTTCACCAATGTCGACCCGGCATTGTTCGCAAACGTGCATACCATTCCCTACACTTACGTATGGGCTCAGCACCACAGGTGCCATTTTTGCCCTCATTATGCAAAATCATGTTTTGCTTCGCGGCGCTAATGACACACATCATGTGTCTGTGGCGTCCAGCGCCATTTATGTTTTTCGCCCGACAACTGTTATGTGGTGACACATGTGACGTGTGCCACCACGGGACGCTGATGTGTGACGCGGTAATACATGTGGTGCGTGTGACCACTGGACGCTGATGTGTGACGCGGTGATACATGTGACGCGTTCAACAACTGGACGTTCATGTGTGATACGGTGATACATGTGGCGCGACCGACATAACCAATATGATTGGGCGCCACAATGTCCGATATGGGATTCCGAATCGTCACAAACGAAATACACGCGGAAATGCGGGCATACAGGGCCGTCCATTTTCGGTCGCTATTCTGCCCTGGTGAAGACCTGGATAGCGTGTGGAAGCTGCTGCTCTTTTTGTGACACAATCTGGGTTGCTAACGATACAAGGTTGTTTGACGTCGCCAGACATCTAAACAGCCGAATGTTGCCGAATTGCGTATGGAACGTATCTTGGTGTCCGCAGGCGAGTTTAACAAAAAGCCAACGAAACAAAAACACAAAACAAAAACGCCCCTGCTCCCGCCTGCCTAATTATGGAGCCCTGCCGGTCCAAGAGAAGGCAGGCCATGATCCTGTGACGCCTGAATCTGGGGCTTTCTAAGAATGCGAATGCAGCAGTTCTGGGTGACGTCACTTTAGCAGTAGCAGTCGGCACTCGGGCTCGGGTGGGTCGGAAATAAGACGTTCAGCACCGCATAATCGGACATGCGAGGCTGGTCAACGAATCTAGTTCGTGGCTCCTGCAACCCTCATCATCGTGACGATCCTCATCATATCGAGGTGGTAGCGACCAGCCAACATGGTGTGTCGAGAGATTGCATCGGTCGGGACTGGAATCCTTCAGCGTGTGACAGGCGAACATTCTGCCGTTCAGCTGTTGGTGCACGGCCGACAGTTCACTGGTGCACGAGTTTTTAGAAGAGGTCGTTATCCACCGGGAAAGGCTGGTGCGCCTACAGACACACCCATCCGCACGCATTCACAAGCACACTTTACACGCATGTCTCGCTTTGTTGAAATCAATTTGGTAGCACGATGATCACGTACGATAGGCAGGTGGTTTCGTCTTGGCGATAGCATTAATGGTCGGCTAAAAACAGAGACTCAAGCTCGCGAACAATTGAAGCAGTATGTCTACCATACGGGCATCGTTTTCCTTGGCGTCACCAATGATTTTAGATGGGGAGGAGTGGGGATGTGCTAGGGGTGGGGAGGTGGAGAACGGTGGTCAGTGAGAGAACACTTCCGCTTCGTACGCTTTTGGAGGCGCACCTCTTCCTTCAATGCTGAATTGAGTCCCTTAAAACATTTGCCAGGTTACACGACTGCGGCGTATAATCCAGTGGTGTTCTCGATCCTTCCATACACCTTGCACCGAAGAGGAAAATTAAACATTGCCTACTCAATGATTAAGTTGTCGTCTCTCAGTTGCATTAACACGACATCATAAGGCGTTCCACCCACTTTCTGAGAACCTCATAACACTGGGTGAATTACCGACTCGATGACATATAGTTTGTTCCGCGATATGACCTGTTACGCATGCATATTAGCCATTTTGAAGTTGGAATAAGAGCGCATTTTTAGCAGAACCACCCACTCAAACGACATGTCACTGCGTCAGCTTAATGGCAATAACTTCTTAACGTTGATAAGACAACCGCGAAGGTGACAGAGCCGACGCATTTACCAAACGCAATACCTTATACATTTACTGTGACTTGTGGCCATTCTAGCCCTAAGTTGATTTGCGAACCTTCAGTAACTGCATCGATTTTATCAAATCGAAGCAGTTCGGCGCTCACCTGAAATGATCTTGGATGGCTTCCAAGGACTATCTGTTAAAACTGATAATCTGACGGGATTAGTAAAACAATGGCAAAAGTAACGAAGAATAAGCTGTTGCGAAGTATCCAAAACAAATATGTGTTACTTACCTCAGTTGAAGCGTGCTACATTTTAGACAAGGAGGCGCATGCCCTATGAACAATGCATGCATTAGCATGTTACCCATCACTTTAATTAATGTACTCAGCTTCATTTTCCTCTGGAAGACCAGGCGTGCACCCACAAGTTTAGCCAGAGTTCTTGTCAATGCCGCTGTTGGTGCTACATGCGATGTCGATGCCGCAGATCCTGGTGCTACAGCTGATACAAATACCGCTGGTGCTGGTGCTACAGCTGATATGAATACCGCTGGTGCTGGTGCTACAGCTGATGTAAACGCCTACCGGTGCTGATGCTACAGCTGTTGCCAATGGCGATGGTGCTTTGCTACAGGTAATGTCGATGCTACTAATGTTGGTGTTACAGTTGGTGCCAATGTCGCTGGTGTTGGTGCTATAGGTGATGCCAATGCCGCTGGTTCTTGTGCTACAGCTGATATCGGTGCCCCCGGTGCCGGTTCTACGGCGAGTGACCAGGTGAGAACTGAGTAGGTGGCTGGACGAGTTTCCGTCCGCTGAGCCGCCTCCGCCTCCGCCTCCGCCTCCGCCCCCCGCCTCCGCCTCCACCTGCCTCCGCCTCCGCCCCCGCCTTCGCACGGTGCACACACTGCAAGGCTCAGCTCGTGACGAACGACTTTCTAAAGTGCACGCTTGAAGTAGTTTGAAGGACAGAACTATAGCACGCCTGGGACGAGGAAGGATGTTGGCTGAGTTCTCCACTGGCTGACTCGTGCTCGCGTCCAGCCTCGAGTGGCCCGATGGTGTGGATCGCCTGCCGTGCAGTGTTTGACCACGTTCGCCTTCGCTGGGCAAATACGCAGGCAGGCTGTTTGTTGTCCGGCTACGCGAGTGCTTTGGATGACTGATAGAGAGATTGTGTCCATTTAATCAATTTTGTATTTAATCAATAGTTTCAGCTCCGTGTATACTCACGTGATTTGGCCTTTGCCGGATCGTTTTTGTTTGCTGATTTAGCGATTGCGTGATCACTTCTTGTTCAAGCCACTAGTTATAAAAAGAACTGCAAATTTTGAAACACTATCGGTTCGTCAGTCCCACTTTGGCGGAAATTAGAACACTGAAGCTGAGCATAACTAAAGTGTAGTAAAACTAAAAGATTGCTCTGTCAGAAGATTTTCACTGATCGTGCTGCCGTGCGAGGTACCAATGCTCACTGGACTAGTCTTAACTGGACTTGTTCTATCTTTTAGGTAATATTTGGATACTCTTAGTAAGTTTACACTCTGATAGCACCGACAGGCCAGGGCAACTGTCACGACCAGTTGATACAGTGAAATAGCCAGCCATATATATAGTTATATATATATGCATAAAGATATTAATATATATGTATATATATGTATGTATATATATGTATATATATATATATATATATATATATATATATATATATATAAATAGTATGTGAAGATATATATATATATATATATATATATATATATATATATATATATATTATATATATATATATATATATATATATATATTGATATATATAAGTATATATATACATATATATCCCGCCAGACATATGGATGATTTTAAAGATAGCGAGGCGAAATTTTGAAGTCGACTCTGCTTTCCACGGTAACATAGGGCCAACGCTGAAATTCAGCTGAGAGTGATTGATGGTGGGGTGGGGGTGAGTCGCATTTCCTTCAGAAGTTTTCGCTCTCTACAAATTGGGTCGTGCAGCATTGGTGAATTTTTGTTATTGTTGCATTAACCAACAAACACATCCATGCAGGAACTCGTGACTATTGTATCTACATAATCAAGTGAAGACATTATCTAGCCGAACAGTAGTGGAAATGTGGCTGAGACTGGTGCAGATTAGAGCAGGCTGCTGACGTCATACCAGTAGACTGCAACACAGGACGTCCGCTTAGGAGGAACGTCAAGGGATGGAATGATAACTGGAAATGACAGAAAAGGCTGTTCGTGCGCATAGGCTGGAACGAAACACAAACAGTGATGGCCGATTGTGCACTTGATCGGGTTCGTTTCGTGGTTCGTCGTATTTCGCTGATTCGTGTTCTTCGCATCATTTTCACCCCAATTTGTGTTGCGTATTTCATTTCTTCTTTGCGGCTGGCTTTTTATTTGCTGGAGGATATTCTCGACGGCATTGCAATATTTCTTGTGACATATGAACATATATGTACATCAATATAGCCAAACTTGACGATCTCATGGAACACGACTGGCTGGCCAGCGTTATACTCAGCTGGTGGAGTTCGCATGCCATCGCCAGCGATTGTGAATGAAACGGGCTGCTGGGAGTGTTACTTTATGAAAATCATCAGATGGACCTGAACATTATGCTAAACCAGGATGCAATATCATGGAGAGGCTGCAACCATAGAAGTCCGCATTGAGCTTTAAAACAATTAGACAGGCCAAAAAGGGACTCAGGTTTCCTCAGAGTTATTTGGAAGTCAGCGCGATTATTTCCTCGTAGGCAAGTTGAGTAACTGAAGTATATTTCATGTCAAGATTCAGATCTGGGATAAAAGTAAAGTTATGTTTAAATTGCTTTTTTCCCAACTCACGTTATCGTGCCACAGTTGTGTTTCAATGATATCTACCGTTGCCTGCTTCTATTTCTGAAGTAAATTCTCGCGAACCGCAACAAAAGCTTTTCGATTATACTGCGCGACCGTGAAAAAGGTATGTTCAGCTTACCTTTCAAACGATGCGTTCCGCTCAGAACAGGATCGTTTTACGAGAGTTCTATGCGGGTCAAAACGCGCCGTCCTCACTGCGCCGTGAAGCCACCGCTCTCATTACGTCACGCCATGGCTGCGATAACATTGTGTTTCGCTGACGTTTCGCTCAAAGGGCCGACAGTTCGCCGGAGCTGGCTGATCACCACACGACACAGTTATACTGGGGGATTTTCGGTGAGCGTGGCTGCTCGGTTTGTTTGTTTGTTTGTTTGTTTGTTTGTTTGTTTGTTTATTGGGTGGTTCACGACACACTTCATGCACGATCACGGCTAACGGCGCCAGCCACACTGTTTCGTGTTGTTTTGTTTGTGGGCCGCGGGATTGGGAGTTGTCCTGAGTGGAGCGAGTGTTGAACCCGGGACCATTGGTACCCAGAGCTCATCACCTTAACCACTCGGCCATCCCCGCCCCCTTGCTGCTTGATTGATTTGGTCTGGTGACCTGCATTAAACATCCCCTGCAACATTACCCAGAATTTATGAAGCATCCCGCATGAGACAGCATTATGCAGTTCAATTGCGGTTCATGCACTTCGTGAAACGTTAACAAAAGAACATAATACCGACTGCCCGCACGTGCCGGCCAGCTTATGTGCCAACATGTACTGCCTCAACTGAATAATGACCATTACACGCTGATCTGCAGTTGACTAGTCCGAAAATTAATTGCTCGGATGTAACATCAATTCCATGTGGCGTGCACCGAACCGCACGCGACTGTCTATATGGAACCCTCCGACAATCGTACTTGAAGTGCCTACGCGCAGGTGCTGCGGACATACAGGACATACCGGACATACCGGACATACCGGACATACCGGACATACCGGACATACCGGACATACCGGACATACCGGACATACCGGACATACCGGAAATACCGGACATACCGGACATACCGGACATACCGGACATACAGGACATACAGGACATACCGTACATACCGGACATACCGTGCACACCGGACATACCGGACATGCCGGACATACCGGACATACCGGGCATACCGGACATACCGGACATACCGGACATACCGGACATACCGGACATACCGGACATACCGGACATACCGGACATACCGGACATACAGGACATACCGGACACACCGGACACACCGGACATACCGGACATACCGGACATACCGGACATACAGGACATACCGGACATACCGGACATACCGGACATACCGGACATACAGGACATACCGGACACACCGGACACACCGGACACACCGGACACACCGGACACACCTGACACACCTGACACACCGGACATACCGGACATACCGGACATACCGGACATACCGGACATACCGGACATACCGGACATACCGGACATACCGGACATGCTGCACTGTCCACTATCTGTCCAGAGTATAAGTAATGCATGGCGGAAACGGAGCAGTGTAGGTCTGGAAATATGACGCCAATTTCATCGGTGTATCACTCTTGTTGCCGCCTGCAGTGCGTGCTTGGAGCAGGATACTCAATTTTACTTCAACTTTGCTGCCAATGTGTTGTTGAAACTGTACCGATAAATTTACAAATTGTGGAATCCTAAGCTTATTTTTGCTTGCTTTATCATTGTCACCTACATGCCACCACGCAGGCCGCATTTATTTACCGATACGATCCTGCAAAATGTGTCGTTTTGAATTAATGAATTTAGATGCGGTGCATTTTCTTCCATAGTAACATTAGCAAAGGACAAAGCAACTCCGCATCAGTCGCATCAAGTATTCCAAATGATGCATCTTGAGATATCGTTTTATCCTGCTTCAGTTGCGATAGCTGAGGGATACGGTTCGACATTTTTTCTGACGCTTTGCAAAGAAATGACCTGATGTCTGAAGTGACCTGGACAAAACGTAGTATTGTTTATTTTAATGCACTGGTTCAACCAAACAAGTTTGGATATTATGAATTATATCGTGAATACCATCTGAAATTCAACGTCGGCAATCGTTACGCCATACAGTTGGTTTGCATTCTATATGCATTCTATAACATTGGGTCTCGTGGTGGGTGTTCTGGTAGGATAGTGGGATTGGCTGTTTCGCAATAAGCGGTGCAAATCAAGGTAGCTGACACACTTGCAGGAACCCAAGTGAAAAACCTAAGGTACTTTGCCAGGGAATATTAAGGCTGAGGTAATTCTAGATCACGTCATGATTAAGTAAAATAACCAAGCGCATGTACAATCTATTTCGCCTTTTCAGTGATTTGATGGATGGACTCCATGGATTCAAAATAGGGCCGGGCGGCCGACCGCCACGAAGGTTTTGTCGGCGCGGTGCCGTAGCGGCTCGAGGCGCCCGCCGATTCCCCGCCAGCTGGGCCGTCGACCGCTTACGACGTCGTTCGGTTTATTCCGCAGGGTTATTGCGCATGACTCGTCTGGAGTACACCACCGGCCATGGGTGTCGACTTGCATACCTTTTAGGGTGTCTTGTCCCTCGCGATGTTGGCCAGCCACCTAATGCTTTGAACATTTAGCCTGTGACCTTATGGGATGGGCCCCGCAGTCCATTTATGCCAGCCCATTGCTTCCGGTGTTTCGGAAAATCCCTTCGCAAGACGCTTACATTCTTTCGATATATATTGATGGCCTTAATAATTCCATAGCATTATTTCAAATTTGTGTGTCCTATATCAGGCAATGCGTGTATATGTCGACATTCAGAATGCAGTGTGGTCATTTTAAGCCCGTTCTTATGGCTCAGGAGGCTATCACGAAATCGTCAACACTTGACTTGCTTGGCCACATTGAATCCTGAAGACCGTGACCTATGGTCGTTAAATTGATGTTGCGGGAAGTTCACAACAGCCGTAATCTCACCTCTACTGTTTGCGTTTCTAGCTTCGGTAGTTTTCGTGGTCTAGCAGATGAACTGATCATGCGCCATGCTCAGGTTATTGCACGATATGGCACAGCATGGAATGGACACATGCCTTCATCTGTCCCTACGTCTATACCATCTCATTCATAATTGTTTATTTTATTTTAAATAGACTTAGTCCGAGTTGTTGCTTGGCTGGCTTTAGGAACCAGGGTTCTATTGATAAGCAGAGCTTGTTGCGTGAACCCTGGCTCCACCACCCGACCCACGAATACCAGTTTAACGGCATAATTTTGATCGAAGGTTTAACGTGCCGTCAATACACCGACACGGCCGCCCTGTAGCTCGTCCCCGGCCTTATCGGGCCAGCTGCCAACTGACACTCCCGGCCGGGGGCAAAATGCGAGCGCGCGAAGCAACCCGAACCCTGTGTTGCCAGGACAGAGGAGAGCAGTGCAGGCCAGCGCTCTAACCAACTGAGTTACCGTGGCTCAGTTTGTTGAATCCTTTTCACCACCAGCATCTCCTCTTTCAAATTCAAAAGGATAATGCTCGAATCCTTTTCACCACCAGCATCTCCTGTTTCTGGTCATGGCTACTACGGCCTCATATTGCTCCAGAGACACAATATAAAATACAAGAACAATGCGTCGTGTTCTCTGGGGACGGTGCCCGTACTCATGTCAAGACTAAGCTCAATCCGTATCCCGTTGGCCATTGTAAAAACGTGCCGATTTGCGCAGGTAACTACGGTCCCGTCACCTCGGTCGGTGCCTTCCGGCGGTTGTCCAGCTATTTGGTCGCGTTCGGCATCGGCTGGTCAGCGACACGTTACTGCCACAAACACGTCATCGTCCCACGATGTCGTTACGATAATTGCGTGTTCACGCTCATCTCCCGTCAGCCTCGAACACATCACTCACAGCGCACTCACAGGCCACACAAGAAGACCTGCGAGCCAGTCTGGCTCCCACAACTTCATGAGCACGTCTTGGTCGTGTTCGTAACAAAACCGCGTCGAGCTGTGGGTCAGAGGTCAAGTGGGCCCCGGGGCCCTCGGTAACCTCTACTACGGATACTCACTCGTACGGCAATGACCCGGCCGACCGGAGACTGTTGCTCCTTGATTCATTGATGCACCTGGCAGTGTTAGGCTGACCATACTGGGTTCAGAGGGGGATGTGAGAAACTCTCTACCATATCGTGCAAAGCAAGCAGATGCCGGTGTTTCGTGAACTGTTGTGCCTCGCCATGAAGCAAGATATCCTTGAAGGTGGGTAGCGATGAAAAGCTGTGAGGCGCATACTCACACACAGTTGTGCATCATTCCAACCTGTGATTGGGACGACATGGCCAAAAAGGCCGTCCAGGACATGGTGCCATTACTTGTGCTGTGCACTGCACATACATCCATTGTACACCACAAGTAGATACAGGACAGCGGGGTCTTTGGTTCTGCACATGCACAGGACATAACAGCGGGAGATACCAAGCGATGTTTTTATGAAGGAAGCAAACAAAAGTAGGACGGAAATGAGACAATGAACAAAAAAGAGCTACTAGGGGAGAGGGTGGGGGGACGTTGCCACGAAAAAGAGAACGACAGGAGACGTGCAAGTAAAGGTGAAGAAGAGGCTCAGAAAAGGAAGCTGAGACACGAGATGTGTGGTGAAGAGTGAGAAAGAGAGAGAGAGAGAGAGAGAGAGAGAGAGAGAGAGAGAGAGAGAGAGAGAGAGAGAGAGAGAGAGAGAGAGAGAGAGAGAGAGAGAGAGAGAG
Organism: Imbricaverruca yamaguchii; assembly: GCA_034440575.1. Taxonomy (NCBI): domain Eukaryota; kingdom Metazoa; phylum Arthropoda; class Thecostraca; family Neoverrucidae; genus Imbricaverruca; species Imbricaverruca yamaguchii. Next base: position 533,413 of record JAOTOL010001515.1, read on the forward strand.
AGAGAGAGAGAGAGAGAGAGAAAGAGAGAGAGGTGTAAGATAGATAATATGGAATAGTGAGAACGAAGCTGAGTGATAAAGTCGGATAGATAGCGATACAATTCAGAAATCAGAATCGAACTCGAATATAATGAAAAGAAGGCGAAGGGAAGGCGGAATAACTTTTCCTCAGTGGAAACGAACAAACAGCGTGAAGTAAGTGAACCAGTGGGAGCAACAGCACAGCCATGAGGGGAGGAACTAAGGGGACATAGGCCTCCTTAGCGGCAGGAGCCCCTCCTGGAAGGAAGGCACAGGACGCCTTTTACCGCCTCGTAGACAGGAGGAACCCCCTCTCCAGATCGGAGAGGATGCCCCCTCTAACCGTCGGAGTGCAGCCCCCTTTTCAAGGAGACAAGCTTTGGATGAAGGAGGCTCCTTTCGGGTGACGGCTGCCCTGGAAATGGATGTTCCATCGGATGGAGGCTTCCCACCACGTGCAAAAAGTCCAACTCCGCAGCTGAGTGCGGTACAGCATGCAAATAAACGAGGGTGGAGAGGAAACTAGAGATGGGAGCCGTTGTTGCTCGTCTCGCGCAAACAGCTACCAGACAGCTGCACGGCGCGCGTCTCGATCGCAGGCACACGCTCCGGACGTGATCCACGGCTGAGATAGCACACAATGGTGGTGAAAGTGCGGCGAACACGGCGCCCCGCGTGGGAGGGCGCGCCGCTTTTTGTCGGCGCCGCATCAGTCGTGTGGTCGCGTGCCGGGGCTCTGTTTTGGACGACTTCTTGGGCAATGCCGGGGACCGCCGCAACCGGCGATCCGCCCCCCCCCCCCCCCGAACAGCGGCCGAACACGTGAACCCACTTTGGGCCGGCGATAAGCTGTTTCTTGCTGGGTGGCGGTGGGGTCCTCCGAAAGGATGCAGCAGGCGGCCGATCCGGATTTTGTTTTCGAATGCGACGTTTTGCTGAAGACGCTCCTGCTTTGAATAATGGCATTGACAGCGTTTGAGCCACTGAACTTTCTTCGATTACTTAGAAGGGAAGATCTCGCTGGGCTGGAGACGTATACAGACTGGATGATATTGGATTCATAGCTCAGCCTGGGTGATGGAAGATTTCCCAAAGCAGGCACTTGCAGTTGGGTGTGACCAGGTGCATTGGGTATGCAAAAGCACGTCGTGTGCTTTTTCTAACATATCATCAGGGACGCGGGAACTTGCTGTGTCGGAGGGTGCAGTTGCTCCACTCATAACTTTGAGGCAAGCTTGGGGGTAATGCCCTCCAACTTTTCCAATACGATATGTGAAGGTGCGCATTTAGAAATGCAGGCACACCAAAAGCAGCTTATGGTTTAATTTGACAAAATGGTATGAATCAGGACCTTCAATGCGTTTTGAACTCATTTTATGAGTTCAACATTATGAAAATTAGTGACTGAAAAGTTACACTTTGAGCGCTAACTTTGGGAAATCAAATTGAACGTGCCGACTGAACGGGCATAATTCTTCCCGGATGTGTTCTCCAGGAACTATTCAGAAATGAATTGAGCGTTTACCGTGAATGCCTTTAAAATTGTCGAGTCAGTTTATTATATTGAACCCTCATGGCCAAAGCCGACGTTGCAGGTGGAGCCAGCATCGAAGCTATTCAGGTATTGATGCACATCTGTAGTGATGGTAATCCCCAAACCCAAAACTAATAAGCTTTCCTACCTGAGGAGCATACGTGAGGAGGATGAACGCACATCATGCTTCAATGGACATTTAACGTACATTGCATGTCGTACTGTCTACATCTCATGTGCTTGTTTGTTTGTTTTTTTTAAAGATGATTCACGACGCACTTTATGCACATTCACGGCTAATGGCGCCGCCCACACTGCTTCGACGGTGGGCCGCGGAATTGGTAAATGTCCCGAGCGGCGCGAGCGTCGAACCCGGGACCTTTGGAACCCAGAGCCCAACACCTTAACCACTCAGCCATCCCCGAACCTATACGTCATGTGCACTTCATGTTCTCCACCGCTTTATTAAGCTTTTCAACCGTGCTTGGGCCATTATTTTCAATGTACGAAGACTTCATTCACGATTGACTACGAAGTCCGGCGATGGATTTCAGCAGCTTCAACCGTATGGACGCCATACATTCTGTGATTCACCGCGGGTGAGAAATAGTTGAATTACGAGATATCCTGGGATTCCCGGTGGATGAGATGACCTTGAAACCACGCCCATTCGCGGAGAACTAGGCCGGCCGCACTCAGCGCCCAGTATCTCACCAGGTCAAAAGCCAAGCAAGAGTTATGTACCAAGTTTCGGCAGCAGCCTCACAAACGCCAGAACGTGTTGCAGAATTTCCTGCAGTCTGAGTGGGTAAGTGGACGGGGAATTGTGGTAAGGCTGTTACTGGGCCACCGGCATCAGGCAGCTGGACCGGCCGTGCAGTCCGGGTTTCCGAGTTAGATACTGCTTTATATACTGCGTGGACGGTCCGCACTGGTATATGATTTCGCTGCATAATGAAGCGACATGGGACATAGTGGCATGGGCAACAGTCCTACGCTGCTAATAATATAAATTTGCCTTGCACCGATAATTTCTGGCCAAACTAGGTGAGGTACGACAAAAGTGCTGGGACACTGACGAGCTTGGTGTAGTGATCCCGCTTCATCCATGGTATCCATGGCACCTGTGCAACTTTGCTTATATCATGGCAGAGCCTTCGATCGTTCATCTACCCTGAAGGGGTTGTTTGCTGGTCATCTCAGCCATGAGCCCAGCTACAGAATAAACAGTGCGGGGGGAAATATTAATGTTTCCGGACGATTTTGCTGTGGAACACTCACGGAGGTCCTGCGTGCCTACATCTCAATGTATTGAACTGCATTCAGAGCCACGCGGAGTCTCGGCGGAAAGATCAACCTCTTTTTCAGCGAACACATCTCGTGCTCTCTCCAACGGCTTCCGAGGCACTTCCTGATCAGTTTATCTAAATAATGTTTTTTCCTCGCAACAATGTGTCCATTAGTGACCAATGAGAAGCTTTCACTGTCCACTTATGGTCATTGAAAAGTTATTCCCTTCACACGAGTTCATTCGCATGCAGGTTGCCGTCTCGAAGCTGGGGCAGACTCGTGTCCATCCAGATCTTATCTCCAGCCAATCATAGTTTCTCTTTTTGCACCGAGGAGCCGATTGGCAGGTGGTTTAGCATCATCAGCAGACGCTTACGGTCGGGAGAGGACCTTTTAGGAAATTATCGTCAGGGAACGGCACCGCCGGAGGTAAAGCTGATCAGTGCACTGGCCTTGCTGGTACTAGCCCGTAGGGTGCAGGCTAACGTACATCATTGTTGAACGGGTTTAAGAGAACGGCGGTGAAGTTCAGCCAGTGGCATCCGCCGCTGCGAATGGTGAGGTTGGAGGGACCGGTGTGAAGGTAGTTGACGCTTCGCTCGTGATAACTTCTCAGACAACACCGGCTCAGTCCACGTCAAAGACTCCAGTCAAGACTCCAATCAAAGATCCGCTCAAGTCGAAGACTCCGGCGTTGGTGGCCTGCGGGCTGCATCTGAACACGACAGCTGCGGAACTGGCTGAGGACAACGGAAACGCATCGCATGGGCACTGGTGGATTCTGGTGCCGAGCACGCAGCGGTCCGTGACGGCGCTCGAGGCTGTGCCCCAAACAAGAGCTTGGCTGTCCTGTGGTCTCTTCATCGGCCACAGACGGTGCCGATGGGCATCGGATTCGTGCTGCTGGCTTCTTGCGGTATGTGCCTGGGAACGTTTGTGGCCAATGTGTGGGTGTGTTTTTTCTTGCTGCACCGCTGCTCTCATAGGAGAACTGATGTGTTTTTGGGGTGGGGTGGGGGTGCGGGCGTACTTTCTGCTGCGGGTATGGCGCGATCAGTGATGATCAGGGTGGGGCACTCCACCTTACGGCATGCTCGTCCCGTTCGCCACCTACGGCAGCATCCAATCGAACCGAGTCAGAGTTGTGCTGCGCGCAACCGCTGCCGCTCCCGACAGGCCTGCCAGCATCGTCAGCGCTTATCTGGAAGGTCCGTTGATTGCACATTCGAGGAAACTCGCAGGGTGTCTCTGGACGGTGTTTTTGAGCCCAGACGCACAGCTTCACGGACGGAACTTGCGGTACTCCGGGAGGTGGCGAAGGTTGATAGCGATGATGCTACTACCGTGAGGTACCACCATAGCGCATGACGTAACCTTACTACGTAAGGCCAAACGCGAGTGCAAAATGAGGCCACAAGATTGCAGGACACCGACAGTCCGCTTAAAAACTCGATTCAGAAGGCACCACTTGTCATGTCTAGCGGTTTTCCTCAGGGATACGGAGCCGGAGCCGGAGCCGGAGCCGGAGCCGGAGCCGCAGGGACATTTTACTCGGAGCCGGAGTCGGGGCCGGAACCGTCAAAAGCATGGCGGCTCCAACTCCGAAAGAGGTGTAAATTAAGGCGGAGGAAAACGGGACTAGTTACTCTATTAAGGAAAGAGGAATTGCCAGAACCAAGCAGCCGAAGTGGATAAGACGTGGCGGGCAGCTATTATCTGTTCTCTCAGTTGCATATCCCTTCCAAGAAGAGCCATTCCTTCTAAAAAGGTGTGGTCTGTCATCTCATCATCTGTCAAGAGATAAATATACAGGGATGGCATTCGTTCTCGCCAAGCCTACAGGTTTCTCGAAGTTTTTGGTCTCCAATTTCGTAGGGTTTGAATGTGCTCGATCTGGCAACAATGCGAAGATCGCATCAGTGACTGAAGGCTGAGGGCGAGGATTTGGATGGGCTCGACTGACAACAGTGGAAGGATCGCTACAGTGACTGAACTCTAAGCGCGAGGGTTCGGACTGGCTCGATCTGGCAACGGCGTGGGGAGCGGTGCAGTGGCCACGAACTGTGGTGGCGGCAGGCGGCGGTAGGTCAGTTCCGCCTCCGTCAGAACAGACAACCCGCCTTCCTGCCTTCCAACACATCAACTGCGGGGTGACAAGCGGGAGGCAGTTGCAACTGCGACGGTTGGCTGCTGAGCATAGGGAAATCTTGCGAGAACTTGAGGAGATATTGGTCGCACCGTGAAGCGTCGTACGGTCACGGGCGATGCCCGGCCAACCAGCGCCCATGGCGGGTTCCGGTCGACCTAAGGACGGTCGTCGAGCGACAAGAGCAGCAGATGCTGCGGATGTTATCATTGAATCCATTGAGAGTTCATAGTGTAGTGCGTAAAAAGTCAGTTCCACAGTGAGAGCTGCCGGGTGACTGGTGATCAGGCACATCCGCATCCCCATGGGAATGCTGCTCTCGACACTAACTAGCGCTGAGTGGCTCACCACTTTGGATTTGGTTATTGAGAAGTAAAGACGGTCCCAGATAATCGCGAAAATACTGCACTCGCGACTATGAAAGCCATGACAATTCAACGCCTTAGTCATGGGTCTCAAACACGTTAATGGACGTTTTTGCTGAGGACTTCCAAAAAATATTCCAAGGACTAACGGAAGCTTGCTCTGAATGGCGCCAACTCGAAAAGCTGACTGGAGCCTTCCAAAGCCTCACGGATCCTGTTCTGACAGGAGTCGATACAAAAAGCTGACTGGTGCACCGAGATGACATTCTGTTCAACAAAACCCACAATGAACTCTTGCAGATATTGAGGAAGGTCGTCGAAAGAATCCATCCGTTTCAACCTCGAATGAAAACCACCACAATGCCGTCTCACCAAACGTAAAGTTACCTTTTTGGGACATCCGATATCTGGGAAAAGGTGACGTTCTGATTCCCGCAATGTGGAGAAGGTGCTAAGCTGGCCGGAACCATACTGACGATGAGATGAAAAAGCTATTTTAACATGTCCTGATACTACGCGCGGTTTATCAAGGGATATGCGATAATCAAAAAGTCCTTGAAAGAGGCAGTACCATCGCATGAACTCCTTCAATGAGCTTCTATGCATAAACGAAATCTTCAGAATATTCCCAATATTCTGACTTTTCGAAGTGAGGGATGTAGCCAGCTGACTGTAACTAGCGCCAACCAGAGCAAAGGGTAGGTGTTCCGATTCAGTGATGACGTCGGCACTCTCTCGGTGGTTGGAGCTGATGGAGATGCCAATTAATGACTAAATCATTGGCATCATCCGGGACCTGTCTCAACAGTCTGATGGAGGTGCTGGTTCAAGGCGGTTTCCAGTATTTTGTGTCTAAAAGGATGAGATGCTGATTCACATGTCATCATGAAATGCTCGAGGGTGTGGAGGGAGCCATCAGGGCGGAGGTGCTAAAGAAAACAATAAGGGTGGTGAATGTACGAATGCAGGCGAATCACCAGGAAATTGTGTTCAAGTAGTGGTCAGAAGGGGTAGGGGTAGAAGTGATGAACCCGGGGTAATTCCAGATGATCCGGGAGCAATTGGATGGCTTTATGTGATGTATGTGAGGAGCCGACTTAGAGGGACCAGCGGGGATTTATCTCAAAGTAGTGGTAGCGGTACCGATTCAGGGCAAGTTTCGAGAAATTTGTGGCTCTAAGGACTTATCCTTCAATAAGCCTTTATCCTTGGATAAGACGTCAGATCACGAGCTTCACCGGGGTTCTCTCAATCGGGCGATGGAGGTTCTTCGGGTGGTGTGCGTTTATGCACCTGGGGTCTGGAAGTAAAACATTTCGATATATCATGAAAGGCAATGCACTGAATGTCATCGAAGAAGAAAACGATTCGGGCCGGTTGGCATGAAGGAACCTTAAAACGGGAAAAAAACGGTAATCTAGCTTAGGAATAGAGCAGCTAGACTTAGGGATGACAATAGGAGTGCTCAATATGAAAGCGGAGACGTTATGACGAACTGTACTTCACCTACGTGTCTTTGGAATATCGTGTGCAGGCGTGGATCTCCTTCTTGGAAAGACACATGGGTATGCTAAAAATGGTACTGCACAAAGCCGACAGATTCATCGGTGGACTAGGAAATGCAGCATATTAGGGGAGGCGTGTGGTATTAAATATGTACCCACTGAAGGCTCAAAAACCGAAGGATAAGGTGTGATATGATTGAGATGCGAAAGATTGTAAAAGGATTAGATGATAGCAGTGTGAATGATGCTCTTCTCCCTATGGAATCACCTAAGAATAATCAATTCAGGTTAATCCAGTACAGGTGTGGAACTGGCAGATGGAACAAACACCAACCGGTTTGAAGTCAGAGTGGTTAATTAATGTAACAGGCTACCTAGTGCCGTAGTAGAGAGTTCATTAATGTATGCATTCAAAACTAGGGTGCACGGATTATTTAGGTTCAATAATCCTGTGTTAGAATTATAAGTTGCTCATAAGGGGATAGTAATTCAGGTGGATGGAGTGAGGTTGACGCCAGTAGGTGGTTTAGATCATGTTTATAGTTGTGTAGTGATGACAAGTTTACATGATGGTGGATTCAGTATCTTTCTTCGGGTATGTGATGCTGATGATACTGTCCATGATTATGTAATAGGGTCAATTGCTTCTCCAGAATTAGATGAATACATTAATTATATCCAACTATCATACTTTTAATTGTAATTTTTGCAGTAGGGGCATAGGAAATGACGTGGATGGGATGCCATCGATGCTACTAGATGTCTTAGATCATGGATATAAATGGATAATTATGCTGGTAGCAGGTGCACTTGGCGATGAGTTCAGAACAGGGTTTCTGGCATGTCATGCGTAAGATATTGGCCACGGGATGAATAGTTTCTTCAGAACCCAGGATATAACGTTCATAACGGAGTTTCCGTCTCTTTGTGTCTCTTCTCATGGCATCTTGCCTTTATACTTTACCAAATCGTTTATAGGCTCGTATGAAACACTAATGATGACAACTTGATGACTTCATGACTATGGCTATGGCTATGACTTGGGTTTGTGATTATTCTAACGAGTAGCTTGTGGTCACCATTCCTGAATTTACGTGCGCTGAATGTTGATGGCCCTGGCAGGTGCGGCGGGCGGGGATTGTAGCTTGTTCATTGCGACTTCAGAGTCACAGGCAGACACGACAGGCACGTCCGTGTAAACGCTGATGCGATGTCACGATGCTCCATCCAGGCACCTGTGACGGGTGGCATCGAGCGGAGTGGGGGAGCAGGCCAGGTTCGCCCTCCGCATGTCGGCTGGTGCAGCCGACATGCCGAGTCGAGAAGTTCTGACGAGACACAAGAGTTGGGAGCTTTCGACCGGCAGACCCTTGGCCGGTTTCTCGGAGGGGGGGGGACACGACCAGCAGACCCTCGACCGATTCCTCGGAGGGGGTGGGCACGACCCGCAGACCCGATTCCTCGGGCGACCCACCACTGGCAGACCCTGGACTAATTCCACGGGGGACACACGACCCGCAGACCTTCGACCGGTTCCTCAGGGGACCCATGATCCGCAGACTCTTGGTGAGCATCAGCCCACCAGCATCTGGACAGCACAACCGTGCCGGAAGATGTGATCTATGTCCTCGCTCCGCCGACGTTTGAGAGCAGGCCTCATCTGTAGTTTGCAGCGGATGGTGTTTCCCAGGAATATGAGGTCGCCCCATGTCCTTCGGAAAGCAGCCATACAAGATCACGAGGCAGGCCGGCAGGCAGGCAGGGGATGGCGTTACTCAGGAGGGCCCGATTGGCCAATGCCTGGCATGAGTTTCGAGCCTACAGGAAACCAAGGAGAACTTGAAGCTGAAACAAATGCATCTTGGTATGATGCTGACACTACTCCCGTCGTTCCCCAAGTGGGATAATTGAAGTTCGTGAAGTCTCATTGGGCACAGGCGTGTGTGGTCCAGGGAGCTATAGTAGCCTTAGCAAGCAGGGGTTTATAGCGTTTGTCCCCACCCTGCCTCCAACATGTGATGCTGGAATTCGCCCACGAACATCTGACCAGTGAAAACAAATAGTACGACGTCCTTCCACCCATCGCGTCACAGAACGTTTCATGTAACCGCGGATGCACGAATACGTCTCGGATTTCTGCGTGCTTAGGAAGATATAGTGCTCGCTGAACTGGCATGATGTACATTCTTACAGCCTGACCATTTGCAAACGACCCATGGCGCAGTGGCGGCAAAACTCCTGGCTAGTGAGAAATTCTGCAGACGATGTTACTGCAGATAATCTTGGCGCTTCACAATTACTGTGATGTTGTAAGGCCATTGCGCAATTTTCATCGGTAGATGGTGCATACTTTCTTTCTCTAATCTGAAGATCAGCGTTGTCAAATCATTAATACTGGACTGAAATTGATACTTAAGTATTTGCCTTCAGTTCATGTTGCATTTCTGGTTGCTTTGCTTGCCTTTTGGGCTCTAACCTGTCACATTGGCGCCTGTCACCTGCCACTTGTTGTCTCTTGTCACCAAAGTCTCACACACGTCCATGCACACAGTGAGGTTTAAGCCGATACGTCACTGATTCCTGCTGAGGAGTCACTGCGTATATGCGAAGCAATAGTGTTAAATACATGCCCTTAACCATCGTCGGTCCGGCCGGCAAATTCGCTTTCACCGGACCGGGGGTGGGGGGTAGGGGTTCTTGAAAGCCCGCTCTAACTTCCGAACTATGTACACTAGGATTAAATGCATAACACCGTTAGAAAGCTCTGGTAATAGAGAGCTCGACGCATACGTATATTTTCATTTTGAGTGAGCATGCGGTCACGATAGGTGGTATTAGGTCAACATATGAACCCTAACTTTAACTTAAATACCTCTAACTGAATAAAAGACAGAACGTGTCTTCTTTCGACATGGCTCCTAAATACTAAAGACATATGAATGTATTTATATTAACCCCCCCGTCTCGGGGGGGGGTTGATAGGCGCCTCCTAATGCCTTCTACCGATAGTGAAAGAGCGGCACGCGGCATCGCGCCGAAATTTGGCATACCTTTTCCCACATCAATTTGTCATGCTGTGTGAAAATTTTGAGGTCAGGTCATCTAGGGTTAATAGGTTATTCAAGGTGAAGTGAGGTCACCTAAAAAAAAACGTTCAATCAGTCGTCACGCTTTAACGGATAAAGATATTTGAATGAAACTTTCAGCGTTTGCTTATATTTTTGGATGGGACAAAACACACCAGAGGAATTTTACATTAAAAAATGATTCTGCTAATTTTTTCTCGAAGTTTCTTGCTCAGCTAAACATTTTTTTTATGAAAGCACGCTGACTTCAAATAACGTTTTGTTATCCGCTGTATCCAACATAAAAATAAAAATGAATGAGTTGAAAGCCCCGAATTTCGATGTTTCAAAAAATTAAAAATTTGATTTGGGGATGGACAAAGATGGGCAAAAACTTGAAAACTCAATTTTTTGAAATTTCAAAAAATAAAATTGTTATTTTTGGGGGCAAAAAAATAAAGCCCTGGTCGATTTCGCTGTCCTTTTCTCCTTCCAAATATTTTTTCTCATATATCCCACAAAGTGAACTCCCCAGAGACAAAAACATAATGTAAGTCGTGAAAAGTCGTGAAAATCTAGCCACCCTGGTGACGTCACTTTTTTTGGGAAATTGTTTTCGTGGGTGGATCCGGACCCCACTCGGTGAGCGCTTTCCGATGACACCTCTTTCGTTTTCGTGCGATGCTTAGTTTGGATTTTAGAGGGGGTTACTAACCGCCCCCCCCCCCAGAGACGGGGTGTGAGGATCTGACCGGAAATACGGCGCTGGTTAATGAACATTTCAAGTTAGGGGTATCCTCAATTTCATGAAATATTAGCATGATATGAGTTCGGTGCTTAGGCCGACTATGACTGGCAGCCCTCTGAATATTTCGAAACATCACTCCGTTTGACCTGTTCCAGTCAATGACTTTGAATATTCATGACTTGAAATTATTACAAAATATCCGAAACGGATACACAATTAGCTACCGAAAATATTGTGTCTACTATATCTACTCATTCGGACACCATCGCGGACAAATATGAGGAGGCGAGACTCTCGAGAGCACCTCCCTCTCACCCACGTCCCGGCGACTGTTAATCTTTAAATAACCTCGCTCAGCCAAATGGATGGACATAAAATATAAACCGGAGCTTCGGCTTCTCAACTCGAAAGGTCAAGAGGTGAATTGTTCATTAGCCGAGTGCGAAGGTGAGCGGATTTAATATCTCCCGAATACCTGGCACTACACGGGCATTACTCTGCAGATTTTTAAACCAGTGCCTTGTGCCAGACGGCCGCGGAAGCTTCAGCCCCACTAACGGTGCCGTAAGTTTAGCGGGCCAGCCAGTCTTGCGAAAGCTGCATCCGGCCATTCTCCTGCAGAATGTGTTATCACACGATAAATAGGGAACGGTCTGACGACAACGCCCTGCAGATGTCCATCTTCTGTAGCTCACAGCCTAGTTTCACATCTACCTCACCATACAGCAGAAAAATCGTACTGATGGATTGTCCGCCAGCAATATAAACTTCTCAATATTCGTACCAAACGTTGACGCTGGAAAACTGCGAGGCGCTGCATGAGCTATTCTTTGAGTTTGAGCGCATTTCGACCAGAGGTGGCGCTGCATGAGGATGCCTTACAAGACACCTCTAGATCAGCGACCTCGGCTTCCGGCGCAGTTTCCCATCGTCGGGGCTGCGGAATGCCGCCACTGGAGAGACCCCGAGCGGGGCGGGTCGGCGGTGTGCCGCAGCGGTACAGGGCGTCCCCCTCCACGGCGCCGCAGTACTGATGGATGGCACCATTCCCAGACGCCGTTCCCCATGATGCGCCGAGCTCCCAGGAATCGCAGCGCCGCCGCGAACTGTGCATGGTGGATGAAGGCGCCGCCGCCGACGTTCCCACCGCGGCGGTAGATTTCCTGGAAGTGCCGCCCCCACCGTTGTCGACGGCGGACTCGACACCGCCCAACCGGCCGACAAGCACCAACTCGCCAGCACTCAGCAACTCGCCGGCACTCGTCAACTCGTCAACGCTCGGCAACTGGCCAACTCGCGAGCAATCCGCAACTCTTCAGCACCTGGTAACCCGCCGGCACTCGGCAACTGCGGCGCCGATTCGGAGCGCCGTTGCGACGGTCGAGACACCCTCCTGAGAAGGCGGCGCCATGTGGTGTCAGTGCGTGGTGCTCGGAGGGCAAGGGGAGAGCCCACGTCAACCAGCTACATCGAGCGTGACCGCATGCGCGTTAATGCTCACTTGCATTGAGGTCATCGCTACAGCGCTGATATTCACTGCAAACTCCTATTGAAAGCACTTTGCAGGGCTGTATCTTGATTCATGGAAGGGAACCGAAGCAATGACGAGGTGACATCTGCGCACACAGGACTATTTTTTGGTGAATGCGACACGGATATCATGGCATAGTGTGCTTCAATGAGCGAGAAAATACTCTTGTCGCTGGTGATTTCCTCCTCAGCATGAAGATTATGGGGTCGATTTGTCTTTTTGGCGGCCCGGAACCCTCGCTCGAAGTTGGTTCCCGAAATGTTTTCATGGTGTAACACGTGACCTTATGAGCACGCCCCTCGATGGCTTTCCAGTCCGGCCAAGCCCGGTTGGTGCAATCCCAACGCCCCGTTGATTTCTGTAAAATGTCATTCCGGATGATGATTTGAGAATACTGCTGCCTAACTTGATAAACGTCATTGTAGCTGAAACAGACCATCCAACGTCTTCATCAACGTCTTCATGCCTGAGAGAACCCACCAATGGCCTGATGCCAGAGAGCGCCAACCAACGGCGTGTTGCCGGAGAGCACCACCCAATGGCTTGATGCAAAAGAGCACCAACCAGCATGCTAGACGCTATGTCGACTGGTTGAGTCGCCGGCCACTAAAAACCTTATGTCACGGTTGAGGCCACACCGGAGAACGTCTGTCGGCGGTGATCGTGACCTGTCGATCACGGTCACAGTGTTGTGGTTGAGCACTCTGTACCGACATTATGACAAGCCGTATGAGGACAAGTGGAAAAGTTTCGCTGCTAAAGGAGGGGTACAACCTAGGTCACTGCCTTGGATGCCCTTATGCATGCCTGACATTGAGTCTTTTCATAAATGGATCCGGAAATTCGTACTCAAATCGACGTGTGGAACGGGGATATTTTGAGGAAAACATCAGATTCAAAAGAACGGTTTGCTGGAGCTTTCAGCGAAGGTTTGGCTTACAAAAGTACTTCTGTGACAACAAAATGTCTGTACATTTCGTGAAGCATACTGACAAATAAGATTGCTGGACATGCGATTTGATTGATAAAGATATTTCAGATGGACTGGGCATCAGTTACTTGGAGAGAGAGGGGATCATGACCGGGATGGGCCTCGCATCCGCCCACAAGTCATTTCTGAGACATGTCCAGCTACAAGAGCCTTTGTAGATGATGAAGATAGCTGTTGTTCTCTTACGAATCGTTTGATGGATATGTCGAAACTTCGGCGCCAGCAGGCATTGGTTTCCGTCTGATCAGCGGACATGTTTATTGGGATGTGCAGAACACACTCGGCCCAACTATGCCAAAGTTTGGCTATCACAGCCTGGCCAACAACACAACAATGACTAGACAAGGGAACTGTGAACGTAATGTCCCCAAGAAAAATGGATCACAGTTCCAAATGCAACGATAGGCACATGCTGAATATCGCACTGCCTGCCGACAACGTAAAACATGAATGTAAGGCTCCTCACCAAATTCCGCCACTTAATCGAGGTATGGAGCAGGGTTGCTTGGGTGACACCGAGTGGCGTTGTCAGATGGCACAGCACCGACAGCTGAGATGAGCGTGCACCGTGAGGAGACAATTGTCTACCTTATCGAAGGCTATCACCGACCCGTGAGCAGCGGACTGTGCCGATCACAAGATGTCAATCGTCGCAGTTCAGTGCCGCCCGCGATTCTTTTGATTATTTACAAGGCAACCTGACGCCAAGGCGCTCGTTCAGCCGCCAAGGTCCATCAGCCAGCCAGCGGCCGGCCGTCAGCGAGCCAGCATCCAGCCAGCATCCAGCCAGCCACCAGCCAGCAGCAGCGCCAGCCGCCCTGCAGCTACTGTTTCCAAAGCGGTCCCCGCTGTCCTCGAATTGGCTCATTGTCAGCACCTCGCTCGGCCACTTCAACGTAACCGCGGTCAGGTCTACCGTGCTCCCGCTGAGCTCTCGCCTCAGGGCTTCTGAACGAACTGAGTCTGCTGGGCGGGCGGTACGACACGTCGCCGGGACACTGGTCCACGAACGGGTCCAGCGCTATCCGGCTGGCCAGCGGCGACACGGGACCCCGGCCTGACCCGAGGTCAGCGCGGTGCCGTGGCGGTGCCCCCGGGTCGGGTGCGCAGTAGACCGGGCCGCGGCTGCTGGGGCGTCGCTCGGACGGCTGTCGGTATTGCCCGCTGGCATCACTGACGTCACTGCCGGGGGTGGTGACCTGACCGGATCGTTTGGTCAATATGTCCGAATAGTAGTAGGGGTCGTTTCGATGCAGCGACTCGTCGGCGCGTGCGGGCTTCATCGTTCGGGCCACTGCCGACGTGGGAGTGAGTGGCGACTTGCGGCGTCGGTCCATGCTATGGGGTCGACGTTGGCTCCTCTGTGTCTGCGGCGCTGGTCTTGGTCCGCCGGGGGGTGGCGTCTGCAGGTAACACATGCCCACCCGGTCATCACTGGTGACCGGTATATAGGCGTGCTGGCGCCGCTCCCAGCGCAGGTCATCGTCCGAAGGTCGATTGACGTCATCGCCGTCCGAGTCGGAGCAGTAGGAGACTGAGGGTGCCACGCCACCTGGGAACATGACAGCTGTTAGCTCCACTGGGCATCGCAGCTGTCAACGTCTTTGGCCAGTTCTACGCCTAGGTGTAAGCTGAACGGAGGAGTCGCGAGACAAAACGCTCGTGACATACCTTGTCACGTATGGTATTTCGCGACAGTTCGCTAAAATTTGGGGCACGTGCACGATTTTCGTCAACGAAGCCTGCTTTCGGAAAGATTGCAGCAGCTCTTGCCGATGCAGATCGGTCTTCAGTGGGCTGATGCTGAAAATGGGCACTATTTTCTAAACACAGCTCCCATGCCGAATACCATCCCGCATCTCAAATTGTAATTAACTGTGCCGAAAAAGGTACCTAATTCTGAAATTCCTACACGAAATTGAACGCAATGGTGTTGTCTCCACCGGCCTCCATGAGTGCCAAGCACGGTCACATGGTATCTGCTTACAATGACACCAAATTATTGGCGTACAATCCAGGATCGAGATAGCCAGGCTTTTGCCCTCGCTTGTTCAGCGGCCCCAATAGCGCCTTACACTGGTTATAGCTATGTGCTCTGGGGAAGACTGGATCACCACAAACTTACCGTAGTTGATCCAGTATCAGGATCCTCAGACCATATCCCTTACTTGGTTGCTTGTCACGTACACCACGTACAGTAGCAGAAAGCAGCCCTAGTACCCACCCAGTTTACTCCACCACCTGGAATGCGTAACCCGCATAACACGTACATTAATACAAATAACCATAATACCTCCTTAGTCTATTCCACCGCCTGGCATGCCAAACCCATATACCACGCACCGCAGTTGGACATATCCATGTGCGCGAGGTACTGTCGCA
This sequence comes from Imbricaverruca yamaguchii, assembly GCA_034440575.1. Classification (NCBI taxonomy): domain Eukaryota; kingdom Metazoa; phylum Arthropoda; class Thecostraca; family Neoverrucidae; genus Imbricaverruca; species Imbricaverruca yamaguchii. The sequence continues at coordinate 548,991 of JAOTOL010001515.1, forward strand.
AGGCATCTCCACATACCATAGCAGGGTAGTGCAAGACGTACCGAAGTAGGAGAGATGTAGACGTAGGGTATCTGCACGCAATCCACGTACCGAAATAGGACATGCTTCGTAAATCACGTACCGTAGTAGGGTATCTCCTCGTACATGTTCGACGTGCGCTCGGAGCAGTCGTCAGTCAACGAAGGCGGTGGCGGGTACACGAACAGGGTGCCCACAGGAACGGGCCTGCCCGCCATCAACTGGTGGTCCTTCACTGCCACCATCTGCCAACAGATGACATACTGTCACACTCTGCACACAACCGCTGGTGGTCCTTCAACACCATCGTCTGCCCGCTGTTACATCCGATGCCAGCAGGTTTTGATCAGCGCGGAAGGCCAGCGGGGGTGCCGCCATTTCGAGAAGTCGACGACAGCTGGCCTGATAAAAAGCGCGCGCCGCCGAGCGCGGTCCGCGCGGAATGTTCTCACGTGAGCGAGGCGCCGCTGCAGACCGGACCGGAGCGGTGTGTCGCAACACACTCCCCGCTCTGACACCAGGTGCCACTCGTCTGGCAATAGGCCGACCACTCTGGATATAGGGCTCGGTTGCTTTGGCAACAGGCTGTGCCATTTGACGATAAATAGGGTTGGCTTATCTGGCAACAGCGTGCGCAAATATGGCAAGATGGTGGAAAACAACGCGAGACTACTCCATCCGCAGGCTTGGCCGGCTGCGATTGGTGCCATCGGTTTGGAGAAATTCCAACATGTATACAGTGGTGGGTCCTGAGGGCGGGAACAGCTGGCTGGACAGGAGTAAGATCCGTTCTGTGGAGAAGTAGACGGATCGGAGAAATACCTAACGCTATGAAGGAAAACAGATTCTGGTGCGTTTGGGTTTTGTAAATATTTGCATATATGTATCTGTAGACTAGAACAAAGCTGAAAAAAATGTTATGGTCAGCCAATCTATCCTTGGGGAACTTCACAATCTTCAATACCCCCCCCTCCCGTGATCAGTGCCAATGCACCAGCTTCACCTCCTTAAAGCTTTATTATTTGTCTGTTGTTGCAGCCACAGTATCAACCTACCCATACGTTGGCAACAACCTATCCCTACTATGGGATAACATGATGCAAGTGGCGTTGTATCACATTCCACTTTCCACAAGGAAACATGAAAGTTGCTCTACAAAGTAATTAACGTAGCCGATTCTTGGAGGATTAAGCACTTTTGGATGTCCGGGCACTTTCGACTACGTCTTATCAAACCGGTTGGATATTGCGCGATCCAGAGAATTTCCATCAAGCAGGCCTGGTCCCTCCTAAGCATCTCCTCTTCACCAAACGATGACAAACGAGTACTTAACGCAGCCACCTGGTGACTAGTCCGCGAATAACCGCAGGATGCAGGGCCAGGCAGACACGCCAAGCCCACCCACCTCGATGTGAGGCACTTGGCCGTTGGACCTCATGTTGTTGGGGATGACGCGCGTCTGCACCGGAAGGCCGTCGTACAGCATGTGCGACGTGTCCGCCCTCTTTCCGGAGTTCTTGTTGGTCGTGAGACCTCGTACTCTGCGACGGTACCTGAGGACGGTGCGTTTGGTGAGCGCGAGGCCAGACCGACACAAGTCGCACAGATGTGTATGATGAACACGAGATCAGACCGACACAAACCACACAGGTGAACACGAGACCAGACAGGCACAAACCACACAGGTGCGCATTGTGAGTACGAGACCAGACCAACACAAACCACACCAGTACATATGGGGAGCACGAGACCAAGCCGACACAAACCACACAGGTGAACACGAAACCAGGCCGGCACAAGCCACACAGGTGCATATGATGAACACGAGACCAGACCGACATAAACCATACAAATGAGCTTCAACTCTGCTGTGAGACTGCCTCGAGGTGGCCCTGAACCTTCCTCGAGCCTGGCCCGTGTGGCCGAGGTAATCTTGGTTGGGTAGCTGGCGAACAGTGGCCGACACACGCACGTGGATCCAGTCACGATGGGAACCACGGCCTTGTCCTGGATGTTTGCCATCCAGAACATTAGCCTCTCCGGAAAATTATCCGATCTTCTTCCGAGCGATTGAATGGAGTTCTTATGAAAATGTTCGCCGCCCCGCTGGCTCGATTGGTGAGAGCGCTGGTCTCCACTGATCACCCCTGTCCTGGCAAGACAGGGTTAAAGTCGATTCACGCGCTCGCGTTCAGCCCCCGGCTGGGAGGGTCAGTTGGCAAATGGCCTGATAAGGCCGGAAACGAGCTGCTGGGGCGGCCGTGCCGGTGCACTGACGGCACGTTAAGCCCGCGGGCAAAATGATACCGCCAAACTTGAATTGATGGATGGGGTAGTCTGGCCAAGGTTCACGCAACAAGCTCCGCCTAGAAATAGAACCCTGGTTCATAAAACCACGCCAGCAAGAATACGAACTAACTTTCTACAAAAAGATATTGCTGTTTGATAGCCATTCTACAAGCTGAGTGGGAAGTACATATTTAATTATGTATGTCAAAAACATGAACTACAATTATCTTGTTTTCCTCTCCACATCCAGGATTCAATAGCACAAACCCAACCCCGGTCACAGTACCATGTCACACTGAGGAATTATGTGCGCCAAATAATCTACCATGGTCGACGCGCCATAAAACCTTAATCAGACACACACACACACACACACACACCTACTGAGGAATTGGTCTTGAATGGATTGCAGGCATAGCAGCTGCGACTTTCACTTCAGCTTCTGGAACGCCAAATTTATCCCAGGTTGCAGTGCTTGGTTCAGTATGCACACCTTTTACTTGGCAAAACCATCTTTACAACTTGCAACAATTTGGCCGGTCAATACAACAGACAAAACAACACAATTTGCTCTCTATGCAAGGAGTTTCATATACCTGGTCATGGATATATCCACCTTACCAAACACTGATAATTTCTGTAAAAGTGTCACAACTTCAACAGATTTGGGTTTACAGAGCCGAGGGGAGGGATAGAGGGAGGGATGGAGAGGGAGAGGAAGGGGAAGAGGAAGAGGAAGAGGAGAGGGAGAGGGAGAGGGAGATGGAGAGGGAGAGGGAAAGGGGGAGGGGGAGGGAGAGGGAAAGGGAGAGGGAAAGGGAGAGGGAAAGGGAGAGGGAAAGGGAAAGGGAGAGGGAAAGGGAGAGAGAAAGGGAGAGGGAAAGGGAGAGGGAAAGGGAGAGGGAGAGTGACGGAAGGGAGGGAGGGAGGGAGAGGGAGTGTGACGGAAGGGAGGGAGGGGGGGGAGAGGGAGATGGAGAGGGAGAGCGAGGGAGAGAGATAGGAGAGGATGGAGATAATACAAATAGTTGCATGCCGTTTTTTTTGTATTACTATCGCTGTAGATGCACGTGGCTCTTCACCCCTCGTATCACGCAAACATCACAAGCGGCTCAGCTCGTCAGGGGCGGACGAGCACTAAGCAGGCATAACAAGTGTGGCGAAGTCAACAGGGTATTTGTGCTTCTCTATTTGGAACTCGGCCCAGACGTCCTGGTTGTAACATATGAGCTCCAAAAACAACACCCCGAGACAGGTCGCTAAAGCGTGCAAACACGCACCCAATTAGCTCCCAACTCAGCAGTGCGCAAACGAGGCGCGTATCAATTGCGACGGCGGCACGCGCGCAGTCCGCCGCCATTTGGCAGCCGGCGGCGCGGGCCGCGCTGCCAGATGCCGCCACTGGCGGAGCGAAAGCGGCGGCAAAAAGAAACAGCGCCGGCGAATCAACAGCGCGCCTCAGTTCCGACAGCTATTGGGGAGGCTTTTTGCCGTCGACGGTATGGAAGCTTTACGGCCGGCAGACGGGCCGCTATCGCCGACATCCGCTGCTCGTATGACAGACGCCTGTTTCTTGCACTCCAATCACGGCAGCGGAGCGCGTCACGCGCCGTCGTCCCCACCGGCGTCGGTTTGGTCACGCGGCTGTCAAGCACCACGCCATCGGGGCTCCGGCCGTTATGTGCGGCGCGAATACACTGGCACTGCTGTCGGGGTTTCGAATGCTACATGCAGTTAGGAATATATTGGAATTTTATCACCAGGTAGTTAGGTTCCCACACTAGCGCGTCAAGGGGGGGGGACTGGTCCACGCCCTGGGGATAGAAATTATTTTTTTTTCGGAAACTGAAAATCCGAAAATAAAAACAAACCTGGGATTTTGAGTGTCAACGTTGGGGTTGAAGGGCTGGGACTAGCCGGTACGGGCCGAACCAAGCCTATTTTCCTCAGCTCAACTCGTTCTTTGAAAATAAATACAAACTCTAGTCCTACACATCGCTCCAGCCCATGCAAACAGATATGAAGAACTTCTCTCACCCTGAGCCCCTCACCCCATCAAGAAAATCCTGGTTATGTCCCTGGGTACACGAGTATGTGGGAGCTTCGGACGGCGGCTCCAGAGATCACTTCGTCGATAATAATGTGATGTACCTGAGGATATATGTCTGAATGTGCTGAATTCCATCGGCACAAGATATCGCTACGAGAGGAGTTCGGGTGTATTTAAGACTTGTCACTTTTGAGGGGTAGTAACTGAGGTGAACTCTCACTTATCAGAGTAGTTTGCCGGCCGTTTACTGAAGCAGTGGCCACCCATATACTAGCCGTATGCCGAGCAGTGGTCCCACGTTCGCTAGCCGTCTGCCGAAGCAGTGGTCCTACGTTCGCTAGCTATCTGCCGAAGCAGTGGTCCCACGTTCGCTAGCTATCTGCCGAAGCAGTGGTCCCACGTTCGCTAGCTATCTGCCGAAGCAGTGGTCCCACGTTCGCTAGCTATCTGCCGAAGCAGCGATCAAACGTTCGCTAGCTATCTGCCGAAGCAGTGGTCCCACGTTCGCTATCCGTCTGCCGAAGCAGTGGTCCTTCGTTCGCTAGCCGTCTGCCGAAGCAGTGGTCCCACGTTCGCTAGCTATCTGCCGAAGCAGCGATCACACGTTCGCTAGCTATCTGCCGAAGCAGTGGTCCCACGTTCGCTAGCCGTCTGCCGAAGCAGTGGTCCTTCGTTCGCTAGCCGTCTGCCGAAGCAGTGGTCCCACGTTCGCTAGCTATCTGCCGAAGCAGTGGTCCCACATTCACTAGCCGTCTGCCGAAGCAGTGGTCCCACGTTCGCTAGCTATCTGCCGAAGCAGCGATCACACGTTCACTATGTAACCCGTAAGAGAGAAAAAGCCGCGGCGGAAACAGCCCGCGTTCGATGCTGCCGAAAAACCGGACATAAACTTGTCTTATCTCGCCAAAACGGAATTGGATGTCTGTTAAATTCATGCAATGAATCATCGAGGGAAAATGCAGATTTATTTTGGTAAATATTTCCCCATCTCCACGCGGTGTGTTCAGGGTAATTTGCGAAGTTCTCAAAGATGAATGCAAGAACTCGGACTGACATCAACACCAGATACTGCATCAGCGTACATGGGATGTCAGGTGTCCTTAAAATGTAATTTATCCACTAGTAGATGCACCCGACGAAGCATATAGACGACGGTAAACATCTATTAGGGGGCACGTTGCAAAAGCAACGGTCGATGATTGATTGCCATGTGCAGTTTCACTGACTGCACTGCTAATGATCGACAATGCACCCCGAATGAAACCCCAGTCACTCGGGCGAAAGAACACGGAAGACAGGAGCTATGAACGAGGCTAATCGTCGCCATGCACGTCAGCTAACGCCGACGGCTGGCAGTATGGCCGCACGTGCCCGGCCGCCGTCACACCGTCACATCTGGCGGTATGGCCGCACGTGCCCAGCCGCCGTCACACCGTCACATCTCCTGCACCGTCACATCTGGCGGCATGGCTGCACGTGCCCAGCCGCCGTCACACCGTCACATCTCCTGCACCGTCACATCTGGCGGCATGGCCGCACGTGCCCAGCCGCCGTCACATCGTCACATCTCCTGGACCCTCACACCTGGCGGCATGGCCGCACGTTCCCGGCCGCCGTCACACCGTCACATCTCCTGCACCGTCACATCTGGCGGCATGGTCGCACGTTCCCGGCCGCCGTCACACCGTCACACCTGGCGGCATGGCCGCATGCCCAGCCGCCGTCACACCGTCACATCTCCTGCACCGTCACATCTGGCGGCATGGCCGCACGTGCCCGGCCGCCGCCACACCGTCACATCTCCTGCACCGTCACATCTGGCGGCATGGCCACACGTGCCCAGCCGCCGTCACACCGTCACATCTCCTGCACCGTCACATCTGGCGGTATGGCCGCACGTTCCCGGCCGCCGCCACACCGTCACATCTCCCGCTGCGCTGATAACATCTCCGTAAGGGGAATGCCGTCACTCATACCGTAAGGGGGAGCCGCGTCATCGTAAACGTGTGCTGCGCATAGACCGTGCCACGATTAAATAAGTGTGTGTGTGTGGGGGGGAGGGGGGGTCACGGTTTCAAGCGAATTATTTTCGGGCCGCGCTACAGGTGCAATGCTACGCTTGAACACAAACGTAATGCTAAGCTTCAAGTGTTCAGGGGAGCCTCACTCCGATGGTAATGGAGTCCATCATGCCCTGGGCTGGACGGCAGACGGGGTGAGCCCGTGCTGCCCGTCAGCCCCTCATGCTGCCAGCCATGAGGGGCTGTGGTACCAGTTGGACAGGTTGGCCAGGTCGACAATGCATGGGCGCGCTCGCATTTTGCGGTGGTTTTTACCCCGCGCGCGAAGCTCATTGGTATGTAAGCCACAAGGCACAAACTGCGACGGAAGTGGGTGCCGATAAAAAGTCGTTCTTTGGTGTCGCATATGAGTGAAGGTTCCTACCAGAGTGAGAGACGGATGAGCATTCGCGTGCTTTTTAACTCTGCCTACACCTGGGCGACTTTAGATGCGTCGGCCGGCCGCCCGATGGCTGCAAGAAAAAAACAGAACAATTCTATTGGATGGAAATTATGATGTTCTGGTTAATACGCGAAACAATTAGATTAGGTATGGTCTGGGGAACTGGACAGCATTGGGGAGCAATTAACTTGTTGTGGTGATATGGTTCATGAGGTATTAAACACAACACTCGTACAAACCAACAAGACCACCAGGGAGAAGATTAAGTAGATAGCAATCCCGCACCTCTGGGTTTGTCTCATTCCTTCGTATGCAGAGTTCCGATGGGATTGAAGTGAGATGTTTCAAAAGTCTTGTCGAGACGATATTGGAACGATTCACCTTGGCCATGCTTTCACCAAGTACATGCTGACAAAAATGACGCACTCACATATGACTTACTCATGGTGTTGGCGCATACTTCATGACCCAAAAATAACTTGCCCACAAGTTCCCATGAAATGGTGTCTGTGGAAACCCCGTTCATTATTTGACACAGTCGTACCAGTATGTGGCGACTATCAGAGCGCTGGATGAGCCAGCGCAAGTATGGAAAGTGCATTGCAAACTAATCTCAGTGCATTTCAGTCGCAGACGCACTGCCTTGAGTGTTTATACAGTGACACACCTTTAAACATGTATGCAGAGCGAAAGTGATTCCCAATACGAAGCGTTCATCAACTTACATTGTTAAGAGCAGTAATGAAGACAGTGTTCCCTACCTGTGACCGAACTCAAGCTCCTGGAAAACTAATCGGCCACGCCACCGCCGAGTTACGGGAATAAACTGTGTGCAGACAGAGAGCTTAATCATCCAGGCTTTTCTAGATGTGTATGATAGCGAGCCGTAATATGTTCGAACGTGCTGATGATGAGGAAGTGGAATGCCGTTTCCCCAGTAGAGGAGGAATCGTGAATAGTTGGCACCTGCTAACTCAGCCTGCATGTGCATGCCGGTCCCTCCCGACCATGAGTTGCATGTGCGTGTGTTTGATTGACATTGTGCTACAGGTGTTATTCGCCTTGGCGTACCACTTCCTCGCCGACTAGCCCTCACCATACCGACCTGACCACAAAGCCTGCATGCACCTGATCACAAAATCTACATACACCTGGTCACAAAGCTTACATGTACCTGATCACAAAGCCTACATACACCTGAGCGCAAATCCTACGTTCACATGACCACAAATCCTATAGGCACCGGATCATGAAGCCTACATACACCTGATCACAAAACCTACATGCACCTGATCACAGAGCCTACACACACCTGATCACAAAGCCTACATGCCTGGGTGGCGATGTTGACCTTTGCAATCTCGATAGCCGTCGGCATAGCGACCGCGCATCAAACGCTGAATCGGCGCCCGCAGACAGACACTGTCAGCAGTCCTTTGTCCGGGTCCGACACGTTTTGTGAATCATCGGCATGTTCCAGTGTCAGCAGACGGGCTGTAGCGAGCTCAGTTAAGACAGCACTGCTGATGCTCTGTGTTGCTTCTATGTGATATTCTACTCTTCTTTTTACAGTTATTTGGGATCAAAAGCACATCGTCTCTGGCGAAGGCCGTGCTGGGATTTGATAATACAGCTGGGTTTGTAAAAAGAGAATACAGCTCACAGTATCGCATTTAATCTGAGAGTGAAATGAAACATCCACACAGTCAGCACCAACGGCACAGACGGAATCAACAAGCAAACCAATAGCAACTTCCGAATGTGTGCAGTTCGACTTCAAACTGCTTCGAGCCGACTTGATCGTGGATGGGACTGGCAATGCGGCAAGTATCCTGAGAATGGCAGTCAACAGGAAACCCAAATCGCAAAATGTGGTATGTCCACTGTGCAGGACGCGACTTGGATTCGCTGGATACCTCTCTTTTCTCTGTTCATCGTTCCACGCTCACTTTATGCTGATGGGTAAACTGAACCTGGACGTGCCCTAGGAACTGTATTGCATCAGCAAGTGTAGAATTTAATGTCCAAGTAGTATCACCATTCAACACGAAAACAAAAACTACTACAATACGGTATATTTAGTGCTGTAACAGGCAATTGATTAATATTTAGGACCATGTGAAAACCGATCATCGGCCAAAAATGATCAAAGCAATACCATGCATCAAAACCGGAGAAGGTTCCATGCTTCCTTTTCTTAAAGTTTGCTACGCAGACAACTGGTTATCTCTGGCTATATAGATCCAGAAACCCAGATAACTTGGATTTCTGGATCCATCTCAGAAGGACGCTGATACAAATTGCGCTCCTTGGCCATGCAGTATCGTGGGAAATATTGATGCAAAATGCCCAAATACGAACGAGGCATGCCATCGCATTTAAAAAGATGTGCAACTTCAGTATCACTGGGGGGCTGTCTAGAACGCTTGTTGTTGCATTCTCTACACTCATGCCAGCTTTAGATATCTCGCTTCGATAACTGAAGTATAATTTTTGCACGAAGAGTCCCAGTGCATGGACAATGGAATCTGATAATGTGCGAAGGACACGGCCTGGATAAGGTTGTTTTGCAGCCGGACGAAGTCTGTCTCACACAGGATTGTCATCGTGGCCGCGTGAGGCGACGTGTCTGCTGGAGCTGCGTCTGCAGCGACAGCGGTCGGTAATGTCCGCGGCGGTACGATACGCACCGAGGCACGTGACACTACACAGAATGTCCGCAGCGGTACGATACGCACCGAGGCACGTGACACTACACAGAATGTCCGCGGCGGTACGATACGCACCGAGGCACGTGACACTACACAGAATGTTTGCGGCCGTACCATACGCACCAAAGAACATAACACACAGAATGTACGTGGCGGCACCATACACACCGAGGCACGTGACGCTAAATATATCCAATGGAACCTAATTATTATGTTTTTAGTTAACCAGTGACCCGTTTGCCCAGGGCAGGTTAAAGGCAAACATTTATTAAAAATTGCTGAGCAGCAGCGCAACTGGCTAAGATGTCTAATCTATTTCAGATAGAGGCACACTCTACGCAAATAGTGTAGCTTAGGATGGCGCAATAATATGAACATGTCATGTGACGTCACAAACTGCGTGAAGATTTGAAGAGGCCTTCGCAGCTCACGCCAAGCGTGATACGCAATAGGGAGTAAAGGCTTGAGAATCACTACGGCGATCGGAGTTGACCTACACAACTCGAATACGGATTTATGAAAACTAGTAGAGGAAAGGACAACAGGGGCATCTTGGCTTCGATCCAACGTCAGTGGCACGAAGTCAAGTTTACGGCTTGCGTCAGCAATTTAGAGTGACACCTGCATTTAGGCGACAGTTTTTGCGCAGTCCAAATCGTGCTTATCATATCGTCTGCATAATCACTACATACGACTTGGTGTTGTGCGATTCCATCGAACACGCACTGATAAATGACAGCTCAACCCCTGTGACACAATGCTGTTGTCTGCAATTGTTTGTCTGTTCGTCACTGTGTCATCTGATAGACGTGAAGGACGTAAGATGCTGTTGTTTTCGGTTGGTTCACTGCCTATCACCGTTTCATCTGATGAAAGTCAAGGGCGAAAAATTGGAGAAAAAACCTTCTAGCGATTAGGCTCTGCACAAATGTCGAGATGCAAGTACGATGGTTTCAGAAAAGCACTTGAGAAATCGTGATTAACAAAAAGATCCAATTACTTCGGCTATGTTTACGACCAGTTCATGGCTGAAATGATGTAAAGAAAGAAAGAAAGAAAGAAAGAAAGAAAGAAAGACAGAGAGACAGAGAGACAGAGAGACAGAGAGACAGAGAGACAGAGAGACAGAGAGACAGAGAGACAGAGAGACAGAGAGACAGAGAGACAGAGAGACAGAGAGACAGAGAGACAGAGAGACAGAGAGACAGAGAGACAGAGAGACAGAGAGACAGAGAGACAGAGAGAGAGAGAGAGAGAGAGAGAGAGAGAGAGAGAGAGAGAGAGAGAGACAGACAGACAGACAGACAGACAGACAGACAGACAGACAGACAGACAGACAGACAGACAGACAGACAGACAGACAGACAGACAGACAGACAGACAGACAGACAGACAGACAGACAGACAGACAGACAGACAGAGAGACAGACAGACAGACAGACAGACAGACAGACAGACAGACAGACAGACAGACAGACAGACAGACAGACAGACAGACAGACAGACAGACAGACAGACAGACAGACAGACAGACAGACAGACAGACAGACAGACAGACAGACAGACAGACAGACAGACAGACAGACAGACAGACAGACAGACAGACAGACAGACAGACAGACAGACAGACAGACAGACAGACAGACAGACAGACAGACAGACAGACAGACAGACAGACAGACAGACAGACAGACAGACAGACAGACAGACAGACAGACAGACAGACAGACAGACAGACAGACAGACAGACAGACAGACAGACAGACAGACAGACAGACAGACAGACAGACAGACAGACAGACAGACAGACAGACAGACAGACAGACAGACAGACAGACAGACAGACAGACAGACAGACAGACAGACAGACAGACAGACAGACAGACAGACAGACAGACAGACAGACAGACAGACAGACAGACAGACAGACAGACAGACAGACAGACAGACAGACAGACAGACAGACAGACAGACAGACAGACAGACAGACAGACAGACAGACAGACAGACAGACAGACAGACAGACAAACAGATATACAGACAGAAAAGCTCATGTAGAACCCATTTCAACCACGCGGGAGACATAGTGCAGCCAAACTATATACATTTATATTTTTATTTTAGACCACTGCTCAATAATTTCTCCGGGCCGTAACCTCTTTACGTACATAGCTGAGAAAACTGACAAGGGCCATTTGGACATGAAATAATGGCGCGCGCACGCACGCACGCACGCACGCACGCACGCACGCACACGAATAAGGCGATGCCAACATCTTGTGAGGTTGAAACGACAGAATTTTTACTTCGGTCGCTTTCATTTCCGAATGAAACTACTGCCACAACTAACAGGAAAACGGCACCATCATGTAATTTGACCGGCAAACACCAGAAAACCGATTAAGACGGTTGCATGTATGCCTTTCGAGATTGATGACCTTCTTGCGGGCGAAATGTGTCCAGCACCCAGCAGTGCAGCAGTTTGATGGCGTGACATTCCACCGCCATCCATCCATCAATGTGACAGCTGCCATCACGGAGCCATTTGTCAGTCCAAATAACGGGACGAACTGCATGTAGGTGCTCGGAAAACGCCAACGCATCTGCCGACTCGAAAGCGTCGTAGAACGTAGGCGTAAGCTGCACGAGCCTCCAAATGCAAGGTAGCGACAATCAGAATGAGCAAAATAGACGGGAGCGAGCTGAATTCGGTAACTAACACTGCAGCAATATCTTGCGATAATGGATATCATCTTGGCTTCATGTTCTTGAATATACCGATGAAAAGTGGCGAGTTTTAAGAAACATCGCCGGGGGAAATCTCCTCATCTACACATGTCTACCCCATCGAACAAGAACGCAAGCTTGATGCACGGTACAACGAAATGAAAACCACATCAGTTATTGCCCGGCGCAGGCATATGTAAGCCGTGAATTGAATATCGACACAGACGAATATTCCCACACTTACATACATGTACGTCGTGAACTAAGTCCCGATACTGAGACGAATATTACGACACTTACGCACATATAACATCATACATGGAATACTTAACAAATATTCGATGTCAAGCCAATCTGTTCGCACCTCCCAAAACAGTGCTTGCACTTCCTGGAGGGCAGACTAGTATGTACCCCGCGTGGGCTGTACTGCCGTGCTGTCTCCCCGTGGAGTTGGCTGCCATCGGGAATGGCAATGATAATGGTGCCGCCAATGGTTGAACTTAAATCGCCCCATTATCAAGCGTCCGCTCACATAATTGTGCCTGTTGTGAATTGTCTCTGCTATGGACTGTGATCGGGTACAGTCTACATGTGCATCGGCTGTGTTTGTATCGACGATAGCCCTACGCGTAGACTCTAAGCGGGTGTAATGCAGACTGTAGTCGGGTGTAATGTATACTGTAGTCGGGTGTAATGTAGACTGTAGTCGGGTGTAATGCAGATTGTAGTCGGGTGTAATGGAGACTGTAGTCTGGTGCAATGCAGACTGTAATCGGAGTGTAATGTAGACTGTAGTCGGGTGTAATGCAGATTGTAGTCGGGTGTAATGGAGACTGTAGTCTGGTGCAATGCAGACTGTAATCGAGTGTAATGTAGACTGTAGTCGGGTGTAATGTAGACTGTAGTCGGGTGTAATATAGACTGTAGTCGGGTGTAATATAGACTGTAGTCGGGTGTAATACAGACTGTAGTCGGGTGTAATGTAGACTGTAGTCGGGTGTAATGTAAACTGTAACCGGGTGTAATGTAGACTGCAGTCTGGTGCACAGTGTCTATATCGACGGTAGCACTACGCTTAGGATGTAGACTGTAGTAGGGTGTACAATCTCTGTATCGACATACGGTGTCTGTCCACGGGAGAACTTCCAGGGTCTGCCCGAGGCTGTCCCGAGTCAGTGACCACGGGAGATCTTTGACCGGGTACATACCACTCCCTACACCACGTGATAATCTTGCCGGGTATATACCCCTCCATATACCACGGGATAGCTTTGCCGGGTACATACCCCTCCCTACACCACGGGAGAGCTTTTACCGGGTCCATACCACTTCTTACACCACGGGAGAGCATTGACCGGATACATACCATTCCCTACAAAACCGGGAGAGCTTTGGCCGGGTATATACAACTGGCCCGGTATGTACTACTTCCTCCACAACGGGAGAACATTGGCCTGGTACATACCATTCCCTACACCACGGGAGAGCTTTGCCCGATTATATACCACTAACCGGGTACATACCACTCCCTACACCACAGGAGAGCTTTGGCCGGGTATATACCACTAGCCCTGTACGTACTACTTCCTCCACCACGGGAAAGCTTTGGCCGGACATAAACCAAGAACACACATCGATATTCCCTCGCGTGGCATCAGCACGAATCAGCTAACACTCACTTGCAGAAGAAGATCATGCCGACCAGGATGGCGCCCAGCAGCAGACCGGAGCCAGTGAGGATGGCCGCCACCACAGACACCGAGGACGAGTCGATGTTGGCCCCGCCAGCGGTGCTCTGCAACAGGAGACACGGCTGGGTTACACCATGCTGTGCGTGGGTGTCGTGCCTGTGTCTCTGTCTGCGCCTGCGCACGTGCATGTGTCTGCGTCTGCGTCTGTGCATGTGCATGTTCTTGCGCCCATGTAGGTGCCTGCATGGTGCCCAAACGTTCGCGAGTAATTTCATGCACAATCTCGCGCTGACGCTGGCAGATCTGAAGTGACCTGCCCGACCCTTTTCAGGTTGACCCCTTCAGGTTGTAAAGTGTGTCGTGAACCAACCAATAAATAAATAAACAAACAAACAAACAAACCCTTCAGGCTGTCAGGATGTCGAAGACCGGCGGAAGAAGAGTCAAATGAATACACATCGGACGCCACCCGCCGTCCGGTTGGAGTCATTCGACAACGATAACGAGATAAGATGCAGGCACTCACGATGGTGACATCAGAAACAAACAGCCCGCACGTCCGGCAATTATTAGTTGTGAGTCTAACGCTCACAACTAATAAGGCACAAATAGTCGGTATATCCGGGAACTTCAACAGTCTAACGCTCGCAACTAATAGAACACAAAGAGAAAGATTCATTTGCTGTCGTTACAGGCTGCATACATCCGCCACAGGAGTGTAGGTTTACCACGGGAGGTGGTTCGAGCTGGGGGGAGAGGGGGTTCGAGCCGTACGCTTATTCTACTCACTAATCGGGCATAAGTATCGTAAGATCAAGTGCAGCGTCAAACTGTAGTCTCTTACCTCCAAATCACTTTGACAAAGTTTCATCTTTGACTCGCAGTGCATGCTTCCATTGGCCAGATGGAAGCTTGACGCCTGTGGTATGTTCACGTGGGGATGATGCGACATGGGCAGCTGACAACACATCATGCTTGATGCATGCTCATGTGCGGATTGCGTGGTATGGGCAGGTGACAACGAAGCATGATGCTTACGGAATGCTTAACTGGGGATAGCGTGGTATGGGTAGGTGACAACGGAGACATATGAATGCGAGCAATATTTCTGTAAGATAAATGCAGAACCTGATGATGCCAGATGCCAGGTTATCATACAGGTTCAACTGAGAATAGTGCACGACTTAGGTAATGAATACAATCAGCATTAAGCACATTAGTTGCATGTGCTGGGAAGCAAGTGTTTCAATAAAGCTTACGAGTGGCTAATTTTAATATGAGGAGGACTCAACGGATGCGCTTCATCTAATTTACTAACGTTTCGCCATGTGTGTATCAGAAAAGGGAATGTCGGGACAAACACCACTATTTTCTGCTTTGCATACGGAAATGCCATGGACAGGGGTTTGCTTGCAGAAGGTTTCTTCTGAATTAATATAAATGGTAAACAGTCGTGCATCCATTGCATATATACAGTGCCGTGCTACCACGATCACGGGGGAAGCCAATAGACACTGAAGTTAATTGGGGGAGGAGTGGGAGGGGGGATGAGTAGGAGGGGAGGAGGTGGAGGAGGGGGAGGAGGTGGAGGAGGGGGAGGAGTGATGAGAATGAGGATGAGGATGAGGATGAGGATGAAGATGAGGATGAGGATGAGGATGAGGATGAGGATGAGGATGAGGATGAGGATGAGGATGAGGATGAGGATGAGGATGAGGATGAGGATGAGGATGAGGATGAGGATGAGGATGAGGATGAGGAGGATGAAGATGAGGAAGGTGAGGAAGGTGAGGAAGGCGAGGAAGACGAGGAAGGCGAGGAAGGTGCGGAAGGTGCGGAAGGTGAGGAAGGTGAGGACGGTGAGGAAGATGAGGAAGGCGAGGAAGGCGAGAAAGGTGAGTAAAATGAGGAAGATGAAGATGAAGAACGTGAGGAAAATGACGAGGACAAGGATGATAAGGAAGAGGATGTGATTATCTGGTAGCTTAAGTAGTCATAATTTGTTCCTGTGGCATTGCGGCCATGTGTCAGTGTTACGAAGTGCGGACTCTTACCGGCAGCGCGCGGCAGACCTGGTAGGGGGCTACGATATCACAGAGGGTGTCGTCGGCGGCCGCCCAGGCGGGGTCCGCCGGCGGCGGCGGCAGCAGGAACTGGGGCGGCGGCGGACCCCAGCAGTCGCAGGGCGGCTCGTCGGCCGCCGGCGCCGCCGCCAGCCGGTCGTAGTGCTTCTCGGCGTGTGCAGAATCGATCTGAAAACAGGACGACTCAGTTGGCGGGGAAGTAGTCCTCAGCGGTTGTACTAGTTTGGTGCCTGGGCACGTTGAGCCATGCGACAAGATGTGGCGGTTGCATAGCGCACTGTTAGATATCGCGATGTACAGTGCACGCCCAGGCGAACCCATGCCAAATACATGGATGCATAAACATCTTGCACCTTCATCGAAAGTAGACCTCAAGTTTCGCGACCATACCAGCAAAACGATCTTTAAAATGAATACAATCATTGCTTCAATATAGTACACAGCAAAATTTTATCTCCACAAATCATTTCTACATAGGTAAGGCCTCTTCATGACTACTGCCACACGACTGTCTCCTGGCAGTTTCTGACTCACATACTAGAGAAAATGCAACAGAGAATATCACGACTATCCACCAGAGCACCTTTCAGAACCTCTTTCAGGACACCATGATATTACTAAAGAAGAGGAAAGGAACATACCCACTGAAGGAAGACGGATGCACATACAGACACTTCTCCAGCAATGAGTTCGCCAAGGTGAGAGCATGCCGAATTACATTAAAAAAGTAGTGAACTCAGCTCGACTTCAGACCACTGGTAAATAACTACGAAACGCCACCGCAATCTAACTTCCAACTGCACATTTCTCTATCAGATGTTCTTCGCATCAAACTCTGATACGGATAACATACCTTTGGAATATGCGCTAGAATAAGACACCGAACCATAAACCATCAATTCCGGATTATCTGACCTTTAAACGAACCCTGACAGGGCAACATGAGATCAATCGTCCACATATGCAGTACTTTTTGTGTGTTTTCTAAAAGCGCCATACACACCAGTTTCAGACCGGGGATGCCAGGACTTGACTGGACACGATTTGCAGTCCGAAACCCAAAATCACCATCACGAAATTGTGCATGCAAAAACCCAAATGAAGATACTGCTCACTTCATATTATGTTGTACACAATATCCAATATTTGTTAGTTAGGTAGTTATTTGGGCTTTAGGGCGCCTCGACCAAACAATATCCAATATGACAACACACTACTTCAGCGAACTGAAGAGAATCACAAACAACTTCAAAAACATTTTGCAACCGGCTAAATCTAATAGCATTGTCTTTGGAACCGGAATTCTAAAAAAAAAAATACGATGAGAGAGTGACACAACTTGCTCAACTGTCTGTCTAAAACAAACTTATGTGGCTAACTTGCGCCGGACCTCTCCACTGCTGGTACCCCTGGTGGACCAAGATGCACTTCCAGCGGAGGAAGCGGGAGGCACCGACTGAGGAAACGGACATGTCCATCGCGTATTAATGATGTTGACGAGTGGCGTGGTGCTGGGACCATGTACTGTGGATAACGCATGTGGCTAACTGACGGATAGGTAGCCAGATGTAAGCTTAGGCTTTCTTGTCACCCGCCTATGATGAACGAGGGTGTATACAAAATTACGTCATGCATTGATTTATTGTTGATTCATTGAGGGCACAAACTCGAACAGGCCGTTTCTGGTTAGCAAAGAACAAACCGGGCTCTCCTCTCTCTCTCTCTAACATTGAAAAGTATATTTTTATCCTAGTGAAATACTATGGTTCGAGCCTCCCAACGATGGCGGCCAATCTTCCCATTCGATGTCCAAATATGTCAATATAAATAAGGACCAGACAGATCGCAATGCGATTTCAAAATATCAGCTCTGTGAAAATAAGCCTCGAATAAGGTAAACGAGGCTGCTGTAGGCAAACACAAAACGTAGACGTCGGTACTGCAGGCATAAATTGCCAAAACCACACGTGCATTTCACCGTGCCGCCCTAACAGAAGGAAAAACAAGGTGGAGAGCACACGGTAGAGCATGAGTAGGCCATTGCCTTCGAGTGGATGCCACGTGGACCGCGGTCGCCTGTACCGCCGGTATCTCCGGCATCCCCGGTATCGCTGGTACCGTCGATATCGTTGGCATCGCTGGTATTGCCGGAATTGCCGGTATCCCCGCAAGTAACTGAATTCCGACATCTCTTCTTGGACAAATTCGTCGTTATTGGTGCACTTTAGGCAATGTCGAGGCCTTGAGAACGCTTGGGCTGTTTGAAATTGCCTAATACACGCAGCGAAGGGACGCCGGACCGCATCAGGCCCGTTTTTGTGCTGCGACAGTGCAGGACTGGAAGAAGGAAACTATCATTGCCAATTGCTTGTGTGGAAGGTCGGTCCCCATCCAGGGATGGGCTGTGACGACCAACCTAAAACCATCTGCAACTTACAGAACCTCGGCCACCGTCAGGTTCCGTAAGTTGTCAGGGGTCATACGACATGTCTGTCGGCGTTACATCGACGGTAGGTTGTAGCGCTTACCGTCAGGTGTTATACGACATGTCTGTCGGCGTTATGTTGCCAGCAGGTGGCCCTTACCGTCAGGTGTCGTACGACATGTCTGTCGGCGTTATATTGCGGGCATGTGACCCTTACAGTCAGTGGTCATACGACATGTTTGTCGGCGTTACATTCCCAGCAGACGGTCCTTACTGTCAGATGTCATGCGATATGCATGCCGGCGTTATATTGCCAGCATGTGACCCTTACAGTCAGCGATCATACATGTTTTTCGGCGCTATATCGCCAACAGGTGGCCCTCACTGCCAGGAGACATACGTTTGACATAGCCTGTCAGCGCCATATCGCCAGGAGGTTGCCCTTACTAATTGGACGTGCTCTGACAATACTGGCCAATACGGCAAATGCCGAACAGCCTAACGCAATCAAAAGATTTGTCGCTTGAGAAGCTAAGCGGCCAAATTATGTTGAGCGAATCCGAGGAGCTACCTGAGTTCCAAATTGCTGGTTTCTATTCGTGGTCGCTTCTAAAATGTAAAAGTAAACATTCGTTATGTGACAGCTAAGCTTCCCAAACAGCACGAACTTCCCGGTTTCCACACGGCAGCTGCTTGAGTTTGTCACCGAGACAGGCAGCATGAGACATAACTGCCAGACGTCCTTGCTGTTACGCCCGCCACGACATCCACCTGATGTGTGCATGCTAGTCGAAGCAAGCATCTAAACACGCTTGAGGATCAGTGGTATTGTGAACTGGTGACGTGCCTGTGCCACTGGTATCACAGGCTGGTGGCGTGCCTGCACCACTGATGCCACAGTCTGGCTCTGCGCCTGCACCACTGGTACTCCAGACTGGCGACGTGCCTGCACCACTGATACCACAGGCTGGCGACGTGCCTGCACCACTGATACTCCAGACTGGCGACGTGCCTGCACCACTGATACTCACAGACTGGCGACGTGCCTGCACCACTGATACTCCAGACTGGCGACGTGCCTGCACCACTGATACTCCAGACTGGCGACGTGCCTGCACCACTGATACTCCAGACTGGCGACGTGCCTGCACCACTGATACTCCAGACTGGCGACGTGCCTGCACCACTGATACTCCAGACTGGCGACGTGCCTGCACCACTGATCGATTCCGCGTGTCGACATGCTTTGTGGGCCGGCTGTCGTCACGGCCGTCACTGCTGTCACTATCGACGCTGTCGATTCTGGGCGAGCGATTGCCCGTCAGATAGCCTTCGGCGCCCCTTCGCCCCTCCCTTCGGTGGCTAACCACGTCCCGGCACGTCCGCCACCCACCAGACCTACGGTGGTCAGGCTGGCATCGAACCACCATCCCTGCCCGGCTACTAATCAACTGTCGCTGCACGTGGCACCGCTGGCTTTCCACACCAGACCACATGGTGGTCGGGCTGGCATCGAACCATCGCCGGGATACCAATCAACTGTCGATGCACGTGGCACCGCTGGATTTCCACACCAGACCACATGGTGGTCAGGCTGGCATCGAACCATCGCACGAGCCAGGCTACCAATCGGCTGTCGATGCACGCGGCCTCGCTGGCTTTCCCGCAAACACAGATGCTGGCCACTGCCCCCGTGATCCTTTCCGCAAATAATTTCTGGCTCGCGGCCTTTGTCTAATTTCCTGCACGTCTCCGCGGGCTGGCGGTCGGGCCTCAAGATCCGGCCACATTCTCGACTTCGAAGAATTTCGAAATTGGTTCAGATGAGCAGTAGCTCCCCGGCCGCCCGTCTGCCTCAGGGGAGCAGTAAGTTGCCGCGCTGGGGTCTCAAATTAATACAACTTCATACGTCTGCTGTGGAAAGAAAGCCAGTGTACTACCGTTACTTGTGGGCTCAAATTATATGCTGAGGAGTTCCACGCGCCGCGCTCCACCAGCCGGCACCAGCCGACACCAGCCGGCACCAGTCGCTCCACCACCCGGCACCAGCCGACACCAACCGACACCAGCCGGCACCAGTCGCCCACCAGCCGACACCAGTCACTCCACCAGCCATTCCACCAGGCGGTACCAGCCGACACCAGCCGACACCAGTCGCCCCACCAGCCGACACCAGCCGGCACCAGTCGCCCCACCAGCCGCTCCACCAGCCGGCACCAGCCGCTCCATCAGCCGGCACCAGTCGACACCAGCCGCTCCACCAGCCGCTCCATCAGCCGGCACCAGTCGACACCAGCCGACACCAGTCGCCCCACCAGCCGACACCAGTCGCCCCACCAGCCGGCACCAGCCGACACCAGCCGACACCAGTCGCCCCACCACCCGGCACCAGCCGACACCAGTCGCCCCACCAGCCGGCACCACCAGCCGGCACCAGTCGACACCAGTCGACACCAACCGCTCCACCAGCCGGCACCATGCTCCACGAGCCGCTTCGCGAGCCAACACCAGCCGTTTGACCATCGGACGCCAGCCGCTCCACCAGCCGCTCCACGGGCCGGCACCTGGTCCCATTTCTGTCAATTTGCAAGAAATACGACCCGGATGATGACGACTGGCCGTCGACGGTTAACGTCAGGCGTGTATAGTAATGGCGCCGTAACTCTGCACGCAAAAGAGGGCGCCGCCAAAAAAGCGCGATCTGCCTCGCATCACGAGCGCCCGCCGAAGCTGGCTCGCTCTGGACGCGTCAAAACACGGCGATAAATCGGCGCCTGTGCCGCCTGATAGGTCACTGGCATCGCCGAAATGAGCGGGCCAGCGCCGGCCGCGCCACGCCTTTACTGTCGCACTATCGCCATGTGACGCGTGCTACGTACAGCTGCAACCGGGAGGTGGAGAAATCGCCGACAACGGAGACCCACACGCGAGCTTTCATCCACCCACACCCTAGGCGTCCCGCTTGCCCATTAGCGTGGGTGCACGGGACAGCCCGTGCTGGGCGTATTTCACACAAACACCTCTGCGCTCACGTGCGCGCCACACCCTGCACACATCGCCGCGGCGTGCTTCCACGCACTGGCGCGCACTGCGCAGCTGTTCGCCGCTCATGCACAGGCACGCACGTGTGTGTACCCAGCCACGCAGCACGTGGCGGGGGTAGGCGGCAGGCGGCAGGCAGCAGGCGGCAGCGCGATCCTCCAGCACAGCGCGTGCCGCGCCACACAAATACCTCACGTCGCCATCCCTCATCCGCACACTGACACACATCAGCCCCGCACCACGCGCGGCACGCGACGCCCGCCGACCGGAAGCGCCGCGTGACCCGGCGTGACCCCGGGGGTCGGCGGCGGCGGCGGCGCTGCGCAAATGGCGTCACGCGTCCCCTCGCCCATCAGTATGCAGCCGGCCGGCTCGGCGGCGTGTCGGAGACGACGACACCGGCGCGGACTGGCGTTGTCGAGCCGGCGCGGCCGGGTTGCCGGACCGTGACGACGGTCTGTCGTGGCGTCACAGTCACGGCTCTCCAACACGGCGCGACCCTGGCGGCTGGAGATGAATGACGCCGCACTGGAGGGGCGGCCCGGTCCTGTACATGGGGTTGGCGGCCAGCTGCACCGGCACCGTCCTACAAGTCTGATCTGGTGTGGGGGATGGGGAGGAACGATAACCACCCTCTTTCTCCGTCTCTGTCTCTGTCTCTGTCTCTGGCTTTGGCTCTGGCTCTGGTTCTGGCTCTGGCTCTGGCTCTGGCTCTGTTTCTGTCTCGGTCTTTGCCTCTGTCTTTCTGTCTCTCCGTCTCTCCCCTTTTCTCCTCTCCTCTCTCTTTGTCTGCCTAACTCGTTGGGATCTGCCTCTTATGAAGTGCTTATTAAGAAGGTATATATTAAGAAGGTCCATTGTTTCCAGTGTCACGTTTTCTGGGATGAAAGCCGAGCTGCAATGGTGGACCAAAATTTAGTGGAACATTTTAATTTGAAATAAAACATGTATTATTGCACGTGGCACTTTGTAAGAGCATGATCAAAAAGCAGGCTTCATGAACATTTTACTGAAACTAGCGACAGCTGGCGTACATATTCGGTTGGCTACTTATTGCACCTCTACGTGAGCACCATCACGAGAGAGGCACAGCTCGGTTCGCGTCTTGGCTGGCTCTATGGCTCGGCGGCACACGGCTGTCGGCACGGCCCGCACAGCCGCGACGAGCGCCTTCCTGGGGTCACAGAGGTTCTTGGGAACCCGCTGGCACACCTGTCATTTGAGACAGCCCCACAGGAAGAAATCCACGGGGGTGAGGGTCTGGTGAGTTGGCTGGCCAGGCAGGCTCGGTCCCACAAGGGTAATCTTCAGAATGGTTTCGGATCCACTCAAGGGACTCATTGGCTGTGCGTGAAGATGCGCTGTCTTGTTGAAACCACATGCAATTTACATGGTTGCCGTGTCTGTCGACGGTACGCCTCCGGCACTCGCCCAGCGCCGTCTGGCAGCGCCATCTGGCAGCGCCATCTGGCAGCGCCGTCTGGCACCGCCGTTTGGCAGCGCCGTCTGGCAGTGCCGTCTGGCAGCGCCGTCTGGCAGCGCCGTCTGGCAGCGCCGTCTGGCAGCGCCGTCGCCGTCTGGCAGCGCCGTCTGGCACCGCCGTCGCCGTCTGGCAGTGCCGTCTGGCAGCGCCGTCTGGCAGCGCCATCTGGCAGCGCCATCTGGCAGCGCCGTCTGGCACCGCCGTTTGGCAACGCCGTCTGGCAGTGCCGTCTGGCAGCGCCGTCTGGCAGCGCCGTCTGGCAGCGCCGTCTGGCAGCGCCGTCTGGCAGCGCCGTCGCCGTCTGGCAGCGCCGTCTGGCACCGCCGTCGCCGTCTGGCAGTGCCGTCTGGCAGTGCCTCTGGCAGCGCGGGTGGGCCGTCTGGCAGCGCCGTCTGGCACCGCCGTCTGGCAGCGCCGTCTGGCAGCGCCGTCTGGCAGCGCCGTCTGGCAGCGCCGTCTGGCAGCGCCGTCTGGCAGCGCCGTCTGGCAGTGCCGTCTGGCAGCGCCGTCTGGCAGCGCCGTCTGGCAGCGCCGTCTGGCAGCGCCGTCTGGCAGTGCCATCTGGCAGCGCCGTCTGGCAGCGCAGTCTCGTAGCGGTGCTGGGTGATAGTCACCGTTTTGCCGTCACCGTCCTGGAAGCACACAGACCCGACGATGCCCCCCGCTAAGTGCACACGAGCGGCGACGACTGCCGTGCAGAGGCCTTTCTTGGACTGTGCCGGACTTCTCGGTGGACCCGTGAATGTAGCTGCTCTGTGAATTTACAGTGCCATTGAGGTGAAAATCCGCTTCATCCGAAATCCAGATTGGTTGGCGAAGTTGGGCGATTCGGCCGCTTACACATGTGGTGTAACATGTGGTGTAACAGTCCAGGTCAGTCTAGGTCAAGCCAGCTACGTCACAATGACGCCATAGGCAATTCATGAAATTATTCCTTTCCGCTTATGTCGTTGTTATCATCTCTTCTGTTCAAATGCAGTGTAAACGAACTAAAACGTATCCGATGCATGTATGCAGGTGTACTGGGATGTGTAAGTTGGCTTCTTTCTACCTCTTGACTCAAATCCCATGACATCAGGTCAGCACCACAGCATGCCAATTTTTTATCCAAAAAATCTTGAGGTGCGCGTTTCTGTAACAAGTGCCGGGGTTTGATTGCTTCAGCTTCAGACGGGGTACTAATATAGGCAGGTGTACCTCGCGCGCCCCTAAGTGGCCCTGCTTTTTTAGCGCAAACTTGAAGCCTTCGCCCACCTTACCGAGCTAAACTCAAAGAGGATGTTCAAAACAAGTTGATTGCAGTACATACTGCATGCATGTAGCCACAGTTGATGTCCTGTAACCACACGTAGCCACAGTTGATTCCCTGTAACCACATGTAGCCACAGTTGATGCCCTGTAACCACAGTTGTCCTAGATGCCAAGTCTTAGCTACGGCAAAACTCTGGGTGTTCTCAGAATTCGTGAAATATTGCAACTTGAGGTAGTATTTGACAGCATCCGTGACCTCCAGATCAATACAATAATACCGAGCAGGTGGCCGGCTCACTGCGCTTTACCAGTGCGCGGCGGACCGGCCGTCCAGCTCCGACTGTACTCGCTGGCGGTGCACTGCGGCTGCTCGCTGGACGCCGGCCACTACTGCGTGGCGCGGCCGTCCGACGCCGCCGGCACTTTGCGTCTGGTGTCGCCTCGACGACACCTGCGTCACGCCGCCAGACGTCGGCCACCTGGACACCTCGGGCGGCGGAGGCGGCGGCACGATAGACAGCAAAGGATGCTAATGGTACAAGTCATCAGGCAAAATGTTCAGTGGAGCCCCCAGGGCCAGTACTAGGGCACTGCTCGCTGGACGCCGGCCACCACTGCGTGGCGCGGCCGTCCGACGCCGCCGGCACTTTCCGTCTGGTGTCGCCTCGACGACACCTGCGTCACGCCGCCAGACGTCGGCCACCTGGACACCTCGGGCGGCGGAGGCGGCGGCACGAAAACCGACACGCCTTACATGCTCCTCTTCCGGAGGTACGACAGCGATGCAGTGCGCCCGCCACCGTCGCGACTCCAGCAGCTGCCGGTGTCGCTGCTGCTCGAGGTGCAGACGGAACGTATCGGCTGGGCGGCCTGCCGGCCGGTGCCGGCTGGACGGTCGGTGGACTTTGAGCTTGAAGTGGACGACCGGCCGCCTCCGCCGACTGTCTACCCAGGGGGCCAGAGCGACTCCGCACCGAACTGTGTGTGCTGACGCGGCCGGGCCGCCGCCGGGTCAGGCCAGCCTCTGAATGCGGCTGATGTTGGTGCCTTTTGAACGTCAGCTGAATCTGTCCATTAATTACGGAGATATTGGAGCAAGGGCGATTAAAAATTGTCGGTGGTTCGTGTCACAGAACATATCGAAGTGGGTGATGCACTGAAGCAGGGGGACGATGAAAACGTGCCAGTGGCTTGTGCTACAGAACATATCGCAGTGAGTGTCGCAGTGGGTGTCGCAGTGAGTGTCGCAGTGAGTGATGCACTGAAGCAGGGGACGATGAAGAGCTATCAGTGGCTTGTGTTACAGAACATATTGCAGTGAGTGACGTATTTGGAAGAGTCCGCCTTTTTACAGTGGCTATCATAGCCGGTACACTCAGAACTGACTGTGGCCAGAGAAAGGTGGCAGTCCAGCGGACAACCGAGAAAGTTGGCCATCTACAGGACAACCGAGGAAGGTGGAAGTTCAGGGAGCAAACGAAGGAATTGTCACTCCACGAGACAACCGGGGAAGGTGGCAGTTCAGGGAGCAAACGAAGGAATTGACACTCCACGAGATAACCGAGGAAGGTAGAAGTCCAAGGAACAAACGAAGAACGTGGCAGTCCAGAGGACAACCGAGGAAGGTAGTAGTCCACGGGACAACAGAGGAATGTGGCAGTCCAGAGGACAACCGAGGAAGGTAGTAGTCCACGGGACAACCTAGAAATGTGGCAGTTCATGGGGACAACCTAGGAATGTGGCAGTTCACGGGGACAACCTATGAATGTGGCAGTCCACGGGACGACCTAAGAGTGTGGCAGTCCGCCGGGCAAATGGCGGCTTCCTTTCCTCTCCACGCTTGCCAATAACTTTCCACGAGCAAGCTGATAGCTGTAGAACTGAAATCCGACGTGCTCAGCCATCTCGTGCCAGGGTTTCCGGTGAGAAATATTACTGCGTTAATAACGCGGCTCAGCAGTTCGAAGCCCAAGAGGCCGCTGGACAGGGATTGGCCATGATTACCCGTGCTGACGAGCTCTTCGCAGTGATAAAGCGGCCGTGTCATAGCAGCCACGAACGCCCGGCGATTCCAGCCCAGCTTTATTGCGGGCTGCTCCGGTGAATTGCTTCTGCCTTTCCCCAAATGCAGAAATCAAATCTGATATGTAGATTGATGCCGGCCTTGAATTTTCTCACTGTATGCGATTGCGTAAGATTGACCGCGATTATATTTGTACGCAATCGATATTGAATCATTATGTGTGTAATTTACACTGGTAAGTGCTTAGGTACAGATTTAATTGAATGGCAATTTGTGCGCCTGATTTGGACAAGGGTAAAGAGGACAGGAATATAAACAACTATATAAACACCTACCATATGATTGCCAATGTGTGTGACTGGATGAAATTAAATTACCTCTTTCCTCATTTAATTTGATAAGGATATGCCAGTCAGTGCTCGTTCCAGTATGCAAAGCGTCATAGCCAAGTTAAGAAAGGGGATTTGGCTGACCAATATGTCATTCCAAATTGTCCACACTGGCAAAGAGCACAGTTTTTGTCACCGAAACAATTTAAGCAAACGCCAAAAGTTGTATGCCACAAAAGCACAGATTGCCACCAACAACACCAACTTGAATGGAGCAAACACGAAGCATGTAATGAGTAGTACATGCTTGGTATGTAATGAGAAGTGGAACAGGATGTCGCAAATATTTGTATTCTCAGAGGCTGCATTCTGTCTAGGTGTTTGTATCTCTGTGTTGTATCTCTCTGTCTCTGTGTTCTCCTTGTGTTTGCAGGTGGCATTCAACACCAGCCAAGCCTTTGTTGTCCCCTTTGATTGATCTTGTAATTTTTAGAACCATGTTAAGATAAGAACATTGTGTTTGCATTCACACGTTACCCACCAGGTATTTGAGATTAATTCAGGTATGTTTTTATGCATACGATGCCAAACGTAACTTGCTGGATACATTTCAATCTGTGGGTAGCATGGTTAGTCGGTGATAGCTGATTTAACACGAGCGTTGGAGCCCCTCACATGACGCGAATCAGACTGAGGCGAATAGACCACGCCGCTCCCTTCGATCTTTGAAACAACTGAGACAAGAAACACAAAATTCAGACGGTGGTTTAAGGTTGTAGCGATCTCTTTCCAGAACAATTTTGATGATCCTAGGTCGATATCTTCAGAACGAAATAAGGTCAAACATGTTGACGCTTGATAATTTTATGGCTGATATCTTCTTTTGGCGACATTTATGAGCACAAAAATGGCAAGCTCAATTTCCAATGTTGAAATATGTATACCTGACACGAAATAGGATACCGGAGCTTAAAAAGACTTTACAGGTACTAACATCAGGCACAATATGTTGCACGATTGGAAGTGTTTTACACCGATAGTTTCCGAAGCAATCTTGCACCTGATATCATTGCACCACAAACATAATGAACTGGAGATTGGTCACTTGGAACTGGAGATTGAAATTACTTGCAATAGCATCCATCTGAAAAAAAATCCGTTGTTATTACACGTCCAACAGTCACCGTGTCTGGCCATTCACATTCCTGGGAAGCACAAACTGCAGTACAATTCGCTGTACCGTCAAGGGAGAGTAGTGGCTGGGGTCTGTGCTGTCCAGTGTCATGAAAGCAAACTCACCGATACATGTATTCATGATCATTATACCCTGATCATTATACCGCACCGACTCAACGAAACCTTGGTGGCGTACACGCACACACACCACACATGCACTTACACATGCACATCCAATCCCATCCAAGCTCATCCGCCCGTTGCCTTGGGCAGGTGAATGCCGCCAAAACGTCACCCCAGCTGCTCCAAACTCTCCTCAAATGTCACCGAAGCTCCTGCAAACTCTCCCATCTTCCACGCTTCCACGCTCAACATCCTCCACGCTGGAGAGTTCATCTCATCCAAGTTGGAACCTGAATGTTCACATGAGTTTGGACGACATTGCTAATGAGTGCAAAGTGATGCGCGTTCTTGCACATTATGCGCACAAACTGCGCTCAAGAAGTCCTCCTGCGGTGCATACATACACAAGTTGAATAATAATACCATCTTACGCGGATTCTATATACAAGCCATGCTGCTAAAACTAACTGAAGATGTGGAGATGTTGAAAATCAACTTTAAGATAAGAAGAGAACTGATATTGCCATCACAAGCTGCCACAAGCAATGGGGTCACGCGCCAGGCTCGTCGACAATGATTCCGAGCGAACAGCTGATTTCTCATTCGGACTTGCCGAGTCTCCTCTGATCTTTGTTTTCAAACGAGCGTGGGGAACAGGCCCACTTTCTCGAAGGCGCGACAGCAGCGTCTGGGGAGGGGCGAAGCGACAGTGACAGTCCACGGCTCTTTGGCCAGAAGGCTGTTGCCAGCCACTGGCAACAGCCTTCTGGCTAATCGACAGCCAGAAGGTTGCCGATGGCCACTGGCATTAGGCTGCCGCCGACCACTGGCCAGAAGACTACCGCTGGCCAAAAGGCTACCGATGGCCAGAAGGCTACCTCTGGCCAAAAGGCTACCGCTGGCCAGAAGGCTGCCGCCGACCGCTGGCCAGAAGGCCTTCGCCAGCTGCTGGCCAGAAGACTGCCGATAGCCGCTGGCACTAGGCTGCCGAGCGACCAGCACTGGCCGGTGGCCAAAAGGCTGGCGATGGCCGCTGGCCAGAAGGCTGCCGCTGGCCAGAAGACTTCCCCCGCCCGCTGGCCGTCTGCCTGCTGCACGCCCGGCCGGCTGAAGGTCACTGGAGATTAGCTTGCTGGCAGCCGGCGAAGTGGTGAAAAACGCGCTGGCCACAGGGACGGGGAGAGTGGCCAGCCGCCGGCCGACGGTCGATAATGGCGTCCGAACAGCGCAATGCAGGGCCGTCGGCCAACAAAGGTGCTTTGGTGGAGATGCAGCAGCAACGCTGACTTGTGGCGCATGGCAACAGGTGGGTTTGTGGCGGATACTCATATGTGGGCTTGGGGCGGACACTCACAAGTGGGATTGCGGAGGATGCGTATTGGTGGGCTTGTGGCGGACACTCACAAGTGGGATTGTGGTGGATAGTGACAGGTGGGATTGTGGCGGGTAGTCACAGGTTGGGTTGGAGCCGATAGTCACATGTTGGGTTGGGGCGGATAGTCACAGGTGGGATTGTGGTGGATAGTCACAGGTGAGATTGTGGTGGATAGTCACAGGTGGGCTTGTGGCGGATAGTCACAGGTGGGATTGTGGTGGATAGTCACAGGTGGGCTTGTGGTGGATAGTCACAGGTGGGATTGTGGCGGATAGTCACAGGTGGGCTTGTGGCGGATACTCACAAGTGGGATTGTGGTGGATAGTTACAGGTGGGCTTGTGGGGGATAGTCACAGGCGGGATTGTGGTGGATAGTCACAGGTGAGATTGTGGTGGATAGTCACAGGAGGGATTGTGGCGGATAGTCACAGGTGGGCTTGTGGCGGATACTCTCACAGGTGGGTTTGTAGCGGATGCTCACAGGTGGGATTGGGGCGGATAGTCACTGGTCTGCTGACCGTAGTTATAGGCCTCAGGCTGACCTCCTGGGTGAAAGGCACGAAGCTGGAGCGGACTGGATTTTCATCCTAATTGTAGGTTGTGGTGTGCGGTAAAAGAATCACCACTAGCAGTGTACGGAAATCAGTTCAGCCGGATGTGGTTGGAAATATTTTAGGCCATGAGTGATTTAAGTAGGATATTTAAACCACTCCCTTACCGCTCGTGATTGACAGCATGTTCCACTCACGATTCACTTTATAATTGAATTTCATGCCAGTTTGCACGTGAATTGCATGTGTTTTCCAGCTTAACCACCAGTGCAGTTGTGGGGAACCAGCAGCAAATAGATCATCCCTAACATCATTACACTCAGGCACTGTATACCGTAAAGATTATTGACGGGCACTATTAACACGCATCGTGCTGTCAGGATTTACTGTTACACCACGGTGTTGCAAAGGCACGGGACCGAATATGAACCGTAACTTCTAGCTTTGAATAATACATATTAAACCACGAGTGAGTGGAACTTTTCATTTAAGCCACGAACTGTAGAAGAGTGGTTGAAATCAAATGTGTCAACGCACGAGGGGCTTAATCATTTTGTCCATGCCAGCTTTCACGTGGTATATTTTTATTCCGGTTTAACCACCAGTGCAGTGGTGGGGGATGAATTGCAAATGGACTGGGTTTACAGGCTATTACACTTAGGCGCTGTATAATATATAGGTCATTGCACCGTACGATTAACACCACCGTGAGATTAACATGTACTGCGAAACCACAGTTTTGTCAACCCACGTGACCGAAAAGTAATCGTACTTTCTGGCGTGGGATAAATCAATTGCATTCCACACCAAAAAATGCAGACACACACACATGCACACAAACATACGCACACAAACATACGCACACACAAACACACACATGCACACATGCACACATACACACATACACACACACACGCACCGTCAATGTATGGATACCCTTTGACCTGGTAAGCGATTCCGGTTCATGCAAATCAGTTGGTCATTGTTCCCAATAGTTTCCAGAAGTACGGTGTTGAAGTAGATTCGATTCAGCTTTGGTCAAATATATATTCCCGGAGTGACGGTCGTACTGCACTTCACACTATCGAATTCGTGAGGGCAGATAATTATTGGGAAGATTCCCATGGGATTCATGATTCTCCATATATGCTTCCCATGCTGCAATTCAACATACAAAATATGACATTAAATGCTGCTCCATCTTCAACTAATGAAACTTGGTTTCACAACAAGAATGACATATGGGCAGATTGCATTTCATGCTGACGAAATATAAACTAAAAGTCACTGATTGCAACATAGCCTGGATGGTATCCATTTGAAGAAATAATTCAGCTGCAGAGAAGTAGAATTATCTCGCTTGGAACGCAGTGCATAATATATACAATAGTATAATTGTATATATTGTGTATATATTGCCATGCCATACTGCATATGACGCTCGCCCAACAACTTAGGATCGTTAATGAAACAGGTGTAATGTAGGCAAGCAATTAATGGATTTGTCAATCATTCTGAATTAAACAAGCAACCGTAAAAGCTGGAAATTCCGTTTATATTTTGACACGAGGAAGTGCTTCCTTGACATCATAAACCTCTCCATCCGTTTCGCTGCACCCTTTGCAGCCTTTCCAGCTCATTCCGGTGTTGCGGAAGTTCGAAATCTGATAAACTGTTTCTTGTCGACATAAGTCCGCTCACTGAGCTGCCAATGTTGTTGGTCCGACTGAGTCATGCAAGGCAGGAACAGCGTACACTCGTATCTCTCATTTAATGGCTACAGGGTAAGTGGTCACGTGACGACCGCAAACGCGGATTCATGTCGTTGGACACTGACAGATGACCATGGTATCATTGGGTGATCACAACATACCAGATAAGCGTGGCGTTAAATTTCCGCCGTCACTGGACGGCCCCGAGCGGAGGTGCAGTGAGCGCGTCTGGCCCGCCCGTGGCACAGACAAGTCGTCACGGTGTCGTCACGGTGCGTCACGGTGCGTCACGGAGTCGTCGCGGCTCAGCCACAGCCGAGTTACGACGGTACGCGGTGTGCAATTATTGTCGGCGCTGCTGCGGCCGTGTAACGCACGACGCTCCAGACAAACGGCGGTGTCGGCTGGCGTCTTCCAGAGATGTGACGTAAATGTAGGACGGGCGTCCGTCACAGCAGCTGCTGTAGGACGGAGCTGCTGTAGGACGGGCGTCCGTCACAGCAGCTGCTGTAGGACGGGCGTCCGTCACAGCAGCTGCTGTAGGACGGATTTACTGTCACAATAGCTGCTGCAGGACGTCCGTCCGTCACAGCAGCTGCTGCAGGACAGGCTCACTGTCACAGCAGCGGCTGTAGGACAGGTTCACTGTCAAGCAGCTGTTGTAGGAGGTTACGTTACAGCAGCGGCTGTAGGACAGGCTCACTGTCACAGCAGCGGCTGTAGGACAGACTCACCGCCACAGCAGCGGCTGTAGGACAGGCTCACCGTCACAGCAGCGGCTGTAGGACAGGCTCACTGTCACAGCAGCGGCTGTAGGACAGACTCACTGTCACAGCAGCGGCTGTAGGACAGACTCACCGTCACAGCAGCGGCTGTAGGACAGTCTCACTGTCGCATCAGCGGCTGGCACAGAGGCAGCGGCACCCACAAGCTGAGAGGCCGCGGCTCAATGCCGACCTTACCGCGCACCTCGCCGCTCCCTGACCCGCAGAATTGTGCGGTCATTTCTCGTGCGTCAGTGTTTGTTTGTGTGCTGCTCAAGCGCCGTTCGGACGGGATGGTCCCGCATTGTCCGCGCCGCCGTATTTGTTTGTGTTCTGTTCGTGTGCCATTGGACTCGAACTTGGCAGACAACAGAAGGACGACATGGCCTCCTGTTGTCTGCCCACTGTGTTCACGGTCAGTCAGGTGCGGCTGAGGTGCGCTCGAAGGCTGAACTCAGCCATTCGCCGGCTGGCGTTTGTTTGTCGGGACTCGTGTGCAGGATCGGTGCGACAGACATGACAGACACGATAGACAGACAGACACGACAGACATGTACGACACGACATACACGACAGACACGACAGACAGACACGACAGACAGACACGACAGACAGACACGACAGACACGACATGGACAGACACGACAGACAGACAGACACACGACAGACAGACACGACAGACACGACAGACAGACACGACACGACAGACAGACACGACAGACAGACACGACAGACAGACACGACAGACAGACACGACACAGACAGACAGACACAGACAGACAGACACGACAGACGACAGACACGACAGACACGACAGACACGACAGACACGACAGACACGACAGACACGACAGACACGACAGACACGACAGACACGACAGACACGACAGACACGACAGACACGACAGACACGACAGACACGACAGACAGACACGGCAGACAGACACGACAGACAGACACGACAGACATGTACGACAGACACGACAGACAGACACGACAGACAGACACGACAGACAGACACGACAGACAGACACGACAGACACGACAGACACGACAGACACGACAGACACGACAGACACGACAGACACGACAAACACGACAGACAAGGCAGACACGGCAGACAGAGACGGCAGACAGACACGACATACATGATAGACACGACAGACACGAAATACACAAAATACACGAAATACACGGTTGTTCCCGAAAAAAAAAGCTGACGTCTTTCAAGTACAACCACTCGAACCTGTTGGTTCACTTTCACGCTATTAAGTTACATAACCAACAACTCAGGCAGATGAGAATGTGTGTTCTTTCCGCCATAAATCTAACCAATGGCCATCTCACAAACCACAGCGACAGCAATGGGTAATACATGACAGTGATCTCGTCCTGAGTTCCGCTTACCAGGCTCTCGCTACATAGTGTACTGCACTGCGTACATATACTGTACTGTGTACATGTACTGTACTATATACTGTACTGTGTGCAGTGTACAAAGTGCACAAAGCCCTATCAATTTTTGCATACAGATAACTGAAGCTAAGCTTGCATCGGATGAAATCGTGGACGTGTTTTGGCCCCTGGAAGGCTCCACTTCATTCCAATTTACCAGTGATGCACTAGCCAAGCAATGACGTCATGATGTATGGCCTGACCGGTACCCCTGCCACTCGGTCCAGAGCAGCATATCCCTCCCCTATAGCGGGTCAGCCGAGGGCGGCGCGGTGCTAGTCATAGTCTGTTGCAAGCGTGTTCAAAGGTGTGTGGTGTCCAAGTGGGGGCAAGTTTGGTGTTGGTTATCAGGATTTGGCGGAGGCGGCGCACGGAGCCGCCGGGACATTTACAGCGCCAGTCGGAGCGGAGCGGATGCCGGAGCCGAAGCCGGAGCCGGGATACTTCCCCGGAGCCGGAGTCGGAGCCGGAGCCGTCCAAGATTTTCCCGGCTCCGCATCCCTGGTTCTAATTTCTGCAGTTTCTGATTCATAAATTTGCGGATAATTCAGAATAGCATTGACAATATATATATATATATATATATATATATATATATATATATATATATATATATATATATATATATATATATATATATATATATATATATATATATATATATATATATGTATATATAATATATGCATATAATATATATTTTGATACCTCCAGGTGTTTTTCTTCCAATAAGATGTCTTAAACACACATTGCATATCGACAGTATTATGCTGTAACTACGTTTGTAGTCTGTTTTTTAACATCTTTCGGTAAATGTATCATCGGAACAACCTTGCAACATCCCCATCTTGAAATCATTTCATTTAGTTTCACTGTCGGAGCAATCTATTGCAATTTGTTGCGGAAGAATCTATTCGCCTATCACCCGATCCTAAGTTTGACTGCACTGAAACATTGGAGCAGGAACATGCCTTTCATTTCATCCGTTCATTACCAAATCCATATTGTGACTCACGACATATGGGACACAGTATACTGGACCCATTGAATCGCTCAATAGTGTACTGAAGTTGACTGGAGATTTCCAGAAGATGGGGAGATGTTTGCAGCTTCCTCTACATCACTGGCATGTGATGCTGTGCCTGCAGTTGGTGTTGAGGCGGACTGGATCTGCAGCCCAGTAACGGCGATCATTTGCTGTTAGCCGTTTTTGCCACTACAGACCATCTGGAGGGGTTTCACCTTACCGATCAGCCACAGGGCCATTAAATCAGGGCTTCGTCTAGCATGCAAATTAGCAGTCCAGTTGTGCTACCAATCTCTCCAACTGGACCACCAGTGGCAACAATTTGGAACACCAGCGGTATTTGAAACCTTCCAAGAACTGTCGAGCTATTTCAAATGTGTTCTCACAACACAGTCGCGCATGAAACCAGAACTGTCCGTACCAGGAGCGTCCTTCATTTGTTCCAAGCACGCACCTTTTGTCAGCACCGTTCAGCTGAACTGCAGGCATGCCCAGGGGCCGCTAGTAATGCGTTGTAAGCAGGCCTCGCCTGACGTCACAAGAATACGCCGAATCCAGTAAGCAGTGGAAGCCAATGGGAGAATCGATCTTTTTCGCGGACAATTCACAAAATAAATAACTAAATAAATTAATAAGGAAAGTACCTGATGAAGGTTTTCTTTGTTGGCTTTGATTGCCCGTATAATCATCCTTGGCACCATTTCCAGTCCTAACATTCTTTCATGTGATATTCAAATAGTGAGTGGATATATTTAGCATTTAATAGGCGGTGTATCTAGCATGGTCCCCGATTAGATCCCGCATCCTGATTAGCGCAGGAAGCAGATTTACCAATTTCTAGCGAAAATAAAACATATATATATATATATATATATATATATTTATTCTCCAAGAACTCAAAGTAAATATTGTTTTATAAAAGAGCATCGCTTAGAACCAATACGAATACGATAATTATTCGCCATGCCTTCTAGGCTCCATACGTATGCTGTACATCCGGTCCGATTACGTCATAAAAATAGTGTAATCGGATGGCATCGCCAAAACATGCTCAATAAGGTGGTAAATAGCAATCTTTGGCCCGCTGCTTAGAGGTGTGTTCCACGACTGTTGCGATGAGTCTACACCGTAAACATTCTACGCCTCTGATTAAACGCTGAAATCTTTTGCACCACCCGTGCACGTGCTGTGAGCACATCTAGGCAAGTTTGGCGCGTGTGCCACGCCTGCGACGAACATACGGCAAACTTTGGTGGGAACCACCATGTCGGTCGATGAAGGCTGCATCCCGAACCAGACGCAAGTTGAGTTAGTTTCTTAATTACCATTTACCACCAGTTTGGCTTCAAGCTGAGTAATTACACACGCCTAGCCATGTATCGTCTGGAATAGATTACGGAACACTATGCACGAAATAATAGCCCAGTTTTAAATGTTGTCTGCATGCTAAAAACTCAAAAACTCTGTCTGCATGCTCAGGGTTCACATGTGCTGAGCCTTTGGACATTGCTTAATAATTTAGTGTGTAGACATATATAATAGCACAGTAGTATAATATAATACAACGTTGTGTAGAAGTTCACACAGTGAAGCTGCTAGTATTATGGTTTCGTTCGCAGCTTTTCCATATGTAATGTGGGAATGTGATCCATTGGTTTTCCGCAGCGAATGTTGCGAGAAAGGGTGCCGCATTATCTCCTTTTTTGATTAGTGTATACACAGACGATTTGTCTTGTTCTCTCAGCCAAAGTGGATTCAGTTGTCGCCACCTTGGTATTATTAACCAATTGGCATATGTTGCTGATGCGGCCCTTCCTTCCTTTACTACATACAGCATTTAGAAATTCCTCAACATATGCGAATACTATGCAAAGTATCATGATGCAATTTATAACACGAAGTAAGTTTGAAATTTATACACTACTAATATCAGACATAACATAATTTTAACCGAGAGTTTAACGTACCCCCACACAGCGGGCACGGCCGCCTGGTGCTACGATCCCGACCTGACCTGGGCAGTTACCAACTGCCATCCCAGCCGGAGGCGTTTATAGCGAGCGCGTGAAGCGACTCGAACCCGTTGTGCAAAAACAGGAAGATCTTTGCAAGCCAACGCTCTACCTACTGAGCCAACGAGGCAGCATAAGTACCTAAGTGAAGAAGAAAAGTAGGAAAGAAAGTAGTTTTTCAAGCGACAGTACGCTAGGTTTCGAGGCACTGCCCGCAGCGACGTCTTATCGCTGTATCCGGAAAACCTTTGGTGAGGGAGGGAAGGTGAGGGCTGAAGTCTGCCCCACCCCACCCACCGGCGGGGTATCGTGAATTGTGTTGCTTGAATGCCCCAGTGGTCCAATGAGCTGCCTTGTTCTCGGCCGGGGGCCATGATGGAGGTACAGTTCGGATCCACGTGTCTACGGGACTATTCTCCTTAAGCACCAAGCACACACCACCGGGAGATAATTGTACCCAGCCACGTGTTGCTTCGATGGGACATGCCTTGCAATAAATAATTATGTTCGCTAGTTATTTGAGCTCAAGGGCAAGTCCACCAAAATATGTGATAACGCAGCGCGCAAAGAAATCTTTCATGAATATTCTGGCGGGTGAGGTGCAAAGTTCATTATAAAATGACCACAAATGTGATTCTCGGATTGAACCGACGGCGAAGTGCTTGTCTGAATGGAAAGTACAGTGGTGGACAAAGGAGTACTTTGCTCAAAACCAGTATCAAGTGATGGAATCAAGAAATGGAAACGTTTTTGGTGACCCTTGTGTCTGAATATCTCTGTTTTTCTACAGATTTAACCTGTTGATCCGATGGTAATTCTTCTCCCGGCTAGATTAACCCGCAAAACACCTCTCATTATCTTTGATAATCCACCTTAGATTATTCCATTTAGATTCACTTCCTTACAGAGGAAACGATATCTCACTACGCCTTGCTATGCACAGTTGGCCAGGTTGTGCGCGGGCAGTGTCGTCTTCGAGCTCGAGCAGTGTCCTCGGCGAGCAATGTCGTCTTCGAGCAATGTCGTCCTCGAGCATTGTCGTCCTCGAGCAATATCGTCCTCGAGCAATGTCGTCCTCGAGCATTGTCCTCCGCGATCAGGGTCGTCCTCGAGCAGTGTCGTCCTCGAGCATATCGTCCTCGAGCAATGTCGTCCTCGAGCATTGTCCTCCTCGAGCAGGGTCGTCCTCGAGCAGTGTCGTCCTCGAGCAGTGTGGTGCTCGAGCAGGGTCGTCATCGAGCTCCAGGTCCCGGCGGGGTCGGCGGCTCTCGTCCTAACTCGATCTACGGACGTCTGCGGCGGGGAGCGAGCGGCGCCGGCCACGCCGAGCGGCACAAAATACAGCATGAAAAGAAATACCCAGGCGACCCAGCGAGAAAGAGGCCTTCTCCTACCTATACTAACCACCAAAAAATACAAAAACAAAAAACAACGCATTTCCAGTGACCATCCACATCAATTGATTCAATTTAAGCTGACTCTCGGGCAGAGGAGAGGATTGTTATATGCGGATGGAGAGGCATAAGAAATGGGGGACAAAGCCAAATTTTAGGCCAACTCGTTCCAGTCAACGTCACATGTTTAATGATTAAGCTTAGAGAACAGCGTGTTGAAGACCTTGGCTCTCTCACTTGCCTGGTGCCTCCACTCTGTACCTTCGCTCATGACTATACTACTTGACTCATAATACGCATTGCTGCTTACGTTGTGCCCACTATAATCTCAGAGATAAAAAATGTTGTTCAAACCACGTTAAAATAAACCATGAGTTAAAAAACGTCCAAGATTTCATCCAATGCAAGCTTAGCTTCAGTTCTCTGTATGCAGAAATTGGCAGGACTGGTATACACTATGTGGCGGGAGCCTGGTAAGTGGACCTCAGGACGAGGCTACTGCCATGTCTTACCTATTGCTCTCGTTGCGGTTTGTGAGATGGCCATTGGGTAGATTTATGGTGGGAAGAACAAACATTCTTATATGTCTAAGCTGTTGTTGCTTGGCCTCAGTCAGATAGTGGACCTGACGTCCATACTCTCACCAACTGAACGAGGTTTTCTCTCATCCTCTAAAATAAACAAACATTCGTACTAAGATGTGAAGAGTGGATAGGTAGGTGAAACTGGTGGTAATAATATCATCCAAGTGCAACGATTTTTCTGACTAACAAATTCGCTTGTGTCCGTTTATTTTTGTAATGGAAAGGAGAATCGTTCATTTGGGACTTAGCTTCAGTAAGGTTTGTGAACTAGAAACAATAGCGAAGGAGTTGGAACCTCGAAGTGGGCAAGCTTAACCAAAACCACTGGGTGAACAAAACCACTCTACCGGCCGGCTTAAGCCTTGATTTGCACAGACTTAAACCACATGTCCGGTTAAACACCAGCCCACCATTACGTGCCTGTACCACGATGGTCAGATACCACCCTACCATGGTATTCCTGTATCACGATGGTCAGATACTACCCTGGTTTACCACCCTACCATTGTGTGTCTGTACTACGACGGTCAGATACCAACCTACCATGGTGTTCCTGTACCGCGATGGTCAGATACCGCCCTACCATGGTGCTCCTGTACCATAAGGGTCAGATACCACCCTATCACGGTGTGCCTGTATCACGATGAGTGCACTTTGAAGGGATTGAGCGAACACCGCACATCCGTCCTGCCCGAGTCAGATACAAAGCGGCAGGGGTGTAACTCCAGTGGTGGCCAGTGAACCGTCATCACGGTTACTATGCAAGCCCACCGGTAGTTGTCCACCTGTGGTCACTGTGTGG
Source organism: Imbricaverruca yamaguchii (assembly GCA_034440575.1). Taxonomy (NCBI): domain Eukaryota; kingdom Metazoa; phylum Arthropoda; class Thecostraca; family Neoverrucidae; genus Imbricaverruca; species Imbricaverruca yamaguchii. Next base: position 588,551 of record JAOTOL010001515.1, read on the forward strand.
TAAGTTGATCCTAGTGGTGTGGTAAGTTGATCTCAAGCCAATTTGTTATCGTTTGTTCAGGTTCATGTCAGCATTGCTATCATATATTGTTCTCGTTATTTGTCAGATCATTTGTTATGTAAACAAGTGATTTGACAACTACTGGGAAGTGTTACTTTGTGGGCTGCAGGCTTTTTATGGTCACCTTTTCTCACCTCACGTTTTATGGTGGAAAACCATGAGGAAATCAGAAAATACCACAAAATATATCGAGCTAGATGTTGTATGCCCTTTTATCTATTATTGTCAGACCATAACTAATAGCATAACAATTTACTGATCGCCAATAAGCTAAACAAGAATTTATTTAATGTTTCATGAGAAAAGCATCAGCACCATACAACACATTACTAAACCACGGCTCATCTTACCCCGGTCGCGATTGCTCAACTAGCCCCATACCCACCTCCTTTGGAACATAATGACCGCCCATCTTCTGATTATCCCACACCAAAGTTGCCTGGATGGATTTCAGATAAAACTCATGCCCACAATTGTGTGCCATGTTCCTGAGCCTATCCGTTGCGAATTGAGGAAAACAAGAGCATTTCCAAGTCAAGGAAAACTTACTTCAAACCTTAAAAACACATTTTGTTCAGGGTTAAACAGATATCTCTCGCTCCCTGGTCCCTGTCAAACCAAAAATGAAGACTTGCTTCGAAGTGTCGGCAGGCAGCTTGTAAGTCCTCATGACACCATTGAAGGTGAGATAATTTGGGTGGCTCAACTTACCTGGAGGTTCAACTAACCTCACCTTCCCCTACTGCCTACCCATCCATCCATCACATAGTGCCAAAAGATAATACAAGTCAGATGAGAATTGTTTTATAACATTTATAACATTTTGATTTCAGAGATATCAGTACATAGGTAACTGGACAAGTAAACTGGGACACGCATAATCCGGTGGGTGGTATGTTTAACAGGCACGTAACAGGCATAGGTGAATGACATCTGGGTCGACAGCTGGGATCAGGTCAGTAAACCGGTTCAGGTTATTTTGCATGGTACCAGAAGACCAAAGCATAGGTGCCGAGGTGGGTGGATGAAGTTGGTTATTGCCGAATAAGCCAATTTAGTAAGAGTCTTCGGCCAGTGTCTCACACATCCCACGTCACCAGCCAGTTCTTGACAGGTATGTATGTGTATTGAATATTGCACTGGTGGATGTCATTCACCCCACTTGTCGGCACGTGTGTGCATTTAATATTGCACCGGCGAATTCACTTCACCCCATTTGTTTCTTTGCCTACCCCTCTTGGGTCGGCTGCTACATAATTTACCAGTTGCTCAGAAGCTATTGCATCATGTCCCTGGTGCACCAAGCTATTGCATGATGCCCCTGCTCCATTGAAGCAGACCATGATGAATGTCTCACTTTCTATTTATGCTCATATTCACTCACCATACTCTCATGTCACACCAAGAGCGCATTGGCAGTATACACGGGAGCAGGCCCGGGGCATCTTTGTCATTGTATAAGAATCTAAAAGTCATCTCTCAAGGATGCTGGTGTGCTCACCTATTTGGTTATATGTCTCGCCCCTTAAACCAGAACCACTCTATTTATTATGATGACTATGATAATTATGCAGATCCAGTGATTGGGTATGATCTAATAAAGGTATCTTATGTATAGTCCAGCCAACTGGCACCACGTACTCGCATGAAGTACATATATCCATGATCAGTTTTATTGTTCTGGGTCTACACCCAGTTCCCTAGGTCCTTCCCCTGTCTGCCTTCCCACTCCTGGCTGTCCTGACAACATACTCCTCTAAGTTAGACCTCTGGAAAGCAACTCGTCTAGCTAGAGTGTATCCTTGTGCTTGTTGATTGAAGCTGCTGTGCCATGTTATTACTATTTTCCGTGTCCCTTTGCCAGTTACATCCATTGTCTCATCCCTAGTGATGCACACATTCCTTATTTTTATAGCCATGATGTTGTCATTTGTGTTATGATAGCTGCATATTTGCGTCTTTTCTCACATTTGGCACAACACCTGCACCTGTTTTGCACGTTTTGCGGTGGTTCTCATGTACGGTCATTTTTATTTGTTTCCCGCTTGGTTGAATTTCGCTTCACATACTGCGTTCCTGTCACCTAAAAAGTTGAGTTTTATCAGTATATGTATGTTCCGGCGCAAGCGATGGCATGCTGATATACTGCCAGAGAGCGTCACACCTAGCTCCTCCTCAATTACCTTTTTGGTTATCTCCCTGTTCTTAGGCTGAAAGGAGTCCATTTGGGCTGATGGAAACCCCCCACCACCTAGAATGAGTAAGCCCTTTCTAGTGTCTTGTTTTATTTTGTCAGCTGTGGATCTTAATGCGGAAATTTGTTTTTCAGGTACTTTGTTTTCCTCCGTGGATTGTTTTAGCTGGTTGCTTGCCATCGTATTTTCCTGTCGAAGTTCCCTCATCTTGTGCTCACTGCTTCCTAGATTCGGTACTTAATTTACTTTGCAACTTAATATCCTTAGTTGCTTAATTTCGTCGATGAAACCTCCGGTCTATGCACCATCCGAGTTTAGATAGTTCTGTCTAGTTTTCAACCCGAGGCGTAGTCTGAAAGTGCGCCGATTTCGTCTCCAGGTGTCGAGAGCTGACACATCCGTGAACCCGATGTCCGTCCCCTCCTAGCCATAGGACACTGGCGACATGACATCCTCCTAGCCACAGGACATGTTGACGACATAACATCCTGTGGGCAGCTGACTATGTACCAGCTCACCATGCTGCTGTTGGCGGCCATGTCGAAGACGCTCCTGCGGGGCATGTCTGGCGGCTGACGTCAGCTGGAGCTCCACGTCGGCCGCCGCGGCCGCGACGAACCATCACAGCACCGCACAGACGGCGGGGTGGGGCTGCAGCACGCCACACCTCCAGGTCACAGCCCGGCCCCGACACACGAACCCCGCGCCACTGCGCCGCGGTCCGGAGACGGCGGGTATGGCTGCAGTGTCGGCCGTCGCCACACCACACCACCAGGCCCCGACTCACACACACACACCTCGCGCCGCGGCACACACACACGCCACACACCGACGCAACCACACTCCCTGCCGCCCCGCCTCCGACTGTCTCGCCGTCGCCAGTGGAGCAGCGCACACCGGCCGCGACTGCTGGTGGCGCATGCGCACTGCGCCGGCCGGCGCAGCTGGCCGACAGACCTGCCGCCGTCCCTCTGATTGCCAGTGATAACGGCAGCATGATCTAGTTACAGTGAGGAATCATCGGAGAGGGACCCCGCCAGACAATTGGCGATATAACAGCCATCCTAGCCACAGTACACTTTGGCGACATAACAACCCTCCTAGCCACAGGACACTTTGGCGTCATGAGAGCCTCATAGCCACAGATTGGTTGGTTATTGGTTTTACGACACATCGACCGTTGAGTCATGCAGCGTCGCCAATCTCTCACACCGATTGGTCGCGGGCGAAGAGTAACGGCAGGTAAGACTCGAACCCACAACCTTTCGATTGCGAGACAAACATCTTACCCTCAGACTACTCGTCCCCTCATAGCCACAGGACATGTTGACGACATAACAGCCTCATAGCCACAGGACATGTTGACGACATAATAGCCTCATAGCCACAGGACATGTTGACGACATAACAGCCTCATAGCCACAGGACACGTGACGACATAACAGCCTCATAGCCACAGGACATGCTGACGACATAACAGCCTCATAGCCACAGGACATGTTGAAGACATAACAGCCTCATAGCCACAGGACACGTTAACGACATAACAGCCTCATATCCACAGGACATGTTGACAACATAACAGCCTCATAGCCATAGGACACTTTGACGAGATAACACCCTCATAACCACAGGACATGTTGACGACATAACAGCCTCATAGCCACAGGACACGTTGACGACATAACAGCCTCATAGCCACAGGACATGTTGGCGACATTGCAACCTCATAATCACAGGGCAAGTTGGCTACATATCCTCATAGCCACAGGACAAGTTGGCGACATAACAACCCTCATTATCACAGGACACTTTGGCGATATCAAAACCATCATAACCACTGGACGCCTCGGAGACATAGCAACCCTTAGCCACAGGAGAACTTGATCACCGCACTTACTAAGCGTCAATTTTTGCCGTCGGTTCCTTCTTATTCATATTCACCTTCTCCCCCTCTTCCTGCTCGTCCTGCTCCCCTGTCCATTCTATTGGTCTGGTCCATATGGTAGCAAATCGCGATCAGCATTAGTCTCGTTTCACCAGCGTTTGACAAGTGAATCATCACCCAGCTGTGGGGCGGCGCAGGTCGTGTTAGCTGGCTGTGTGACCGCCGTGACTGCTGCCAGTGACGGACTGGTACACCACACCCCGCTGTGTGACTGCTGCCAGTGACGGGCTGGTACACCACACCCCGCTGTGTGACTGCTGCCAGTGACGGGCTGGTACACCACACCCCGCTGTGTGACCGCCGTGACTGCTGCCAGTGACGGGCTGGTACACCACACCCCGCTGTGTGACTGCTGCCAGTGACGGGCTGGTACACCACACCCCGCTGTGTGACTGCTGCCAGTGACGGACTGGTACACCACACCCCTGCTGTGTGACCGCCGTGACTGCTGCCAGTGACGGGACTGGTACACCACACCCCGCTGTGTGAACTGTGCCAGTGACGGGCTGGTACACACACCCCGCTGTTGACTGCTGCCAGTGACGGACTGGTACACCACACCCCGTGTGACTGCTGCCAGTGACGGGCTGGTACACCACACCCCGCTGTGTGATGCTGCCAGTGACGGGCTGGTACACCACACCCCGCTGTGTGACTGCTGCCAGTGACGGACTGGTACACCACACCCCGCTGTGTGACTGCTGCCAGTGACGGGCTGGTACACCACACCCCGCTGTGTGACTGCTGCCAGTGACGGACTGGTACACCACACCCCGCTGTGTGACTGCTGCCAGTGACGGACTGGTACACCACACCCCGCTGTGTGACTGCTGCCAGTGACGGGCTGGTACACCACACCCCGCTGTGTGACTGCTGCCAGTGACGGACTGGTACACCACACCACGCTGTGTGACTGCTGCCTGTGACGGGCTGGTACACCACACCCCGCTGTGTGACTGTTCGGACCGGCACCAATGACTCTACACGGTCATGGTACCTGTGTACCTGGGGCTAGGGCACTCAGAGGGCCAAACAACTCAGACGATTATGCCTGCAGTGGCTCATCCAGCGGTAGTCCAGAGAATGTTTATGGTTCAATATAGGTGCATTGCGCTAATACACGTGGCATGGAACATCGAAAGATTGGTTGTTGATTTGTTGATTCATTTCGCGAGAACAATGTTGGTGTTGGACGGGTTGAATTTCGACGAGCTTTCTACTTTAAAATCGGCAACCTTCTAACACACCGATGTCATTATTCTTTTTCGCCTCTTAATTGTCATCCGTTTTTGTTCTATTCCGATCATTTTTCCACATCTTAATCCTCATATTTTTATATTTCTGGACCGCTACTGACGTCTGCATGAAGAGAACTGGGAGCAGCCAATGCAAGGTGACCCAGGTCAGTACAATGATGGCGGGGAGTAAGGACGGCAGTAACTGTTATTGGCTGACAAAGCCGGCCATTGTCGATCGAAGCATAGATGTGTGGTATGCTTCGGGATCTCCATAACCAGGGCTTTTTAACGGTGCTTCGTATATGATTCCAGTTTGCGTAGACTGTAAGTTAGTGGCGGGGGTATCAAGATCCACCGTCCCTCCGGTCCTGATGAAGGAAGATGTTCCGGTGTGGCCGATGTGAGGGTTAACACCATACCAAGGCTTATATTTTGCTTCGAAATGTTGAGCTTATTTCCACTTCGTAGCTGGGATTGCCGCGACTGATTTGTTTTATGTTCGATGTTGGCGTACGGATTATCTGTATCATTAGGACTGAGGGCGGTCCCTGCCTCAGTGTCTTCTGATGATCTACTCATGGCTGGCGGTGTGTGAAAAAGCCGAAACGATTGTACACGAGTCACACGCAGCGAAAAACCTACGGGTCACCACGGATAAATGAATGGCTTTTACCGACGATGTCAATCACGTGACCGCCAAATGCTGTGGCAGCCTAGGTGTAACTGAATCATACTGGCCGTGCACTATCAAATCAGAGTATTAAACCATACATCTTGGTGTGACGACCACCAGATATTGTTCTTGGAATTACGGTGCCACATGATTACGATGCCGCAGGCTTACGGCACCGCAGGCTTACGATACCGCAGGCTTACGGTGCTGCAGGCATTCGGTTCCGCAGGCAAAGCATAAATGCATATCATTAAAAAGATTAAAAAGATAATAAATATTGCAATATGCGTGGTCAGTGGCAGAAACAGCATGCTCACATATTCAATGTGATACAATAATCTCTTTGTCTGAGTGCAGAGGGGCAGGCAATTTGTCTCCGAATGCGTCGAGTGCGCAACGTGGTCAGAAAATAGTATGTATGAACCATAAATACTTCACGAGACTTGACAGAGCCGTGTATCATGTTTCGTGTATTACGTTCATCACGCATGCTACATCACACATCACACGTGCTATGTCATACAGCACACGTGCTGCGTAATACAGCACGCATGCTCATCATGCACAAAACATTCTACCTCATGCATCACATATCACCGCATCATCAGCATACGACAGCACATCGCACACACACACACACACACACACACACACACACACACACACACACACACACACACACACACACACACACACACACACACACACACACACACACACACACACACACACACACACACACACACACATCAGCTGCATCATGCATCACGCATGCCACATCACGCAACACTCATACTGCTTCACGCATCACAAACGCTACATCACACATCACGCATGGCGCAAACACATCACATGGTGGTGTTTTCATCCCAGCTCACTTCGTGAACGTCTCCGTAATTATGCTCAGGAGGTGGCTGCGTGTCCGCCGCACATACCGTCCGACGCGCCTGATCCTGCCGCCTGATGTCTCTGCCGACTGTCTCCTGTCGGTCACTGTTCTGAAGGGTGGGAGTCGTGGCTTGCCTGCCTTCTTCGCGTGGTCAGTGTGATGTCACACTACGAGGGAACAGTCACGGTCAAACAGTCACCATGTCAGTGTGATGGCGAGGCGCAGTCACGGTCAAAGTCAGTGTGATGGTGAGGAGCAGTCACGGTCAAAGTCAGTGTGATGTTGAGGAGCAGTCACGGTCAAAGTCAGTGTGATGGTGAGGAGCAGTCACGGTCAACGTCAGTGTGATGGTGAGACACAGTCTCGTTCAAAGTCAGTGCAATGTTGAGGCAGTCACGTTCAAAGTCAGTGTGATAGCGAGGCGCAATGACGTTCAAAGTCAGTTTGATGCGAGGCACAGTCACGTTCAATTAATTATTCAAAGTTTCTGAGTGCCCTTTCGAAACTTCACCCACTATGTGGGTCAATACTATGCCAGTGCACGAAAGTGCTCTCATTTAGCCGACATTTGTATTTTGCCCACAGTACCTCGAGCTTGCAGCCATTATCATGCATATTAGCACTAGGAAGGCACTCTGAAAGGATTTAACGGTGCATACTTGCACTAAAACGTACCCTGCCTTGTCCCGAAAAACATGCATTCCCTGCAGCGTCGGTGCTTACCGAGCTGTCGAGGTGTGACTAAAGCCTTACGCCCTCCATTCCATCAGGACCTAAAGCAGGTGTGGGGCCGGTCGATCAGCGCGTGGGCCAACAGCAGCTTTTTACCGACACCCTTACGCAGCGGCTGACGCACATTAGAGGCAGGAAAACAGGTTTTTGTTGCGCGCGCCCTGCTCTGCCGGTCATGTTTCGGTGCAGATCTTCCCGCCGCGGCTAAAACAGTAGCCGTCGCGTTCCGCCGGCACCTCAGCTCATTGGGTGTAACTACCTCCTGGCGGCAGTGCACTCACGTTGTATGTACCCGCCTCCAACAGCAGTACACACACGTTGTATGTACCCGCCTCCTGACAGTAGCACACTCACGTTGTATGTACCCGCCTCCTGACGGCGGTACACACACGTTGTATGTACCCACCTCCTGACAGTAGTACACACACGTTGTATGTACCCGCCTCCTGGCGGCAGTGCACTCACGTTGTATGTACCCGCCTCCAACAGCAGTACACACACGTTGTATGTACCCGCCTCCTGACAGTAGTATACACACGTTGTATGTACCCGCCTCCTGACAGTAGTACACCCACGTTGTATGTACCCGCCTCCTTACAGTAGTACACTCACGTTGTATGTACCCGTCTCCTGACAGCAGTACACACACGTTGTATGTACCCGCCTCCTGACAGTAGTACACACACGTTGTATGTACCCGCATCCTTACAGTAGTACACTCACGTTGTATGTACCCGCCTCCTGACAGCAGTACACCCACGTTGTATGTACCCGTCTCCTGACAGTAGCGCACACACGTTGTATGTACCCGCCTCCTGACAGTAGTACACACATGTTGTATGTACCCGCCTCCTGACAGTAGACACACACGTTGTATGTACCCGCCTCCTGACAGTAGTATACACACTTTGTATGTACCCGCCTCCTGACAGTAGTACACCCACGTTGTATGTACCCGCCTCCTGACAGTAGTACACTCACGTTGTATGTACCCGCCTCCTGACAGTAGTACACCCACGTCGTATGTACCCGCCTCCTTACAGTAGTACACTCACGTTGTATGCACCCGCCTCCTGACAGTAGTACACGCATGTTGTATGTACCCGCCTCCTGACAGCAGTACACACACGTTGTATGTACCCGCCTCCTGACAGTAGTACACACACGTTGTATGTACCCGCCTCCTGACAGTAGTACACATATGTTGTATGTACCCGCCTCCTGACAGCAGTACACACACGTTGTATGTACCCGCCTACTGACAGTAGTGCACACACGTTGTATGTACCCGTCTCCTGACAGTAGTACACACACGTTGTATGTACCCGTCTCCTGACAGTAGTACACACATGTTGTATGTACCCGTCTCCTGACAGTAGTACACACATGTTGTATGTACCCGCCTCCTGACAGCAGTACACGCACGTTGTATGTACCCGCCTCCTGACAGCAGTACACACACGTTGTATGTACCCGCCTCCTAACAGTAGTACACACACGTTGTATGTACCCGCCTCCTGACAGCAGTACAACCACGTTGTATGTACCCGCCTCCTGACAGCAGTACAACCACGTTGTATGTACCCGCCTACTGACAGTAGTACACTCACGTTGTATGTACCCGCCTCCTGACAGTAGTACACTCACGTTGTATGCACCCGCCTCCTGACAGTAGTACAACACGTTGTATGTACCCGTCTCCTGACAGTAGTACACACATGTTGTATGTACCCGTCTCCTGACAGTAGTACACACATGTTGTATGTACCCGCCTCCTGACAGCAGTACACCCACGTTGTATGTACCCGCCTCCTGACAGCAGTACACACACGTTGTATGTACCCGCCTCTTAACAGTAGTACACACACGTTGTATGTACCCGCCTCCTGACAGCAGTACACACACGTTGTATGTACCCGCCTCCTAACAGTAGTACACACACGTTGTATGTACCCGCCTCCTGACAGCAGTACACACACGTTGTATGTACCCGCCTCCTGACAGTAGTACACACACGTTGTATGTACCCGCCTCCTAACAGTAGTACACACACGTTGTATGTACCCGCCTCCTGACAGCAGTACACACACGTTGTATGTACCCGCCTCCTGACAGTAGTACACACACGTTGTATGTACCCGCCTCCTGACAGTAGTACACACACGTTGTATGTACCCGTCTCCTGACAGTAGTACACTCACGTTGTATGTACCCGCCTCCTGATGGCGTACTGTGAAGTGTGAAGTTACATACACGTGTGAAGTTTTTACATACACGTGCGAAGTTTTCTACACACTTCATAGTTCCCTGTTTGAAAATTGGTACTACATTTGCATTTCGCCAATTTTCAGGTACTTCAGGTATTCCGTGAACCCCATACAATTATACCTAGGGGAACAGCTAAAACTTGAGAGCGCTCCACTAAGATCCTGATGAGGCGGATGGGTACGCCAGATGGGAGTTGGTGAGGCTGAGATGGATAGTTACCAGATGTGAGTTCATGAAGATGAGGAAGATATGTACCAGATTGGAGTTAATGGGATGAGGAAGATATATACCAGATTGGAGTTAATGAGGATGAGGAAGATATGTACCAGATTGGAGTTGATGAGGATAAGGAAGATATGTATCAGATTGGAGTTAATGAGGATTGGACGGACGGGTGCCAAGTCGAGTTCATGAGGATGAGACATATGGGTACCAAGTGGAGCTGGTGAGGATTTAACGGATAGACACCAGCTGGGAGTTGATGGGGATGGGACGGATACGTATGTACCAGATTGGAGTTGATGGGGATGGGACGGATAGGTATGCACATATCAGATGGGAGTTCTTGAGTATGGGACGGATACGATACCAAATGTGTGCTGAACCAGCTGGCTACCGCCGGTTACTTTGTGATCAAATGTGCAGCTGCACGGGGACTTGAACCGACCGTGTGTCGACCACAAATCCCGATGACATCATGTGCTACATTGACTCATATGCCACATCAGAGGCTGTAGCATATGAGCCAATATTCCCAGCTAACATCATTCCACAGGAATGCAGGGTGTACTCCGACATGCAAAAGCACGGCATGCGATACACAGATATGCAAATATGTCGGGTATGCACATCACGAACACGACGAGAGGAAAACCAGGCCTGAATGGCGTGTGTACGTTATATTATAGCATGAATAACAGCGCAGACTGTGGGTCGGTGTCTGGGGTGGACAACATTTTACCCGTTCGTCTATTGTTCTCCGCCAGACCATCTGCCGACTCGTCTGTCCATTCATTGATTGTCCATCAGTCAATTTGCTGGATCGTCTGTCCGTTTAATGTTCCCTGTCCGTCTATCAGCTGGTTTGTCTGTCCGTCCATTGACCCCCCGTCAGTCCATCAGCTGACTCGTCTGTCCGTCCATTGATCCCCCGTCAGTCCATCAGCTGACTCGTCTGTCCATTCATTGATTGTCTATCAGTCAATTTGCTGGTTCGTCTGTCCGTTTAATGTTCCCTGTCCGTCTATCAGCTGGCTTGTCTGTCCGTCCATTGATCCTCCGTCAGTTCATCAGCTGACTCGTCTGCCCGTCCATTGATCCTCCGTCAGTTCATCAGCTGGTTTGTCTGTCCGTCCATTGATCCTCCGTCAGTCCATCAGCTGGTTCGTCTGTCCGTCCATTGATCCCCCGTCAGTCCATCAGCTGACTCGTCTGTCCGTCCATTGATCCTCCGTCAGTCCATCAGCTGACTCGTCTGTCCGTCCATTGATCCTCCGTCGGTCCATAAGCTAACTCGTCTGTCCGTCCAACTGTCGTCCGTCGGCCGGTGCGCTCTCTCGTCGGCTGAGGTGACCGTGCCGGGAGACTGTGACGACACCATGGTCCCCGCATCCCCCCGAGGGGGGCAGGCTGTCGGCACAGCTGTGGAGCCCGCGACCAGTACCAACTGTGCGCCGCCCGGCGTTAAATTGCATTAAAACAAATGGCAACGCCGCCCGGGGGCTTTTGCCGCACCATTTCACAGCTGCTCATGCGACGTTGACACAGGACAGACACATTGACAGCCAGACAGCCAGACAGCCAGACAAACAGATAGCCATCTAGCAAGACAGACAGGCAGACAGACGGACAAGACAGACAGACAGACAGACAGACAGACAGACAACGACGGCGCACTCAGGGCCAGCCGACTGATAAAGATAAGTGGCCAGATGAGGTGCCACTGCAGATGCGATATCCATCAAGGATGGAGGCATCATACGCCAGGACATCAAGGCAAATACACCGGCACCCGCATACTTTGTTTAAAATGCACTCTAATTGATGCGGCGCGGGGGAGCGAAACAGGCGCCAAGAATGCGTTTTCGCAGGGCTCGTCGGCCTGGCCACCCTCCGGTCTTACGGCGAAGTAGTGGGAGTTCTACGAGCGGGGGCGAAGCTGGCGCGAAGATACTCCTTAATCCACGCGAAAATAGTCTGAGCGAGTCTTCTGCCGCGTCCAAGCAACAAAAGCCGAAGTGAGTTTACTGTCGTGTCCCAGCGACATACGTTCATTTAAACGTCTGAACCTTACCTGACCGCCATGCTTTTGAATCACTACCAACTGTTACTTTGCTTGCACTGTTTCATGGACTGATCCTTTTGCTGAGAAATACCGGTTGGTTAAAGTTGAACTTTGCCAGCTTTTATCTCCATATCTCCTCTGAACAGCTCACCATATCTGTTTGATGTAAGCGTTGTTTGGCTGCATTTCTGGTGCCCGCACAGGTCGTGGCCGCACATGTAGCCATGCATATTCGGTCGTCGGTCACGTGGTTGTGTCGTCACGTAACGTGACCTGCGTGACACGAATTGGGGCCAGTGTGTGGTCAATGTCAGCCCGATGCAGTACGCCGCGCTGGCCGACTGTGTGCGGCATAGTCTGGGTGAGAAAGCTGTGGAACAAAGAAAACAAATAAACTGCGCCACAACGTAGCATCACTGAGAGCTGAACCAATCCGCCAAGCGCATTCAAGTTTGAAATGCATACACTAACTTCGGCAGATGAGCTGATTTCGTGAGGCATGCAGCCAATTTCACCTGAAGCCGATTGCCCCTGCAATGCGCGTATGCCGAACTTGAGGAACTATGTTCCAAACCAGCTGGCTGATCTGCCGAATATCGTGCACACATCTCATAGTCGAATACGCTATGCCGAATGCTCACAACAGGGCTTGGTTGTTCTCGGAATCCCAACACCTCCGCGGAAGTCGGACACAACACGGGGCCTTTCAAGCGCATGACCATGTGCCCTCTCGACAGCTCCCGGGTTGCCCATGGAGCGTCCCTGTGGTTGGTTCACAGGCTTCCTGCCGCGTTACGATGGTCGATCCCGTGCACTTAGACGGGAGCCCGGTGACCTTTGTTCTTTCTTGTCCGGTGCTCCCAGTGAGCCTTTATGCTGGTACGTAATGTGTCGTGAAATGGGGAAGATGTCAGTACATGTGCTCTCTAGTGCTATGGAACCTTTTCTGCTGCATATAAATGCGTATATATGAGTTATTCATACAAGAGTATGTATGAGTATGAATGAAGGAGCTGTCGGTAAGTGGGTTCCCAAGTGAACCTTTCTGCGGTTGATAAATGCGTATATATTAGTTATTCATAGAAGAATATGGATGAGTATGAATGACGAAAACAGACGAATTATCTGGAGATGACTTTACTGTTAGCGTCTCAACCTTACAAGGTCTTCATCAGTACAACTGCAGATCACACATACAGATGACTTCAAGCAGGACACAGAACAGATCGCATTTTGTGCCGTAAAAAGCAAGTGCTAGTTGGTTTTGGCTCTTCGCAACAAATAATCTTGCGAGTCCGGCCCAAGTAACAAAATCGGCTCCTCATTTCTGGAGACTTTCTTTTCCGATTTTCCTTTTCCCGACAAGATTTTGAACAACCAAAACATGGAATTTCGTCTTTTACGCTTTTAGTTAAAACTCTACTAGTTGCCCATGTCTTGTGGCCATGCCGCTTTCTTTCCTGTCATGTGTGCTCTAGTTATGTTTATGAATACGGTGCATCAACACACATACGATGGAGGCTGGTGGCTAGGGTGGCCACTGGGCATCAAAGCATTGCAAAAAATCACCGACTTTCTGAAAAATATGTTACAGGCGCCTCATATCTCACACATATCACGTTTAACTAGTGAAATCTAATGGCTCTTTGTCATGTAATTTAGTGGATCAGTGTGCACGTAGTCCATTGTGCATGTAGTCCAGTGTGCACGTAGTCCAGTGTGCATGTAGTCCAGTGTGCATGTAGTCCAGTGTGCACGTAGTCCAGTGTGCATGTAGTCCAGAGTACACGTAGTCCAGTGTGCATGTAGTCCAGAGTTCACGTAGTCTGGTGTGCATGTAGTCCAGTGTGCACGTAGTCCAGTGCGCATGTAGTCCAGTGTGCACGTAGTCCAGTGTGCATGTAGTCCAGAGTTCACGTAGTCTGGTGTGCATGTAGTCCAGCCAGTGTGCATGTAGTCCAGTGTGCACGTAGTCCAGTGTGCACGTAGTCCAGTGTACACGTAGTCCAGTGTGTACGTACTCCGGTGAGTACATATGCTTATCAGTCCTGACTTACTGTTTGTACTGTCTCGCTATTCCAATAAATAATGCAATCACTGCAGCAGGTGTACCCGGGAAACACGAGTGTTTACAAGCCATTGTAGTCCAGGCTCGGTACGATTTGCCATGATATGGCCTGAGCTAGTCCGTTTATTATACATACCCGAGGTGAAATTGTCTGGTGGCAGATTTTAGTAACCTTAAGCAAATCCCTGGTGCTTAATTCCTTGCTCTATCTAAAATACATTACCTGCACTGCCCGACTAAAGCGGCTGCTTTTCGACCTTTCTGGAAGCTCTGATGCTTGACCTGGCTTTGGATGTCACTGGCTGGCCAAGGGTATGCAAACCGAGGGTACACAAACCGGCTGTACACAAGCCGAAGATGTACAAATCGTGGGTATGAAAACCGAGGGTACATAAACCAGCACAACTGGATGCGTCCTCTGCCGCACAACATTTCGATGTTGTTCCGTTGACTAATCTGGAAGGCGAAGTTGTGACTGTGGGGCTGCAACCCCCCCCCCACGCCATACCAGTCCCCTGGATAAAACGTCTGGTGAAATGAACTCGGGAAGCTACATTTTGACCTGCAGCTGCATACATGTTAGACATACTGCTGGCAGGTGTACAATGCACGAGCTACAATGCTTTCCTATGGTAAAACCTGCTCGAGAGGACGTTTTACAGCCATGTTCTCACATAAATGCAATTTTCCACGATGACATTGATTGTTGTCTTCTCTTCAGCGGCGAGCCATGTTCGGCTCAGCCTTACAGTCTGGCGCAGAGCGCAGCGTGTCAACACACGTGCCGGCTCGCTTAGCACGGGGTGTGACAGCGCAGCACGTGCCAGCTCGCTTAGCACGGGGTGTGACGGCGCAGCACGTGCCAGCTCGCTTAACACGGGGTGTGACGGCGCAGCACGTGCCAGCTCGCTTAGCACGGGGTGTGACGGCGCAGCACGTGCCAGCTCGCTTAGCACGGGGTGTGACGGCGCAGCACGTGCCAGCTCGCTTAGCACGGGTTTAGCACGGGGTGTGACGGCGCAGCACGTGCCAGCTCCGCTTAGACGGGTGTGACGGCGCAGTGGTGACACGGGGTGCGCGCAGCACGTGCCGGCTCGCTTAGCACGGGGTGTGACAGCGCAGCACGTGCCAGCTCGCTTAGCACGGGGTGTGACGGCGCAGCACGTGCCGGCTCGCTTAGCACGGGGTGTGACGGCGCAGCGCAGGCCAGTGCGATGCGAGTCACGCGGCGTGACACGGCACGCATTGCGTGACATCTGCTCATCGACAGCCGCCGCCGCCGCCCAGTTTGGACGCGTGGCGGGGCCGGCCGCCCGGCGGCTGGACCTCGTGAATCAGTTACAGGCGGTGCTACAGACGGTGTCGCCGGCCGGGGAGCAGGCGTAATATTTTGATGAGACGGTGGTGTTCGCTTTGACAGGTCGTTTGACAAGCGTGCGCGGCACGCCGGTCCACGCGTGCGGCCGCTGCGCCGGCTTAATTACCAATGTTTGTCGGCGGATGACGGTCCAAGCATGTCGTTGGTCGTCACGCACTGCCTCCGACTTATCTGCACGTAAGTACGTCGGAATCTCGAATGGCTGAAAAGCTCGTCAGGCCAAAAATGCATCGAACCAGCGGTATGCTGCCTACCAATCCTCCAGATGTACACGATGGCTAACAGCCCGAGGTGATTGGTCCCATCTTCCCAGCTTCCTGACGAGACGGGTTGCCACTCCACTCCAAGTTTGTGATCTGAACCATCGAAGTTCAACTGGATCTGAACCATCGAAGTTCATTGAAAACATACATACATAAAGAGGACATATATAATATGCATTGTTAGCCAACGGAAGTGATTGGGGTAACCTCTTCCATCGAAATAGTAACTCGACCCAGGCAGGTTCTTGTCGAAGAAAAGATGAACAATTTGTAGAATATATACGTCAGCAAATAATTATTCATTTTGTTCCAAATTTGACAACATGCTCATTTGCCCTCTCCCCCTCCTCGGCTCATTTTGCGAAATCACTCTCTCACTAGGAATGCTAAAACGTCTTCCAGAGTGGCCAATAATACAGCGCATATTACCAGGCACAGATATTGTTTATGACGTGTTTCAAAATGAGCTATATATTGATCAAAACATAGCAACAATTAAGATGTGCGAGGATATATCTAACTAGCTAGTGATGGCATTTGATGAGGCAATTAAGGCCAGCATGCAGCTTCTGTCTGGAGGTTATTACGTTGTATACTCCTCCAAGATTATATCTCTAGCTCCCTTCCAAGCGAAATATTTCGTTGGATGTCTTCGAATTTCACTTCATGTTCCTGTTATCTTATCGGGTGCCAAAGTGGTTAGTGCACACTATATTTATAACCATGCTTATTATAACATTCATGTTTACGTACCGAGCCACACGTCTGCTGCATCATTATGCACATCCGCGTGCGATGGCCAACACCGAGAGTGTCCTCCGGGAAGTGTGCAGGTGCATCCTCTGCGGAAAAGAAGGAGCAGCTAACACCGCCGCCCCCAGCAAATGATCATTACTCCATCCTTTGCAGCCAGGCGGTAGACCGAAAGGTGTGCCGCGCGCTAAGGCCACTCACAACATACTCACCGGGACGGCTTAATCTGTGACAGAAACTGGTCGTCATTGTCAGCGGTCGTGTGTACCCCGGCTCAACACGGCCGCGTGACCCTACAATAGTCACAAGGCCGCACACAACCGCATATCCCTCTCACGGTCATATGGTCTCACATGACTGCTTGTCCCTCTCACGACCACATGTCCCACACGACCGCATGTCCCTCTCACAGTCGCATGCCCTCCACTCGACCGCATGTCCCTTCCACAATCACATGCCTTCCACCCGACCGCATGTCGCTCTACATGTCACATTTCCTCCACCCGACCGCATGTCCCTCTCACAGTCACATGCCCTCCACCCGACCGCATGTCCCTCTCACAGTCACATGCCCTCCACCCGACCGCATGTCGCTCTCACAGTCACATGCCCTCCACCCGACCGCATGTCGCTCTCACAGTCACATGCCCTCCACCCGACCGCATGTCACTCTCACAGTCACATGTCCTCCACCCGACCGCATGTCACTCTCACAGTCACATGCCCTCCACCCGACCGCATGTCGCTCTCACAGTCACATGCCCTCCACCCGACCGCATGTCGCTCTCACAGTCACATGCCCTCCACCCGACCGCATATCCCTCTCACAGTCACATGCCCTCCACCCGACCGCATGTCGCTCTCACAGTCACATGCACCCCCTGCCACACGACAGTATGCCCCTGTCACGGCCGCATTCCCCCCATACGACTGCTTGTGCCTCTCACGGCTACATGCCCCCACCCGGCAGTATGACCCACAAGGCCGCGTGAAGCGTGCGGCCACTCAACCGCGGCGCCGGCAGATCCGAGCTTTACGACCTCGCCGTGATGCACTCGAAATCGAACCGAGCACATTGATATGCACGTCACGCCAGGTCACGTGACACCGGTGATTGGGCGGCGATATTTGCCCTACTGAGCGGGAGCTCCACTGAGTGGGTCGTCTACTCTGAGCGGTTGGTACGGCTTGTTCCAATTAAGCGCACCGGTTGTCATGAGTACTGGTAGACTGGCTACGTGCTCACTGCTCATGGCGGGCGACCAGAGAGGCGTTGCTTAGATCGTAGGGGATATGCAGGCACGTGGAAGACTGTGGTTAGCGATACCTGGAAGCGATGCTGGTGTTCTGAGGAGCAGGCTTCGTTGGACCGCGCCTCCACCAGATAACACTCGGTGTAGAATTATAAACACCTCGTTCGCTGGCACGCTGCTACATCATCCTGAATGAAGTACGTATCTGCCATTTTGCGGCTCATTTTCGTCTCCGACACCTGTTGCAATTTCGGTTCGTTCATCACCATCTAATTGGAGGGAAATTTGCATGTTGAGTGGATCGGCGCTGTTTATGCCACCACCAGTGGCATGGCCGGGGAATGCGACCATATTTTGTGGGGCCATGATGCATAAGTACCGCGCGTCACGTTCTCTGTTGATAAACTGTCGGCAAGGTATTCCGTGTACAGCACAAAGGATTGGCAATGCTGGATGATTATGCATAGTCAATCCAGTTTACCATGATTACGGTTGCTACGAGTATTGCTTTCAATTTTTGGACATGTGTTCGCGGGCTCAATTCGAGCGCATATTAGCCTGCGCTTGTAACATTCACTGCCGCAGGCCGATCAGCTACCACAATTCGCTAACCACCACACTGAAACATGGAAGCAATTAACGTTGCACATTGGCATGAGATCCTGCAGACTGATTGTGACGCTGAAGGTGCAGAGCGAATTGGCTGCTTCTGTGCGCCCCCTCCCCCTCCCGCTGCCTGCACAGTCAGCCCCGGGGGCTGACAACTAAGACTGCCCAAGCTGCCTGCTCCGTCAGCCGCCGACAGCCGCGGACTCAGCGAATACCGTTTGGCAGCAGTCAGCTCCTGGTGTGATCGCTAGGTCCGGCGTCAAGATGTTCACGGCACCATGACGCACTGGTGACTGTCTCCACCATAGTGAGGGTATCTTCCTCCATTGTGGGAAATCACCACTGGTATCTTCCTCCACTATAGTGAGATCACCACTGGTGGCTTCCTCCACCATAGTGAAGAGATCAACACTGGAATCATCTTGCCCTATAGTGAGGGGATCACCATTGTTGGCTTCCTCCACTATAGTGAGATCACCACTGGTGGCTTCCTCCACGATAGTCAGGAGATCACCACTGGTATCTTTCTCCACTATAGTCAGGAGATTGCCACTGATGGCCTCCTCCACTATAGTGAGGAGATGAACACTGGTGTCCTCTTGAACTATAATGAGGAGATCACCACTGGCTGAACTGCAGGCCACGTCGTGATGACCGGTTCTCGGCGGTGTGATGTCACGCATCCGCGACTTGTGAAGTGTTGGAATGCCCGTCACGCGGAGTGTCGGTGGAGTGACGACTGACACTCGTCAGCGGCCGCCCATGGCACGCGGGGTATCAGTGGACTGGCGACCGACAGCCTCCAGCTACCGACCGTGACACGCGGTGTGTCGGTGGAGTGCTCCGACTGACATTCGTCAGCGGCCCACCATGGCACGCGAGGTATCAGTAGACTGGCGACTGACAGCCTCCAGCTACCGACCGTGACACGCGGAGTGTCGGTGGAGTGACGATTGACACTCGTCAGCGGCCGCCCATGGCACGCGGGGTATCAGTGGACTGGCGACCGACAGCCTCCAGCTACCGACCGTGACACGCGGAGTGTCGGTGGAGTGACGACTGACACTCGTCAGCTACCGACCGTGACACGCGGTGTGTCAGTGGAGTGACGACTGACACTCGTCAGCGGCCCACCATGGCACGTGTGGTGTCAGTAGTGTGACGACTGACACTCATCAGCTGATGACCACGGCACACGCGGGTGTCAGTGGACTGACGCCTGACACTTGTCGGCGACCAGCGATGAGCCGACACAGCGTGATAACTGGAAGCCATCCTCAGCCAGCGCACCAACACCGGCCTGCCGCCGAACAGCCAGCCACGCGTCAGGCACTGGCCGACACCGACAGCGGGGTCGTCTCCCAGGGGACTGGCGTGATCCCTGACGCGATCCCTGGCGTGATCCCCGGCGTGATCCCTGCCGTGGCGCACGCCAATGGGCGGTGCTCCTGCTCCCGCTCAGGCAGCGCCGTGTTTGGCATGTGCCACTGGCGAGGCGTCGGCACGCAGTCGCCGGACCATTACCGCGGTACGTGATAGGTATCGACTGCGCCGCTCCCCAGTGTCCGTGACGGCTCGCGTGGCCAATTCGACTGTAATTGAAAACAGAGGCCGGTGGGAGGGTCGTAACGAGGCCGCCGAATCGATGCCACCGCGGCAGTGCCGGCCGTGCCACTCAGGGGGGGCGTCGAACAGCGCGCGCCAGATCAAGATTACGTTAACGGCCGCGACTCGTGCGTGACTCGTGACGGGCATCAAAGATCAAAATGAGTGATGCACATCCAAATTCCGGGCCCTTCATTTTTTTTCCAGTTCAAATATCGCACCAGAAACTACATCCCGTGCCAATGGCACATCAAAATCCCTGGTCATTCATGTTTTCCTTTTTAATTCAAATGTCGCGCCGTAAACGGCATCGCAGGCCAGATGACTCTGATTGGCCACTTTTACTCCGCAGCAGTGGTGGCGCCAAGGCTTTGTGGCGGGTTAGGCACATATCTGTGCTCAGGGGAGTAACCTCCCATACATGCGGGGTGGGAGGGTTCGACTCACCGGCCAGCACGGCCCAAGGTGGCGAACTCGTGCGTGCGAGGAATAATTCCTCTCGTCTACAATAGCCCCTGGATCTGCCTATGATCATATGCATGCACGTTTAGACATTCTGCACAATTCAAAACTCGACATATCTAGTCTCATGGATAAGACGTATGGTAATAATATCCACAAAGCATTAACCTCTCGATCTCCACCACTGCCTATGGAGATGTTGTACTCATATTTTACTATGTTGACACCTTTCAAGTGTTGTATGATCATTGAAAAAAACTTATTATGATAGTATGGATAATTCACAAAATAACCTCCACCACCATGCCTATAATTTAACCTTTTTTGATCAGCGCATTCTTGACATCCATTTTTTCGCCTACGAATTACATAATTTCACAAATATTACACCATGCCATACTTTTTTTGGTTGGGCTCCTTAAAAACATTCTGGTTGCGTCTCTTCTTCCAAGCTCTCTAAAACCACTTGCCAAATCCTTGAGTTAGGGGAAAATTGGCAATGTAATGGCCTGCCCTTACCAAGCAACCTTACTTCACAGAGCGGTACTTTGGGCACAGGTCAGAAACATTTGAATACAATTTCTGTCATACACTTTCCATCACGGCCATTGCAATCAGTGTTAAAATATGGGATTGCATTAGGTGTACAACGTAAAAAGATTGGTGTAGAATGTCACAATGCCGTGAACATGCCATTCGTATTCTTTTTATGATTATCTAAAATCCAGAATACAAAACTTCCAAAAACTTTTGTTTTCATTGCATCTATGGGCAGGATACGTATACCCCATAGGATAGGATGCGATATTCATAGCATCTGGAATTGTGTCATCAGATGTGGTCGATACTAGTGGACATGTGCATGTCAGTTTTGAATTTACAAACACAGCGCCGGTTGGAAAACAAATGCAGACTGCCCAGACATACATCTATCAGCAGGATGTTAAAATTTGGTAGGACTAGATGTTGGTTTGGCATTTGGGAATTGGGATGTTTGACCCATTTCCACAAAAATATACCATGTAGGTGGGAAGCACATTTCTACCCAAGCAGACATTAAGGATTAAAATGCAAAATTATTCGGACTCCTGGGTCCAGGGTTCCGATTAATTGAACATCATGATCGAAAAATGCATCAATGATTACAATCCATACGGCTTCGTAGCTTTCGTTCTACCTATGCTGAAATTGTTAAAGTACGTTCTGCTGCCCAAAGAGAGAAGGTCGATGCGAGTCTACAATGTTTTCTTCATCCATTGCGCAAATGTTTCACCGTTTCACCTGGCGTGAAATAAATAACTCAGACTCAGGCACCGTGCCAGACTGTAAACAATGTAGCAGATGGGAGGCCATTCGGTCTCTTGTGGCACATAGCTGTCTAATTTTTCAGTGAGGCATTAGAAAATAAAGATATAATAATTTGGCTAAACCGCACTTACAGTAATGATACAAATTGAGTGACAACAAAGAGTTAAATGAAAGGATTACAGTATTGCATTGCAGTAATCAAACAGATTAAACTATTATAATTATACGTCATCAAAGAGGGCGTGCCATGAGCCGCATCCGATACACCTGGATACAAACTTCCGGTTAGGCAGCCCGGTGGTTGCCAAGGTTTGATTATTTTTAGTCATTGTACGCCAACCATGTTTCCGCAGCGCATTACGTCACAGCAGCTAGCGCATTGCGTCACCGAGGAGAGCTCGGGTGGTTTCGGTGTCGCCTGGGCTCGTGGGGCGCGGTGGGAGTGGCTCTCTGTTCAGTGGGGAATCGCTGCTGCGAATGCAATAGTGTGATGTATATGGCTATGGACAGATGATTTTCTTCCAGTAATTGAAGAAATAGGAAAAATTTCAACTGATAACTACATCTTTGAATTGCCCAATGAAATGAATAAACGGACATATAAAATAGCTGGACACTAAAACCAGGTTAGGCAGTCAATTGCGGATCAGCGGGGGAAAGATAGGTTGGCCCGCCGTTCTGGCAGTTTTTTTGGGGGGTGGGGAGGGGTCTCCAGTCGTTACCAGTACTGTGTAGTTTTTCGGACTAGCTCGGCGTCGCCGTTCGCTCAGTGCAGTCTGTCGAGCCGGCACCAGTCCACACCAGCCCACACCGATCCGCACCAGACGGCTCCATTCTGCATCAGACGGCACCGGTCCACACCATCCCACACCAGCCAGCACATCTTGCACCAGCCGACACCAGCCGACACCGTCCCGCACCAGCTGACACCAATCTGCACCAGTTGACACCGTCCCGCACCAGTCGACACCAACCGGCACCAGACGGCACCAGTCGGTTATCTCACGGACTGATAATCGAGTCTGTCACAAACGTGATCCAATTACCAGTGAAAAGCCGGCTCCACCTGCTACCCCAGCCTGCTGTCAACCGAAGGAGGGGAGCCTCACCCCTGCCAAGGCCACCAACGTCATTTATTTTAACTCGAGCGTATCAACCTACACAACTGCTCATTGATCAGCCCGGTCGCGTTTCTGCATTGGTTTCCCGATGGATCAAGGAAGTAAACATCTGCAAAAAAGTGCTGATCATTACTGTGTTGATGACGTACCTACATATGTTTCGCATTCATTTTCCTTCGAACTTCAAAAATTGCAGTTCCGCTCTCCAGCAAAACCGCATGCATCATGCTATGCGTTCATCTTCCTATGTTTGCATTCCCCTTTCGTAGATGTAGGAAGTAATGCGTAAATGAAATGCTGCCGCTGCATTTCCAAAGTGGTTGTTGCCGAAATTAAAAGTTATCGCTTCAGAATGAACAACATCGCAATCTAAGAGAAAGTCAGGGTACCGGGCTCACAAGCTGGTGTTGTACACAAAGACATAAAGACATAAAGACATAAAAGATTAGTGCAACTATGAGCCACAAGGGCCCTTCTTGGTTGCACTGTGTACACTCAACCAGTTCCCCACCAAATCCGTCGATCAGCCCTCCCTGTAATACTGAAAAGCAAGCCCTCTATTCTTATAATGATTGTCTATGTTGTTTTTAAAGTCGTCCAATGTGCTGCTACTTGCAAAGGTTTCTGGCAGCTAGTTCCAGTGTTCTACTACCCTGTTGGTGAAGAAAGACTGTCTTAACCTTGTTCTGCTGTGGTTAACTTTAATTTTGAATTGATGACCTCTAATGGCATCATTTCTGTTAAATTAAAACATTTCCCCAAGATTTCCCCTCTTCAGACCATGGACAAATTTAAAGACCTCGACGAGATCTCCTCTCAGCCTTCTATATCTAAGTGTAGACATATTCAACTTCTTCAATCTTTCCTCATATGCCAGGTTTATATTTCTTATACCATTAACCATTTTTAGCTCTCTTTTGTACTCCCTCTAAAAGCCAACAATCTTTTTCATAGCTAGGAGGCCAAGCTTGGATACAGTATTCCAAATGTGGCCTGATATATGCACAGTAAAGCTTCCGGATGACTTCCTGACTTCTGTATGATACATTAGTATTTATTGCCCCAAGCGTTCTCAGTGCCTTCTTCCTGGCTTCCTTGGTCTGTTCTGATGCCCCAAATTTTGTGTTTAGAATAACACCTAAATCCTTCTCCTGTTGAGTCACTGATAGCACTTGGCCACCCATCAAGTATGGAGCCTTCATATGCTGCTTACCCACATGCATGATTTTGTACTTATAAAAATTAAATTTAATTTGCCATTCTTCGGACCACTTCACAAGTTCGTCTAAGTCTTTTTGCAGCGAGATATGCTCATTTTGACCCGTTATTGCCCTAAATACTTTCAAATCATCCGCAAATTTCAAAACCTTACTGCTTAGGCCATTTTCAATGTTATTTACAAATATGATGAACAGTAGTGGCCCCAGTACTGACCCCTGGGTGATTCCATTAAGAACATTTTGCCATGATGACTTTGTAACATTTAGCATCACTCTTTGTTGTCTATCTGAAAGCTACAACTCTTTCCATTTTAAGATGCTACCTGCAATACCATGGGCCTGAAGCTGTATCATTAACCGTGCATGGGGTACCTTGTCAAAGACCTTACTAAAGTCAAGATATGCTACATCAACCTGATTTCCCTGATCAAATTGTTCTGTGGCGAAGTTAAAAAAGTCCAAGAGATTTGTGAGGCATGATCGCCCTTTCCTACACCCATGTTGAGTATCTTGGATCAATCTGTTTCCTTCCAGATAACTAACTATTATATCCTTGATAATTGATTCGAGTACCTTGCAGATTAGGGATGTGAGATTTACTGGCCCATAGTTTTCAACTTTCCCTCTTTCTCCTTTCTTGAAAATAGGAACTACATTTGCCCTTTTCCAATCTGTTGGAATTTCACTTTGTGAAACAGATCTACAAAGTGTTATACTAAGTGGAAATGCCAGTTCCTTTTCAGCTCCCCGCAATACCCTGGCATAAATTTCATCAGGTCCTGCTGCCTTGTTTGGCTTTATTTTCCTGATATGATTGAAAACAACATCACTATCAATGAAATCAACATCATTTATCCGATCACATGTCACTGAACTATGGTGTACGGTCGGCAGATTGGTTATATTTTCCAATGAAACACTGATTTAAACTGCTTGCTCAGCTCCTCAACCATTTCAGTATCCTCACCCAATATAGTCCCATTTAATTCCAGTGGACCAATTGTGCTATAAATTTTACTCAGCTTGTAGAAACTAAAAAACTTTTTCCTGTCCGCATTACAGTTCCTAGCTAAATCCAGTTCTTTTGCTCGCTTTGCTGCTCTGGTTTTTTTCGCCTCACAGTGTCCCTAGCTTTTCGACACGCCTTTAAATTTACGATATTTGAAGCTTCCTTAAGCACTCTAAATGCAGCTTTCCTAGCCTTAATTGCTTTTTATCAAGCCTGGTGCAAGCCATGCTGGCTTTCCTATCCTTCTTTTGCGTCTTTGCTTTTCGGGGAAATGTCAATCTGAATTTCCTTCAAGTAAGATTTGAACTTTTCCCACATCTCACGGGCATTCAAATTGGATAATTCTTCTTCCCATCTTATGGCACGTAAAGCCGCTCTCATGCAGTCAAAGTCGGCTCTGTTGAAATTTAGAACTCTTACCCAATTATCCTTAATAATTTCCACTACATGTGCCTTGAATCTAACTATGTTATGGTCACTTCTTCCCAGAGTTTCTCCTACAGTCAAGTCTTGAACAAAGTCACTTAAATCCGATATTACAGGGTCCAAGAATGAGCCATGCCTGGCAGGTTCCGTTACAAATTGGTGTAAAAAAACAGGTCCCCTTCAAGGCATTTCCTAAACATTTTGCATGATGGGGAGCCAACACCAACATTTTCATATCCTTTTAGATGAAGGTCATCAAGAATAAGGCACTTCCTCCGAAAGTTTCTACTGATTTCCTCACAAATCACTTTGTCAAGCTCCAGTTACTGAGAATGTATCAGGGTTCCTGATCGGTAGAAAGCTCCTATCCTCAGTGTATTGCCGTTGTCTTTTCCCACAGCGACATCAAGCCAAATGGACTCAACAGACACATTTGTATCCCCACCTGCTACTTTTTGAGAACTGAATAAGCTATTCACACAGAGCATTACACCACCCCCTTTCACTGCTGGACCCCTATTGGTGGTACAAATGCCTGCGGTTCAATATCTTTCACCTACATCACTTCCCTTTCCCGAGCTATAATTTAAATTCATGCTCCACACCATATCCTTACTACTACGATGCATGCATGCGTGACCCAAGCGTTGCAACACACCACGCCATCATGACATCGGCATAGTCACGATGAAGATGCTCACAACTCCAGCCGATGTAGAGCGGAGCATCTTCGACGAACCAGGAACCAAGCTCTCAGCGAGAAGAGAAACACTACCAACCTGCATGCACGTGCACGAACTGCCTGACCTCACCTGAGTATCGACATAGATCTGCCACATCGCCACACCCGTTGAGCTTCATTCTACAGTGGATGTGATGGCTTATGGGGCGGTGGTTTGGGTCACGTGCCCCGGCCTGAGAGGTCAACGTTCACGTGAACTCTGACCGCAGCACTGCCTCCGACGTGAGGCAATACTGATGGATAATGTGCTATCGTGAGTCGTATATCATGTAGTGCTGTTTCGAAGTCATAGAAGCGCCCGTGCTTCATCCATGATGGTAATACTCGCTTACGACCATAGTTGACTGCGAACGACGCGCGCAATTTGCTGTAGCCTAATCATTGGCCGAAGCCTGCACGGGCAGAAGCCTCGCGGGCCCAAGCCTATGCGGGCCGAAATCTGATCATTGGCTGGAGCCAGCACGGGCCAAAATGCGAGCATTGGGAAAAGCCTGCAAAGGCCGAAGCAAGATCATTGGTGGAAGCCTGCACGGATCGAAGCGTGATCATTGGTGGAAGCCTGCAAGGGCCAAAGCGTGATCATTGGTGGAAGCCTGCAGCTCAATGACCAAGCGTGATCATGTGTGGAAGTGTGATCATTGGTGGAAACATGATCATTGGTGCAGGCCTGTACGGGCCGAAGCGTGACCATTCGTGAAAGCCTGCACGGGCCGACGCATGATCATTGGTGGAAGCCTGGTGCCATCTCAGGCCACACGATTGGGGTGCCAAGGGGATCTTGGCCAGCCTGTCCATCACATTGCCGCGGTGCCACCGGCCACACGGATCATTGGTGGAAGCCTGGTGCCATCTCAGGCCACACGGATCATTGGCCGAAGCATGGTACCATCTCAGGCCACACAGAAGTCTGGACAGCGGGCCGTCAGTTTGGCGAGCCTTCAGAGTGCTGCCGGCGTTAGTGTCGCTATTTGAGGCGCTGATTGCCGCTGGGCTGATGAATGACCCGTGCCGGGCCGGCGACGGACGGCACGCGGCGTTACGGCGGCTTATGGGAGTGGCCCGCGGGTCAAATTCCCGGCCACGCCACACACCGGACACCAGATATCCGGGGGGGCCGCGTCATACTGAAGCCTGGCAAAGCTGGTAACGACACCGCAGCACACAAACTCCACCTGGACACCACTCCGGCCGGACACCACTCCGGCCGTCACCCGGACACCACTCCGGCCGGACACCACTCCGGCCGTCACCTGGACACCACTCCGGCCGAGCTACACGACACCGCAGTACGCCGTCACTCGGATGCCACTCCGCCTGGGCTATGCGATACCGCAATACGCCATCACCAGGACGCCACTCCTGCTGCCACTAGGACACCACTCCGGTCACCACCACTCTACTGTCTTTCCACTGTCTCCAGTGGTCTGTCCACGCCACTCCTGCCTCCACCCAGACACCACTCCGGCCGAGCTTTACGACACCTCAGCACGCCGGCGCCGCCCGGCCGCCACTTCGGCCGCCAACTGGACGCCACTCCGGCCGCCACCTGGATACCACTCCGTTTGCCACCCTGGCACCACTCCGGCCACCACCACTCCACTGTCAGTACACTGTTTCCAGTGGTCTGTCCACGCCACTCCGGCCTCGCCGACGCCACTCCGGCCTCCACCCAGACACCACTCCGGCCGAGTTATACGACACCTCAGCACGCCGGCGCCGCCCGGCCGCCACTCCGGCCGCCACTTCGGCCCGACTATATGCGGTCAGCTTAATCAACATCAGACGACATCTTCTTTATCTTTATGCCCACAGGTGGCATATAGTATCATTGCAGCGTTCTGAAACGAGGACAAGCGACATTGAAACGCTGGACTAGGTGACACGAAATTAAACGATCTGTCTTATGACAGAACAGGCATTTTCTCTGCTATAGAGATGTGGGGTCATGCGCTGGCCTCTCCACATATGTCAGTGGAGGGTATGCTGTTGTCCACACCAAAGGAGATGGGCAGAGGGGAAGAGGCATGCACACACACAAAGACAGATGGGAAAACGGACAAGCAAACGGATGTATCACTGTTGATTTGTCTGCTTCACTATTTGTTCGTTTGTCTATCTGTTTGTCTGTCTTGTCTATCTGTTTATCCGTCTGTATCTCCACTCTTTCTCTCTTGCACCTTTTCCCCTCTCACGCCCTTTCCCCCTCCTTTTGTCTATTTTCTCTCTCGCGCACTCCCTCTATCTCTCGTTCTTTCTCTCTCTCGCTCTCTCTTCCCCTCCCTCCCTCCCCCTCTCTGTCTGTCTGTCTGTCTGTCTGTCTGTCTGTCTGTCTGTCTGTCTGTCTGTCTGTCTGTCTGTCTGTCTGTCTGTCTGTCTGTCTGTCTGTCTGTCTGTCTGTCTGTCTGTCTGTCTGTCTGTCTGTCTGTCTGTCTGTCTGTTTCTGTCTGTCTGTCTGTCTGTCTGTCTTTTTTTGTCTGTTGCTGTTGTTGTTGTTGTTGTTGTTGTCTGTTGTCTGTCTGTCTGTCTGTCTGTTGTTGTTGTTGTCTGTTGTTGTCTGTCTGTCTGTCTGTCTGTCTGTCTGTCTGTCTGTCTGTCTGTCTGTCTGTCTGTCTGTCTGTCTGTCTGTCTGTCTGTCTCTCTATCTGGCTGTCTGTCTGTCTGTCTGTCTGTCTCTCTCCCTCTTTCTTTCTCTCCCCTCTCTCTCTCCCTCCCCCCTCTCTCTCTCCCTCCCCTCCTCTCTCCCTCTCTCTCTCTCCCCTCCCCTCTCTCTCTCTCCCTCACCCTCTCTCTCTCTCCCCTCTCTCTCTCCCTCCCCTCTCTCCCCCTCTCCTCTCTCTCTCCCCTATCTCTCTCCCTCCCCCACTCTCTCTCTCTCTGTACCACCGCAGTGAGCAGTCTAACAGCGAGTCAGCTCGCATCCTCTGCCTCTGCCCGCCGTTCCACGGACTCTCTCGGCACGGTGCAACCTATCTAAAGATAGGTAGGTACAGACAGGCGCGCACCCAGGATTTTTTCCATGGGGGGGGGGACCGAACCGAAAAGGGCACCTGACCGGCTCCAAAGGGCACTTTGCGGCCCGGGGCGCGCTGGAAGGTTTGTTGACGGGGTAGGGGGTGGGGGGTGGGCGTGAAAAAAGTTGGCCAAAAGGGCAGTTTTGGGCCCAGAGAGCACCTTTGGCACAGGCGGGGCACGTGAGGCAGGTGATTTTTGGGCTGACTTTGGGACATTCCGGCCAAGAGGGCACTTTTCGGTCAAAAGGGCACTTTTGTCTCATGGGGGGGGGTCCCCTGGGCCCCCGTCCGGTGCACCTATGGGTACAGATAGGTAGGTGCAGATATGTAGGTACAGATAGGTAGGTGCAGATGAGTAGGTAGGTGCAGATAGGTAGGTGCGTGGTGGTCAGATAGGTAGGTGCAGATGAGTAGGTACAGATAGGTAGGTGCAGATGAGTGGCAGTAGGTAGGTGCAGATGAGATAGGTAGGTGCATGAGTAGGTAGGTGCAGATGAGTAGGTAGCAGATAGGTAGGTGCAGATATGTAGGTACAGATATGTAGGTGCAGATAAGTAGGTAGGTGCAGATATGTAGGTGCAGGTGCAGATGCAGTGAACCTAATCGGAGCCTATATGAAAACTGCGGTACCGAAACGGTAATTACAGGCATGTACGATCTGATCCTTGGTACGTAAGCATGTTCCAGAACCGAATTTCTAGGTCATTGTAGTTCTCTTGAGTTAGACCTTGTTTTTTTTTCGTGGTCTTTAAAAGCTCTCATTTTCTCGCCATGTATAACAATGTCATATGTCAATATAACCGCAATTATAGCATGCTATAATTGCGAGCATGGTTATATGCTTGCTGCTTCCAGCGTTTGACTAATTGCAAACATGAATTCGTTCGTTATTAGCTAGAGAACGTGAGCTTTGCCCACCCAGCCTGCGCAAGGTGCACTCATGCAATGAAAATGGACTTCATGTTTAGCTTATGCAGAGTACTTACTGTCCGTGCTCATGGCCACGAAATCCAGGCTCCGGAGGTTTTGCATGGTGTCCTCTGCACTGGTGTCTGCTCGGATAAAGGGACAGGGATTATGCTACAGTTAGGGTTCGTACAGCCTACAGTGGACGTTCTGAATCTTTTCTGGTCATATTTTCCTTCGCTTGTCAAATATCGCTATCTGCCCCCCCCCTCCCCCGGCCCCTAAAGTACACAGCTTACATAAGATACCCTGCTAAGCGTTCACATGGTTATCTTCCTCCATTGATCATAGTTTCATCATATATATCCGGGGGAATTATTTTTTGTCCTCCCTGTACCAGGGAAAGGACATGCAGGAAACCCGAGGAAGAAAAAAACGCTAACGGCACCACGCCAATAAAACTGCCGCTACCAGGCCAATAACGCTACCGCTACCGCCCAAATTAACAGGCAAAATCCACCTCCCGGTGGACTTGTTCCACTCCTGGGACGGGCCACAGCCGCAGATGGGGAACGCGCTCACAGTAGTATGTACCGAGCCGTACAGAACCGTCGGCTCCCCCTGCGACACTGGGCGTGGGTGTGTCGGCCCTGCCATACAGACGATAAGCCATTTTTCACCTCAATTACCAACGCAGTCGGTCGTGGCTAACATCGGACCAGATCCGTCATCCCCACAACTATGCCGGCGATTTTACGCCAGTCGGAGGTCGCGGCCGGCCGCCATTGATCCATTTTCGCCGTTGGTGGCTGTGGCTTTGTCGCCCGGCCGGCACCTGGTTCGCGGCACCCCCATCCCCCCATCCCCGGCCGACCGGCGCCTTTGTGGCGGCTATTTGTCGGCACCGCGCGAACCCCGCGGACGCCGTCTGATCTCCTGTGACTCGTGACGACAGCTGCCCGCGCCTCGGATACGGCGGGCGCCGCTAGGGCTCGTGTTGGCTGAGGTGGGCGCCAGTAGGGCTGGTGTCGGCTGAGGTGGGCGCCAGTAGGGCTGGTGTCGGCTGAGGTGGGCGCCGACAGGGCTGGTGTCGGCTGAGGTGGGCGCCAGTAGGGGTGTTGTCGGCTGAGGTGGGCGCCAGTAGGGGTGTTGTCGGCTGAGGTGGGCGCCAGCAGGGCTGGTGTCGGCTGAGGTGGGCGCCGACAGGGCTGGTGTCGGCTGAGGTGGGCGCCAGTAGGGGTGTTGTCGGCTGAGGTGGGCGCCGGCAGGGCTGGTGTCGGCTGAGGTGGGCGCCAGTAGGGCTGGTGTCGGCTGAGGTGGGCGCCGGCAGGGCTGGTGTCGGCTGAGGTGGGCGCCAGTAGGGCTGTTGTCGGCTGAGGTGGGCGCCGGAGGGGGCGAGGTGGGCCGACAGGGCTGGTGTCAACTGAGGTGGGCGCCAGTAGGGGTGTTGTCGGCTGAGGTGGGCGCCGACAGGGCTGGTGTCGGCTGAGGTGGGCGCCGACAGGGCTGGTGTCGGCTGAGGTGGGCGCCAGCAGGGCTGGTGTCGGCTGAGGTGGGCGCCGACAGGGATGTGTCGGCTGAGTTGGGCGCTGACAGGGGTGGCATCGGCTTAGGGGAGGGGGGGGGGGGCAGTCGGGGGTGATGTCGACGAACGTGGGGGCAGCCGGGAGCAATATCGGTGTTAAAGTGGGGTCCTGCACCAAGTATAGATGAACATCTCCAAATATAAATGAAACCAATGTACAGATGAATATCTCCTGCGGCATTGTCGGCGTCCTGCCAGTGTCAGCTCCAGGGTGTGCTGTCGGCTCCAGGACGTGTTATCAGCTCCAGGACATGCTGTCGGCTCGGCGCGGATCGGTAGGAGAATACATCGCACCTGATCAACATGCAGCGCGTATCTCGTGGGCATACGAGGGTCGCCAGGAGCCGCCGTGGCAGTTTTGTCAGCGGGAACCAGACGTCGGTCGTCGGAAGCCGCCGTGGAAGTTTTGCCAGCGGTAACCGGACATCGGTCGCCAGGATACGCCACGGCAGTTTGTCAGCGGGAACCAGACATCGGTCGTCGGAAGCCGCCGTGGAAGTTTTGCCAGCGGTAACCGGACATCGGTCGCCAGGATACGCCACGGCAGTTTGTCAGCGGGAACCAGACATCGTTCGTCGGAAGCCGCCACGGCAGTTTGCCAGCGGTAACCAGACGTGGGTCGCCGGGAGCTGCCCCGGCAGTTTGCCAGCGGTAACCAGACGTCGGTCGCCAGAAGCCGCCGCGGCAGTTTTGTCAACGCTAACCGGACATCGGTCGCCGGGAGCCGCCGCGGCAGTTTGCCAGCGGTAACCAGACGTCGGTCGCCAGAAGCCGCCGCGGCAGTTTGTCAGCGGTAACCAGACGTCGGTCGCCAGAAGCCGCCGCGGCAGTTTTGTCAGCGGCAGCCGTACGGCGGTCACCAGAAGCCGGCGCGGCAGTTTTGTCAGCGGCAGCCGTACGGCGGTCACCAGAAGCCGCCGCGGCAGTTTTGTCAACGCTAACCAGACGACGGTCACCAGGAGCCGGCGCGGCAGTTTTGTCAACGCTAACCAGACGAGACAAATGTGCGAACTGGCAAAGCGCAGCTGGCCGCGTCGACCATCTATTCGCAGACACGTTGCGTCACTCTGGTGTGTGTTTTGTGTCGCCATAAATCCGGACGTGCCGTTCGGCTGACATCTCGGCTAAGGCACGACTAGCTGCCGACGAAGCTGGAGAATCGGGTGTCGGCAGAGCGGATCGGCCGCGGGCTTAGTTTGCGGAACAACTCTGTCGTTGATGATGTGTTACCAGCTCAGCGACGACGGCTGGGAGATTGATTATTCGCATGTGCAGGCGATGAATATGCAGCCTCTGTCGAACCATGGGACGCTGGAGGCTCGTATTTCAATACGTCTGTGCCATAACACACTCAAGTTACTTGCAATTGAGCACCTCTCGTCATGGGACTTCACAAAGCTAGCTTAGCGATGCACAGCTGCAGATGCTAGAGGCTGAAGCCAAGTGAGCATCACAAGAAAAAGAAGAAGCATTCATAATGCTTTGCCAGCGAAAGTCATGATAATGCATCGCACGTCAACGACGTACGAAAAGTGACGTTCGGTACAGTACCTCATGTGGCCATCCTGGCTCCACCCCTAAGCACACGACTGATGCTTTGTCATATCTCTGGACATCAGCATCAGTGAAGATCATTGCCTATCAGCACTGTCTGATCCCTGCCAATCCGAATCGGTAGGGATCCCGGCCTATCCTAGACATCAGTGACGGTGAGGATCCCACCCCATCAGTACTGTTTGATCCCTGCCCATCAGTATCGGCGGGATCCCTGCCTACCAGTGTCGGTGGGGATCCCAGCTCATCAGTATTGTCCTATCCCCGCCCATCAGCACCTGTGAGTATCCCTGCAAATTAGTATCGGTGGGAATCCCCGTCAATCACCATTCTCCGATTCCTGCCCTTCAGCATCGATGGAATTCCTGCCCTTCTGCATAGTCCGACACCTGCCGATCACTGTTGGTGGGGATATGTAGTTCTGGAACTTGTTAATATTTATTTATCTATGCATTTATTCTTTATTTATTTTACGATACATGCCCTCCACGTGCAATTGCTATTATGGACAGTCTGGGCATAACTCACAGATATTTACAAAGAAAGGACAGATTTGTGGTCAATAGTGTGAGCAGATGCGCAACAAACATTCGGCTGTGATGCGTTTCATCACAGCTCATGGACTCGGGAGGCAATTTATGTCCTCCAATGATGAGGGGTGGCACATTGTTTGAACGCACAGCATGCTGTAATCAATCTTGTTCCCCCGCTCAGCTGTGCTCTGACCAGTCTGATCTGATTGTCTAGCTGTGTTTTGGTCCGTCTGATCTGGCTGTCCAGCTATGTTCTGGTCCGTCTGATCTGATTGTCCAGCTGTGTTCTGGTCCGTCTCATTTGATTCTTCAGCTATATTCTGGCCCATTTGATCTGATTGGCCAGCTGTGTTCCGGCAAATTTGATCTGATTGTCCAGCTGTGTTCTGGTCCGTCTGATCTGATTTTTCCTGCTGTGTTCCGGTGCGTCTCATTTGATTGTCAGCTGTGTTCTGGTCCATCTGATCTGACTTGCCAGCTGTCCTCTGGCCAGTCCTATGTGACTATCCATTTGTTCTGGCCCGTATGATCTGATTGTCCAGCTGTGTTCTGGCTCTTCTGAGCTGGCTGCTCAGCTGTGTTCTACTGTTCGTCTAGTGGGCTCGTCCGAAATAATACGCCACACCAATGGTAGCCAGACCGAGATAATGTGCAACCAAATCAATGACAGCCAGGCCGGGAAGTGAACTTATCGATGGCGGGAAAACAAATGCGCACTGGGGAAATCTTCCGGACGCAGAATGATACCATCACATTGCCAAACTTGACGTGATGATGGGGAAAGCTGGTATTAGTTTCATACGGAATAATTCAATTGCTTTGTAAGTAGCCAGACTTGGGTGGCTTTTATATATCCAATAGCATTACGGGCGTCTGATAGCGGTATGCGGGACACTGGTGATCCAGTAATCTAGACATCAATGGGCTCCCTACAATGCCGATGAAAAATCATTTCCACAGAGACCAAATAATATAACAGCTATGCTGTTGTATTGTATTTCTTATAGACGTATGGTGTCCGTGCGTAAACCATGCTTCTAGAACATTTCGGCATGCAGACATCATAAATCCCATTTGAATGTTTGGCGAACAAAAATGGACAAGTGGTCCTTATTTGTTATCACATCATATAATACAGATAAAGATTTGTTCGCATGCGTGATGTATACACCAGTGCGGTAGCCAGGATTTGATCCAGGGTGTGTGTTTGATGGTGGTGGGGGTGCATTTGAAGAGGTACCCTAGAGTTACTTAAGAGGTACTTAGGTCCCCATTTTAAAAAAACGCATCGTATTTCTGGCACACTTTCTTCAAAGGCCTATATATATATATATATATATATATATATATATATATATATATATATATATATATATATATATATATATATATATATATATATATATATATATATATATATATATATATATATATATATATATATGGTATATATGCCCTGTGCTCAGGCCACTGAAACGGTTGTGGCCTCTTGGGCGGTGGTCACCGCTGGAACGGCTGTGAACATCCTGTAGCTCCGAGGTCTGCATCGCAATTTCTAACAAACATCGCCAGCTCACGAAACTCTACTTAGCCCTAAGTGGCTCTGTTCAACCATCAGGGTTTTTCACAAGTGTTAGGATCACTACAGTCCAGTCCGTTCTAGTTATCAGGGCTCTTCCCAGTCATTGAGAGTTTTTTTTGGTCATCAAGGACATACTAGCTCCGAAACTGGAACTCAGTAGTATTTTCACGGCCCTCGGTAACCCTTGGATTGGATCTCAGGAGCCCTGTTCTCATCGATGCTCCTTCCACGCCTTTGGGCATCCCAGTCCAGACCAGTCCTCTCTAGCGCTCAGAGACAATTTTAAATCGTTAAGATCCCTCTCCAGATGATTTTCTCAGTCCTTGATAGTCTTTTTAGTTCTGAAGCGGTCCATTGGTATCCCTCGCAACCATCGCTAGCTTGAGAGACTCATTAGCCCCCACGGGATTCTGATAGCCATCAGTGGTCCTTTCCGGCTGTTAGGGATCCTTCCTAGTTAATTTTTTGGGGGGTTTCAAGCACATTCCATGCCCCGAGGCTACCCGTAGGATTCCTTGCAGCAATCGCCGGCCCACAGGGAATCTTTTTTTATCTGCCAGGGAACATTGTGCATCCGTTAGGGGTCGCTCTCAACCTCAGAAGAATCCCAATGATCTTCTCTGAATATCAGAATCCCTATGCATCTCTCAGCGGCCTCTCCTGCTTTTATCGCCCATCACAATCCTCAATAGCTCTGTCTAGCTCTCATCTCGGGGGAATTTTAGCTCTGAGATGGCCCTCTCTAGTTCTCGTCAGAACTTATGGATCCCGTTCATCACTCAGGGATACTTCCAAACCCCAAGAGCATCTCAGCCATCTCTGGCCGTCAGGCCTCCTGTTTGTTCCTCAGGGCCCTCGGTGCCCTGTTTATTCCTGAGCTGTTAGGTTTCACATTTGTTGATGAGTGGTGCAGGTTTTATGGATCCTGGGACCTCTATCAGAGAGATGGCCTGCACTTCTCCGAGAAGGGGGTTCATGTGTTAGACAAAGTGTATGAGCATGTCCTTCAAGGAAATTAGGAATTGGGATGGGGAGGGATGAAATTGCATTGCCATCTCAGGGATATTCCAATAGTGTCAGCCAAGACAATAGAACCTCAAAGTCAGCAGATAGGGACGGCAGTAGTTCAAGGAGGCAGAGTGGTAGTTCATCCAGTGATAAAAGAACTCCTCAGCATGAAAAAACCAAAGGTGGTTATGGAGCATATGTTAAGTGTATGATGCTTAATGCTCAGAGTATCCGATCCAAATTTTATGAGTTCAAGTGTTATGTTGTTGAGGAGGAACCAGATTTTGTTTGCATTACGGAGGCATGGGTCTGTTTCTACCGATCAGGAACCCTGCCACGTTCTCAGCAACTGGAGCTTGATAAG
Organism: Imbricaverruca yamaguchii; assembly: GCA_034440575.1. Classification (NCBI taxonomy): domain Eukaryota; kingdom Metazoa; phylum Arthropoda; class Thecostraca; family Neoverrucidae; genus Imbricaverruca; species Imbricaverruca yamaguchii. The sequence goes on from JAOTOL010001515.1 coordinate 625,598, forward strand.
GTGCTTTGTGAGGAAATCAGTAGAAACTTTCGTAGAAAGTGCCTTATTCTTGGTGACTTTAATCTAAAAGGATATGAAAATGTTGGGAAATGGTAAAACTCCATCATGCAAAATGTTTAGGAAATGCCTTGAATATGATTTGACAAGGTATCAAGGTAAATGATTTGACAAGGTATCGTGTATGGAATACCTTTGACAAGGTATCCCATACACGATTAATGATAAAGCTTCAGGCCCATGATATTGCAGGTAGCATCTTAAAATGGATAGAGTTGTGGGTTTCAGATAGGCAACAAAGAGTGATGCTAAATGGTACAAAGTCATCATGGCAAAATGTTCTTATTGGAGTCCTCCAGGGGTCAGTACTGGGGCCACTACTGTTCATTATATTTGTAAATAACATTGAAAGTGGCCTATGCAGTAAGGTTTTGAAATTTGCGGATGACTTGAAAGTCTTTTGGGCAATAACAGGTCAAAATGAGCATATCTCGCTGCAAAAAGACTTAGACGAACTTGTGAAGTGGTTCGAAGAATGGCAAATTAAATTAAATTTTGATAAGTGCAAAATCATGCATGTGGGTAAGCAGAATATGAAGGCTCCATACTTGATGGGTGGCCAAGTGCTATCAGGGACTCAAAAGGAGGAGGATTTAGGTGTTATTGTAAACACAAAATTGGGGACATCAGAACAGACCAAGGAAGCCATCAAGAAGGCACTGAGAATGCTTGGGGCAATAAATAGGAATGTATCGTACAGAAGTGAGGAAGTCATCAGGAAGCTTTACTGTGCATATGTCAGGCCACATTTGGAATACTGAATTCAAGCTTGGTCTCCTAGCTATGAAAAAGATTGTTGGCTTTGAGAGAGAGTACAAAAGAGGGCTACAAAAATGGTTAATGGTATAAGCAACCTGGCATATGAGGAAAGATTGAAGAAATTGAATATGTTTTCACTTAGATATAGAAGGCTGAGAGGAGATCTCATCGAGGTCTATAAATTTGTTCATGGTCTGGAGAGGGGATATCTTGGGGAAATGTTTGAATTTAACAGAAATGATGCAATTAGAGGTCATCAATTCAAAATTAAAGTCAACCACAGCAGAAGAAGGTTAAGACAGTCTTTCTTCACAAACAGGGTAGTGGAACATTGGAACTAGCTGCCAGAAACAATTGTAAATAGCAGCACATTGAACATCTTTAAGAACAGCATTGACTATTATAAGAATAGAGAAAACCTCTATTCATTATAAGAACAGAGGGCTTGCTTTTCAGTCTTACAGGGAGGGCTGATCGACGGATTTGGTGGGCAACTGGTTGAGTGTACACAGTGCATCCAAGAAGGGCCCTTGTGGCTCATAGTTGTACTAATCTTTTATATCTTCATGTCTGTATGGGTCCTTTCCAGCCAAACCTGTTATTTCCAGCCGGCATGGGGTGTTCGAGCCCTCGGGCGGGCCCTTTCTTGTCTTCATGGCCCTCACTAGGTCTCAGGGCGAACGTCTTCAGGCATCAAGGACCCTTCTCACACATACCGTTAGGGGTTGGCTTAAAAGTGACTCAGACGACCGATTGGTTAAAAATGGCTTTAAGCCAATCATTGATTGAGCCTCAGGCCCCTGTCCATTTCACAAAGCGACGACCAGGCGTGTACGTGAGACGTTAGTTATTTGAGTTTAAGGGCGCTTCGACCAAAGCGTGATCTATGTGAGGCGTAGACGCCACGCTCATCAACTGCACTGCCACTGCACATATATCTGGCCGGGAGTAGGCTATGTAAAAGTAAGTGAAGGTCACGTTATTGCTCAGCCAGCCATGACTCGGCTCCATGTTCCTCACTGAACTGCAAGAACTTTCGCGGAAGTGCCATTATGGTCGTGCCTCGTGCGTCGATCTCGCCATTAGCATTCCCCTCGTGGCGTAATGCGAAATCAATACTGGCATACGACTGACGTGGAATGCACGTGCCCGGCCGAAACATCGTTTGGAACACCTCCGGCTGGGGTTGGAGTCCGTGCCTGGACAGAAGATGACGTGAAGTGCATTTGCGGGGCAGGTACGTCGTTTGGAACACTTACAGCTGGGGTTGGTGTAAGCGACTGGGCAGAGGCAGATTGGACGAGTGGTTCTCACCGCCGTGGAACGCACTGTGGAGTGTGGCTAAGTTGCAGCCGCACGTTGTAGGAGAAGTCACAATAGGTCACAGCCCATCTAAGCCTCGAAAGCTGAGCGGAAAAGAAACAAAATGCGACTGTCAGGATGGTACGGTGACCTCTACCCAGTGTGTGGGAAGTCAGGGGAGGGAGACCGTTTAAGGCAGGGTCGGTGAGCCCGAAGTGATCTCGGACCGTCGGGGAATCGGGATCATAGCGATATGGTTTTGACGTGACTGAACATAGCGCTGCTGGAACCCATGCAGACAAGCATAGGGCGCCATTGGGGATGCTGGACAGTCGACGACAATGCACGGACTGCGGGGCTCTCCATCGTCATACACCATTCTCGGGCTATGTGGTTCGGGGTCACAGTACACCGTACTCATACTATGGATTTCGGAGTCATAATGCTCCATGCTCAGACTATGGGGCTCGGAAACACCGTGCACCATACTCGGACTATGGGACTCGGGGTCACGAACCACCATATCGGATTACTATGGGACTCGAGAGTCGCAATGCACCATAGTCGTGTTATGATGTTCGGAGTCACAATGCACCATGCTCGGCGCATGGGGCCCGGGATCATCATATACCACACTCAGACTACAGGGCTCGGGATCACCAAACACCATGCTCAGACTATGGTGTTTGAGGCTATAATGTACCATGACTATAGGGGTTTGAGGTTATAATGTAAGTACCAGCCTCGGACTATGGTGTTTGAGATTATAATGTACCATGACTATGGTGGTTTGAGGTTGTAATGTAAGCACCAACCTCGGACTATGGGACTCGGAGTCATAGTCGTATCATGGTGTTCTAAGCCACAATGCACCATGCTCGGACTATTCGGCTCAAGGTCACCATATACCATACTAGCACTATGGGACCAAGGATCACCACACACCATACGCGGACTATGAGGCTCGGGATAACCATGTATCACCCTCGGACTATGGGGCTCGGGATCAAATACTACTGAGCCATGATCTACGCATGGCATCCAAACCATTTTTCCCAATTATGCTGGTAAAATGGCCGCCTCCGGCGCCTCCATGCATGGGCGGGCGGCCACGGATAATTAGCCGGCACAGTACGGGGCGGAGGCTCTCTTCCTCCCACATAAGGCGCCTCCCAGAAGGCGCCGCTTTGAAGTGTGGCGTGACTTCCAATAATTCATGAGCGCGCATTGTGTAGCAGAAGTGCATTTCTTGCCGCCACGGCCACCCGCCCGTGGTACCGTGTCGAATGGAACGCAGATCCTGACCAACAACCGGCAACTGTACGGCGACGTGTCGAATGGAACGCAGACCCTGACCAACAACTGGCAACTGTACGGCGACGCAGACCACACTGGTACGAAGCTGGCGCTCTTCGCCCCTGACCAACAACTGGCAACTGTACGGCGACGTGTCGAATGGTACGCAGACCCTGACCAACAACTGGCAACTGTACGGCGACGCAGACCACACTGGTACGGAGCTGGCGCTCTTACGCCCCTGACCAACAACTGGCAACTGCACGGCACGGCGACGTGTCGAATGGTACGCAGACCCTGACCAACAACTGGCAACTGTACGGCGACGTGTCGAATGGAACGCAGATCCTGACCAACAACCGGCAACTGTACGGCGACGCAGACCACACTGGTACGGAGCTGGCGCTCTTCGCCCCTGACCAACAACTGGCAACTGTACGGCGACGCAGACCACACTGGTACGGAGCTGGCGCTCTTCGCCCCTGACCAACAACTGGCAACTGTACGGCGACGCAGACCACACTGGTACGAAGCTGGCGCTCTTCGCCCCTGACCAACAACTGGCAACTGTACGGCGACGTGTCGAATGGTACGCAGACCCTGACCAACAACTGGCAACTGTACGGCGACGCAGACCACACTGGTACGAAGCTGATGCTCTTCGCCCCTGACCAACAACTGGCAACTGTACGGCGACGTGTCGAATGGTACGCAGACCCTGACCAACAACTGGCAACTGTACGGCGACGCAGACCACACTGGTACGAAGCTGATGCTCTTCGCCCCTGACCAACAACTGGCAACTGTACGGCGACGCAGACCACACTGGTACGGAGCTGGCGCTCTTCGCCCCTGACCAACAACTGGCAACTGTACGGCGACGCAGACCACACTGGTACGGAGCTGGCGCTCTTCGCCCCTGACCAACAACTGGCAACTGCACGGCGACGTGTCGAATGGTACGCAGACCCTGACCAACAACTGGCAACTGTACGGCGACGCAGACCACACTGGTACGGAGCTGGCGCTCTTCGCCCCTGACCAACAACTGGCAACTGCACGGCGACGTGTCGAATGGTACGCAGACCCTGACCAACAACTGGCAACTGTACGGCGACGCAGACCACACTGGTACGGAGCTGGCGCTCTTCGCCCCTGACCAACAACTGGCAACTGTACGGCGACGCAGACCACACTGGTACGGAGCTGGCGCTCTTCGCCCCTGACCAACAACTGGCAACTGTACGGCGACGCAGACCACACTGGTACGGAGCTGGCGCTCTTCGTGGCCAGATGGAATGTCGTGATGTTCAATTCAGGTATAATTTATAAATCGGACATATGAGCATAACTGAGAGAAACATGGTGTCAATGCGATACGTAGATAATGGCTCAGTGGTATTTGATCCCGAGCTCCATGGTCCGAGGATGATGCATGTCCGAGCTTGATGATCCCGAGCCGCTGACACCATCAGGGTTCGGCGTCGGCGCAGTTGACCATAGCCGCGGGGCGGGACGGCCAGGGCTGTGGAGGTGAAGCGTGCCACCGCCCAGGGCACATGGCACATCCGTGCCCGCGACCGTCTCGACGAGCGCCGTCGGCTGTGCAGCCGTGTCAGAAGTGTGGCTCTGTGGATGCCACAGTCCAACACCGTCAAAGGTATGGTCCTGTGTGCGCCACGGTCGTCTGCCTGTTGAGACGTGCAGAGCGGCCGGCACGGCTTCTGGAGTACATTATATTTAAGTATTGGATCACTAAAACGTTTATTGAAACGTGGTGCTCTATTCACTTCGTGCTTGGGTAATGTCAGATCTGTTTTGGAGTATTCTCGTGTCATTTGGGGTGGCACAGCCCTGGGTCGATTGGGTCGAACATGAATTTATCATCAGTCTCCTCTCTCACGCTCCCTACGCTTACCCGTTATTGTCGTATGATGATCTTTTAAGGATCACAAAATGTAATTTTTCGTTTCCAACCGCAAACGGTTTGATATCATTTTTCCTGATAACCTGTCACTACTCAACTTCACTCTCCAATATCACTCCACTATTAATTCCGCGTCGATATATCCGCCGGCAGAATGTCTTCCGCATTCCAGGAGGTCGCGTGAACACTGTGCAGAGCAGTCGGGACTGCTCTGTTGGCTTCCCACTGATTGATAATATACGGATTCCTCGTATATCGTATATCACAACTCTCTCGTATATCGCAAATGGCATCCGTACGTAGTCACTGGCCGGCCACAGCCGTGGCCGTATGACGCCACCGGCCGACCACAGCCGCAGCAGTATGACGTCACTGACCTGCCACAGCCGTGGCCGTCCGCTCTCGACCTGCGCCCTGTATCGGAGACTGAGCTGTTCGCCGTGTACAGAAGCATACAGGGCAATGGACATGACGTAGGTATGTCACATGATGTAAGTATTCCATGTTATAGATACAGCAATGTCTTGAGATTCAACGGCGTAGAGAACCTGGCAGTGAATCGATTGCTGGATAACATTTTAAGACACATTTATGCTTGCCGTTTTGCGCAAAACTGGTACGCTGGAGATAATTGATTCAGTTTGCCACTATTACTTACCTTGCACCCAATGTGAGTGGTCCACTTCCTGGAGACCTATAATAAATTTGCTTAAAAGTTGAATTGTTGCAGGAAAATTTTAATCACCACCGAATAGGAGAAGAAAAGACAATACAAAGTGCCCTTTAGAAGGTGTTCATTTGAAATATACGTCATTGCCAACTAATATATGTAGGAACAGACTACTGCCCCTCAGATCATGCCTAGTATTAGAACATACATGCACATTTGCAGTTCCGTGAATGTGACTACTGTGCAGTGCCCGCACATTGCCTGAGACCATGATACAGTGCCTGTACATTAGGAGACCCGTGGCTGAGACTATGGTGCAGTATCTACACATTGACTGAGACTATGGTGCAGTATTTACACATTGACTATGACTTTTTACACATTGACACATTTACACATTTACACATTGACTGATACTATGGCGCAGTGCCCGCACTGTCAAGAGACCGTCCACCAGAGGACAGCCCGCCGACCTGCCAAGTTGGCAGCACCGCTTCTCAGCGTCGGCACAGTGCTGGATGTGATGAAATACCTCCCACTATCACGTGGGTCACGCTAAGTACTCGAGTGTGCACTAAGTCCCACGTGCGGCTAAATGGCTGCGCTTCACCTCCGATATTTGACCTCGACATCGCAGCATCAATGCTGTTGGGGTCAGGTCGGACAAGCCCCCGAGATGGCAGCACCAACACTGCTGGGCCAGGTCACACTCGGAGTCGATATGACAGCACTGGTGCTGATCGTGCAAGGTCAGACTGGGAGTCTATATGGCAGTACTGGTGCTGCTGATGCAAGGTCAAACTGGGCCTCTATATGGTAGCATTGCTGCTACTGGGCCAAGTCAGACTGGGCCTCGATATGGCAGCACTAGTGCTGCTGGTGCCAGGTCAAACTGGGCGTCGATATGGTAGGACTAGTGCTCCTTGGTCAGGTTAGTCTGGGCCTCAGTATAGTAGCACTGGTGATGCCAGTGTCAGGCCAGACTGGATTTCGATATGGCAGCACTTGAACTGTTGGGCTAGCTCAGACTGGGGCTCGATATGGCAGCACTAGTGTCGCTGGGGTCAAGTGTCAGACTGGGCCTCGACATGGGAGCGCTGGTGCTGCTGAGGCGAGGTCAGACTGGGCGTCGACATGGCAACATTAGTGATGCTAGGTCAGGTCAGACTGGATGTCGATATAGCAGCCCTTGTACTGCTGGGTCAACTCAGACTGGGCGTCGGTATGGTAGCACTAGTGTTGCTAGGGCGAGGTCAGACCGGGCCTCAATATGGAGCACTCGTGTTGCTGGGGCCAGGTGCCAGACTGGGCGTCCACATGGCAACACTGGTGTTGCTGGGGCGAGGTCAGACTGGGCGTCGATATGGCAGCACGGGAGCCGTCAGTGCCAGTCAGGATGCCTGGGCTATCTGACGGTGGATCGGCGATGGCAGGATATAGAGCCACCGCCAGCTGTCCTAATTAAAACCATTATCATGTGCCGAGCCGCACTGCCGCCGCTCGGAGCTCATTGTGATCCGACGATCTGGACGGGCTCAGCTTCGGGCCGTGATCCGAGACAACATCAGTGGACGCGCACCGGCACCGCCTACTGGGGGTGGGGTACCAGACCAGGGCAGGACCACGAGCAGATGATAGCACCACGGCCAGACAGTCATGGTGGAAGCCCAGTACTGCTTACTGGAGGAGACCAGGGCAGGGCAGGACCACGGGCAGATGATCGCACCACGGCCAGACAGTCATGGTGGAAGCCCAGTACTGCCTACTGGAGGAGACCAGGGCAGGGCAGGACCAGGGGCAGATGATCGCACCGCCGCCAGACAGCCTCAGTGGACGCAATAGTACTGCTTACTGGGGGTGGGGGACCAGACCAGGGCAGGACCAGGAGCAGGTGATCGCACCGCGACCCGACAGTCCCAGTGGACATACCAGCTCTGCATACATGAGACCGGACCAGAGCAGGGCCGGGAGCAGATGATGCCGCCTGATGGCACGCTTTAGCTGAGTAGTTATCTATGGGTTTCCTCGTGTCCTTGTATGCCTTGATCGGAATTGCACCCGCTGCTGAGTCTAGAATTGGTGTAGAGGTAAATTCATAACTTGCTGTGTGCATGCACTTGTTATGTCCGCTCGCACAGATTATGTTAAGGAGAGGCTCAATGGATAATTTTGGGCGGTCCTCCGTGGTCCCAGACCGTTTTGGCTATTGTTGGCATATCTTGATTGTATTTTAATGCTAGAAAATAGAGGAAAATGAACCAGGGCTGAATGAGGTGGTACCAAAACTAACGATGTTTCTTCTTGTTTTTAAAATTAAGTATCGCAAGTTGGCAGAATCCTTTGTCATTCTTGTCGGCTCTTTCATTAAGTGAATGAAGTGACAATTACGTATGTCCAGTATTTAGATTACAAAGTACAGCTATTGCTCTTGCGAAGCAGAGGTCGACACATGTTGGGTTTTCCTCACGAAACATCCTGGAACAATTCATATCGCATAAACGAATGCTGTAACTCATTAATATGTCGTTGCCAATTGAAATGTTGCCCTATTTTAAGCGCAAAGCACCCGGAATAACAAGTTGTCGGGAATACGAGTTACTACGTTGTCGAAAATATGGGCGTTCGTGGATTAACATTACCATGACTGACATCTTTGATTATATTGTCCACAAAAATACTCAGTCCGTCATCCAGGAGATTAATGGGCAGATAAACGCTGCAAATAACTAGTGCACAATTGCGAATGCTTATATTACACCACGTCCATTCTTCCTGTTCGTTCAGCTCAGGGTGTTGCACGCGTGTCATTGAATGTGCCTTGTGGACATATAGGACAGTCTCATCTGTCTGCATGTGGTGTGCGATTTTGAGTAAATGGGTCGTAGAAGTTACCAAAGTGGAACAGACTTGAAAGAACATTATTAATTAGTGTTATTTCAGTCAGTGATACAAACATTATATCTGCTGCTGACGAATTTAAAGAGTTCATCTACACTATAAGGTGTCGCTGCGGTGCAATATGGACACCGGCTATTTTGAGAGGTCGGGTACTTGGGCTTGCTGCCGGATTTTGTCTCGTCCTTCCAACTAATAACTAACAGCAGCTTACTACAAGTCGTAAACATGTTGAGATAATTCCATCGCGAATTTGCTGTGCCTATAACCTGTAGTGTGCAACGACGACCTGTTCTTGTTGTTCCGTTCTGTTCTTCTTGAATGTTTATGTTGTTCCCAACATTAATGCAGCTGTGCGACACAACAAATCCCAGCTGGTATCACTGATTGCTGGATCATCGCACGTCCGTGACCATCGTCGTCAGCAGCACCGTCGTCCAGACTCGAGAGGACACCTTGACTCGCTTTGGGGTCAGAGTGTCAGAGCAGTTATCCCAAGTTTCTTGAAGCAGTCATTCGGGCGATGAGGGGAGCGAAAATGCGCAATCAAAGGACAAAAACTGCTCCCAGCAAACAAAGGTATAGCCTGAGCCAAGCGGCTTAACGCTCACGTGACCATCGGTCTATTGAGACTCGCTGGCAAAAAGATATGCCAAAGACATAAAGCAGATTCCAGGCTGCGGCAAAAAGGTAATGACACCCATAACTTCGGTAGTTACGCTCATTTACGTTAGTCCGTAATTAAAGGGGCATGAATGCGGCAAGAGCATAATTTCTTCTTTCGTGCTGCTCCCTGCCATTTGACAATATTTGGGGTACCTGGGATGCATGCCAGGATAATCTCGTCCTCACCATGAAATGTTATGCCACATTTGCCTACCTTTTTGTGGCGGGTCATTAAGTTTGCGCACGACTATTTTGCTTGTCAAACCAAGGGACAACTATGCGTGCCTTCAACTCCGACGTGTGGAAGTGCCGCAATAACACAGTCAGCGCAGAGCCGTGATTTCACTGGGGCAGAGCATGGATCAACTTTGGGCTCTTGGGAGGATGCAAACATTTTAGTTGTTCATTACAAGTGAGGGTAATACTCGAACAAGTCTACTGCCGTGTATGTTGTGCAAGAGTTCACCTGATTGGATCGGCCCTGTCCGGATCGAGAGGTCCACTACCGAGTGTGGTGTGCAACAAGAGTTTACCTGAGTGGTCTGGTCCGGTCTGGTCCGAGAGGTCTACTACTGCCGTGTGTGCTGTGAAAGAATTCACTTGAGCGGTCTGGTCCGGTCCAGACCGAGAGGTCTACTGCCGTGTGTGCTGTACAAGAGTTCAGCTGAGCGGTCCGGTCCGGTCCGGTCCGGTCTGACCGTTGCGCTTGTGAAACCGTAATGACGTTTTTGTTAGCGTATCACGCCCAAACTTGGTCACTGAGAGTAAGATGTGCTCTTCTAAGTTAAATGCTCACTCATTTTCCGCAACATTCTCCAAGAACAGTTCGTTGTCGTTTTTTTTTAAATCTAGAGGACGGTGGCGGCGTATCCGGCTACGAGCAAGTTTCGACAGCATTTCACATCATAATACAGCATTTAAAATGCTCATTTCTTCATTCAGAGCGTGACTTGCCCTCTTAAGGTCGAGATTTACCTACCTTTCATCGGATATTTCTGGTGAATCTAGAAACGGAGTCTCGTTCGGAAAGGGGGCATTCGTATGCACGGCCAGCTTAAGATACAGCTAGCACCGCAGCCGCCACCTGGCATCCTTCACCGGACACGAAGTCCGGCGAAGGGGTAACGTGCTTGATTTGTGTCCGTGGACCTCGAGTTCAGTTCCGAGGAGGGGCCGTACTTTTCTCTGCCTTTGGGTAATGCGATTTGGTGAATGCGTCGCGCACGAAATCGCTTCCGCTTCGCAAACATGCATGAGGCCCGCGGCTGTATACACACTCCAAGCGATGCGCCTCGCCGTGATTCATTGTGCCGCGCTCTTAGCACTTGCTCTCGCTCGTCCAGTCCCCCAGCGCCTTTGAGGTATACTGTGGGTATTATTTAAAGCTGGTGCGTCATCTCTACCACAACATTTCATCAATAGAGAGCTAGATTGAATCTAGATTGAAAACTACATGACAATGGAAAGGCACGATAAAGGTGCGTCACACCAGCGACACAAGGAACCCCAGTGGACACAGATTTTGACATGTTGGCCCAGACCCATCCATCACACTGCATGAGTCTAACATTTGCTACTTTGTGGTAGTTAACACAGCGCACACGCAGACATCCCCTTCAGTATGTGTACGCTATGCACGAAGAGTGCTCCGTTGTGCACGAATAGTGCACCGCTGTGCACGAAGAGTGCACACTCATCGCTGCCACAGTTTGCCTGAAGCACACCGCCCGGCGGGCAGGCAACTCCAAAACCGCAGCTTCAAGCTATGCCGCTCTGCAGGGGGACGGCGGGACCGGCGCTTCAGGATCAGCACGGCTGGAGGCAGCTGGGAGGCGTCACGCCTGCGCCCGCCGCTGGTGGACACATCCAATCCAGGCGCACCCTCTGACACGGGCGAACACTCCGCGTGCTGTGAGAGGCCACGGAGGCGTCGGCCGGCGGCCTTTCTGACACGAGTGAGCACTCCGCGTGCTGTGAGAGGCCACGGAGGCGTCGGCCGGTGGCCTTTCTGACACGAGTGAACACTCCGCGTGCTGTGAGAGGCCACGGAGGCGTCGGCCGGCGGCCTTTCTGACACGAGTGAGCACTCCGCGTGCTGTGGGAGGCCACGGAGGCGTCGGCCGGTGTCCTTTCTGACACGCGTGAGAACTCCGCGTGCTGTGAGAGGCCACGGAGGCGTCGGTGGGCGGCCTTTCTGACACGAGTGAACACTCCGCGTGCTGTGAGAGGCCACGGAGGGTTCGCGGTTTCTGACACGAGTGAGCACTCCGCGTGCTGTGAGAGGCCACGGAAGCGTCGGCCGGCGGCCTTTCTGACACGAGTGAGCACTCCGCGTGCTGTGGGAGGCCACTGAAGCGTCGGCCGGTGGGCTTTCTGACACGAGTGAGCACTCCGCGTGCTGTGGGAGGCCACGGAGGCGTCGGCCGGTGGCCTTTCTGACACGAGTGAGCACTCCGCGTGCTGTGAGAGGCCACGGAGGCGTCGGCCGGTGGCCTTTCTGACACGAGTGAGCACTCCGCGTGTTGTGGGAGGCCACGGAGACGGCAACCGCCGCCCCCACCCGCACTTAATGAGGCGCTGCCAGACGTGACCTACGACTTTGTTTCCGCCACATCCGATTTCCATAACTTAATCAATCCGCGCAAAGCGGCGACCGGCTGCCACCGCCAATTACTCCAGCGCGGGGAAATGTGGGCGTGGTGTCGCGGATGCTGATCGGTGTGGCGAAGTGTCCGTGCCTAATACGGGGTGACTTATGCAGCTACACGGCTGACATGTGTCGGGCTGATCGCAGGGGCGGGCCGTACGCCGAAGGGCAGCTGTGTGGGCTTCGAGCGGTCACGGCATATCCGACGGCCGATGTATCGCCACCGGCACAGTCCAGGCGTCACGGTCAGGCGTCACGGTCAGGCGTCACGGCCGGGCATCGCAGTTGAGCTGCCGTATCAACACGCAATTGGAAGACGAAGAAGAAGAAGAGGAACCTTGGGCTCTTCTTCTTCTTCTTAGCGTAGTCATATAGCGTCGCCAACCTCTCACGCCGATTGGTCGCTGATGGACACGGTAAACGCCGTCGGCTGTGAGATTCAACATACAATTGGGCGTGTTACCAGGTCCCACCGATGTGTTGTTCCACATTAATCATTTCGGGAAAGCATGCTGAAGATGCATACAGTGGCATACCGAAGATGAAGGAGAAGCAATTCTCTCCCCCTCCTGAGGCGTAAGTGGCCGCATTTTGTCACGCCGGAACTCGGAAAATTGTGGTGGGCCCCGAAAAATCACGTTGTGAGTCCAAAGGATTGTGCTCGAACTACCAAACAAACCAGAACCCAACAAAAATAAATCCGGGGCCACGATAAATTAAGCAGGGATCTCGATAAATCAATCCAAGCCCGGATAATTTATCCGGGCCCACACAACTCGTGACGGGGCCCTAAAATGTCGCTGATATAAAAACAATCCGGGCTCCGAAAGAAAAATTCACAAAGGGTCCAACAAAATCGATCGGGCCCAGAAAATTATCGTCGAAGCTACGACGACCGGCGTCGGGACACGAACTCTCACTCCTGGGTCCTAAGCTCTCACTCCTGGGTCCGAAACTCTCACTCCTGGGTCAGAAACTCTCACTCCTGGGTCCGAAACTCTCACTCCTGGGTCCGAAACTCTCACTCCTGGGTCCGAAAGTCTCACTCCTGGGTCCGAAACTCTCACTCCTGGGTCCGAAAGTCTCACTCCTGGGTCCGAAAGTCTCACTCTCACTCCTGGGTCAGAAGGTCTCACTCCTGGGTCCGAAACTCTCACTCCTGGGTCCGAAAGTCTCACTCCTGGGTCCGAAACTCTCACTCCTGGGTCCGAAAGTCTCACTCCTGGGTCCGAAGAATCGCACCAGAGTCCCAAAAAATCGCACTGGGACAACATAAATACCCCAGTCCAGTCCAGGGGAGGGGGGATGAATTATCATCGGGACTCTAAAATATGAACAGCCGGATCTTAGATGCACACCGAAATCCCAAAATGTACAATGATCCAAAGTACGCACAACAGGGGGCCTCAATCACATGTCAGAGACCCTCAAAAGGCATCCGGGCCCTGAAGAACACACTGGAGCCGCAAAGACGACATGAGGGCCATAGAAAAAAACAGGCCAGAGCTCGTAAAAAGCGACATGCTCCTAAAAAGGCGTGGTGTAATACAAAATTTCACATGAAAGCGCTCAAAATCGCGCCCGTCCCTCAAAAAGTCCGTAGGTCCACAAAAAATGGCAAAGCCTTCTAAGAAGCGTTGAGGTCTCACAGGGTGTACCAGAGTTCTAACAAAATGTGCCAGTGTCCCAAAACACATCAGTAGACATAAAAAAGTAACAGCCAAAACATGAACACCGAAGACACCTTAGTTCGGTAGCCAATCTGGACGCATATTGAAGCAAAGGGATACCATATATCACAGCTTGGAGGAGAATCCTGATTTACTTTCGATCAGAAATGTGGGAAAAAGAAAATAATCTTTGAATTGAATGCATCGAGTTTAGCCACGCAAACAGCTATATGAAGTTCTCATTATGTCACGAGACCATGCTAATTCACGAAGTTGGAACATCTGACACTTTGCAGCGATTTATACAGGTGCAATTTAAACAGCGTGAGCTGACGCATCAAAGGATACAGGAAAAACCGTTTGGAGAGAGGAGAGGGATTTAAAACCTTAGAACCGATGCCGACACGTTGGCCCCTCCCCTGGAAAACTAAGTTAGCACAAAGCATTTGACACAAATTTTGCCATGGACCCTTGGGAAAAAATTGTGGTCGAAGTCCGGTTACATTTCAAATTGGGAGGTGTAACGGCGCCAGCCTCCAAATCTAGTTTCCCCTGACGCAAATCCTAGATGCGCAACTGGCCGAGTTGCTCATTAAAACGGAGTTGTTGCACGTGACAGGTGCAACTCACTTCACCGTACCCAGTCGGCTCCATTAGTCGTGACCGTGCATAAAGTGCGTCGTGAACCACCCAATAAACAAACCATGCCAGGTCGCCATGCATTGTCAGCTTAAGCGACTCCATGTTATCTCCACACTTCTCGATTCAGTTCACTGCTCGGTACCTCGGCACATTCGTGACATCCCAGACGGGCAGCGTGAGCGACATCCCCAGACGATGCGGACGTCATCCCGACGCAGCGTGGACGACATCTCCAGGCAGCGCAAGCGACGTCCGAGACACACGGCTTGGCAGACATCCCAGACACATAGCGTGACGACGTCCCAGACACACAGCGTAGCGACGTTCCAGACACATAACGTGGCGACGTCCCAGACACATAGAGCGTGACGACGTCCAACAGACACATAACGTGGCGACGTCCCAGACACATAGCGTGCTGTGGACAACATCCCAGACACACAGCGTGGCGATGTCCCAGACACAGTGGCATAACGTGGCGACGTCCCAGACGCATAGCATAGCGACTTCCCAGACACGTAGAGTGGACAACGTCCCATAATCATAGAGTGGACAACGTTCCATGCACATAGTGTGGACGACGTGCCAGACACATGGAGTGGACGACGTCCCAGACACATAGATTGGACGACGTCCCAGACACACAGCGTGGACAACGTCCCAGACACATAGAATGGACAACGCCCCAGATACATAGAGTGGACGACGTCCCAGACACATAGATTAGACGACGTCCCAGACACAGCGTGGCGACGTCCCAGACATATAGCGTGGACGACGTCCCAGACACACAGTGTGGCGACGTCCCAGACACATAGCGTAGCACCGTCCAAAACACACAACGTGCACGACGTCCCAGACACATAGATTGGACGACCTCCCAGACGCAGCGTGGACGACGTCCTAGACACATAGAGTGGCGACGTCCCAGATACACAGCGTGGCGACGTCCCAGATACGCAGCCTGGACAAGGCAGCCAGTATCACCCCGGCTAGCCGAGCCGGGAGCCAGATGATGAATGTCTCTGGTGACGGGACCATGTCGCCGCATAATTGGAAACCATTCCCGCTGCACATCCAGAGCCGCGTGATCAAAATCCCGAGGGCCTGGTGAATGGGAACAGCAGTATGGTGGGAGTCCGGTCTGCTCTGTAAGCTCTGTGGAATGCGGATTAACCCGGGTGAGCAAGCTGAAGATGTATCAGACTTCGGCGACACTCTTCAGCCCACTGTTGGCTGGCTACATACGTATTGCACAAGCTACTAACAAGAAAACACTAGATAGCATATATTATTATATCTTATTAATATCTTTGTCGCCGGCAGCTTCGTTGCTTAGGTTTTGCTTATGCGTTTCCTCACCATTCCCCTGCATGAGCCAGCCATTGTTCTGAAGACGAACAATAAGATCCCTGTCAAAATTAGCATGGAACGACGATAAACTATGCAGAAAGACTTCCTTTACCCTAAAGAAGTAGACGTATGTTGGTCTACTTCGCCTAAGGGCCTCGCTCGAATGGGTTCTTACCAAGTCTAGTGGAGAGGGGAGGGAAGGTGACACAGTGGGTACTAAAGCTCAGCTCCTGTGTCTTATCAAGATGTAGAGGGGGGAGGTGACATAGTGTGGTCTACACCAACTCCTGTGCATCACCGTGCATAGCTTCGTGACCACCAGCTACGTGTCGTGACCACCAGCCACGTGTCGTGACCACCAGCCACGTGTCGTGACCACCAGCCACGTGTCGTGACCACCAGTCACGTGTCGTGACCACCAGTCACGTGTCGTGACCACCAGTCACGTGTCGTGACCACCAGTCACGTGTCGTGACCACCAGTCACGTGCCGTGACCACCAGTCACATGTCGTGACCACCAGCCACGTGTCGTGACCACCGTGACCACCAGTCACGTGTCGTGACCACCAGTCACGTGTCGTGACCACCAGTCACGTGCCGTGACCACCAGTCACGTGTCGTGACCACCAGCCACGTGTCGTGACCACCAGCCACGTGTCGTGACAGCCAGTCACGTGTCGGACGGCGACTGTCAACCACGCGCCAGCTGTCAAAGCCGCCCCCGTCGGCCGGCCACAACCAGGCCGGACATTTACCGGGGGGTCACGGGCGCCGGCGGCCGCACTGTCACGTGACATTAACCCGCGGCAGAGGTGTCACGTGACACTAACTGGCGGCAGGAGTGTCACGTGACACGGCGGGTTTGTCGCCGCACTGTACAGCCGAGGCCGGCCGTCAGATCAGGCGGTGGCACTCGGCTGAGGCGGCTGTCGCAGAGACCGGCCGCCGCGTCACGTGTCAGGGAGACGGGGGCGACGTGTGGCGACGGCGACGGACGCCGACCCGGGGCCGGACGCTGGTCTGGTCACGCACACATACACATGTGCACGCACGTGTACGCACACAGGCACACAGACCTACACGCACATGGGCGCTACATAACCAATAGCAGTTGATGCGCCCTTAGGCCCAAGTAATCAATCAATCAATCAGACCTAGACGCACATGCACGCAAACTCTCACACGCACATGCACAGACACGCACAAGCACACACATGCACACACACACACGCATATACCCACGCACACACACGTACACATGCACATGCACATGCACACAAACACGCAAAAGCATACAAACACCCAAAAGCACACACACACGCACTCACGCCCATACACACTATACAAAGCCGCAACACGTGTCCACATGTCATGTCGGGATC
The DNA here is from genome assembly GCA_034440575.1 of Imbricaverruca yamaguchii. Classification (NCBI taxonomy): domain Eukaryota; kingdom Metazoa; phylum Arthropoda; class Thecostraca; family Neoverrucidae; genus Imbricaverruca; species Imbricaverruca yamaguchii. The sequence continues at coordinate 642,865 of JAOTOL010001515.1, forward strand.
CGGTGTCGGCTATGCGCCTCTCCACAGGACTCCGACAGGTGCCCTGTTGTCGAGCCCAGTATGTCATGGCGTCCATTACGAATGTCGTGTCCGTGCATCCTTTCAGCCAGCTGGTTCCGAACACAACTGATGATCTGGTGCGGGATATCTATAACAAAGGACTATTTCATGTTTGGTATATTATCATAGCAATCTAGTATAACGCCCCAATGCTGTTCACCTATATTTTAGCCAGAATATATGGGGCATAGTTTAGCATAATCCACCAGAATTGCAAAAGTTGTTTTACGTTTTAATAAGTTTTGTCAATCAAAAATAAGGACCTTGTTCTAGACCACCTCACAATCGAAAGATTGTGAGCTCGAGTCTCACCTGTCGCTACTCTTCGCCCACGACCAATCGGCGTGGGAGATTGGCGACGCTCCATGATTCAACGGTCGACACGTCGTAAAAGCCAGTAACCACCAAGTACACCCTTGAGACATCTCACTATTTCTGTCCGGTATATGCAGTATTCCTAGACGCTGGCTGGACCCTGGAAATGCACACGTTTCAGTTGGTGAACAAAATAACACAAAAGAGATGCTGGGAGTTGGGTAATATAGCACAAAAAGAGTGCTAAGTTATGTCATAACCTAATTGAACAAAGCATAACCTTCCTTCAAAGAAAGCAAATTACAAAAAAATTCCCAGAACTAAGAAATTGTTTGGAAGTTCGAAACTTTTGAAAACATCCAACAATGTTTGTACTAAAATATTCTAAATTTAAAGAAACCTAACGCAGCCGAACCTAACCTAGCCTAACCTGCTTGTGGAAAAGGAAAATATGATAAAATGAGCTTCCAAATTAATAGAAATCCAAGTTCATAATACAACTAATCAAATGCTTAATCAATCGGTCTTATTCCTTAGTAGCATTGTCCTACCAAAATTCGGCAGGTTTATCGACCTTTTGAGACCCCAATAATATGCCGGCGGGTATGAGGCCTATACTCAAGGATTACAGGCAGGCAGGCAGGAACAGAAGGTGTAGTGACGTGCCCAGTCAAGGTGACACTGATGTGTCCTCCACCAGGACATCGCTAATGAAGGTATCTTGGACACAGCCTTTACAAAGTCGGCCGGGACCCGCCGCCTCCGTAACCACTCGGCACCCGTCCGTCGGTGGATCCGTTGGCACCCTCAGTCACGCTCCAGTGGAGCTGCACGTGGGCCTTCGTCCCGGGGGGCACCTCCCGGAGCGCGGACATCGATCCCGGGTGGTGGGTGAGTGGTCAGATCCGAATAGAAGCGCGGCATTGTTTGTACCGAGGTGGTAACCGATGCTGGCCGAAGTATGGATGCGTGGTAGGACGAAAGACGGCAGGGCGTGGGACCGGATGACAGAACGTGGGGCCGGATGGTAAGACGTGGGACCGGATGGTAGGACGTGGGATTGGATAGTAGAACGTGGGACTGGATGGTAAGACTTCGGACTAGATGGTGGCATGGCACGGACGCTCTGTTGGTGGTCTTCATCGGTCTCTTCACAGCACGGCTCGATTGGCGTCTGTCCTGCTTTCTCTCTCTCTCTCTCTCTCTCTCTCTCTCTCTCTCTCTCTCTCTCTCTCTCTTTCTCTCTCTCTCTCTCTCTCTCTCTCTCTCTCTCTCTCTCTCTCTCTCTCTTGTCAGCCCACGTCTTCTTTAGGCCTTCAGGGCTTTACCAAAAATATTTTGTGCTTTAATTTCTCCTCTACAATATATCTGCCTCTACGATTTATGGGGCCCTCAAGTCGGTCACCGGTGCTCCCCATGGTGCTCACCAGGAGATGGTTGCCCCTCCACCCCTTGGATTTGTCGCTGGTTTTTAACAGCATGGACCCTTCCTTGAGCTTAGAGGCCCTTCACACACACCGGGAACCCACGGCTCAGTTGGTGATCTGCACTGATCTCTCCACAGTGCGACTTGGTTGGTGAACGGCACCAGTCTCTCCACAGCACGGATACTGTTGGCTTTCTGCACAGATGCAAATATATCTCTGCCGCTGCCATCTTTATGTTGCGGTGCATTTCCACGAATATCTGTCGGTATCGTGTTTGTTCTTATGCATGCAGTATGCTACTTTTCAAGGCAAATTTTTTTAAGCAATGTAACATCGGGAGAAGTAAAAATTGCAGTGCATAGTTTTTTTTAGTATGTCGTGAATGTATTTTGTGTTATCGAAGTTATCAAAGCATGGATTGCTTTGTCGCAATAATTCCGCGCATTCCGCCGTGTGTGACGTTGCATATTCCGTGAAAGTCAGCCGCGGAGTGTTCTGGCAAGCTACTCGCCGGATATTAATTACGTCAGCCATTTGTGTCGCTATTTATAAACTTCCGAACTTAGCTTAGATAAATTTAAGTCTTCGCTTCTGTTGCCATAAGCACCCATATATAAATTGTTGTGCAACTCAGCCCAATCTTGTTGCCTTCACAAAATTGCCTGCGAGCACTCCGTATCCATCGTGGACCGATCGCCATGTCCCACGTGCGTCGCCGTCTTGCACGAAGCCACATAGGACAGAGCATGGACGGTTTGTTACAACAGTCTGTGCGTACCTTGCGGAATGCACAAAATCCTGGCGCGGATTTCATTCGGAATGAACATTAAACAAAGAACGGCATGTGACGCCAGAATCTGCAACGAACGGAATGTCATAAAAAGGCCACCCAACATCATGCATGAAATATCCATCCAGTGCGCATTTGGAAGGGATTGGGACGGCTGATATGAACATGAATTGGAATGATCTTGACAGTTGCAATTCATGCTATCGTTCAGGCTGTTGTCAACTCTTCGTATCACCAGTGCGTTTACACCAGTCGCCCAGCTCCTAACACCAATATCCCAATTGCCGTGGTGCTGTTGGGACGGCCTCCCTTCCGTGGTAACGCCGGACCAGAATGTCACCATCGAACACGTTGCCCACGCCAGTCGACGCGCGTCGCCGAGAGTGCGCCGCGATCATCACACACGCACAACAGCGCGCCGCGATCGTCACACACACATACACCGGCGTGTCGTCAACACACGTGACAGCCGAGACGTACGGTCCGTCACCGCCGGCACCGGCGCTCTCCGTGCCGTCTGCTCTCCAATTTAGACGCGTCGGCGGCGTCTCCCACGACAGGGACGGCGGTGCGCGCGGCGGCCGGCCGCCTGTCGGCTCGTTACCGGCGCGTACGCCACGCAAGCGGCTGACGGCGGGGCCGTGCGTGCCATCGGAGTGGGAGTTCACACCGCGGCTGGCGTCCCCCCACCGGGGGGGGGGGGGCGTCCTGCTGGCACCGCGGCCGCGGCGCCTTAATTAACGCCCACTCGCGCCGCCATCATCTGCATACCGGCCACAAAGAGCAATTTCGCACATTGTTCCGCCGGCGCAGTTTTCGGCCAGACGTTGCCGCGCCCACGGTCGTGAATGATAGCACATTGTCCGGTGACGTCATCGCGCGTCAGCCGCTCCGGTCGAAAGTGTTCGTGCGCGTCGTGGCCGGACTTCACGCTGCCCCAGGCGCCAGTGTCGGTCGCGACCTCGTCACGCTGCCGGTTGTTTCTGGTGATGGTGGCCAGAAGTGATCATGCGTGCCACCCGGCCATCTTCTCCGACACCCCGGTCGGCGGAATTCCAATGTTTTGAGAGTGCGATATTTCATGAAGCGAATGAGATGCAACGAAGGAACCATGACACCCAATGTTCTGATATCATTATTTAAAAATAAGCTTAGAGAACCTGCTCGCAACATATCAATCTGGCCATTGACTTCGTCATTTCCTGAGTCTGCCCACCTGCACCTGCACCTGCAGCGGATCGGCACGGCTCGTGGGAGGCGCCATGTTTTCTGCCGCTGCTGTGGCACGCGGACCGGACGAGCATCATTTCCGGTCCTCTTCGACCTGCCAGCGTTGGCCACCGTCGGCTTTCTTTGTTGCAGCAGAGCTCTCCCCGGTGTTGTACCCCCTCCGGTGTTGTACAGCCCGGTGTTATACCCCCTCCGGTGTTGTACCCCCTCCGGTGTTATACCCCCTCCGGTGCTGTACCCCCTCCGGTGTTGTACCATACTCCGGTGCTGTACTCCCCCCCCCCCTTCCGGTGCTGTGACTCCTACGCTTTAGCTACGACGCTGTAGCCCCGGCGCTGTAGCCCCGGCACTGAAGCACCAGTGCTGTAGTCCCGGCACTGAAGCACCAGTGATGTAGCCCCGGCGCTCTAGCCCCGGCACTGAAGCACCAGTGATGTAGCCCCGGTGCTGAAGCACCAGTGATGTAGCCCCGGTGCTGAAGCTCAGGTGCTGCGGTCCTGGTGCTGTGGCCCCGGTGCTGATTTTAGTTGGCATTACGACCATCATCGTATTGTTCAATCCACATATGTGCAGTGCCGCACTTTCATCGTAAACATGCAGCTAATTGCGTAGGTACAGCTGGACTCCCAAGGCAATGATGAAGTCAATGGCCAGATTGATGTGCTGCGATCAGTTGGTCCAAGTTTATTTATTTTTAAATAATGAGAACGGAACATTGGGCGCCATGGTTCCTTCATTGTATCTCCATTCAATTCATGACATTTCTCATTCTGAAAGCCTTGCGATCTCTGTTGCTATATAGGGGCTGTTGTGTGCAATTTAGACAGCATGCCAGCCACAAAACATTGGAGTTGCTGTTGCTATATGGGGTGGTAGTGTCTATTTTTAGAGAACAAGCTCACCACAAAACATTTTGATTACTGTTGCCAGAAGGGGTGGTGTTGTGTACTTTAGAGGGCGTGCTAACGACGAAACTTTCGCAGAAGTTTCGTCACAGATTGGCCTGGTGGAATTCGCATGTTGTTCAGAGATGAATGCTGAAGCCATATTTTTTGCATCTTGCGTAATAACATGCACGTAGTCCACTGCATTACAAATTCCCTCCTTTGCAAGGTGGTAGGAGTGTTTGTCCCAGTAATACATGGGGCACAGAAAAGCCTCGGACAGATGGGACGGACGAACACTGGATAGGGTATGGAAAAGCTTAGCCAACACCACACACTTTTGCTTATTAATTCAACCGGCTAAATCCATTCAAAGCTCAGTGCGACCCCATGCGTAACATATGCTTAAGTAACATGGATAAGAAATGGCATTGACAATTCTCAGTAAGAATCGTTGTCTGTAAATCTACATTCTCATCACCGCAAAAAGAAGAACATGAGCTCAAAGTGGTTCTCTTCGGCCCCAAACTCTTCCAGACCCCAGCCCCTCCCCCGCCTCCAAGCAACACCACGGTCGTCCCACCACCACCGCTGTTGTATCCGGTCTCAGCCCCCAGCCTACCTCCCAGCCCCCAGCCTACCTCCCAGCCCCCAGCCCACTCTCCCAGCCCCCAGCCTACTTCTCTCAGCCCCCAGCCTACTCCGCCCCAGCCTACCCCAGCCCCACCTCCCCCCAGTCTACCTCCTAGCCCCAGCCTACCTCCCAGCCCCCAGCCTACCTCCCAGCCCCCAGCCTACCTCCCAGCCCCCAGCCTACCTCTCCCAACCCCCAGCCCACTCTCCACACGACACGATCGTGCTGCCACCACAGCTGTGGTGCCCTGTGTCTGGGAGGAAGTGACCATAACGTATTTAGATCAGACATAAAGACATAAAGACATAAAAGATCAGTGCAATATGAGCCACAAGGGCCCTTTCTTGACTGCACTGTGCACACTCAACCAGTTGCCCACCAAATCTGTCGATCAGCCCTCCCTGTAATACTGAAAAGCAAGCTCTCAACTATGAGCCACAAGGGCCTTTCTTGACTGCACTGTGTACACTCAACCAGTTGCCCACCAAATCTGTCGATCAGCCCTCCCTGTAATACTGAAAAGCAAGCTCTCTATTCTTATAATGATTGTCTATGCTACTTTTAAAGACGTTCAATGTGCTGCTACTTACAATAGTTTCTGGCAGCTGGTTTCAGTGCTCTACTACTCTGTTGGTGAAGAAAGACTGTTTTAACCTTGTTCTGCTGTGGTTAATTTTAATTTTGATTTGATGACCTCTAATTGCATCATTTCTGTTGAATTCAAACATTTCCCCAAGATATCCCCTCTCCAGACCATGGACAAGTTTAAAGATCTCGATGAGATCTCCTCTCAGCCTTCCATATCTAAGTGAAAACATATTCAATTTCTTCAATCTTTCCTCATATGTCAGGTTGCTTATACCATTAACCATTTTTGTAGCCCTCTTTTGTACTCTCTCTAAAAGCCAACAATCTTTTCATGGCTAGGAGACCAAGCTTGGATGCAGTATTCCAAATATGGCCTGACATATGCACAGTAAAGCTTCCTGATGACTTCCTCACTTCTGTATGATACATTCCTATTTATTGCCCCAAGCATTCTCAGTGCCTTCTTCCTGGCTTCCTTGGTCTGTTCTGATGCCCCCAATTTTGTGCTTGAATAACATCTAAATTATTCTCCTGTTGAGTCACTGATAGCACTTGGCCACCCATCAAGTATGGAGCCTTCATATGCTGCTTACCCACATGCATGATTTTGCACTTATCGAAATTAAATTTCATTTGCCATTCTTCGGAACACTTCACATGTTCCTCTAAGTCTTTTTCAGGTTGATGTAGCATATCTTGGCTTTAGTAAGGTCTTTGACAAGGTACCCCATACACGATTAATGATACAGCTTCAGGCCCATGGTATTGCAGATAGCATCTTAAAATGGACAGAGTTGTGGCTTTCAGATAGACAACAAAGAGTGATGCTAAATGGTACGAAGTCATCATGGCAAAATGTTCTTAGTGGAGTCCCCCAGGGGTCAGTACTGGGGCCACTACTGTTCATTATATATGTAAATAACATTGAAAGTGGCCTAAGCAGTAAGGTTTTGAAATTTGCGGATGGTTTGAAGATCTTTAGGGCAATAACAAGTCAAAATGAGCATATCTCGCTGAAAAAGACTTAGACGAACTTGTGAAGTGGTCCGACGAATGACAAATTAAATTTAAATTCGATAAGTGCAAAATCATGCATGTAGGTAAGCAACATATGAAGGCTTCATACTTGATGGGTGGCCAAGTGCTATCAGTGACTCAACAGGAAAAGGATTTAGGTGTTATTCTAAACACAAAATTGGGGGCATCGGAACAGACCAAGGAAGCCAGGAAGAAGGCACTGAGAGTGCTTGGGGCAATAAACAGGAATGCATCTTACAGAAGTGAGGAAGTCATCAGGAAGCTTTACTGTGCATATGTCAGGCCACATTTGGAATACTGCATCCAAGCTTGGCCTCCTAGCTATGAAAAAGATTGTTGGCTTTTAGAGAGAGTACAAAAGAGGGCTACAAAAATGGTTAATGGTATAAGCAACCTGGCATATGAGGAAAGATTGAAGAAGTTGAATATGTAGAACACTGTAATTCAAGGTAGTAGAACACTGGAACTAGCTGCCAGAAACCATTGTAAGTAGTAGCACATTGAACGTCTTTAAAAACAGCATAGACAATCGTTATAAGAATAGAGGGCTTGCTTTTCAGTATTACATGGAGGGCTGATCGACGGATTTGGTGGGCAACTGGTTGTGTGTACAGAGTGCATCCAAGAAAGGTCCTTGTGGCTTATAGTTGCACTAATATTTTATGTCTTCATGCCTTATATCTGTCGTGTCCGGCCCCCACCTCTCCCAGTCCACAGCCTACCCTCCACACAACACTGATCGTCTCGCCACTACTGCTGTGGTGTCCGGCCCCCACCTCTCCCAGTCCACAGCCCGCCCTCCACACAACACTGATCGTCTCGCCACTACTGCTGTGGTGTCCGGCCCCACCTCTCAGTCCACAGCCACCACCTCTCCCAGTCCACAGCCCGCCCTCCACACAACACTGATCGTCTCGCCACTACTGCTGTGGTGTCCGGCCCCCACCTCTCCCAGTCCACAGCCTACCCTCCACACAACACTGATCGTCTCGCCACTACTGCTGTGGTGTCCGGCCCCCACCTCTCCCAGTCCACAGCCTACCCTCCACACAACAACAATCCCCCCCCTACACTTCTTGTGTCCCCCCCCCCCTCCCAGTCCACAGCCTACCCTCCACACAACACTGATCGTCTCGCCACTACTGCTGTGGTGTCCGGCCCCCACCTCTCCCAGTCCACAGCCTACCCTCCACACAACACTGATCGTCTCGCCACTACTGCTGTGGTGTCCGGCCCCCACCTCTCCCAGTCCACAGCCTACCCTCCACACAACACTGATCGTCTCGCCACTACTGCTGTGGTGTCCGGCCCCCCCTCTCCCAGTCCACACCCCCCCCCCCACAAAACAAATAATCTTTTCCCTACTACTGCTGTGGTGTCCGGCCCCACCTCTCCCAGTCCACAGCCTACCCTCCACACAACACTGATCTCTCACACTGCTGTGGTGTCCGGCCCCACCTCTCCCAGTCCACAGCCCACCCTCCACACAACACTGATGTCTCGCCACTACTGCTGTGGTGTCCGGCCCCACCTCTCCCAGTCCACACAGCCTACCCTCCACACAACACTGATCGTCTCGCCACTACTGCTGTGGTGTCCGGCCCCACCTCTCCCAGTCCACAGCCCACCCTCCACACAAAACTGATCGTCTCGCCACTACTGCTGTGGTGTCCGGCCCCCCCCCTCCCCAGTCCACAGCCTACCCTCCACACAACACTGATCGTCTCGCCACTACTGCTGTGGTGTCCGGCCCCACCTCTCCCAGTCCACAGCCTACCCTCCACACAACACTGATCGTCTCGCTCGCCACTACTGCTGTGGTGTCCGGCCCCCACCTCTCCCAGTCCACAGCCTACCCTCCACACAACACTGATCGTCTCGCCACTACTGCTGTGGTGTCCGGCCCCACCTCTCCCAGTCCACAGCCTACCCTCCACACAACACTGATCGTCTCGCCACTACTGCTGTGGTGTCCGGCCCCCACCCTCCGTCCACAGCCTTCCACAGCCTACCCTCCACACAACACTGATCGTCTCGCCACTACTGCTGTGGTGTCCGGCCCCCACCTCTCCCAGTCCACAGCCTACCCTCCACACAACACTGATCGTCTCGCCACTACTGCTGTGGTGTCCGGCCCCACCTCTCCCAGTCCACAGCCCGCCCTCCACACAACACTGATCGTCTCGCCACTACTGCTGTGGTGTCCGGCCCCCACCTCTCCCAGTCCACAGCCTACCCTCCACACAACACTGATCGTCTCGCCACTACTGCTGTGGTGTCCGGCCCCACCTCTCCCAGTCCACAGCCTACCCTCCACACAACACTGATCGTCTCGCCACTACTGCTGTGGTGTCCGGCCCCCACCTCTCCCAGTCCACAGCCCGCCCTCCACACAACACTGATCGTTTCGTCACTACTGCTGTGGTGTCCGGCCCCCACCTCTCCCAGTCCACAGCCCGCCCTCCACACAACACTGATCGTCTTGCCACTACTGCTGTGCTGTCTTGCACCAGTGATGGCCTTCATCCACCGGACATATATATAGCACAGGCTTGCAGCAGTTATTGCAAAGACAGTCGAGACACCTCACGGTATATCACAATTAGCCAATGGTAATCAGCTAGTCATTTATCGTGTAGTGCTCGCTTACTAGGTAACTCGTCGGCAGCAAATGAAAACTTACGGCAACACTACTAGTGCCTTCTACTCTGACGGGTGGCAACACTACTAGTGCCTACTATGCCGGCAGGTGACAACACTCCTGGTGCTTACTACGCTGGCAAGTTGCAACAATAATGGTGTTTACTACTCTGGCAGGTGGCAACACTATTGGTGTCTACTAATCTGGCAGGTGACAACACTACTAGTACCTACTACTCTGGCAGGCGGCAACACTACTAGTGCTTATTACTCTGGCAGGTGGCAACACTACTGGTACCTACTACTCCGGCACGTGCATACTCGATCTGACTTAATGATAATATATCAACATAGTGCATCCCATTTGGGGGACTTGTTCCGGTTTGCTTGCCACATTGTGTCTTTAAATATTCTACATCACCTTGTTGGCTCTTGCGTTGTCAGTGCCCTACCTGGTAAATATGTGCACGGATGCATCTCAGCCCGCTGGGCGTGCCGGCCACATACGCCGGCCTCGTGCGCCGGCCTCGTGCGCCGGCCGGGATGGTGTTGGTGATGGTGTGCAGGCTGCAGACAGCGCCAGCCGCCCCTTGTCCAGCCGACATGATGCTTGGGGCGCATATCGCAGACGGAGCCTGGTGCGAGGCTATGTGGTGGGCAATTGAAATTGGTCCTGGTGATAAGATGGATGTGCACTATTTTCCAGTTTTTTTTTCTGGACAACGATATCATTTTTTACACCCATACTTTGCATAAACTGGAGAAAGGTAATAAAGTTTTTTTTTTGCTACCGTTACGCTGTTAATGCTCACATAAGGCTATATTCAGTGGCCGTGCGTGCAAGTGTTGGGGTGTAGCTCCGGGCTTTATTCAAGGCCTCCAATAACTAATCAAACACCGCAATTTCGGCAAGTTGTAGATGTGGACACAATTAGTGATGCGGCTTTGATGAAGACCGTACTGAGGCGGCATAAACTGTTCTACAAAGCCCATTTCATTGAAGTTGATAGTATTGCGTTGGCACCGGATAGATAGGTTAGATGAAAAATGTACAATTGAAGTAAACATAGGGCTATGCAGACACCACAATCCCTAGAGGTTGGGCAAACTATTGGTGCAATTGTCATGGTAAGATGGCGCCACCATCGTGCGGACGGCAACACAGTCGTTGGTAGTTCGCATCCCTGAAAGCGTTCGCACAGCGGTGAGCTTCGACATGAATAAGGGCTCAGCATGCCGCGAGCCGCGGTGATGAGCGACACGTAAAACATAAACTAATCGTCACGTGGTGCAGGAGGTAACAAGACCTATCGCAGGATGCAATTAACGGTAATGAGGCGAAAAGTAAGTTATTCAAGGACGCGGAGAATAATGATTTCGGCGCGAAATGGCCTGGGAGGCCGAAGCGCCAAATTTACAGAACGAAATGAACAGTGATTCATAAAAATGAACCATCCTGCTTATAGTGATAGCCTTATGTTTCGATAGAAGTCTGTCTTGGTGGTACTTTGGTCCTTTTACGACGCATCTGACTGCTGGGTCGTATATCGTTGCCACCCTCTCACGCCGGTTGGTCGCGGAGGAACAAAAAATTCCGCCGGTTGTGAAATTCGACCTCACGTGTATGCCATGTGACGAGATCGCAGCAAACTACTGGAACAATGCGGAAGGTTGAAAAATCTTGGAGCATCTCAGTCACTTCTGGTGCAAAAGTAAACAGCAAAGCAACAAAAAAAAACGAACCAAGAACGTATGAGGATGAGACAAGGGTGATAATGTAATGTTTGTCAGCGATGCACGTGCGCCACGCATCTTTAGAACTTCCCAACATAGAGTTCATAGCGTAGCACGGCAAATATCGATCTATAAATTCGCCGACTTAAGCCTCTAGCCAAATAAAAATTGAAAAGAAATAAAACATTTTCCCCGATATCGTATTTTTTTCACTTTCATATGAAGAGCGTAGTTTTTTTACCCTAGAAACATAAATAAAAAGTGGTTATCGACTTGGAAAGACGAATGAAATGCGGTGAATGCGGGCGCTGCGCTCACCGGACCGGCGCGCGCGCTGCCGCTGCCTCGCGATACGCCTGCCGGGGGAGGGGGAGGGGAAGGGGGAGCCGAGCGTGGGATGTCAACAAAGGAGACGCGCGTCCCGGGAGGATGATATGGGAGACGTTACGCCACCTCCCCTGGCCCCGAAGTGAGTAGAAATGTCCTGGAAAAAAGACTATGTGACGGTAAGAGATGAGAATGGGGTTAAAGTAAAGAAGCAGAAACGTTTGTTTTAGGTAATTTGCAGGAAATTTACCAACTTCATAAAGAGAACGGTAGCAACCCGCGCATTGGGTTTTCGAAGTTCGCCAGCCTCCGCCCCAAACACTGTGTCCTGTTGGGAAGCAACGGCACTCATACGGTTTGTGTATGTTGCTATCACCAGAACGTGAAGCTAATGTTAGCGTCTCTGGGCTTAAAAGACATTACCTACAAGGACCTGTTGAAGCACGCGGTTTGTGATGTCGGGAGGGAAGCCTGTATGCTGCAAAGTGTGAAACTGTCCAGGTCAGGACGGTGTCAGGTCATATTTGATCGACACTTTAAATGCGCAGGCAGGGGAAATCTCAGACTTGGTGGACGAAGTCAGATTTAGTCAGTGGCTAAGCACGGATCGTTGCACTTGATCGAAATTGTTCTTCCTATGGACGAGTTTCTTGACAAACTGTCTGACGCCATTGTGACACTTACTCGGCATCATTTCACGAGTCAGCATCAAAGCAAATATTTCGACGATCTAAAAGCAGCTACCTGAGCATGAAGCACTGATCATATTGTATTTTTCAGAAAACTACACTTTTGTAGTTCAAGACGAAATTCAGTCATATCACCGGAACGCACCACAGTGTACCGTTCATCCGTTTGTTGTTTATTGGCGAGAGGCTGGAAAGATTGAATGCCACAGTTTTTGCGTGTTATCAAACGAACTGAAGCATGACACCGTCGCTGTGCACACATTCTTGCAGCACATTGTACCGAGAGTGAAAGGCATAGTCCCGAACTTGAAAAAGATTCATTATTTTTGGATGGGTCAGCTGCTCAGTACAAGAATAAGTTTAATTTCGTGAATGTGAGTTTTGTGATGAGGATTTCGGAGTCCAGTGCGATTGGTTTTTTTTGCAACGTCGCATGGGAAAATTCGTGCGACGGTGTTGGGGGTACACTGAAAGGGTTGGCTAGCGCCAGTCTTTCGCGGACACACTCGGACCACATTCTACTGCGGAAAAGCTATGTAAAGTGCTACAGGACAAGGGTAATTTGCATACCGAGTGCTGCTTTGTAGGAAAGAAGAGGTTAGTCGTACACGGCATGAGCTTGGCGATAGACTGTCATGGCAAAAACTGTCAAGGGACTCTAAAAATACACAGGGTAACTCCAGTGAAGGCAAACATTGTCGTTGTGCGATAACTTGCCATAAGTGAAGGAAGAGAGGTGATGGTGGCCTGATTTGCTACAGGATTTAGGTTGAATGGTTAGCGTGACCTACATCAGCAGCTGATTTCCGTTTGTTTATGTGCAAATTACAATGTGAAGTGAGCTAATGTTAAGTTATGCATTTTGTACCTCTGATAAGGCTCATTGTACCATCTCGTTAGCATTCGCAAATGTACATGTACTTTCCGGCTTGTTATTTGTGTGAATAATAAATGAAGTGCTAAAACGTCCTGCCTGGGTGTTTATAAATAATCTGCATAGTGTCCTCTCAATCCCACGGGGTCGCGGACGACAGCCGCCAGCACCCCTATCCCCGTTGGCAGCAGCTGGCCGCGGCCGTTGCTGAACGACGCCGTATTGGGTAAAATGAGGCCGGGCGGTTGGTGTTTGAAATTAGGTTTAAAATATTTATAAGCCGATAACCACTTTTTTATTGATGAAATATAGGTAATAATGAACGCTCTTTTCATTAAAAAATATCAAAATCACAATATCGAAGGGAAAAATTGCTCAAGAGAACTTGGCATTTTTTGAAGTGTTATATTTGACATATATTTAATTGCTATGGTTTCGATAGTGATAAACATTCATTCTGCATGGGATTGCAATCATTTTGATGTACAAACTCACCTACTTATCATTCAATGTAGCAGGGAAAATCCTGCCAAACAAAGCCATGTATGCATCGAATGTAAAATGTCGCAGGCTGTAGCTCGAAAACCGGAAGTCGGAGAGGCCTGAAAATGTCACGGCGTGTTTAGGGCTGCTGATAACCTATAGACCCATTTTCATCAAAATCTGAGATGTGGGGGGTGCAAAATCGAAATTTTATTTGTCGATCTGTCGTGGAACGCCCCGACTGCATCGCCGACTGTCAGAGGTTGCCGCTAGGGGCGCCGAGTGACGGAGGTCGCCGCTAGGGGCGCCGAGTGACGGAAGTCGCCGCTAGGGGCGCCGAGTGACGGAGGTCGCCGCTAGGGGCGCCGAGTGACGGAGGTCGCCGCTAGGGGCGCTGACTGACGGAGGTCGCCGCTAGGGGCGCCCACGTGCGCCGCGCCACGGCCGAGCGCCAGCTTATCCCACGGCCAGGGTCGGCGACCGCGCGACCCGACACCAGCAGAGGCACACCCAGGCCAACGTGCAGGTAGCACGGTTCGCCGAGTAGGCTCTTTCGCCGCAGGCACTGAGTGAAGGAGCCTGCGAGTGTACAGCCAGCTACTGCCTCTCTCCGCTGCTGCCACGGCGGTCGCTGGAGGTGCGGAAGGCGTTCTGGTCGGCACCAGAGGCGGCTTCAGCACTGCTGTTGGGCAGTGGCGTGCTCAGGGTAACGTCTTCGCTCACGGGCCGTCGTAGGCCCTCTGGAGATCTGAAGACTCTGGTTGGAGTCCCCTGCTTCATTCTCAGTTTCAACGTACCCTGGTCTGGCCACCCTGCGAAAATTTCACTTTTTCTCCTATTCTGTCTGGGTGCGTACATGGTATGCTCGTTATGCTGGGTCAGGTTTTCCGAAATGCACACATTGTTGAGGTCTTCACTGCAAGAGTGATCTCCTGCTGCCCTCGCACCACGAAATTCTCGAAGCGATCCGTAGAAGACATGGGGCTTCCTAAATGTCGCACATCTTTCTAGGATCATTCTTGTTTCCGTCTTTTGGCTTCAGGAACCGATGTGAAATCTTACAATTTTGTTCCTGAATGTGTGCTCACATGATTTGATTTTGTACAGCTGAAGGATGATCTTGTGTGTGTTCTCATGCGTAGTGTCAGTAATTTCGCTATGCTTACACATGATTTTGGAGAATACTGCTCGATTTCGTTCAGTTATTCAGTGCTCTTTTGCAATTCACCGCGAAGTGCTTGCATTTCGACACCCTTCTGGCCAATGCTTCCGCTACCACTTTAATTACAATTGGCTCTAGTAGCTTCGAAGTGATGCCGGCGGCCCCTTCATTATCCTCAAAACGAGCCACGAGGGTGTCCTTGAGTTCGCTGACTTGCACCGTGATGACACAGTCAGTGAATAATGCAGCTCGTCGTTCACCACCGCCGCCGCATTCACACCAGTAGGTTCGCTGCTTTGACGCTCCTTTCACCTGGCGAACGCTCGCTGCGACTCGTATTGCAGACAGGCGCGCACGGCCTGCGACACGACCCTACGCGACTCGACCCGACCCGACCCGACCCGACCCGACCCGACCCGACCCGACCCGACCCGACCCGACCCGACCCGACCCGACCCGACCCGAACGACCCGACCCGACCCGACCCGACCCGACCCGACCCGACCCGACCCGACCCGACCCGACCCGACCCGACCCGACCCGACCCGACCCGACCCGACCCGACCCGACCCGACCCGACCCGACCCCGACCCGACCCGACCCGACCGACCCGACCCGACCCGACCCGACCCGACCCGACCCGACCCGACCCGACCCGACCCGACCCGACCCGACCCGACCCGACCCGACCCGACCCGACCCGACCCGACCCGACCCGACCCGACCCGACCCGACCCGACCCGACCCGACCCGACCCGACCCGACCCGACCCGACCCGACCCGACCCGACCCGACCCGACCCGACCCGACCCGACCCGACCCGACCCGACCCGACCCGACCCGACCCGACCCGACCCGACCCGACCCGACCCGACCCGACCCGACCCGACCCGACCCGACCCGACCCGACCCGACCCGACCCGACCCGACCCGACCCGACCCGACCCGACCCGACCCGACCCGACCCGACCCGACCCGACCCGACCCGACCCGACCCGACCCGACCCGACCCGACCCGACCCGACCCGACCCGACCCGACCCGACCCGACCCGACCCGACCCGACCCGACCCGACCCGACCCGACCCGACCCGACCCGACCCGACCCGACCCGACCCGACCCGACCCGACCCGACCCGACCCGACCGGACCCGACCCGACCCGACCCGACCCGACCCGACCCGACCCGACCCGACCCGACCCGACCCGACCCGACCCGACCCGACCCGACCCGACCCGACCCGACCCGACCCGACCCGACCCGACCCGACCCGACCGACCCGAATCGCCTGACCCGACCCGACCTGACTCGGCGGCGGTCAGTGGTCAACTGCCGCCGTGTCGGGTTTAAGGGATGTGATCCACATATGATAAGATCAATAGGCTGTGATCCATACCATGCGGTCCAGACCATGACCGACATGGACACATATCAAATGTGGTCCATACTATTCCTAACCGATGATTGGCAGGCGTACAAATCGATGTGGTCCATACTATTCCCAGCCCATGAGCAGCAGGGGTATATATGGATGTCGTCCAGGTCGTATCCAGCAGGGGTATATAGGATGTGATCCACACCATCCTCAGCCCATGGACGGCTGGGGTCTATATGGATGTCGTCCACGTCGTGTCCTGCGGGGGTACACATTGGATGTGATCCACACAAAGCGGCCCAGGTCATCATTGCCAGGGGTACATATGGATGTAGCCAACGTCGTGTCCAGCAAAGGTATATAGGATGTGATCCACACCATGCGGCTCAGCAAGAACAGATGGGAGGCGGTCCACACCATTGCCAGCAGGTGCAGCAACACCATGTAGACGTGGTTCCACCATGTGCGGCAGGTGCAGAAGTGGATGCAGTCCATGTCCGGCATGGGTTGGGTACGGACATAGTCCACACCATGTCGAGGTGTCGACGGGTGGGGGTGGGGGCAGAGAACGGTGTCGACGGGTGGGGGTGGGGGCAGAGAACGGTGTCGACGGGTGGGGGTGGGGGCAGAGAACGGTGTCGACGGGTGAGGACAAACGCCACCACATGTCATCACCCGACACAGACGCAGAGTAAGCCGACCGTTTCGCATCGCAAGGTGTTTGGCGACAAGACGGATCTGGGACGCTCGCTCGGTGACAGGTCGGATTTTTTTTCGACGGGCGCCTGCCAGCTGAGCTTCGACGCCAGGGTGGGGAGGAGGGAGGGGGACGGACGCATGGGGGGGGGAGGACACTGCCTGTTTCTCCTGGCCCCCACCGGTTAGAGTGGGTCCCCCTTGCCATGAAGAGGTGGCGCCACTGTGACTGGTAAAATGCTCTCTTTCATGGAGGCTCGAGTGAACCCTTCCCCTACGCCCACCTCCACTCCGGGAAAGTTCCTACACTAGAACATGAAGCTGGATCTGCATTCAGGATGGAAATGATGATTAGGAAACATAGCTGCCAAATTTATCACTGTTGGTATTTCCTCCTTGTGGCGTCCCAACGCATCAGCCCTGATCACATCTCTACCATGTTCGACTGTCTCCCCATGATACGTGATCATGGAGCCATAGTTGTGGCCGGTGACGGGATGGAAGCTCCAGGCTAGAATAATTGTGGCAGTAGGACAATCAAATAGGACAAGAGGACCGCATGTCATCAGCAAGTGCTTCACCCGGTCTTCGCCAACCCTGCCTAGCATTCCGGTCCGGTCTTGGCCACCCTCAGCCAATACTCCAGCCCGGTCTTGGCCACCCTCGGCCAGTACTCAAGCCCGGTCTCGGCCACCATCGCCCAGTGCTTTAGCCCGGCCTTGGTCGCCCTAGGCCAGTACCCCAGCCCGGTCTTGGCCGCCGTAGGCCAGTACTTTAGCCCGGTCTTGGGTCGCCTCGGGCAGTACTCCAGCCCGTCTGGCCCCCCCCCCCCAAAAACCCCCCCCGTTTTTGCCCAGTAATTTAGCCCGGTCTTGGGCCCCCTCGGGCAGTACTCCAGCCCGGTCTTGGCCACCCTCGGCCAGTATTCTGGTCTGCCTGCCGGCGACAGCGCTGTTTTGGATATCGTTGGCTGTCGGCATGATTTACCGACCTGTTTGTTCGCCACAAACAGTGCTGAGCAAATAGAAGCGAGCGGTCTCTCCGGTCGGCCCCTGCGCTCAGGGCGTCTACCATTGTGACGTCAAGTGGCGGCACTCAGCTCAGACCAGCCGTCTCAACGGCAGCGGTCGGCAGAACGGCGGCGGGGCAGCAGTCGCCCCATCGCCCCCAGTGCTGGAAACCGATTCTGGTGATGCGCATCCTCAAACTGTTTTCTGATATCTTCTTCCCCCCCCCCCGAAAAATTGATATGGTCCGTGTGCGATGCATTCGCTCATGTTACACTCTCGATTTTAATTCTGGCCCCGTTGCATACGGACACCTCAACATGCAGATTGTTAGAAGTATTTAATCGCGACAACTATGTGGGTGTGTATGATGGATGATGACACAAGTTCCATTGGTCATCTGAATTCCCCCAGCGGGATCAAAGCGGACGATTCTCCGATACCCCATTCATATCCCATGATCGGTCGCATCTTCAGCATTTCACGTTTTCTGACGTTGAATCGATTCAGCTGGTCGCTTCGACCGCACAACGTCGAGCGGGAGAGACTTCACGTGGAATGTCGGTGGTCAGCATCGGTCGCGAGGCATGATGAGGCACATTGATAGCGGTAGCAGCGGCATGGAATGCGCGGCATGTAGAGCGGGCGTGAATACACGACGCGCTGGGCGAGGGCGGCCGATGAACGGCATGTCATCGCTCGGGGAATCTGGCGCGGCTGATGAGTTCACCGGATGTTGACGAGGCGCCGACAGTTCAGAGCTGGGACGCCTGTTGGCGACGCTCCTCCCAGTCTGGTGGAAGGGGTGGTCGCTGTGGTCGCTGTAGTGACTGTGATGACTGTGGTGCCTGTGGTGACTGTGGTGACTGTGGTGACTGTAGTGACTGTGGTGACTGTGGTGACTGTGGTGACTGTGGTGACTGTGGTGACTGTGGTGACTGTGGTGACTGTGGTGACTGTGGTGACTGTGGTGACTGTGGTGACTGTGGTGACTGTGGTGACTGTGGTGACTGTGATCACTGCGGGTGCCAGGCGTGTGGGGGCACGTGCGGGCACTGTGGTCTGGGTCACTGTGGTCACTGTGGTCACTGTGGCGACTGTGGTGACTGTGGTGACTGTGGTGACTGTGATCACTGTGGTCACTGTGGTCACTGCTGTCACTGTGGTCACTGTGGTCACTGTGGTCACTGTTGTCACTGTGGTCACTGCTGTCACTGTAGTCACTGGATACTGTGGTCACTGGTCACTGTGGTCACTATGGGACATCAGTAACGGTCACGATGGGATTACGATATACGGCGTCGTTCTGTTGCTTATCTCTGAGTCGACTGGCCACGTGTTGTGTTCAGTAGTTGCTTACACAACTGAACAAAGTGGCATTAGAAAATTAAACCCTTGCTGTTTTATAGACGCAAATGTAAAGAACGACGGACTATGTGTAAAAAAAAGAACCACAGTAAACATTTTCGGTTAGTAACAAGCACTTGACCTTCGTGCATCATTGCGAGTTATGTGGGCTATATATGATACATATACTCAGGACGTGATGAGGACAAGTTTCTGCACATTATTGCAATGCCGCTGTTGGCATACGTGCGATAATGCACGAGTTGCGGAGGGTTGCTTTTTGAGGAGTCGCTAAACCCATTGCACCATCCAAGCCAGCGCCATAATGAGAGCAAAGATATCAAGTCCTCCATGTGGCACATGCCGATCCCCAGATGCTTACGGTGGGATATGATAGCCTCTTATTCACCAGAAGTCTGATTAACTGGCCGTATGACTAATTTTCTGGCGGTACGACCGATTCTCTGGAGGTATGGCTGATTCTCTGGCCATAAAGTTGGTTTACGCCATTTATCGACTGGTGCACTTGACGACTCGTATCACAAACAATTTTATCTCCAATACCGGGAAGATGCACTGTGTGCCTTGCCAGGGTTGTGCTTCGGGGAGGGGATGGCTGGGGCTTACCATGCATACATCATGGATTCTGAAGAGCGTTCAGCAAAAATCGGGTTAATACTCCACATTACGTAGACACCAACTTTAACATTTGGTTCGAATAAAACAAAAATATTATTATGTGAATCGAACACCTATCACTTTTCTTTTCCTGTGTGCATAGTTTGTTTTTGCTCACCGCGGTACGGCACTACATACGTGCGAGAGATCGGCCTAGGGCACTGCGCTGGAGCGAGCTTGCTGCGGTGGGCCAGCTTTGAAACACGTCCTGCCACCACCCACCGGCACAAAAGCCTCCTTCATCGTTGACCACGGCTCCGCTAGAGACGGCAACTCCTCTACAGATCGCAGCTACTCTACAGACCACAGCTCATCTACAGACCGCAGCTACTCTACAAACCGCAGCTACTCTACAGATCGCAGCTCCTCTACAGACCGCAGCTCATGTATAGATCGCAGCCTTTCTGCAGATCCCAACTACTCTACAGATCGCGACTCCTCTACAGATCGCAGCTACTTTACATACCGCAGCTCATCTACAGATCGCAGCTACTCTACAGATCGCAGCTACTTTACAGACCGCAGCTACTCTACAGATCGCAGCTCATCTACAGATCGCAGCTACTTTACAGATCGCAGCTACTTTACAGACCGCAGCTCATCTACAGATCGCAGCTACTCTACAGACCGCAGCTCATCTACGGACCGCATCTACTCTACAGACCGCAGCTACTCTACAGACCGCAGCTACTCTACAGACCGCAGCTCATCTACAGACCGCAGCTACTCTACAGACCGCAGCTCATCTACAGATCGCAGCTACTCTACAGACCGCAGCTACTCTACAGACCGCAGCTCATCTACAGACTGCAGCTCCTCTACAGACCGCAGCTCATGTATAGATCTCAGCCTTTCTGCAGATCGCAGCTTCTCTACAGGCCGCAGCTGGGATGCACTTGTTGGGGGTTCAGTTCTTGCTATGTATGGCATTTCTTCTGGAAGTCATTCCTTCCTGCACAGCTTGCTTTTAGTATGCAGATGCTAAGTCTGGCCAAATGACGGCGATTCTCTGGTGACTGTCTGACTCACCATTAGTCTTTGGTGACTGTCTGGCTCACCATTGGTCTCTGGTGACTGCCTGGCTGACCATTGATTGGTCTCTGGTGACTGTCTGGCACACCATTGGTCTCTGGTGACCGTCTGGCTCACATTGGTCTCTGGTGACAGTCTGGCTGACTATTTATCCAGATGGTGAATGTATGGTTGACGATCTCTTCCTGGCAAATGTCTGGCTGATCATCTTCCGTGGTGACCGGATGGCTAACCAGTTCTCGTGGCGATTGTTTCGCTGACCATTATTTCCATAGTGAATGTTCGGCAGACTTTTTTATCGGTGACTGTTTTGCTGACCATTGCTCGCAACTCAGATACAAAATCACCACTTTTCGAATTCTCCTCTTCCTGACGACATCGGAAGCTATCCACAACCTCCAACACTAGCGAGGGGATAGTAACACTTCTTGATCTCCACATCATCCCATTATTGGGTAAAGTTAAGCTTCGTGGCTCACGGCGATCTGGGCTACTTTTGACACCTCCAGTTGGTCTGAGCCTGTCGCAGGTCACATCTAGTGGAGATGTTTTTACTTGGGCGCCGCAGCGGTGCTGTGCCTGACAGTGATGCTGGCTTGTTTTAGTCTTTGGGGACGTGAAGTGTGGCTGTGTATTCCTACGTTTCTGACGCCATTTCAATGGGGATACTCTCACATTTGTCTAGAAATACCATAAGATTGTCACAAACTTTTCCGAGGAAATTTTACACTAGATGCGCTACTGACACAACCTTTCTCTTCAAATGTGTTCCCGAGTTCGCATATTTTGACGGCAGCGCATATCATTTATGTTGACACCATTACCTTCAATGTGTTTCATGGAGCATATTTGTGTGTTCCCTTTTACAACAATCTGCTGTTTTATGTCATGGCCGCCACCAGACGGCATGTAGGTGGGATGCGCCTACCACAGTATAACACAATGCCAGGCGTGCGTCCGCTCCTGTCGTGCCAAAGAGAGGAGAGAGAGAGGGAGAGAGAGAGAGAGAGAGAGAGAGAGAGAGAGAGAGAGAGAGGAGAGAGAGAGAGAGAGAGAGAGAGAGAGAGAGGAGAGAGAGAGAGAGAGAGAGGGAGAGAGAGAGAGAGAGAGAGAGAGGAGGGCGGCGGGATTACTCACCACACCTCCCTACGGCATGCAAATGGATGACACTGGCGACCCCTTCCGGGCGGCCAACAGGGGCCTCAGCTGATGGTGATTAATAGTGCAGAAGGGAGCACATATATCTTGTATATTAGCCATCGCGGATGTGAGGGGAAAGGACGGAGAGAGAGAGAGAGGAAGCGTCAGAATCAGCTCCTGTCGTTTTTTTTCTTCTCGCAGGTGGTGTACAGCAAATCTGGTGTAGAGCGCTTATGTTTAATCTACCAACGCAAAAATTGCGCTATTTTGCATTGACAGCAATTCTTCTGAGGTGCAGACATTTTATGTGTTGGCTGGTTATGATTTTACAACGCATTCGGCAGCTGAGGCCACATGGCGTCGCCTGCCTCTCACCCTGGCAGGAAGAGCAGGCACCGCGGCAAATCGAACCCCGCAAATCTGGCATGGCAGACGCTCAACATAACCACTGAGCAAGCGCCGGCTCCCCAGATCTTTTATGTTGGTTGGTCACTTTTGGGTTTAGAGGCGCATCGACTGCGCTGTTCATACAGCGCGCGATCTTTCATGTTGACGTTGTTGTGGTAGACGATTAAAATTCACACACTCATTCTAATCTGATAATATTTACCTTGGCATTAATCTACCATTTCTACCATTATAATCTGATAATATTTACCTTCGTATTAATCTGCCATTTCTACCATTCTAATCTGTTAATATTTACATTTGAATAGATGCTATTGAGTCTTAATATTATATTTCCATGATGCACAAAGCACTAGTAAACCCATCTGGGCCACCTTGATCAGGCTACACTGAAGTTGTAAGAATGGGTGACATTGGTGGGCTGACCTAAATATCGATCAAAAGCAGGGAGTTATATACTGAGACTATCCATGAGTTCACATTGATTCCAAAATGATTTAGTGTCGTCGTAAAACAAGTGCTCCAAAACAATATTGTTCCTCTCAGTGCTTTCAATAGGATGGAAGAGAGCAAGGAAGTACCATCTCGACTGCATATAAGTACACGGACCAGGTCCACATCTCACAATCACACACACACATACACACACACACACACACACACACACACACACACAAACACAGACACACACATACACACACACACACACACACACACACACACACACACACACACACACACACACACACACACACACACACACACACACACACACACACACAAACACAGACACAAACACGTGCACACACACATATTACGACAGGCGACGTTGCCGTTTTTATTGCACTACACCTAGATGCCTCAGCTTAATCTGATTCTGCTCGAATGAGCAACACGCTCCTGCCGAGCGGTGGCCCACAGACGTACACCGACACAGATCACGGCACCCGGCTCTCCAGACAACAAATGGCTGACAGCATCACTATCGTCGCCGGATCACACGAGCCAACACGCCGCCACACGCTGGAGGCCATATAGGTGCGTGCTCAAAAGAGACCCGGCTATAAACAGACAGGCTAATGCTCGAGGTACTTGTTCGCGTAATGATGGACCACTGCTGGGGCCGAGATGACCGATTGTGACCCCAAACTCACAATCGCGATTGCTTTTGGTGTCGCTCTGACAAAAGCGACATACAGTGCGCTTAGCTTTATACAGTGTGCTGTCACCCAAATATGCTTCGCGCTCTATTCTCAGTGTGATGTAAGCTGAACAGTTTGTGAATGCCCGCCTGGCGATACTTTGCTTAGATTGAAATAAAGGCGACTCCGGCTCTTGTATATAACCATAATCGGCACAACTTAAACGTATCTCCTGTGTAAATTCATGCACACTCTCAGAACATATTTCTGATGATGTCTTGTGAAATGACGGACCGTCGACATGGAAAATATATATTTTGTGCCCTTTGAGTCACATACCTGTACTCATTATGAACCTTGGTTCAATTTTGAATCAACACGAATACGACCACAAGAAGATAATATGAAAAATAAAAACCACGTCCAAGGAACTAATCAAAATCAAAGCGGTAGCTATCTTAAACCAGCAAAGCATGTTAAGTACATCATGTTAAGTAAAACTACGTGAATGCATACCTACACACGCAAATACAAACACACACATACACAAACACACACACAAACACACGCACACACACACACACACACACACACACACACACACACACACACACACACACACACACATATATATATATATATATATATATATATATATATATATATATATATAAGTACACATACGTATATGTGTGTGCGAATGTGTGCGCATGTGTGTGAGTACGCGGTGTGCTTGAAGCTCGCAGGATCGTGTTAGAATCCCGCAGCTGACAGGATTAGCTCACCAGCGGCCAATCAACGTGAGAGGTTGGCGACACCATGTGGTCTAGCCGTCGAATGCGCCATCAAATAACCGAATGTTCCCGTTCTTCTTCTTTTCTCCCGGGTCAATCGGGTGAAAATCGCACGAACGTGGCGGCCAGTGATCCCGTGTTGTCCGCGGGGGGGGGGGGGGGTAGCTGTCGGACATACGGCACGGCGAGGGGTGAGGCGAGGCGGACAATACCACCGCTGCAGGTCCGCCCCGGCGGCCTTGTTGCCATTCCTCGGACGGCGCGCCACAACACGCGTCCCGCCGGCCGGCCGGAACTCACACCGCCCACAACACCGTCCCCGGCCGGCCGAACTCGCCCAACACCGCGCGCCACAACACGCGTCCCGCCGGCCGGCCGGAACTCGCCCAACACCGCGCGCCACAACACGCGTCCCGCCGGCCGGCCGGAACTCGCCCAACACCGCGCGCCACAACACGCGTCCCGCCGACCGGCCGGAACTCGCCCAACACCGCGCGCCACAACACGCGTCCCGCCGACCGGCCGGAACTCGCCCAACACCGCGCGCCACAACACGCGTCCCGCCGACCGGCCGGAACTCGCCCAACACCGCGCGCCACAACACCCACCCCGCGCCACAACACGCGTCCCGCCGGCCGGCCGGAACTCGCCCAACACCGCGCGCCACAACACGCGTCCCGCCGGCCGGCCGGAACTCGCCCAACACCGCGCGCCACAACACGCGTCCCGCCGGCCGGCCGGAACTCGCCCAACACCGCGCGCGCGCTCGCCGCCCTCTCGGTGAATACGCCCGGCAAAAGGTCGGCGGGGTGCTGGAGCCAGGTGGGTCGCTGAGCACTTCATCAGACCGTCCGCCATTGTTTCCTCGCTGGCGCTAATGCTCCCTCGTACGATGCGGCCCGTACGTCCGATGGGAAAACGATGTGCTGTGCCGACTGCTTCCAGGGGACGGGGTTAATTCGCAGGCTGTCGAGCAGCGCAGGCATCAACACTAACATCAGCAACAGTACTAGAACAGACCCAGCACCAACACCAACACCGGCAACAACACCGGCACCAGCATCAACACCAACACCAACACCAACACCAGAGCACCAGCACCAGAGTCCAGCACCAACACCAGCACCAACACCAGCACCAGCACAGACACCAACACAAACACCAGTACCAACACCAACACCAGCCGCAACTCGACAGCACCAGAACCAACACCAACACCAGGACCGGCGCCGGCACCAGGCTCTTGACCCCTTCCGACTTGGACTGCAGACCTGAAACACGAGTCACACGTCGATTTTCCAGCGCGCCCGTTTTCTCCGCGGTGTGCCATGCCCGCTCGACTCCCGCGTCGCCGACGTCGTCGCCACAGCGGATGTCTGCCCGATTAGCCGAGATGGGGTGACGACGGGCTGTGTCAGCATGTCCGCCCCCGGTCGCCTGTCGGCCGGGGAATGCCCCCCCCCCCACCCTTAGAGTCTGATGCCGAATCATAGCCTGCAGTGGTGCGCGCGCGCGCGTCTATGACCGGCTCGTGCGCTAAACAACCATTGTCAGTGTGCGGACGAGCTGCTGCAGTGCGCTGAGGCGACCAGATGAGGTCGGCGGGCGCAAGCTGCGCCAACACTTTCAATGCTAATACGGCTCATTGTTGAAAGTTGACGGATGATGCGCGGTGGTTTTAGAATGAGTGACTTGCGCATACCGTGCGCGCTTGCAGCGGCGCTCGCTGTGATAAGGTGAACAGACCTCGGTCTAGACGGCACTGGGTCTGCACGAAGATGCGAGGCCTATGGGGCACGTCCCACCAGATTAGTACGCAATGGTTCGCGTGCCATGGTTTGCAAAGCGTAAAGTTCATGTCGAAAAGTTCATATTGCACAAGGTTCGTATTGCATGAAGTTCGTAGCATATAGTGGTCGTGTGATTAAAGGTTGGTATGTATGACGTCGGCTCCTAAGATCTGAATGTTAAGATCGGTGTTAAACAGGGTTCCATATTAACACATTTCCTGTAATATATTTGTTCACAATCGGCGTAATGCTTCTATTCTAGCTAGTTGCATTTATGTTCAGGTTGTACAGCCTTAATCATTGCAGCTGGCGACTGAATCCTTAAAGTTCCCCGCTAGCGTCTAAGGATAGCCAGTACTGGAGCACTCAGCGACAAATCTAGCTGTTTGTTTGAGAGTATTCCTGGACAGGCTTTCTACTACTTTTTGGTGGCGGGATCTGCCCAAAAAGTGCGCTCAAAATGGCAATTTTTAATACCACGTCACCGCTTCGAGTACCACGCCTCAGTCTCTGCCGCACACATACGCACATGCGTTCGTGCCACACATGCGATCGTCCACGCAGTTGCTGACAAACGAAGAAGGATCACAACACAATAATCAAGTCATCATCGCCACCCGCACCGTGGAATAACCGGAAGCGGTGCAGTTCCGGTGCGTGGCCGCAGCTGACCGCTGTATCTCTGGGGGCGGCTGCTGACGGCATCACGCCGCCACACAGCCTCTACACAGTCTGCGTCCGGCATCCGCAGCGCTACACGACAGGGTCGAGTGCCTGGGGTGTCCGCCCCTCACCTGCTGGTGGTCACCTCACGTGTCCGTCCCTTACCTGCTGGTGACCACCTCAGGTGTCCGCCCCTAACCTGCTGGGGGTCACCTCACGTGTCCGTCCCTCACCTGCTGGTGGTCACCTCAGGTGTCCGTCCCTTACCTGCTGGTGACCACCTCAGGTGTCCGCCCCTCACCTGCTGGTGGTCACCTCAGGTGTCCGTCCCTCACCTGCTGGTGGTCACCTCAGGTGTCCGTCCCTCACCTGCTGGTGGTCACCTCAGGTGTCCGTCCCTCACCTGCTGGTGACCACCTCAGGTGTCCGTCCCTCACCTGCTGGTGACCACCTCAGGTGTCCGTCCCTCACCTGCTGGTGACCACCTCAGGTGTCCGCCCCTCACCTGCTGGTGGTCACCTCAGGTGTCCGCCCCTCACCTGCTGGTGGTCACCTCAGGTGTCCGTCTACCTGTTACCTCAGGTGTCCGCCTCACCTGCTGGTGACCACCTCAGGTGTCCGCCCCTCACCTGCTGGCGGTCACCTCAGGTGTACGTCCCTCACCTGTTGGCGGTCACGGTGTCCGTCTCTACCTGTTGGCGGTCACGGGTGTCCGTCTGTTACCTGCTGGCGGTCACTCAGGTGTCCGGCCCTCACCTGCTGGCGGTCCCTCAGGTGTCCGTCCCTCATCTGTTGGCGGTCACCTCAGGTGTGCGTCTCACCTGCTCGATGTGCCACCTCAGGTGTACGTCTCTCACCTGTTGGCAGTCACCTCAGATATGCGCATGGCAGCTGCGCTGCCAACGTCATGGGGTGGTTATGTTAACTCTATGGTCTTATACCCGCCGTCAGCTGTGCTGCCAGCGTGAGGGGGTGGGTACTTTAACTCCATCGTTTCCATGCATAAATTGCCTTCAGAATGGCTCTATCAAACTTGAAATCATTCGAATGCAGATAGCGTACGATAATTCACGATACTATGTCCTAGCAATCATGGGCGCAATCATGGGCGGGGAACATCATGCAGTGCGTGTAAGCCAAAGCCATATCAAATTCACCATTCGGTGTGGCATTGTCACACAAACTTGTCTGGGCTCACATCGCTGGTAATGCCTGGTCTAAGCTTGCTGAACTCCTTAACAAGTTAGAAAATATCTCAAGGAAGAATTCAAAGAGAGACAGTTTAGCTCGGACATACGGAAACTTTTAGTTTGAGTATTATCAATATAGAAGCAAGAATTCGTGCTTGTTTTTCGACCAAGATCTCTCGTTGAGACGAAACGGCATCGCTTCAGTCTGCTCGAGTCACCTTTCCCCGTTTCCACTCAACAAATTTGTTTTCAGAAGGCACCACTTCCAGGAAATTTGCCCCCATGACAATTCCTGGATATTTAGATGTAGTCCTGGATTTAAAGATCCTGGGCCTGACCGATATTCCAACGCCCGACAACAGGTTAGCTGTCGCCACTACCAGCCGCGTATTAACAACATGATGAGTTCCCAGCTTTCACACCGGACTTCAGCTTCATTAGCTCGCGAGAATCGCCACGGTTCCACGCCGCAGGTGCTGCTAGTGAAACAAACACCTAGACCTGACAATCCATCAACAGTCGGCCGCCCATCGTGGCATTTCCGTCAGGCGATATGACAATAGCCAGCAGTGCTGTGGTGGTGATGTGGTGACTTCCGTTAGGTGATATGACAGTAGCCGGCAGTGGTGTGGTGGTGATGTGGTGACTTCCGTCAGGTTATGAAGTAGGTGTTGTGGTGGGAGGTGATATGACAGTAGCCAGCAGTGCTGTGGTGGTGATGTGGTGACTTCCGTCAGGTGATATGACAGTAGCCGGCAGTGGTGTGGTGGTGATGTGGTGACTTCCGTCAGGTGATATGACAGTAGCCGGCAGTGCTGTGGTGGTGATGTGGTGACTTCCGTCAGGTGATATTGACAGTAGCCGGCAGTGGTGTGGTGGTGATGTGGTGACTTCCGTCAGGCGATATGACAGTAGCCGGCAGTGCTGTGGTGGTGATGTGGTGACTTCCGTCAGGTGATATGACAGTAGCCGGCAGTGCTGTGGTGGTGATGTGGTGACTTCCGTCAGGTGATATGACAGTAGCCGGTGGTCAGTGGTGTGGTGATGTGGTGACTTCCGTCAGGTGATATGACAGTAGCCGTCAGTGGTGTGGTGGTGATGTGGTGACTTCCGTCAGGTGATATGACAGTAGCCGTCTAGTGTTGTGGTGGTGATGTGGTACTTCGTCAGAATTCCGTGATATGTATCACGTAGGTGTGTGGTGGTGATGTGGTGACTTACACCCGTACAGGTGATATGACACGCAGTAGCCGTCAGTGATGTGGTAAGCGGTGATGTGGTGACTTCCGTCAGGTGATATGACAGTAGCCGGCAGTGGGCTGTGGTGGTGATGTGGTGACTCCCGTCAGGTGATATGACAGTAGCCGTCAGTGGTGTGGTGTGATGTGGTGTACTTCCGTCAGGTGATATGACAGTAGCCGTCAGTGGTGTGCACGTGGTGCTCCCAGGCTCGGGCTGGAATGGGCTCTGGTGTGCCCATTTGGCGTTCTGAGCCACGAAGCATACGGCACGATCCTAAATTCGTAAAACATTTTGATACACCCATGATGAGGCATAGTGCAACCTGCGAATCACGGGGCCACATGCAGAATTGCTCCGAAAATGCTTCCGCCAGCTTGCTCAAACTTTCGATACAATCAAGGGAACAACTAGGCTGTGTTGGAGAAAACATTGAGCTCAAAGTCGACCCAGGTCATGTCAATTTCACGTCATGTGACATTACGGCGTCATCCGTGCCATTCGTGCATCAATTTATGCTGATTCGTGCACCATGCGCACAGTGGGTCGACGCCGGAGACGGACAGGGCTTAGTCACTGACAAAATACACAGACGCGGGGTCGGTGACAGGGCAAACAGAGCTAATGATTCCAACAACAGGCTGCCGACCGGCCGGCTTTCGGCGCAGACGCTGCACCAACACGCGACTGAGAACCAGTGTAAACAAACGCCGAGGGCGTCTCTTGTGCGCCATGGAACTCCCGGCGGCGGGGGATGGTGCAGTCTGGCGTATTGTGCGCCATGGAACTCCCGGGGGTGGCGGGGGATGGTGCAGTCTGGCGTATTGTGCGCCATGGAACTCCCGGGGGTGGCGGGGGATGGTGCAGTCTGGCGTATTGTGCGCCATGGAACTCCCGGGGGTGGCGGGGGATGGTGCAGTCTGGCGTATTGTGCGCCATGGAACTCTCGGGGGAACTCCCGGGGGTGGCGGGGGATGGTGCAGTCTGGCGTATTGTGCGCCATGGAACTCCCTGGGGTGGCGGGGGATGGTGCAGTCTGGCGTATTGTGCGCCATGGAACTCCCGGGGGTGGCGGGGGCAGCGAGATGGTGCAGTCTGGCGTATTGTGCGCCATGGAACTCCCGGGGGTGGCGGGGGCAGCGAGATGGTGCAGTCTGGCGTATTGTGGCCATGGAACTCCCTGGGGTGGCGGGGGATGGTGTAGTCTGGCGTATTGTGCGCCATGGAACTCCCTGGGGTGGCGGGGTATGGTGTAGTCTGGCGTATTGTGCGCCATGGAACTCCCTGGGGTGGCGGGGTATGGTGTAGTGGTATTGTGCGTACTCCCTGGGGTGGCGTATTGTGCGTCATGGAACTCCCGGCGACAGCGGGGGTGGCGGCGGGACGGGGTAGTCAGGCGTATTGTGCGCCATGGAACTCCCTGGGGTGGCGGGGGATGGTGCAGTCAGGCGTATTGTGCGCCATGGATCTGCCGGCGGCGACGGCAGCGAGATGGTGCATTTGGCGTATTGGAGCCCGTTGCAAGCCTGCTGGACTCAGCTCATCCTCGGGCATCATGTCCATCTCAATCGCGAGAGGACGGACCGGTACAAATTGTCCCGTGGATGCAGAGAGGCTCACTGTGCAATTCGAGGACCACTACTCATAAAGACACAGACATAAAGACAAAATTGTGCAACTTGAGCCACAAGGGCCCTTGGTTACTCTGTACCTAACAGTTGCCCACCAATTGTCATACACACTGTAATACTGAAAAAAACCCCAAATATGCTGTTTAAGATGCTAATGTACTCCTGAACTTGACTTGTTTAAAGAGGTTTTCGCCATGTCCTACTCACATTTCAAAAAGGTAACTGAGTCTTGAAATCGCGTACGCCCACACACAAGCAACTGAGTCTGCGATTGCTATTTTCCTCAGAAGTAAATATGTCTGCGCTCGCATGCCTCCTCAGATCTCTAAACCGATAATCAGCTCAAGCAGTTCGAACATCAAAGCAGTTCCACCAACCACCAGACAGACACCGATACTTCCTCAATTTAGCTGAAGACAAATCGTCCGTCCCGGTTGGCACATGGATGCTACAGCGAGACCAAGCTTCCCGTCATGGCTGACAGGTGGATGCCAGAGCGAGAACGAGCCTCCCGTCCAGATTGGCACGTGGATACCATGGATTGTAACGAAATCCATGCTTCGCCACCAAACGACGACACTCCAATGACATATTTTAAAGGCTTCATCTCTTCATCCGGGTGGTGCAGTGTGTCTCTTAGTCCCATAACTTCATGCTTTTGCTGGTATCGGCCCATCACCCAGCCTCGACAGTAGGCTGTGTTGTTACCCGTCCAGCCGAGGTGATAGGCTGTGTTGCTACTCGTCCAGCCGAGGAGGTAGGCTGTGTTGCTACCCGTCCAGCCGAGGTGGTAGGCTGTGTTGCTACCCGTCCAGCCGGGGTGCTAGGCTGTGTTGCTACCCGTCCAGCCGGGGAGGTAGGCTGTGTTGCTACCCGTTCAGCCGGGGAGGTAGGCTGTGTTGCTACCCGTCCAGCCGAGGTGGTAGGCTGTGTTGCTACTCGTCCAGCGGGGTGGTGGCTGTGTTGCTATCGTCGGGTAGGTTGTGTTGCTACTGTCCAGCCGGGGAGGTAGGCTGTGTTGCTACTCGTCCAGCCGAGGTGGTAGGCTGTGTTGCTACCCGTCCAGCCGAGGTGGTAGGCTGTGTTGCTACCCGTCCAGCCGGGGAGGTAGGCTGTGTTGCTACCCGTCCAGCCGAGGTGGTAGGCTGTGTTGCTACTCGTCCAGCCGGGGAGGTAGGCTGTGTTGCTACCCGTCCAGCCGGGGTGGTAGGCTGTGTTGCTACTCGTCCAGCCGGGGGTAGCTGTGTTGCTATCCGTCCGCGGGGAGTGTTGTGTTGCTACTGTCCGCCGGGAGGTGGCTGTGTTGCTACTCGTCCGGCGAGTGGTAGGCTGTGTTGCTACCCGTCCGCCGAGGTGGTAGGCTGTGTTGCTACCCGTCCGCCGGGGGGTGGCTGTGTTGCTACCCGTGCCGGGTTGGTGGCTTGTTGCTACCCGTCCAACCGAGTGGTAGGCTGTGTTGCTACTCGTCCAGCCGGGGAGGTAGGCTGTGTTGCTACCCGTCCAGCCGAGGAGGTAGGCTGTGTTGCTACCCGTCCAGCCGAGGAGGTAGGCTGTGTTGCTACCCGTCCAGCCGAGGTGGTAGGCTGTGTTGCTACCCGTCCAGCAGGGGTGGTAGGCTGTGTTGCTACTCGTCCAGCCGGGGAGGTAGGCTGTGTTGCTACCCGTCCAGCCGCTACTGGGATTACGACAATAAAGACAAGAAGCGATTATTTGGCGGGATGTGTGCTTCCCACGTGCTATTCCGTCGTGCCAAGCACATGCCCATGAAGATGCAACGCCAACACATTAATCGGCGGTAGTATTGCACCTAATTCACCTCCCCTGGTTTGGCTAATGTTCTTTCGAAGTACTGAGAGCCGTATGAGACTTCCTCCATACCGGACCTGCTGATAGAGTCTACAGCCAGTTTCATATGTAACTCCTCTTTGACATTCCCAACGTCCCAGTGCGGTTTTGTCACGAATTGTGTTTCGTCCACGCTGCTCTATCGTCTCCATCTGACCATACGTGCTCTGACAGGCCATACCTGTCAACCGCCCTTCAGATGAAGGCATTGCTTCTTCCAATCTGGCTGACAATGGGCAACCTGCCTCATCGATCGATGCACGATCGATATACGATCTATCACAGCTGTTTGAGATGTTTATGCAGCTGTGGAAGATCGTACACGGGTGGACGGGTCGGTCGCCGCCAGTCAGATTGGAAGAACACAGAAAGACCACCGTCCAGAGAGAGGTTGACAGACATGGCAGAACGCGCATGGTCAGACGGAGACCACGGACCGGCGTGGGACGGAACACAAATCATAGTCAATGTGTCACACAGGAAAGCTAGGAAGACCAACGAAGCGGCACATATGAGACACTTGCTGCGCACTCCATCAACGAGTATGGTGTGAAAATAAGCTCCATACGGCTCACACCACAACGATAAAACATCAGTGTAAGCCAGAGAAGATGAATAAGGTGCACTTCTAACACCAACTGAGGTATTCTGAATGGTTGACTGGCTAGCACCACAGGATAAGTAGCGGGAAATACCCCCATTGTATTCATCTCCGACACAGGGGCGGGGATAGGGCGGGAAATGGGTACCAAAGGTCCCGGGTTCGACTCTAGCGCCACCCGGACATTTCCATCCCGCGGCCCACCGGCGTGGGGGGCCATTAGCCGTGAATGTGTATAAAGTGTGTCGTAAACCAACCAATAAACAAACAAACATCTCCGACACATGTGGTGAGCACCCAGCTATCACCGCCACCAGATCCCACGGGAACCTGTTCAACAATTGCAGACCAAGCAAACAGCTGAAATGTTATGCACTAACACACAGGACGACGACGACAGCAATATTATCCCGAACACCAGTCACACACCTTGCTACGAACCGCAAGTAAAATTATATCCGTACACCGACGCGTCAAAGCATGAACACTAGGGTGTGTCACGAAGGACCTTTTTTTGGAAATTGCACTTTGCTTAGTGAAATTATCGTGCAGATCACCTAAAAAAACCTGTGGTCGAAACCAAATCTAAATCAAACAATAAACAAAATATGCGACAGGCCGATAAAGAAACAAATTTGCCTGCGGTGTTCATTGAACACCGCAGCGATGACAAGAAAGAATGACGAGACAGATTCAGAAGCATGCTAGGGGTCCCGCTAGTCTGCAACGGTGCAACACGCACACAAAAGACGAGACTCAAGAAAATCGAAATCGAAGGAGAAGTGACGGACCGACAAAGCGCCTAGAAGCTTGACAATGGCATCTCAGACTCAGATGCACGACCAGGCTCTATCTCTTCAGCCCATTCTTCCGCCTGCCCCTGGGCGTGGCTGGATGTCTCCTCTCCACGGTCGAGGACTCCTTATCGCAGGGAGGCGCTGGCTGGGCTTCCTCCACCCGGCGCCTCAGGCGGATCAGGCGTTTTCCCGCCCAGTGACAGTTTCCGTGAGTCAGCCGGGGAGACACATGTGCATGGTGACACGGGAGCTACCGCCACAGCGACAGGGTGCTCTGTGAAAGGGGGAAACATAGCGAGAGGGATGCGATAATTTGGACGGGGGACGAGAACCAATCATGAACAAATTTTGAAGCCAGAACTTTGCATGCAACGCCCAGTGAGACATTTTCCATTTTTCGAACGCTGATAAAACTGTTGGAAGTTGAAAATACTGACACGTGCTCACAACGAAAGGTGAATTAACGACATGAAGTACAATTTCGAGTATTAATCACGCAATATCACCCCATTCCTCATTTTTTGAGTCTAGATTAAACAATTAGTCGAGGACAAGGAAAATCGTCCCATCGCGCAGAAATGAGTGTCATCCCCCCACCATTTGGGTGGAGGGATGGCACTCCACCATTCTCCTCAGTCTGTCAGAGTTGTGGTCAAAGTGACGTTCCTGTCTAAAACTGCTTAATCCCCGCAGTGTAGGAGGAAGGGTCAATTTCACCTTCCCCTCCCGTCTACATTGCCAGTGCTATGAAGATATGCCGGGCGCACCGGGGGTTAATCTGCCAGCATCCAGTTGTCAGGGTCGAAATTATCGACCATTGTTCAACTTCCGAACAACTGGTTTGGTTTGTGTCCTTTAGAGGATGGCAGGAACAGCGCTATTTTATTGTCGGTCAGGAAAATACTGAACCAGAGGTGTAGGCACCTAGTATAAACCCCAACACGGAAGCACGACCTGACAGTGCTGTGTGGGGGGGTGGGGGTGGGGGGTAGCTATGAACACGACACGATACGGTGCTGTGGGGATGTAGCTATGAAACACGACACGACACAGTGCTGTGGGGATGTAGCTATGAAACACGACACGAAACAGTGCTGTGGGGATGTAGCTATGAAACACGACACGACACAGTGCTGTGGGGATGTAGCTATGAAACACGACACGACACAGTGCTGTGGGGATGTAGCTATGAAACACGACACGAAACAGTGCTGTGGGGATGTAGCTATGAAACACGACACGACACAGTGCCGTGGGGATGGAGCTATGGAATAGCAATGCGATGTTTCAAATAGCACCACCGAACGAATCACAGGAAAAAAATAATGGGGAAGATGAAGCTCCGGATGACACAAATTCGGCATGGATGAGTATTTGGGTATATAAATGTCCACATATACCAAGATAAGGCGCCTACACAGAAACTGTACACAGCACAACATGCCGTAAACTATTAGAGGAGTACACTGGATATTTACGTTCCATTCAAAGTCATTTGGCTACGACACGACAACCGAAACGTCGCCGTAAGTTTCATAGCACGAACACGTTTTATCTCTAACTCTTCTTCACCTCATACCTCAACACCACCACGGAGGAATTCCGACACGCCATTCAGGAAAAAAATAGTAATTTGGGATGGACAGAGAAGCTGGCTTAAAGTTTCTGCATTACCATTATTGTGAAGTTGTATTCATTTATTCACATAGTTCTTGCGTACTTTTAGGAAGAGAACATGGTAACTTGTTTCTATTTGCAAAACAAGTAAGCAATTTACTGGTTTCTGAGAGAGCTCAGCACTTGGTGATTACTTGAACATGTATCAGGGTGTAGAATGATTTAAACTGAAAGCTAGCATCTCTGCGCTTAGTCCGGCTCAGCCTAAGCAGTGTACCTGTGCAACATACTGCAGGCTGAACCCCAAACGGGAATAACTGCCCTTAGTCTGGCTCAGATCAAGCTGTCGCTCTGTCAAACATAATGCAATCTGAGCCCTATCTGACATAACTGCGCTTAGTTGCGCTGAGTCCATGTTGTGACTTTGCCCAACATAATGCAGGCTGTGCCCATGCAAGTTCCTCTGATACAAGCGACGAAGTTTGGCTAACTTGGGCTCTGCCCAGGCTGTGCCAAACTTGCCCACAAGAGAACTCCAAAAGATTGCTGGCTGGAAGATATGAAACCACTTTTCCAGCAGAATCTCCGCCTTACTATATGGCCTGACCTGATGTCATTTTGTGTGCTCTTACAACTTCTATACTTCCTTATGCTTATGGAATGCGCCTCATTTTACGGCTCCTTCGTGCGAAGCGTTTCAGCGAGCCCGCAACATAATCCGCACGGTGGCGCGAAAGCCTGTCGTGACCCGATTCCGGCCTGTCCTGGCTACATGACCTCAGGAGACGTAACCTGATCACCTCGGCGTCGCTGTCGGATAATGCGCGCCCCGTCGGCTGTCGAAGGTCCTTGACTTGAGCCCGACCCTGGGCGGACTTTTCCTCGGTCGGCTCCCACCCAAGAGATGGCGGTAACTGGGAAGTGTTCGCCGTGACACAGGATTACCGCTGACCTACCAGCGCTCGTGGCACCGGGCTCACGGCATGATCTGCCTTAACCATCGCAGTGCGGGATAATTTTATACACCTAGCAGAGCGGAGGTGCGTTTGCTGCCATTTGTACTCCCCCATCCCAGTAACCTTTGCTTTGAGCAAGATAGAGTGATGCGGTAGACGGCATGATCTAGCCGCACAGCCGTATGTTTTGCGCGATTGAATATCCGTAAGTTTAAGGCAATCGAACATCCGTAAATTTCAGACGGTCCAACATCCGTGTATGTTACGCGATCGAATATCCGTATGTTTCAGGCGATCGAGCATGCATTCGCATGCGTATCGTGTTGCAATAAAGTCAGTCGATTCTTCTGCTGTCGCAGTAACGTCGAGGCGTAGTTATTGCACACGCAACGTTGTCGCATAGCATTAAAGTCGCGTCGCGTTGCAGCATTTGCATTCGCTTCGTGCCGCATTGCAGTCGGTTGGAATTGTGGCTTAGCAGTGACGTCGCGTCGCAACTTGTGCAGTCGCAGCTTTGTCGCCTACCATAATGTCGCATTGCAATATCTGCATCGCAGGTCGCATCGCGTCAGGTGAAGTCGGTCGAAGCTTTAGGCGTGGCAGCAACAGCTCGCCGCAGTCGCGTTGTCGCAGAAGCTCATTCGCACTGAATGCGGTCGCAGTGCCGTCGTGACAGCCGGTAGGCAAGGCGAGTGTGTTAAAATAGTTTTGAGATTGACACATTAAAGATGGGTTCCAAGGCAATGAGTTAGATCGGGCTCTGGTAGCTGGCCAAACCCATAATGAAGTTTGTCCCACTTCGATATTGTTTCACTGAGGCTTGACATGACCAGTTCAGATCTGTTGTTCTTGATATCACTGAAACCTGACGTGACCAGTTCAAAACTCATATGATCCTCGGCATCATTGAAGCCTGACGTGATCAGTTCAAAACTTCTGTGGCTCTTTATATTATTGAAGCCTGACGTGTTCAGTTCAGAACTTCTATGGTTCTTTATGTTAGTGAAGCCTGACGTGACATGTTCAGAACTTTTATGATCCTTGATATTACTGAAGCTTGACGTGATCAGTTCAGAACTTCTGTGGTCCTTCATATTACTGAAGTGTGAGTGTAACCAGCTCAGAACTGCTGCGGACCTTCATAGACCGGCGAGCAGATTACCGATCGACATCAGCGGACCACCTCAGTCACTGCTGCCGTCCTGGCCACCACGGCTGACACCGCATCGTGATCTCATCCCAGCGGCTGGCACCATATCATGATCTCATCACATCAGTTGGCACCGTATCGTGATCTGGTCACAGCGGCCAGCACCGCATCGTGACCTTCACATCGTGACCTGGTCACAGCGGCTGACACCGTATCGTGACCTGGTCACAGCGGCTGACACCGTATCGTGACCTCGTCACAGCGGCTGGCACCCTTTCGTGACCTGGTCACAGCAGCTGACACCGTATCGTGACCTGGTCACAGCTGCCGGCACCGCATCGTGACTTCATCACAGCGACTGTCACCCTTCCGTGACCTGGTCACAGCGGCTGACACCGTATCGTGACCTCATCACAGCGGCTGGCACCCTTCCGTGACCTGGTCACAGCGGCTGACACCGTATCGTGACCTGGTCACAGCTGCTGACACCGTATCGTGACCTGGTCACAGCGGATGACACCGTATCGTGACCTGGTCACAGCAGCTGACACCGTATCGTGACCTGGTCACAGTGGTTGACACCGTATCGTGACCTGGTCACAGCGGCTGACACCGTATCGTGACCTGGTCACAGCGGCTGACACCGTATCGTGACCTGGTCACAGCTGTCGGCATCGTATCGAGATGTAGCTGTAGTAAATGATCGGCACTTGATTCACCCATGAGCTATTTCACTGTGTTGGTGAGGGGAGAACCCCATCTACAATTTATTTTTCCTCTCTCCTTCCCCTTATGGGTCTAGTGACACAGAGGTGGCGACAAGATACTACAACTGTTCCTTGGATATTGGAAGAGAGCATTTTGGAGCGTTTAAGGATTTCTACAACAGCTTTAAAGGGATCGTATCCCATCTTTGGGTGATACCTAATGATAATAATCGACCGAATAACCAACTAAAATCCACCAATGGATGCGGATCTCCAAATTTATGCGGTGCAACCAGGTTGTCATGGTAGATGAATGATCGTTGAAGACTAGCGTACTATTACTGGTATACTAGTACTATCTGTGAAGATTAAAATGGAGACTTCACTAACAGCAAACATGGGTAAGGAGCACCAACACAGTCAATAATCTCTTTTTTTAAATCGTGGATCCATCTCAGTGGTAAGTTGGCCGCCGCACTACTCGTACTACCTGATTTGTTAGCTCTACGTCTTTAAGCGAATGGTGATATTAATGTAAAACAATTGGCATAATCAAGGCTGAGTTGGACAAAAAGACCCCATGCTGAAATTATCAACACTGATCGTTGAGAATGGCTGGAGGAAGCTCCTGTTAGTTCGAAACCCTCAGCACATTTCGGCCGCCGTTTTCTCTTCGCTCGCTGGGCCGGTCAGAAACACGAGCGCTGGCCCATGCGGACGGGCGGCACG
This sequence comes from Imbricaverruca yamaguchii, assembly GCA_034440575.1. Classification (NCBI taxonomy): domain Eukaryota; kingdom Metazoa; phylum Arthropoda; class Thecostraca; family Neoverrucidae; genus Imbricaverruca; species Imbricaverruca yamaguchii. Next base: position 682,274 of record JAOTOL010001515.1, read on the forward strand.
CGTGACCGCGCCGATTGACCCATGACCAGCCGGCACGCAAATGCTAGCGTCTCTCGGCGCTGCCACCGCGCCGGTAGAAGTCCACTGACGCGGGATGCGCGCGCGACATTCCCCGGTGTCAAAAATAGCCCCGCCGCCCCATCCACTTGTCACGCGCCGACACTCACTGATAATCTGTGCGCCAGCTGTCAGCGGGCACGCATGGTCGGCGGGCTGCGCATGCCGCCCATCTGACATGGTCTTCGGCACCGGCATACCGGAGATGTGGAGTCGGAAGATCGGCACGCGCCTCGGGACGTGATGGGGTCGCCAGGGGGGGCTGTGGGATGTGTTGCGCTCCGCAGGGACGCGGAGTTACGGGACGTAATGCGGTCCGCAGGGACGCAGAGTTACGGGACGTGATGCGGTCCGCAGGGACGCAGAGTTACGGGACGTGATGCGGTCCGCAGGGACGCGGAGTTACAGGACGTGATGCGGTCCGCAGGGACGCGGAGTTACGGGACGTGATGCGGTCCGCAGGGACGCGGAGTTACAGGACGGTATGCGGTCCGCAGGGACGCGGAGTTACGGGACGTGATGTGGTCCGCAGGGACTCAGAGTTACGGGACGTGATGTGGTCCGCAGGGACTCAGAGTTACGGGACGGTATGCGGTCCGCAGGGACGCGAGGAGTTATGCGGGACGGGACGTGATGCGGTCCGCAGGGACCGCGGAGTTACGGGACGTGATGTGGTCCGCAGGGACTCAGAGTTACGGGACGTGATGTGGTCCGCAGGGACTCAGAGTTACGGGACGGTATGCGGTCCTCATTGCCGCGGGGACGCGAGCGGCACATCGTCAATGGATCTGCCGTGCTGATCCACAGCATCCCAGATCAACGAACCTTGGATTGAATTGAATTTGATTGGATTGAACGAATGAATCAGAACTGGAAGTCAGCTATTTCGGTCACACGTTCCCAATTCTGGCGTCTGCTTTTCCCACAGATTGCGCTTTTCATGACTAGCCGGAGATCGGTGAGCAGAGCTATCGACGCCCTCCAGACCGATGGCCTGCTGTGGCGGATTGCCGGTATTCCTAGCGCAGTGTCTGTGGACGACAGCAACGGAGCTCTCCTCTGTGTCAAGTGTGATTCGACCACGTCATCAGGTGTGATTCGACCACGTCATCAGGTGTGATTCGACCATGTCATCAGGTGTGATTCGACCACGCCACCAGGTGTGATTCGAGCACGTCATCAGGTGTGATTCGACCACGTCATCAGGTGTGATTCGACCGCGTCATCAGGTGTGATTCGACCATGTCATCAGGTGTGATTCGACCACGCCACCAGGTGTGATTCGACTACGTCATCAGGTGTGATTCGACCACGTCATCAGGTGTGATTCGTGCACGTCATCAGGTGTGATTCGACCGCGTCATCAGGTGTGATTCGACCGCGTCGTCAGGTGTGACACGACCGCGTCATGAGGTGTGACACGACCGCGTCATGAGGTGTGACACGACCGCGTCATCAGGTGTAACACGACCGCGTCATGAGGTGTGACAAGACCGCGTCATCAGGAGTAACACGACCGCGTCATCAGGCGCGATCTGACCGCGTCATCTGGCTGGCACGGCTGTGCCGCCGTCAGCGCGGCGTCACACCTCAGCGACAGCCGGCGCTCGCCGTCCGGCGTTTAGCGCTGACGCCAACCGTAAGATTGTGATCTATACCTGCGCGGCGCCAACAAATGGGCGTCATTTGCGCGTAATTTGACGCCATTACGCCCACCCCTGGCAACGAGGCCGACAGCGAGTTCGCGCCGCGCCACCTCGTAACTTACGCCTCAATTCGGGGTTTGCGCGACGCGGCGGAGCGTGGGGAGATTGGATAGAGGGGCAGCTGCCGCCGCCTGGTCCAGTGACCTTGATACCGCGCCGTGGCGCCACCTGCACGCGGCCACACGTGCGAACGGGATGGCCGGTTTGCGTGCCGCCGCGGAAGCACGTCGTGGATCGGCACGATCGAATTGCTCGCGGTCTCGTCCGGGAGCAATTAAGCGGAATTGGATGGTGGTGACGACAGAGGACGGGGAAGCTGGACCACCTGACGCATTTGCATGCCATTTGAGACTGCTGGTAGGACGTTGGACACGCTACCCTTGTTGGAAACGGCGCCAGAGCGTTCGCTGAAGCACGCACGCCAGGGGGCCTCTCACAAAACGGGAACCAGGTGGGATGGACGGACTCCGTCCCTCTCCTTCGCTTCCACCACGTCCTCCGATCACAGGAGCTGCTAAAGCTAGAAACACAAAATATAGGTAATAGGTGATAGGTTAAGCCGACTGCGAGCTTTCTCCATTATGAACTTGGCTATGCTGAATCGGCTATGCACTGAGAGGCGAATGAGCTCAAATAGGTCGGATTATGATGATGCCGTGATTGACTTTGATGATGGCTTTCTCCGTCAATATTAATGGAGAAGTTGCATTTCAAATGTAGAATTGTGCATTCATTTCCTGAAGTCGGACACCGCACTTCAGATAGGGTTTAGTTGGGCTTAGCATCCATCACTTCATGCTAAAGTATAGGCAAGATCTCGAAACAATAGTTTTTGGACAATCTAGGTGCACGTGATATGTAATGGACGGCACTCTGCTGACGAAGCCTTGATGGCGGTCGACCGGCGGCTAGTTTGACGACTTTACATCACAGTTCCTATGTTTATGAACTCATTTGAGAAAAAGGCTGCATGTGATGTGTTTTAAAGTTTCGACGAAGTCACACAGTTCAGTTGCTTTGTATTCACCTTATTGTGAGATATCTTAAACAAACAGGAAGGATGGGCCGATTCCGCCCATCCTTTCTGTGCAGTAGGGTGGGGTGGCCCATTACTGGTCACACATGCTCATGTTTCTTGTTGCAGCAGCGTAATATTAATATTTACAAGCGCAGACTAATATTTACAAGATGCAGATTCAAACACGCCACATATCATAGAAGAAGTGGCATGCTACAAATTATAGAGGAAATAGCATGTCGAATGTCATAGAAGGAGTAACATGTTGCATGTCATAGAGGTATTACTATCGGATAACATTTTTAATGCTAGTGAGCGGTGAGTTGACGCACCTAGTTTCTTCCTTTGTGGAAGAATGTTAATTATTATATGGTAAGTGCACGTGCTGCGATGTTTCCATACGATCTCAGTGGTACCGCTTCCCTCTTGAAATCGCTTCACCGGTAAGCTATTCACAACAAAAGTACGCGTATGTCACCAACTTCACCTGTGGCGGTTGAATGTGAAATTGAACAAGACCCCTATCAATCGTCGACAGTGTTGACTACAGCATCTGAGCGGGCGTGTGTTCAGAGTGGCAGGGCTGGCAGCTGATGGCTCGCTAATCAACCCTGAAATCGCCCGCCATCGGTTACTTCGCAAGTAGTACGATCTGATAGTCTGCCCTTCTGACGTTCCGATGTGTCTAATGATGTTCAGGCATTCCCGTTCTCGTCCTACCGACCGTCTCACGCGCGTAAGCCGATGCCCAAGAATGCCTACAGACCACGTGCAGTCGATTGGTAAGCATGCCGCCGGGGCCGAGACCAAAAGGAGGCCGTCCGGCGCCCGTCTGATCCATAACCTATAGATGGTAACTCACCGCACGCCGCCCACGGCGCGGCTCTCCGCCCACCGATCTCATTAAAGTCAACGAAGCTACTCACCGTCGACTGACGGCGCGGGAGCTGGCCGCGTGAGCGATGTGGGGCACCGCCGGCCACTAACAAACGCAGCGTGGCGCGCCGCTCAGTTAACAGGCAGATGGTTCTGCCGACCGGCTCTCCATCACAGCGGTGCTCAGACGGACCGCGCGCACGTTCGGCGCGGGTGTAAGACGTCCGCAGCACGTGGGTGTAAGACGTGGGTGTAAGACAGCCGCAGCTGGGTGTAGACGTGGGGAACGTGGGTGTAAGACGTGGGTGTAAGACAGCCGCAGCACGTGGGTGTAAGACGTGGGTGTAAGACAGCCGCAGCGAGACTAGAACTGTGCGGCTGCTGATGTGGACAATGCGTCCTCCCTATTAAGCTGTGGCTCGCGAACGTGAAGAACAGTTTGCTGACATGTTGCGTGAAGCCAGACCGACAATGGCTGGGTTGAGAGTGACGATGACCCCGTGGGGTACACAGCTGCCGGGTGAGTGCTGGTAACCCTTGCAATTGTGCTGTTACTATGCTGTTACTCCGCCGACGACTGCCCGCCGCGGTTCGCATGCTCAGACACTGAAATTATGCAGCTCATGATTATGCTAAAGAGGGCATCTGCGGGTCACATCGGCTCCGGCTGCGCGTTGTGCCATTAAAGGCCCAACGTTACCGGCGGAACCCAATCAGGCTTTATCGGGCCGTGTTTTGCCCGTTAGCGGTGTTCGGAGGTGAGTTTCTTGTGCACGGAGGCAGTCGGCTTTGCTCACCTCCGAGCCGGGGATTGCCCATCGAAGCTATTGATGACCTGCCGCCGGACGAGACGGCAAAAACCGTCCCCCGGTCAGCAGGCGGACATGTAACTCGGCTCTCCAGCTCGGCCGTGGAAAAACGACCGGCCGCGGCACCGCCTACAGGCACGCCGTGGGGTGGTGCAGCCAGGTGGCACCAAGTAACTGCCATTGCGTGAGACGAAATGTATGACCCTCAATATACCAGGAGGTGCTGAGTTTACATCAAAAGTAGCGTTAGGGATTATGCTATATTACTCAACGTTTCGGCCAGGGGCCATCGTCAGGAGTGACGATTCTTCGTTGTATTAAAGCACTTAAGAGCCATTCTTCGTTGTATTAAACAAGCAACTGCCGGCAGCACCACCGTTATGGACGCCGTAGGGTAGTGTAGCCTGGTGGCACAAAGTGGTACAAAGTGGCGGCGAACCGGCCCACAATACTCCAACAAGCACTTGATTATCACAACATAATTCACAACAAATACGAGTCCGCAGCCACTTAACGGGCGACCAATCAGTCCATCAATCAGTCATTAGCCAGTCAATTTCTGAACGTAACCATGTCGTCCTTACGGGCGCCGTTGGCTCCAGGTCGGCTCTTCCTTCGAGCCGATGTCAACACTGCGTGTCACAAGACGATGTAAGTGAAGGTGGGAAGAGCTGGGGGGGGGGGGGACCGTCGACGGGCAGGGCGCCGCTGTCACCATCCCCGGCCTACTTATTGCCACTGGGAGACGGTGACGGTGGGAGGAGCTGGTCGGGTGGAGGTGGGGGGGGCGACCGTCGACGGGCGGGGCGCCACTGTCACCATCCCCGGCCTGGTTATTTCCACATGGCGAGACAGGTGACGGTGGGAGGAGCTGGTCGGGTGGAGGTGGAGGGGTGGCGACCGTCGACGGGCGGGACGCCGCTGTCACCATCCCCGGCCCGTTTATCACCATCGAGTGTATCGAACGTCAGTGGAGACTATCGCCGCCGCAGGCTTTATGAATATGGCGCACAGATCATGTCGGTGACCCCTGCTCTGATGCCGCTCCGGCCCCGCCACCCCACTGACCTCGGCGACCTGTTTTGAGTCGAGCCGACCATTGCCGGAGAGAGAGGCGTCGCGTCGAGCGGCGACGCAGCGACGCCCCGGCGGTGAACAACAGGTCGCCGCGTGGCAATTGTCGTCGCCTCGTCGGTCGGCCGGCACCAGCCCAACAGCTGGCCGCGGCTCGGGCTACAGGGGCGTGACGCACAAAAACCGACAACCTATTGATGATGCGGACTGGCGACCTGGTACCTGAGGCGGGGGCGGTACGGTACCTGGGACTGGAGCGGTACAGTACCTGGGACTGGAGCGGCACAGTACCTGGGACTAGAGAGGTACAGTACCTGGGACTGGGGCGGTACAGGTACCTGGGACTGGAGCGGTACAGTACCTGGGACTGGAACGGCTCGGTACCTGGGATTGGAGCCGTGCAGTACCTGGGACTGGGGTGGTACGGTATCTGGGACGGGAGCGGCAAAGTACCTGGGACTGGAGCTGGAGTGCATCTGATGTCCGAAGCCGGTCGGGAGACTGGGAACCGCGATTGCTCTCACAGCCACCATCCGCCAATCATTGAGGACCTCTGAAGACTATGGGCTGTGATGGCTCTTACAGCCACCATCCGCCAATCATTGAGGACCTCTGAAGACTATGGGCTGTGATGGTTCTTACAGCTAACATCCGTCAATCATTGAGGACCTCTGGGGACTAGGGTCTGCGATGGCTCTCACAGCCAACATAGTCAATAATTGAGGACCTCTGGAGACCAGGGTCTGAGATGGCTCCCATAGCCGGCGTCCGTCAATCATTGAGGACCCCTGGAGACTAGGGGATATGATGGCTCTCACACCAACATACGTCAATAATTGAGGACCTCTGGAGACTGGAAGTATCAGCTTGCTTGACCTCTACCAATGATCGGGGTCTTGTAGAGAGCAGGAGCGGGCACGTACTGAAAAAAGTCTGTCAGTGAGGGGTCGTCAATCAACCAATAAATCAATCACTCAGTCAATCAACGAATCAATCACAGTTCCCAATCAATAGATCGTTGGGAAGGTTCAACATTGAGCAAGTGCGGATTTCAACATATATCGAAGGGTCTCCTTGAGGTGTCTGCCTCGCTAAGATTGCGGACTATTTTAGAATGACAATGGTGTTACTGTATTAAAACTGGACAGACTAGGTACCGGACTAATAGTGGTGCTACTGTATCAGAACTGGACTAGTAGTATTGCTACCGCATAATAACTGAACTAGTAATGGCGCTACTGTATCAGAACTGGTAGTGGTGCTACCGCATCAGAGCTGAACTAATAGTGGTGCTACTGTATCAGAACTGGACAAGTAGTGGTGCTACCGAATCGGAACTGGACAAGTAGTGGTGCTACCGAATCGGAACTGGACTAGTAGTGGTGCTACCGTATCAGAACTGGACAAGTAGTGGTGCTACCGAATCAGAACTGGACTAGTAGTGGTGCTACCGTATCAGAACTGGACAAGTAGTGGTGCTACCGAATCAGAACTGGACAAGTAGTGGTGCCAATATGTCAGAACTGGATTGAGCTAGCAAGTTACAAGTATGTACAACGATTTCACAGGCTCGATTTGGAAGGTCTGCCGCGAACGTCTCCTTTGATGTTACAAGGTAAGCAGCCGCCATAAGCTGACAACGGCGTAGTTATTATAACATTTGTCTGCATTAAAACGTTTCGAATGTGTGATTATGACGTTAAGATGACGATTACAGCAATGCAAAAGGTTGCATTGCATTTGCGTCGTCAGTCGGCACTTCTGCGCGCCGAGAAGGTCCCGTCCCGTCTCGGGCGGGGGGGTCTTCAACCGCCCCCTCAGGTTTTTCGCGGATAGCAAACGAACGACGCGCGGCAGCGCGCCCAAATTTTCATACCTTTTCCCATATCAATTTGACATGCTGATTCAAATTTTTTAGGTCAGGTCATCAAGGGTCAACGAGTTAGTCAAGGTCACGTGAGGTCACCTCCAAAAAAGTTCAACCAGTCGTCAGGCTTTAAGGGATGAAAATATTTTAATGAAATTGTCAGCGTTTGCTTATCTGTACGGATACAACAAAACGTACTAGTGGATTTTTTTTTCATTTTTGACTACATATAAAATTTGCCTATTTGCCAAATTGCAGTTCAAATAAAGGATCCTGGCTAAAGTAAGCATTTTTTATTGGGGCAAGTTGACTTCGAACAACGTTTCTCGGTCTGCTCTATCCATTGTAAAAGGAAAATTAAAGAAAGCTTGAAAAGTCAAAATTTTGAAATTTAAAAATAAAACATTTATTTTTGGGAAACCAAAAACAATTATATCACTGGTCGATTTCGCTGTCCTTTTCTAATTCCTTTTGTTTTTCATATATCCTCCAAAATGAACTCCCCCAGAGTCAAAAACATAATGTAAGTCGTGAAAAGTCGTGAAAATCTAGCCCCCTGGTGACGTCACTTTTGGGAGGAATTGTTTGGAGGATGAACTCGGACCCTACTCGTCGAGCGCTTTCCGATCACGCCTCTTTCGTTTTCGTGCGATGCTTAATTTGGATTTTAGAGGGGGTCTTCAGCCCCCACCCCCCCCCCCGAGATGGGGTGTGAGGATTTGACCGGAAAGACGGCGCGGGCCAATAGGTAGTGGTAGGCTCAATTTACTTAAAAGGACACCTGTAACTTGGTTTGGAAGAGCAAATACAAGTTATACATTTCTGGTAGCATACTATGGGGACTACGTAAACTCTCTTTCATCCGTACTCAGCTTTAATACTGTCATATAAAAGCGCTTAACGGATATATCAGCTTACACCGGATTCAGCCAGCAAGTACCAGAAACTATTTTGGCCAGCTGGGACACCCGAATGCAAGCATAGCGCCATGCATTCCTGTTCTGTTTCCGAATCAGATCATTTAGTAAATCAACTCAGGTGCGCAGAAGGTTTCGGAGCACGTGGAAACCAATGATATATGTGTCCTGTGTTCCAACCGGAACTAGGTGACGCAGCGCGGCGGGGAGAAGAAGAGAAACGTGTCCGGCGAAGAGGACGGCTCCAGACGAGCCCAGTATCCGGCGGAGGCCGGGACTCCGAAGGGGTGGGGGGAGGGTGACAACCGCCGGGCGCCGCGCCGCCGCACGACTGTTGGCCGTCCCCGTCATTACCCACGTGGCTGCGGCGCGGCCGCCGCCTGGGGCGCCGGGCCGGTCGCGTCTCAATGTGTGCCCCGAGGGCACGGGCGGCGTCGATGATGTTGTTTGGGTAATCAGCTGACGCCGGCGGCGCCCCGCCCACGCCACGGTAATTGGATGCCCGGTGATGTCAGCCGACCGGAGGCCGATTAATCCTGACGTGTCGGACGGTTTGCCTGCCCGGCAGCAAAACAAATGGCGAATGACTGTGTTGGGCTGGATGGGCAGTTAGAGTCGGCCCATGAAGAGTACGCAATTCAGAAATTGGCTGGCAGTGCCTAGCTTTGAGAGAAGTATCCGCTGTGACTATCCTTTTGATCGAGTCCATGTACTTTTCCGGACAAGGGAACACCTGACAAACTTAATTGTTATCGTTTGTGTACCAGAGTGAAGATCGGAAGGGAATAAGATAGTTTCCTGCATTTGTAGGGTGCTTTTTTGCAACAAAAAAAACTGTATGCTAACTTCTAAGCAATTCATCTGAATCTTCGCAATGACAGAAACGCATTCGGTGGGACCGATTATGACAATATTTGCATGAACAAATAGTTTTGTTTACTTTCAGTAAATTGCCCTTTCAGTGGAAAAGTTCGTAAACGATCGGCTATTTCGCAGGCCAGGCCCACACGTCCCCTCTTCTAAATTCGCTGATGGTTCAGTGCACAATCTCGAGAACATTTTACCAAAACTATACGCTCATGCACTCTCCCCTGTTTTGGTAGCGCAGTTAGTGGATGACACTGTGTGATTGCATTTGTGACAAAACCGACACCGGCACTTGTGGCCCTGGGCATGGGGATGTCACGTGTGAAGGTCACCACTGTCACCAATGACCGTGGTGGAAGTCACCGGCCCACTGGTCAAGTGGTCACGGTGGTGCCAGCAGCTTCAGGCGTGCCACCGGTAACGAACGAATCCTAACAATCAACATATCGCTTCAGAAGGGCCAGTGGGATGTCCGACCATCTAAGGCCCGGCGGTGGGGCAGAGGCTTTGACGGTGGCAGGGGGATGTCCCACCATCCAAGGCCCGGTGGTGGGGCAGCGACTGTGACGGTGGCAGGGGGAAGTCCCACCATCCAAGGCCCGGTGGAGGGGCAGTGACTGTGACGGTGGCAGGGGGATGTCCCACCATCCAAGGCCCGGTGGAGGGACAGCGACTGTGACGGTGGCAGGGGGATGTCCCACCATCCAAGGCCCGGTGGTGGGGCAGCGACTGTGACGGTGGCAGGGGGATGTCCCACCATCCAAGGCCCGGTGGTGGGGCAGCGACTGTGACGGTGGCAGGGGGATGTCCCACCATCCAAGGCCCGGTGGTGGGGCAGCGACTGTGACGGTGGCAGGGGGATGTCCCACCATCCAAGGCCCGGTGGTGGGGCAGCGACTGTGACGGTGGCAGGGGGATGTCCCACCATCTAAGGCCCGGCGGTGGGGCAGCGGCTGTGACGGTGGCAGGGGGATGTCCCACCATCCAAGGCCCGGTGGTGGGGCAGCGACTGTGACGGTGGCAGGGGGATGTCCGACCATCTAAGGCCCGGCGGTGGGGCAGCGTCTCTGCCAGCTCCAGTACCAGGATCCTATAGTGTGTGGTGGGGCAGCGTCTCTGACAGCTCCAGTGTCAGGGTCCGATGGTGTGGGGTGGGGCAGCGTCTCTGACAGCTCCAGTACCAGGGCCCGATGTGTGTGGTGGGGCCGTGTCTCTGTCAGCCCCAGTGTCAGGATCCGACGGTGTGTGGTGGGGCAGCGTCTCTGACAACCCCAGCACCAGGGTCCGATGGTGTGTGGTGGGGCAGCGTCTCTGACAGCCCCAGTACCAGGGTCCGATGGTGTGTGGTGGGGCAGCGTCTCTGACAGCTCCAGTGTCAGGGTCCGATGGTGTGTGGTGGGGCAGCGTCTCTGACAGCTCCAGTGTCAGGGTCCGATGGTGTGTGGTGGGGCAGCGTCTCTGACAGCTCCAGTACCAGGGTCCGATGGTGTGTGGTGGGGCAGCGTCTCTGACAGCTCCAGTACCAGGGTCCGATGGTGTGTGGTGGGGCAGCGTCTCTGTCAGCTCCAGTGTCAGGGTCCGATGGTGTGTGGTGGGGCGGTAGCTCTGTCAGCTCCAGTGTCAGGGTCCGATGGTGTGTGGTGGGGCAGCGTCTCTGACAGCCCCAGTGCCGGGGTCCGATGGTGTGTGGCTGGGCAGCGTCTCTGACAGCCCCAGAGCCAGCCTCCGACCGCACGCTGTTGACACTAGACGCCGCCTGTCAGCAGCAGCGATTGCGTCGAACGTCGCGCACAATGCCAACACCGGCCCGATTGTGCTCAGCGGACGCCACGAGCGAGGGCTTCCCCCGGCTGTTCGCGGTTCGTGGCGCCACAGGCTGCGTCTGTCGGATCCTGATCAGGCCGGGCCCTCAACTCTGATGAGACTTTGGCCCCTGAACAGCCACTGACCTTTGACTAGACCCTGGTCTCTGACTAGACCCTGGACCCTGAGTAGACCCTGGTCTCTGACCAGATCACAAATAACCTAACCTAATCCAACCTAACATTACATACCCTGACCAGTCCCTGAACTCTGACCAGATCCTCGACCTCGACACCAGAGCCGAGACTCGACCAGTGATAATTGAGCTGGTGAGACCCAAGACTACACATTAATCAGCCATTCCAGCGTCGGCTACGCAGTGTTCCTGCGCGCTAATTCTTTTCAGTCCAATATCGATATATCGGGGGGGGGGGGGCCTTCCTGTCCTTCATCTACTGGGCCAGCTGCTACTGGTCGGACTGAAAAGAAGTGGTGCACCGGTCACGGCCTGTGTCGTGACGGTCAGGCCGGGCCAGATAGCCCATTTGAACTCCGTGTATGAAATCAACGGAAGCCGATTTGCGTGTTCTCTGGTCGCGGTCGTAAAAGTGGTCACGGTACGCCAGCGCCTGTACCGCCTGTACACGGTACGCCGTGTACAGGCGCCGACCGCGTTGGTCACCCCTCCCCCACACATACCCAGCGCGATGAAATGCATCAGCGGTAAACAAAGTGCCGATCATGACACATCCTGCCTGCTTCAGTGCAAGCACCGAATCAGTCCGATGCCATGGGTGTAAAACCAAATGGGCAGATATGGCAGCTCCCATGTTATTTTCATCAGTTTTAACATGTGGCTAATGGATGTTAGGTGGAGATACTGGCCTTCTCAGGCCATTTTCCATACCAATAATTTCTTGGTCGCTACATCCATGTCAGAGGCTGATTATTTTCGACTCTCATCCAAGCGGCTTCGGGCTTGGATGAGAGATGAGACACTCACCCGACCGACTGATGGTGATGGGAAACTCCCTACACAACGAACTCGAGTTACCATCCGGGATATTGGTCACTGATCAGACTTATCCTGTGAACTCCTGCAGGTATATATCACCCACCTGACGCTTCCCGGTAACGAGCTCAACTCGCCGAGCTCTTGCAATCGAGATTACCCCTCCACTCTTCATTTTCGTCTGTTTAATACGACACTAACAGCATCTTTGCAGTAGTTATGTCCTGTATAGTGGTTCACCCGTGTAGTGGTTATCCCTTCACGCGCTCTGTGCACGCTCTTTCGGTCCGATCAGCTGCCCTCGTGCGAGGCCAATTTTGCAGCGGTAGTGAGCGTGCACGCCTTGTTTGTCGGCAACCGCCGACGGGCGAGACGGCTGGAATTCGTCGCATGACGTCATTCGTCACGTGACTTCATTCGTCACGTGACGGCCGTCCCAGTCAGTTTACCTGGCGCTTGTTACAGTCGGCGTCCGTTTAGTGTGGTGAGATAATCACAGAGCGCCGATTCCGCCTGAAGACTGCACTACACGGGGTCACGCCGAGTGTTAGCTGGGTCGACGCTCTTGACCCACCGTTCGTTGCTGTTTGTTTGAATTAGGAGATGGTTGCAACGTGACAGTTCAACACTGGACGCCGCTATTTTGCTCAACTCCTTGGCTCAATTTACATCTCTACTGAAGGCGAATTCGCTACGAGAAGACATCTGCTGCTATTTTCAGCTGGAAACTTAGTCCAAATTGGCAGGAAGAAACGGATCTATCATGAGAAATCAGGTCAATGAAATTTCTCAACTTCATGGAACAACGTCTGGGATGACCTGGCTTATGTTTGTACAGTGAACAGTAGCCCACCTCCACTGCTTGAGGCTTTAAACAGCCGACTCTCAATAAACAAGTACATTATGGACCGTTGTGTCTTATCGTCTTCGACAACTAACTACGAAGGAAGACACTGCAAGCAAATCTATGGTAATGTGGCCGGTGGGATGTAAATAAGTGGGAGGTGGCCGTTAACCGCTGTTTACGACGCCTCGGGAACCGTTACGGCAATGGCAGTACCAAATCACGAGTGTGAGATACGCCGTGAAACAAACAATAAGCAGCCACACCGTCTCTCCGTGTGTGTAGGAAGTGGCAGCACCGCCACCACATCACCTCTCCGTGTGTGTAGGAAGTGGCAGCACCACCACCACACCACCTCTCCGCCTGAGCAGGATGTTACCGCCACATCACCTCTCCGAGTGTGTAGGATGTGATAGCACCACCACCACATTGGCTTAATGTCACTGTGGGAAAAGGCAACAGCAATACACTGGGGATAGGAGCTTTCTACCGATCAGGAACCCTGCCACATTCTCAGCAACTGGAGCTTGACAAGGTAATTTGTGAGGAAATCAGTAGGTACTTGAAGAGGAAGTGCCTTATTCTTGGTGACTTTAATCTAAAAGGTTATGAAAATGCTGGTGATGGCTCCCATCATGCAAAATGTTTAGGAAATGCCTTGAAGAGGATCTGTTCTTACACCAGTTTGTATCGGAACCTAACAGGCATGGCTCATTCTTGGACTTTGTATTCTCGGATTTAAGTAACTTGGTTCAAGACTTGACTGTAGGGGAAACTCTGGTAAGAAGTGAACATAACATAGTTAGATTCAAGGCACATGTAGGGGAAATTATTAAGGATAATTTGGTAAAGGTTCCAAATTTCAACAGAGCAGACTTTGACTGCATGAGAGCGGCTTTTAGTGCCATCAGATGGGAAGAAGAATTCTCCAATTTAAATGCCTGTGAAATGTAGGAAAAGTTCAAATCTTACTTGAAGGAAATTCAGATTAGACATGTCTCCCAAAAGCCAAGACGCAAAAGAGGGGTAGGAAAGCCAGCATGGCTTACACCAGACTTGATAAAAGCAATTAAGGCTAAGAAAACTGCATTTAGAGTCTTTAAAGAAGCCACAAAGGTCGTTAATCTAAAGGCGTATCGAAAAGCTAGACACTGTGAAGCAAAAAACCAGAGCAACCAAGCGAGCAAAAGAACTGGATTTAGCTAGAAACTGTAATGGGGAGAGTAAAAAGTTTTTTAGTTTCTACAAGGTGAGTAAAGTTTCTAGCACAATTGGTCCACTGGGAGTAAACGGGACTACACTGGGGGAGGATAGTGAGATGGTTGTGGAGCTGAGCAAGCAGTTTAAATCAGTGTTTACATTGGAAGATATGACCAATCTGCCGACCGTACACCATAGTTCAGTGACATGGGATCTGACAAATGATGTTTATTTCATTGATAGTAATGTTGTTTACAATCATATCAGGAAAATAAAGCCAAACAAGGCAGCAGGACCTGATGATATTTATGCTAGTGTGTTGCGGGAAACTGAAAAGGAACTGGCATTTCCACTTAGTATAATATTTTGTAGATCAGTTTCACAAGATGAAATTCCAACCGATTGGAAAAGGGCAAATGTAGTTCCTATTTTCAAGAAAGGAGAAAGAGAGAAAGTTGAAAACTATAGGCCAGTAAGTCTCACATCCCTAATCTGCAAGATACTCGAAGCAATTATCAAGGATAGAATAGTTAGTTATCTGGAAGGAAACAGGTTGATTCAAGATACTCAACATGGGTTTAGGAAAGGACGGTCGTGTCTCACAAATCTCTTGGACTTTTTGAACTTCGCCACAGAACAATTTGATCAGGGAAATCAGCTTGATGTAGCATATCTTGACTTTAGTAAGGCTTTTGACAAGGTACCCCATACACAGTTAATGATACAGCTTCAGGCCCATGGTATTGCAGGTAGCATCTTAAAATGGATTGAGTTGTGGCTTTCAGATAGACAGCAAAGAGTGATGCTAAATGGTACAAAGTCGTCATGGCAAAATGTTCTTAGTGGAGTCCCCCAGGGGTCAGTACTGGGGCCACCACTGTTCATTATATTTGTAAATAGCATTGAAAGTGGCCTAAGCAGTAAAGTTGTGAAATTTGCGGATGATTTGAAGGTCTTTAGGGCAATAACAGGTCAAGATGAGCATATCTCGCTGCAAAAAGACTTAGACGAACTTGTGAACCGGTCCGAAGAATGACAAATGAAATTTAATTTTGAAAAGTGCAAAATCATGCATGTAGGTAACCAGCATATGAAGGCTCCATACGTGATAGGTGGCCAAGTGCTATCAGTGACTGAACAGGAGAAGGATATAGGTGTTATTATAAACACAAAATTGGGGGCATCAGAACAGACCAAGGAAGCCAGGAAGAAGGCACTGAGAATGCTCGGGGCAATACATAGGAATGTATCATACAGAAGTGAGGAAGTCATGAGGAAGCTTTACTGTGCATATGTCAGGCCACAGTTGGAATATTGCATCCAAGCTTGATCTCCTAGCTATGAAAGATTGTTGGCTTTTAGAGAGAGTACAAAAGAGGGCTACAAAAATGGTTAATGGCATAAGCAACCTGGCATATGAGGAAAGATTGAAGAAATTGAAAATGTTTTCGCTTAGACATAGAAGGCTGGGCGGAGATCTCATCGATGTCTTTACATTTGTCCATGGTCTGGAGAAGGGATATCTTGGGGAAATGTTTGAATTGAACAGAAATGATGCAATTAGAGGTCATAAATTCAAAATTAAGGTTAACCACAGCAGAACAAGGTTAAGGCAGACTTTCTTCACCAACAGGGTAGTAGAACACTGGAACCAGCTGCCAGAAAACATTGTCAGTAGCAGCACATTGAACATCTTTGAAAACAGCATAGACAATCATTATAAGAATAGAGGGCTTGCTTTTCAGTATTACAGGGAGGGCTGATTGACAGATTTTGGTGGGCGACTGGTTCAGTGTACAGAGTGCAACCAGGAAGGGCCCTTGTGGCTCATATTTGCACTAATCTTTTATGTCTACCACACCACCTCTCCGACTGAGCAGGATGTTACCTCCACATCACCTCTCCGTGTGTGTAGGATGTGACAGCACCACCACCACATCACCTCTCCGTGTGTGTAGGATGTTACTGCCACACCACCCCTCCGTGTGTGTAGGATGTGACAACACCACCACCACACCACCTCTCCGATTGAGTAGGATGTTACTGCCACACCACCCCTCCGTGTGTGTAGGATGTGACAACACCACCACCACATCACCTCTCCGTGTGTGTAGGATGTTACTGCCACACCACCCCTCCGTGTGTGTAGGATGTGACAACACCACCACCACATCACCTCTCCGTGTGTGTAGGATGTGATAGCACCACCTTCGCGATGCCGGCCCTTGAATGGTATAGGTAAGCAGAGCATGGTTCAACTTCAGTGAAGGAAGATTGATTGAAACTTGCCAACAACCAATTAAAGTGTAGATGTAGGAACTTCGAGAGGTCAGGTGAGTCATGTTCAACTTTTCGCGACCTTCATCATGAGCCACATGGCTCAAAATGACGCTTTTCCATGCACTTTTAACAAGCGCTCATATACAGAACTTCCTAAAAAATATTGAATTAAAATTAAAGTGCACATCTAGCACCTGCTTATTTCATGCATTTTGGCTCAGGATTGTACCTTAAACTAGTACAGATGGTTTCAAATCAAATGAAGGTGAAAAGAACAATTGAACAAAAATTTCAGGCGAGCTGAGGTGCACAATGCAACGTGACAACTTGGACGAAATAGCGAGGTGTTCGATGGCGAAACATGCTTAATGGTAATGCAACCAGCTGCACGTCGGTGGCGTTTGATGTTCCACGAACTTGTTCTCGGAAACGCAAAAAGTCTTGCATTTGAGCTATGAGTTCTCATGGGCTTCGCCACCTGTGGGATCTCTGGAGTTCGAACCCCACCTGATATTTGTTCTTGGTTGTGTCCGACCCCACCAGGAAAACTGGGAAACCTTCGGGAAAACATGCCACCTTCCTAACGTCGTCCAGTTTCTATATGAGACATCTGAATCTGGCGGATGGATTCGCCGGACGGTGCCGCGAAGTGTCCGCCGGGCGGGTTTCCGTCGCGATCAAAGCCACCATGACCCGCGGGGTCCCAACGAGTGGGCCCATCTGTCTTAAAGTGGTTCCACCTGCCACCACCACCTGCCTGTTTGAGCTGTCCTTAAAGATGTGTGATACCTGACATGGTTGCCCAGCTATTGCATATAGCCGAACATATTGCATTGTGTAATCTACAACGGCAAACACTATTCCTATTATCTTCCATGCCTGTGCTATAATGATAATCTCCACGCTACTCCACGGTTGCCGGCTACTAAATAAAATGTTGCCTATGCAGCAATAGGCAGCAATAGCAACCAATGGCTATTGGTGCGACAGGGACGCTAATCCTCAGAGGTCCAATATCGCGGTACCTGTGGTTAAACACCGCGCTTTATCTACCATTTTATGGGTCCTGAAAAACGTTCCTTTGTCTCCACGACGAGGAGATGAGGGGATCTCCTGCTTGTGCCTCGGTTAAATACGAACATAGTAACATGGGAAAAGCGGAGGCTCTTGAGTAGTGGAACTGGAAACTTTCTCCGTAAAATAGAACAGAAGGAATGTTGACATTCCAGAGCCAAAGTTGCCGACATCCAGGTTCCTTACGTTAAGTGCGGGGGGTGGGGGGCGACGCAGAAGAAAGTCACGGCTTTACCAATTGAGCCTGAAAAGCGTACCTGAACCCTTGGAATTAGATTTCCCCTGGAAACTGAAGGTGGAGACGCCATCTTCCGTTACAACATCTTTGGGATGCAGTTCCCTTGACTACCTTGAAAGCGTTACCTCAAGCGCTACCTGGTCAAAGACAATCACAAGTGGATCATCCTCTCGAAACTTTCATTACAGAGCATTATCCATTGACTGGATGTTGTGTGACATGCAACCGACCTGTTATTACAGACCTGCTTGGTGATGTATGCCTGTTGCTACACTGTTGGTCACATCCATGGCCTAGCTAGGGAATTGGGGGGGGCAGTGGTGGGATTAGACGCCGTATATTCGTCCAGTGGTATGGCGTAATTGCACAGAGACCTCGCCCCTACCTTACCGCTATTATGCCCTGCGAAAAATCACATTCCATATCATGTGCGACATGGACTTCAGTAAAAGCGAATGCAATACTTAGATGAACAAAATGTCACACGGTCTGAGAGCGAGCTCGTGGTGTGAGGGCCGGGTGTACATCAGGATGGACTCATGGTGTGAGGGCCGAATGCTCGATGTTTAAGAGAGGACTCGTGGTGTGAGGGCCAGATGCATATAAGGGTGGAGTCATGATGTGAAGGCCGTGTGCTCGAAGTATACCGGCGGACTCACGGTGTGAGC
Organism: Imbricaverruca yamaguchii; assembly: GCA_034440575.1. NCBI lineage: Eukaryota > Metazoa > Arthropoda > Thecostraca > Neoverrucidae > Imbricaverruca > Imbricaverruca yamaguchii. The sequence continues at coordinate 700,584 of JAOTOL010001515.1, forward strand.
GTTGGAGGCTCTCACACCATGAGGAATAAGGGATGGCTTACGGTGTCGGGTGGAGGCTCGAGGTGTGAGGGTGGACTGACGGTGTCAGGTGGAGGCTCGAGGTGTGTGGGCTCACTGACGATGTCAGGTGGAGGCTCGAGGTGTGATGACGGGCTGACGGTGTCAGACGGGGTCTCGAGGTGTGAGGGTGGACTGACGGTGTCAGGTGGAGGCTCGAGGTGTGCGGGCTGGCTGACGGTGTCAGGTGGAGGCTCGAGGTGTGCGGGTGGGCTGACGGTGTCGGGTGGAGGCTCGAGGTGTTATGGTGGGCTGACGGTGTCGGGTGGAGGCTCGAGGTGTGATGGCGGGCTGACGGTGTCAGGTGGAGGCTCGAGATGTGATGACAGGCTGACTGTGTCAGGCGGGGGCTCGAGGTGCGCGGGCTCATTGACGGTGTCAGGTGGACTGGCGCTCAGTGTGTCCAACTTCTCACAGGTAGCCGCCGTGTGGTGGCCAGGTACGGCAGCCCCCCCCCCAGGGCTGGACGGTCTGATGCCGCGCCAGCTGCGGTGACAGCCGCCCTGTGACGTCACGGCCATCAGCCGGCCATGCCAACACGAGACGCGCTGTCGATTGGAAGTAAAACGGTCGCTAAATGCTGGCGCTCATTTCGCTGACGGATGAAGATAAATGGCCGGCCTCGTTCACAGGCACCGGAGCTCGACGATACGTGGCGGGCCTGTAGGCCATGCGCCGGGACTAAATGCAATGTGCATGCCCTACAGGTCGCGTGCAGGACCTATAGGCTATGTGCAGGGCCTACATACCATGTGTCGGGCTCACAAACTATGTGTCGGGCCTACAGGTCATGTGCTAGACATATAGGCCGCGCACTTCCTGCCCTACAGGCCGTGCATTGCCAGGCCCACAGACCATGTGTCGGGCCTACATGCCATGCATTGGGCCTACAGGCCATGCATCGGGCCTACAAACCATGCATTGCCAGGCCTACAGGCCATGTATTGCCGGACATACAGTCAGGTCGCACATTGATTGGTCTACATACCACATACCGCCGAGCCTGCAGATTATGCACTGTTATTTTGTGGAGCAACTGATCAAAAGGAACGTGCAAAACCGAGCACATGAGGAAGGCTGAAGCCGGGTTCGTGAGGCAGGCTGAAGCCGAGCACATGAGGCAGGATGAAGCCGAGCACACACGAGGCAGGCTGAAGCCGAGCACATGAGGTAGGCTGAAGCCGAGCACATGAGGCAGGCTGAAGCCGAGCACACACGAGGAAGGCTGAAGCCGAGCACATATGAGGCAGGCTGAGGCCGAACACATACGAGGCAGGCTGAGGCCGAGCACATACGAGGCAGGCTGAAGCCGAACATATGAGGCAGGCTAAAGCCGAACACATGAGGAAGACTGAGGAAGAGCACACATGAGGAAGACTAAGGAAGAGCACACATGATGCAGGCTGAAGCAGGCGAAGCTGCCACGTTGAGCCGGTGCAGACAGGACTCCGAGTCGCTGTTCTGCCAGGACAGCCGGTGGCCCAGAGCGGAGCGGCGGTCGGCGCGACAGGAACTTCAAGAGGCCAATTCTGTTCGGTCGGCGCGTCACAGTGAGCATTTACCGTGCCTCAATCAGACGCTGATTGGCGCTCCGGAGGGTGTGTCTGGCCCGGGCCACATCAGTCATGCCAGCCATACCGACCAAATAGGCCACACCGGCTGCGCCCGCCATACCGGCAATACCCCCCCCCCCCCAGTGCGGTCACACCTGACAAACCGGCGACACCGGCCATACCCGTCATACCGGTCATATGACGCTATACCGACAATACTCACCACACAGACCATACCAGCTACACAGACCATACCAGCTACACAGACCATACCAGCTACACAGACCATACCAGCTACACAGACCATACCAGCTACACATACCATACCAGCTACACATACCATACCAGCTACACATACCATACCAGCTACACAGACCATACCAGTTACACAGACCATGCAAACTACACAGACCATACCAGCTAAACAGACCATACCAGCTACACATACCATACCAGCTACACAGACCATACCAGCTACACAGACCATACCAGATACTCATACCATACCAGCTACACAGACTATACCAGCTACACAGACCATACCAGCTACACAAACCATACAAGCTACACAGACAATACCGGCTACACAGACCATACCAGCTACACATGCCATACCAGCTACACATACCATACCAGCTACACACACCATACAAGCTACACATACCTTACCAGCTACACATACCATACCAGCTACACATACCATACCAGCTACACATACCATACCAGCTACACAGACCATACCGGGCACACCGGCCATGCCAGCCATACCGACCATGTAGGCCGCGCTGGCCATACCCTCACACCGGCAATACCGGCTATCCCGGCCACACCCGCCACACAGACCTTACCGGCCATGCCGATCATACCGGTGATATGGCAGCGCGATCTAGTGGTGCCATATCGTCACCACAGACATATCAATCCGGTACACAGTCGCAGCTGGTGCTGTCAAAATTATGTGTGTATGTATGTTTACTCATCCACGTACGAAGATATCACCACTACATTTTGGTATAAGCGGTTGAGGGGATCACCACTACATTGTAGCATGCTTGTTATAGCATACCCAGCTGTACCTTAGAGCTGGCGAAAATTGGTTCGCACGTCCATCCGCTTGTAGAAGTCAGGATCTCCCCTTCAATTTTGATGGACGTGCTTCGCGATGGCTATCTGGGCATCCTTTTTCATCACAAGCGATATTAATGGATTCATCGTCAAATCATGAAGCATATGCCTCATGAATTGTGCACGTTGCACTCAAAATTGTAGCTATGCGTGTTAAGCAACATTCTGAATGAGCTGCAACGTAGTTCGAGCCAGTCCTCTCCCATGTATGCACTATATATATATGTATATATATATATATATATACATATACATACATATACATATACATATACATATACATATACATATATATATATATATATATATATATATATATATATATATATATATATATATATCACAAGAACAACTCATCTGAGCAACTCGACTATCACCCTTTTGGGTCACATGACCAGATCTACCCTCAGACTGGGGCGAGGTCAGAATCGTCAGCTCTGATTTGGGCCATGCGACCTGGCTAGTTCTCGGGCTAAAGCGAGGTCGTAGTCGCCAGCTTGGTTCACTGGTTTCCGAATATATTCTGGGTAAGCGCACAGCACCAGGAGAACTCCGAGAAGTAGCACTTGAGCGGCATAAAAGCCAACATTCTCCTTGGATATTCGGCCAGGTGAAGTGCAAAACCCAATTCATTCGACGACTTGCTTTTGGCAAAAAAGACTAAAAATGGCTCGTCGGCTCTTGATGGGCGGACAAACCATTATAGTTTCTCGCAGAACAGCAGGTGTGAACATGCAATCATGACGTGCGATTGCGAGCACTGTGGGAACTGTGGGATAATTACGCGCCAATCTAGCCCAGCCGGGAGTACTGCACCAGGTTCTGCCCGTCACGTGCCCCGGCCTAATAACTCGTCGTCGGCTGTCCTGAATACGCAGCGTGATGGCTTGCCAGCGCGCTCGCTGCTTGTTGAATGCACGCTTTATTGCGCGACGGCTGTCGCGCCCGGTGACTATTTGTCTTCCGTGGTTTCCAGCATTGGTCATGGTTGCACAGCACTTCTCCTCCATGTGCCGCACCTTTTACCCGCTGGCCGCAGCGGCGCCCCCTTCATCTCTGCAGCGACGTCCCTTTCATCTACTGAGCCTCTGTTTGTCTCGACTTTACCTGCACAACTCCCGCTTCATGTCTGCGGCACCCGGACGGTCCGCCAACATAGTCATACTCAGTATGGGGCTGCGCCATACTGCGCATAGCGTACCTTCCATTCCTGCATAGGTCCTACTCTTTAACGAAATCGTTTCAGTTTGGTCCCCTGGTCTCACTCTGCCGACAGCTACATCCTTGAGTCTTCACTTGCCAACTTGTGCCCGGCGTCGACCAGTGCCGCGTGCCCTCCCGACGTTCTCACCCGCTGCCGACGCTTCTCACACGCTCCCAACGCTTTTCACCCGCTCCCGGCGCTTTCCATCTGCTCCCGGCGCTTCTCATTCGATCCAAACGCTTCTCATCCGCTTCCGACGTTGCCAACCCGCTCTTGACGCTTCTCATCCGCCCCGACGCTTCTCACCCGCTCTCGACTCTTCTCACCCGCTCGGGACAATTCTCACCAGCTCCCGACGCTTCTCACCGTGGTGCGTCGTCCGTGCTGTGGCGAGGAAGTCATCGCGAACGTCGGCCCGACAGCGACCTGCTCGTACATCGCTACTTTAAATGCCAGAGGCGTCGCGTGCATGCTTCACATAGCGACCGCACTTGACAGACCGCCTGTGGTGAGCATCGACCTGAGAATCGCCTGATTGGATGACAGAGCTCCGAGATTGCGATTGATCGTGTCTTGCACACACGCGCGAAATGCATTAACCATTGCTGAAATGCGTGTGCGGATGTGAGAAGCGGCAGACGGCCTCCTGTGTCCGCGCGCAGGCCTGTCAAAGCACGCGCACACTTAATTATGTGCCGAGTGACAGCTTTACAGCACAGGCACCCGTCCAGCCGCTGACCGTGCAGTACCGGCACGTGGTCCTGGGCATCCCTGGACGTGACCTGGGACTCCTGGCGAATTTGTGGACCAGGACACCAGGCGGGACTGTAGTCTGTGGACCGGGACATCAGGTGAGGGCTGTAGTCTGTGGACCGGGACACCAGGTGAGGCTGTAGTCTGTGGACCGGGACACCAGGTGAGGGCTGTAGTCTGTGGACCGGGACACCTGACGAGGGCTGTAGTCTGTGGACCGGGACATCAGGTGAGGGCTGTAGTCTGTGGACCGGGACACCAGGTGGGGGCTGTAGTCTGTGGACCGGGACACCAGGTGAGGGCTGTAGTCTGTGGACCGGGACACCAGGTGGGGGCTGTAGTCTGCGGACCGGGACACCAGATGAGGGCTGTAGTCTGTGGACCGGGACACCGGGTGAGGGCTGTAGTCTGTGGACCGGGACACCGGGTGTGGGCCGTGTTACCAGCTGAAATCTTCGACACCCCGACGGGTGTGTCGGCTTTGTGAACTGTGGCCGTCTCCGACACACTGGCGGCTGTGTCACCTGTGTCAGCTATGTCAGCTGTGTCAGCTGTGTCAGGTGTGGACGTTTCCGACACCCTGGCGGCTGTGTCATCTGTGTCAGCTGCGTCAGCTGCGTCAGTTGTGTCAGCTATGTCAGGTGTGGACGTTTCCGACACCCTGGCGGCTGTGTCATCTGTGTCAGCTGCGTCAGCTGCGTCAGTTGTGTCAGCTATGTCAGGTGTGGACGTTTCCGACACCCTGGCGGCTGTGTCAGCTTGGTCAGCTGTGTCAGCTGTGTCAGCTGTGGCCCTCTCCGACACTCAGACGGCCGTCGCTGCCGGAACCGCTCGGTGCGCACCGTCACTCTCGCCTGACAAGTCTGGAAAATATGAATCTGAAAATGGCTAGTCATGTCGCACGATAGCTGCTCTGACAGCTACCAAATGACTACAAGTCGCCCTGTGGACATAGCAAAACGACGACCTTTTGCAGCGAAACGCCGTATCCTGCAGGGAATTGAAGTGATGCAATGGAACGGTGGGAGGCCATCGACCTGAATGCAAGATTCGGAAATTAACGTGGTACGTACAAGTTCATATGCAAAGGTAGAGCTTTGTTGAATTGGGCCAATTAAATGTTGCGATGAGTTGGACGGACCAGTTTCTGAATGAGCTAACCGCAGCGTCTCGGCGGCTGCCACAATGGTCGGCAATTGATTCAGCATTGCTTAACGGCCCAGCACGAACAGCCAGTAGTAGTACTTGCGAGGTAGTCGGCACAAGCGGCCAGCGAGGGCTGCGGGAGTGGTCGGCACCAGCGGCCAGCGAGGGCTGCGGGGGTGGTCGGCACCACCGGCCAGCGAGGGCTGTGGGGTGGTCGGCACCACCGGCCAGCGAGGGCTGTGGGGTGGTCGGCACCACCGGCCAGCGAGGGCTGTGGGGTGGTCGGCACCAGCGGCCAGTGACGGCTGCGGGGTGGTCGGCACCACCGGCCAGCGAGGGCTGTGGGGTGGTCGGCACCACCGGCCAGCGAGGGCTACGGGGTGGTCGGCACCAGCGGCCAGCGAGGGCTGCGGGGTGGTCGGCACCAGCGGCCAGCGAGGGCTGCGGGGGTGGTCGGCACCAGCGGCCAGTAACGGCTAGAGAGGTGATGGGGTCCAACAGCCAGGAACGGCTGCCGGGGTGGTCGCCACCAACGACCTGCGACGGCTGGCAGGAGATGGCCTGTACGGCAGGAGGTCGGCTACGGGTCGGTGCACGATGCTCGGTGAGGTAATCACGCGACGGTGCGCACGACTGGCACCACGTCGAGCAGCGGGCCAGTTGGCACGTGCCGACCCCATCCGCTGAAGTCGGTGGCGGCTCTCTGTGGAAGCGGACGCGGCGGACGCCAAACGGCGCTGAACGGTGATAGTGTGTCGCTGTGTGTCGGCATCCTGTGTGTCGGCATCCTGTGTGTCGGAAGGCGCTGAGTAGCAATACTCCGCGCGCTTGCATTCTCGCCGCTCAAGACATCGCTGAGCGGCATTACTCCCTGTGTCCCGGCATCATAAGACGGTGCTGAGCGGCAATATTCCGTGTGTACCGCCAGACGCTGCTGAGCGGCAATATTCTGTGTGTACCGCCAGACGCTGCTGAGCGGCAATATTCTGTGTGTACCGTCGGACGCCGCTGAGCGGCAATATTCTGTGTGTACCGTCAGACGCTGCTGAGCGGCAATATTCTGTGTGTACCGCCAGACGCTGCTAAGCGGCAATATTCCGCGTGTACCGCCAGACGCTGCTGAGCGGCAATATGCTGTGTGTACCGTCAGACGCTGCTGAGCGGCAATATTCTGTGTGTACCGCCAGACGCTGCTAAGCGGCAATATTCCGTGTGTACCGCCAGACGCTGCTGAGCGGCAATATTCTCTGTGTTCCGTCGGACGCCGCTCCCACGCCAGGCGGGTGGATTGGCCATGCATGGCTGCTAGATTATGCATTCGACACCAGCGGGCTCGGCCGGAGTCTTATGATGAGAATGCTGAAGCTTCATAGCGGGCGAACTTGATTCCTCATAAATATGACGGTAAAAGCGGCACCAAGGGGCATCGTGGCGCACAGGTCTCACAGTTGCATGCGTTTCCTTTTCAGGCACGTCTCCCCAGGCAGTGCCTTCACCAAATGTGTTTGATGTAAGTTGCCAACTATGATGTGGCACATATCCGTTGGACGTGTGACGTGTAATAGCCCCTCCAATTACTTTGCCCTCCTCTGCCTACCCTAGTGAGGGACACTAACCCTATCAATCATTGACTTGGCTGCCCTCAATAAGTCCGAAGCTTAACCATCGAGCCATCGGTTTAAAGCAGAAATAGCTGGCTTTCGGGGAAACTTTGGCCATCGTAAAACGGTGTTTGCCCCACCATCCAAGCGCCACCTTTGTCACAGTAACGACGGCCAGGAGAACGGCAGGTGACAATGGTGAATTTGAAATGTGTAACCGGTGCACTGAACCCGATAATGTAAGCAACGACGCTTCGTCATTTTTTAAACCGTTTTCTAGCGCTAGGCCTGATCGTGAAAAACACTGAAAAACATCGCTTTCGCTTTTCATCCTTTCCCCATCGGCACCTGCCACGTGCGTCAAATCTACTTGCACTGTCGAACTTGGCGATTGTCGTGGCTTCGACGTGGTGGCAGTTTCGCATCGATCGATGCATTGGTTCTCGAGCTATGCCGGCTGAAACCGAGTCGTTTCGACGCACTCAAACTGATCCTATTCCGAGCGATAAAACTGCCGGTTCGCATCTAAACCAATGCGAAGCTGTCCATTTGCGCGAAACCTGACCTCATACCTCCTTCACGTATCTCACATGCAACACAGCGACGCGATCGCACATAAATTGCGTTCGACGGATACCCAACACTGGGGCTTTCGGGTGATATCAAGCTATCAAGTGATATCAAGATAAACCCCTATGCCGCTCACTCGCTCCGTGCCACGCTTCGATATGCGCAAACGAGGTTTCCGTTGAAAATTTACCAGCCCCATATTAGCCTAATGAGGGTGTGGCGCGAAATTTGAGCGCATGTCTTTCACACGAGCTAACAGCCAGACGAAGTGCGTCACTTCGGCCGGCTTACCCAGCTAAAAAAAATCCGAGTTCGGTTCAAGCTGAATTGCGTCCGACTACTTAACCGCGCCTGAAGTGGAGTGAGCGGAATTCAGCTGACCAGTGGCCACCGATAAGCTCGGATGGACTAAGACGAAGTTGTCAGAATATCCTTCGGCCTCATACCCATAACTGAAAACGCAAATTAGGCCAAAATTAGGCCAAAATTTTCTTGACTTGGGCTATTGTATCCGTGCCCCTATTTTCTGATGCTGAATCACTTTTGATTATGTGAAAATCACAGCTGTGTACCAACTGGAAAGGATTTATTTGCACCGTCTTTACGCGAAACTCTACCTTTTGTGCAATACAATGCAATATTTGCACATTAGTCATGCAAGTATTTTGGTTTCAGTTGGTGTTTGTTTTGACAATTTCGCATCATGCATGGTAGAATATTATACAATTAAACGTAATGTCAAACGTAGTACAATGTCCTGCCACCCCCTCTGAGACTGCTGACTGTCGCTGTTTGGGCAAGCCTTGAGGAGCCTTATGTCACAAAGGTTCCCATGAAAAGGTGATTGGTTTGCATGCGCTTGTGTGGCTAGAATGTTTGATTTCCGAACCCATGACCCCTGCTTACTTTATCCTATTTTACTCGTAGCGAGGGGCTGTAATAGCCAATAGTCAATCTTGGATCGTCCCAATACCAGTCGTTGCCTTTGCCAAACTGACACAAGTATCCAGGAGATGCTCAGATAACATCACCCTTGGTTTCAGTCGGGTTTTACCCGAGAGCCATTGAGTAGTATGTCATCGTGCTGCTCGTGTCCCATCTGCGGCTTTGAGTTACAGCTGCGGTTGCGGTTACAGCTCATAGCTGCAACTGTCATGCACTAAACGTGTTTAAAGAGATATAAACGATCTAAACGAAACAAGCTGGAACAAACCATAGTGACGGCAATACAAAACTGACGAAAAATGCCGTCAATATGGCACAAACCATAATGACGACGTATACAAATTTTACAAAGAAGATACCGTCGCGGCAGTTCCTCCAGGCTGGCATTTCCGCAGAGCATTGATTACAAGGCAGCACACGACCGGCACCAGCACCAGATGCGTCCAAAGACCGGCCAACGTGCCATGTTCTCGCCGCCTGCCCACGAGCATTGTGCAAATTAGAGCTAATTTGACACGCTGAAAGAGCCGTTTAGCCGCGCTGGAGGGACTCCATTCTGTCACTGTCGGGCCTATTTGTCAGGGAGGTTTATTCCGAGCAGGCCGTGAACGCTCGCCGCCGCTCACAGACAAAGCTGTTCACACGCGCTGTGCCACGTGCGCTCGCCCAGACCCCTCTGAGTCGCGAGCTGCCGACGACCACCCCTTTTTACCGCCGGCCCCAACGTTTGCACAAAGCCTCCGGCAGGGAATTAATGCGCAACGTTGGCCAAATACCGATGGGGACGCGTATGGCGAGAGCGAAGTTCCCCCTCCGTCGTCTTTATTAAACTGTAATTGATTTACCGAGTGGAGATATTGCTGCCTGGAGGCAGCGTGGGGTGTGACGCTGCTCGTGATTTGCATGTAAAGTTGTGGGAGCAGACTTCTGTGATGTCGCGATCCGCCTTGCTGGCCGTGTGCAGTTCGTGACGTCAAACCGTGACACGACATTTTGGAGCGAGTTGTCATGACTACGCAGTGCTTGGCGCCATTAGCACAAGGACGACAATGTCACAGAAACACGTGCTATACTGCAGTTGATTCTTCTAGCCAAGATTGCTCCGGATCTGTTGCCCGTGGAGACAGAATAAATACACACACAGCGACATGATTTGTGCCGAGATCAATAAGTGCAACAGACACACCCGACGCATTGTGGTTCTCAGACTTTCACGGCAGACTTGCCACCCAGACCTTCACGGCAGATTTTAACCGGTTTGTTGTGGCCGGGCTTGCCGCCCCTGTGCTTTGGTTGATTGCTGGCCTGCTGGCCTGTCGGGGTGGGGGGGCTAGCGGGGGGTTGCTGGCGGATAGGGCCGTGGGTGTTTCACCGTAGACTTTCGGTCTAGAATTCTGCCGTTGACCCAGACGTTCACAACAGACCTGTTTCCTCACCGGGTATTTAAATAAAAAATTTTGAACAGGTTTTGTTGCAGACGACCAGGTTATTGTTCACATAGGTCCAGATCAGGCTATTGCAAGGGCGTTTATTTCTCTTCTTGTTTGGGGATGGGGTGGGGTGGGGTGGGGGATAGAATATGAAGGGAATGGACGGGCCCAAATTAATTGCTGGGGGGGGGGGGCGGAGCATACTCCATAGTGTTCCCTATGGAGTGTTCCCTATCCACAACATGGGACCCTACGGGACATTACCCTTAGGTTCCCATGGTGGGCGTCGAAATGCTTGGGATGATTGAAATGGGGATGCAAACCAACATTGGGGGGCATGCCCCGAAGTGTATAAAACATGGTTTCCTGATCGTCGCGCTCTCTGAGATCACACAATGGCAACGCTCTTTTTCCCTTTTCCCCAGAGCATATCCACGAGACAGAGAGACTGTAGGAGGCAGCGGCAGTACGAGCTGCCGACACGACCATTCGACCTGCAACCAAGTTGGCGGGGATTCCAAAGCATAACTATGAGACGGGGACATCCTGGATTAAGCACATACGAATCATGTGATGACCAAGTGAAGGCCTCAGTATCGGTCAGCTGCTAGCTGTTCAGAAGACGCTGTGGTGGAGAATACCCCCTCGCAGCTTTGCAACAGGAGCCGTCTGTGTATCACGTGCCGGCGGCGGCGGCGCACCGGCCGGCTGTGGCCAGGGTCCTCAGTGGAGTTGAGATGTTTGACAGGTGAGTGCGTGGCTGTGTGCCGAGGGGTGTCTGTGGGTGTTTTGGACATAGCATCAGAGCAATAGTATTTCGGCTTGACGTGGACTGTATCGGAAAAGGACAAGGACGCCACAGACGCAGCGTTGAGAAGATGGACTGATCATGGCAATGCTACCTGGGTTGAGGAACAGATGGTTAGTGGTACAATTACTGACTTACAACGATTGCAAATGCACAAATATGTAATGACATCACTAACATTCTAAATCCCTGCTCCGAATAGCAGATTTTGAGCTCGATTACTGTGAGGCCAACTATAAAATCCACCTCGTATCACGAAACGTTCAGCGGGAGAAACCAACATATGGCTCCTATCGGGACACCATGCGAGCCAGGGCAAGCGTTAACATCGCAATGCAGTCGCGTCTGCATATATCATGGAGCGCGAGGATAGTTTCGCATGCGATACATTTACCAAATTGCATTGTTAAGGGCAAACAATACAAAATGTCATCCTTGCCTGGGAGCGAACTCGATATCCTGGAATACACACCAAGCACTGATGACATTTTTCAGCAGGGACGAACGACAGGCGTGGGCTGCGAAGTGCATGATAAGCTGCCAACGCGCGGTCGCAAACCCTCATCTCTGAACAGAGATCGAGGGCAATCCAGGAGAAACATCGTGCTAAAAGTTGATGAATCTCAACATAAAAATGCAATTCTGGCTCTACGCGAAACGTTGAAACTCGGGATAACGTGTTACGATGTGAAAAGCTGTCAGAAGTTATCGGGGAGCGGGAAATGCCGCCCCGAACTGTTTCCCTCCAGTAATAGCGTGAGCACCTCGTGAAGAAGCATTGGGATAATGAGTAGCAGATATCAGAATGAAAAGAACCAATCTGACTCCCGAGTAATTCAATGCGACGGCAAACACTGTGACGGCTGTAACGACAAACACTGTCACAGCAGATATTACGGCTACAAACGGGGATCGGTCAGACCGGGTGGAGCCTCTCAAATGAATTTTTGTACCATGTAATCCAGGGGGACTATATAGACTTACTCGGGCTTCGTCCCGCTCGTGCTAAGCCCGCGGAAGCACGACGGTAACTCTTTGGCACACTATTTTCGTTGCATTACTCCGGTCACTTGGAATCCTCTCCACGGCTTTGCTCCACCAATAGCCAATTTAGTCACCGCTAGAGCATGAACATAGTCGCCACAAGAGCAAAGCATAAGCCGGTGACAGCATGAATGTGTGGCCGCCATGCTTAAAGAGCGTAAGCCGGTGATAGCATGAATATGTACCCGCCATGCTTACAGAGCGTAAGCCGGCGAGAGCTCAATATATTCCCGCCAGGAGAGCAGAGCGAAGCCGGTGAGAGCATGAATATAGCAGCCAGACTATAGCCAGCAGGAATATAGCGCAATACGGTGGAGGGTGCACATCGCGCGCTAACGAGATTCAAGCAGGAATTGAACTTTAATACAGACTGCATGCAAATGCAGCTCAGTTTCGAGTTTCGGCTCTCGACTGCTGGTCAGCTGGTCAACATCGAACTATGCCTGACTGGGGATGCATTTCCATCAAATATTGTCCATGTCGAGTTAATACCATTCGGAAAAATGAACTCACTTCAGCAAATGACATGCTGAAATTGCACTACGCACCTCGGAAAACGATTCGCTTTATTAATAGTTCAGGTACTGTGTATCACAATATCACGACGGTCGTACACACGCGGACTAGAGCGGCATACGATTCAACACACATCCTAAACACCACGGCCGGCTCTGCGAAAAACTGTGTGGTCAGCGAGACGATCGTCAACATCCTTCCGTCCGTGACGCTCTGGGTGACACCCGACACCACCGACACACTGCCGCCTTTCTCGTCTCCTCCTCGTGATCCACCCGGGGGTGTAACGGCGGGAGAAGATCGGCGGGCAACAGGACACTCGCCGTCACGGCTGTTCGAGCAGTTCGTCGCGGCGGGTTTCGGTGGTTTCAGTTTGCAGACGGGCTGGGGTTGTCCGGCCTGACCGGCCTGCGAGGCAGCGAGTCCACACTGTGGCTTCATGCGAGGCTGCGAGTCCACACTGTGGCTTCAAGCGAGGCTGCGAGTCCACACTGTGGTTCATGCGAGGCTGCGAGTCCACACTGTGGCCTCATGCGAGGCTGCGAGTCCACACTGTGGCTTCAATCACAGACGCCGGCGGGTCAGCACTGAGCGCGCGCCTCATAGTCGGCGACCCGTCGTCACCTGCGGCCCGGGCTTCTGAACGAGCTGGGCCTGCTGGGCGGGCGGTACGACACGTCGCCGGGACACTGGTCCACGAACGGGTCCAGCGCTATCCGGCTGGCCAGCGGCGACACGGGACCCCGGCCTGACCCGAGGTCAGCGCGGTGCCGTGGCGGTGCCCCCGGGTCGGGTGCGCAGTAGACCGGGCCGCGGCTGCTGGGGCGTCGCTCGGACGGCTGTCGGTATTGCCCGCTGGCATCACTGACGTCACTGCCGGGGGTGGTGACCTGACCGGATCGTTTGGTCAATATGTCCGAGTAGTAGTAGGGGTCGTTTCGGTGCAGCGACTCGTCGGCGCGCGCGGGCTTCGTCGCTCGGGCCGCTGCCGACGTTGGAGATTTGCGGCGTCGGTCCACGCTATGGGGTGGACGTTGGCTCCTCTGTGTCTGCGGCGCTGGTCTTGGTCCGCCAGGGGGTGGCGTCTGCAGGTAGCACATGCCCACCCGGTCATCACTGGTGACCGGTATGTAGGCGTGCTGGCGCCGCTCCCAGCGCAGGTCATCGTCCGAAGGTCGACTGACGTCATCACCGTCCGAGTCGGAGCAGTAGGAGACTGAGGGTGCCACGCCACCTGGGAACATGACAGCTGTCAGCTCTACTGGGCATCGCAGCTGCCGACCTGCTTCACGAGTTGACCGTCGACCATCCCGCAATAGTGGCCAGCGCGTATGGTGGCTCGAGCCCGTTTTGCCTGGACTGTGAGCTCACATGCAGACCAGCGATAATACCGAGCTTACCGGGGAGGTTAATGATTGCAATTATAATCAAGAGCGTGGGTGAAGCTCGAGCGAAATTATTCCCGTGCATGTGAAGTTCAAAAGGTCGTCTCAGCGATTCGACACGAAAGGGCGAGTGGTCTACGGGTAAGATGCCTGGTCCTCAACAAGGCTGTAGGTTCAACCTGCCGCTACTCTTCGCCCGCAACCAGTCGGCATGAGACGCTGGCAGCGCTATTTGACCCAACAGCCGGCGCGTCGTGAAAAACCACCAACAAACTAACCAATAGATCCGGCGCGACCTGAACCCACCAGACCCGACCCGAATGTCATTCTCGTGAATCCTCAAGATTTGTCGTGTTGCAGAGTTCGAAGTCATAATGTGTTCAGTCAGATTGTGATCTGCAAATTTAAGCTTCACTTCTACCATTTGTTTTCACCAGGGTTCTTACAGAGTACAATAACTGGTCAAAGAAGGCGTTTTGTGGCAGCAAGTCCCACGGCCACATTGCCACTGTGTGGATCCGGCCATTTTCCGGCCACGTGGTGTTACGTTGCGTCACGTGGCCTGCATGCCCCCGGGATAGTCGGCCGGAAGGCCTGCACAATGGTCTTATTTATGCGCACCTGCCGAAAAGTTTGCACTTGTTTAAAAAAATGAATTTGTACTTCCTTCCAAATGTCTACTTTCAGAGGAATTGGGCACAACAGAGGTGTGCCCACCGACCTCCATGAGTGCCCAGTTGTGGTATGGTCACGTGGTCTTTGTGCCTTAGCACCCAATTCCGTGCCTGCAATCCAGGAGCCAGATAGATAGCCTTGCCCGTTCAGCGCCCTGAATACTGTCCTCCACTGTTTATGTGTAAGTGCTTTGTGGTGGTTGTTGGTTTTTACGACACGTCGACCGTTGAGTCATGTGGCGTCGCCAATCTCTCACGCGATTGGTAGCGAGCGAAGAGCAGCGACAGGTGGACTCGAACCCACTCTCTTTCGATGGTGAGACGGGCAACTTACCCCTAGATCACTCGTCCCTGTGTGTAAGTGCTCTGAGGGAGGCTGGATCATCTACCGTAGTTGGTCCAGTATCAGGAATTCAGTACCCCCTCACACCCTACCCCCTTCCTGGTGTACTTACCCCGTACACCACGCACAGTAACAGAAAGCGGCCCCAGTACCCACTAGTCTACTCCACCACTTGGTATGCTTAACCTGCATAACACGCACAGCAGTACACAACCACCCAAATACCTCCTGTGTCTACTCGACCCCCGTCATGCCAAACCCGTACACCACGTACCGCAGTAGGACATCTCCATAAGCACGAGGCACTGTCGCAAGGAATCTCCCCGCATACGAAGTACCATAGTACGGTAGCTAGCTCCCCGTGCAAAACGTACTGCGGTTGGAGAGATGTAGTAGTAGGGGATCTCCACGTAAACCACGTACCGTAGTAGAGCATCCTCCGTAAACCACGTACCGTAGTAGAGCATCCTCCGTAAACCACGTACCGTAGTAGGGCATCCTCCGTAAACCACGTACCGCAGTAGGGCATCCTTCGTAAACCACGTACCGTAGTAGGGCATCCTTCGTAAACCACGTACCGCAGTAGGGCATCCTCCGTAAACCACGTACCGCAGTAGGGCATCCTTCGTAAACCACGTACCGTAGTAGGGCATCCTTCGTAAACCACGTACCGCAGTAGGGCATCCTTCGTAAACCACGTACCGTAAACGTACCGTAGTGGGTATTCAAAGTACCGTAGTAGGGCATCCTTCGTAAACCACGTACCGTAGTAGGGTATCCTTCGTAAATCACTTACCGTAGTAGGGCATCCTTCGTAAATCACGTACCGTAGTAGGGCATCCTTCGTAAACCACGTACCGTAGTAGGGCATCCTTCGTAAACCACGTACCGTAGTAGGGCATCCTTCGTAAACCACGTACCGTAGTAGGGCATCCTTCGTAAACCACGTACCGTAGTAGGGCATCCTTCGTAAACCACGTACCGTAGTAGGGTATCTCCTCGTACATGTTCGACGTGGGCTCGGAGCCGTCGTCGGTCAACGAAGGAGGTGGCGGGTACATAAACATGGTGCCTACAGGAACGGGCCTGCCCGCCATCAGTTGGTGGTCCTTCACTGCCACCATCTGCCAACAGATGACATACTGTCACACTCTGCACACAACCGCTGGTGGTCCTTCACCGTCACCATCTGCCAACAGACGACCAGCCATCAGTTGATGGTCCGTCATCGCCACAATCTGCCAACAGATGACCTGCTGTTACACCCTGCCTGATATCAGTTGCTGGTCCTTCACCGTTACTAGTTTTCAATATAAATATTGTGTGCACTCCACAAAACGAACTGTCAGCACCACAAAAGTGAATTACAAGCATCAGCAATACCACGCTGAGGTTTTCTTTTAAGCACACTGGAGTGACACAGAAAACAGAAGTCAATTGAATAAAAATATGAACGGCGAAACGTCATCGTTTTCCAAAATAGCGGGGCCGGCATTTAAGCTGGCTAAACCTATCCTCTGTTACATGACAGTACACTGAATAAAGCCAACATGAAATGTCAGGTCTACCGGTCGGCTATTTGGCACAACCAGCTAAAAAACTAGAGCTTTCATTTCCAATGAATTTCATTGATATGTTTACTTTAAAGATAACCCGCTTTCTCAGTATATTACATATTGCCTTAACAGTGGCATCGGATGATAACGTGAAAAGGGCATGGTGTGATGAGGACCATGAGGATTATTTGTGAACAATTACAGAATATAAGCCATGTGTACCGGTGATAGTCTATTGGTCTGCAACGCGACAAGAAGCCCAATGCCACATTTTAAAAATCAACATAGTAGTGATAATATAGTTGTTATGCTATATTATCATTATCATAATCTACTTGCGCTTGGTAGACTTTTGCTCGAGATCCCAATTCAAAAGATGCAATTAGTAGAGAAATTAAGGTGCACCATGTCACCTCTTGTTGCTAATGCTGAGACAACTATGAGCTCCAATTGCTATTGCCAATGAGGGGCTGAAGCGATGTTGTTCTCTCCGTCCGCCAGGGGCGCTGCTCCGGTGTTGGCTGTTTGGTGAACCGATCCGGGGCGCCAGAATCAGCTGAATGTTGTTCAGGGTGAAAATACACGTTGCAAATTTTGATCTCCAATTTGCCACCATTTTCCAACCCTCTTTTCGGCTGGTCAGCTTTAATCAATTAAAATCACCGGCAATTTTTTTAGCCGGTTGCTGCCAACCCTGCAAGGAATAAACAATGCCTGTCTGAAGTGGCTAAAGTTCTCTCAAGCTCAGTATTGGCAACCTTACCACGTCACGCGTACACAAACATGCCATACGTCGCACAGTGCTTTCAATTGTTGCCAAAAGTGAGGTTACTCACGAAATCTTGTCAACACTTGGTGTGACGTAATTTGTTGTAGGCAGTTGGCTGGTTGGCAATGCGACGGCATTTCTCACCTCGATATGTGGCTCTCTGGGCCTGCAGTTACTGGGCACGATCTGCGGCCGAAGAGGCATGTCATCGTACAGCATCCGCGCCGTTTCGCTGGGCTTCGCCGTTTGCTTGTTCATGAGGCCGTTCAGCTTGCGGCGGTGTCTGCCAAGACAAGTACACCACGCCGTTAGACAGGATCCAGCCACGCTCGGAATCCACGCCCACACAACGATGGTAATATAGCGCGCCGCGTATGCTTACTTGACCTTTCGCCAGGATATGAACATGCCAGCTTTAGAATACTTTATTGAGGGGCTAGACACTCCTCAAAATCACTTCTCATTCAGGCTTGTGCTGACCAAGGCGAATGCTAGCATGAGACTGTTCCACCGTCTGATGGATTGTGCTGCTGATGTTGAGCTGGACTACGCCATGGAGCCAATGTCGAACTTACGCCACACCTGTGTGGGCTGTGGCGCTAGTATGGAGTATGACTGGCGCCACACCTGTGTGGGCTGTGACGCTGGTCTGGAGTATGACTGGCGCCACACCTGTGTGGGCTGTGGCGCTGGTCTGGAGTATGACTGGTGCCACACCTGTGTGGGCTGTGACGCTGGTCTGGAGTATGACTGGCGCCACACCTGTGTGGGCTGTGGCGCTGGTCTGGAGTATGACTGGCGCCACACCTGTGTGGGCTGTGGCGCTGGTCTGGAGTATGACCAGCGCCACACCTGTGTGGGCTGTGGCGCTGGTCTGGAGTATGACTGGCGCCACACCTGTGTGGGCTGTGGCGCTGGTCTGGAGTATGACTGGCGCCACACCTGTGTGGGCTGTGGCGCTGGTCTGGAGTATGACTGGTGCCACACCTGTGTGGGCTGTGGCCTGGTCTGAAGTATGACTGGCGCCACACCTGTGTGGGCTGTGACGCTGGTCTGGAGTATGACTGGCGCCAAACCTTGCTTACGTTGAGTATGACTGGCGCCACACCTGTGTGGCTGTGACGCTGGTCTGGAGTATGACTGGCGCCACGCCTGTGTGGGCTGTGACGCTAGTATGGAGTATGACTGGCGCCACATCTGTGTGGCTGTGGCGCTGGTCTGGGTATGGCTGGCGCCACACCTGTGTGAGATGTGACGCTGGTCTAGTATGACTGCGCCCAACCTTTAGCTGTGACGCTGATCTGATATGACTGGCGCCACACCTGTGTGGGCTGTGACGCCGGTCTGAATATGACTGGCGCCACACCTGTGTCGGCTGTGACGCTGGTCTGGAGTATGACTGGCGCCACACCTGTGTGGGCTGTGACGCTAGTATGGTATGACTGGCGCCCACATCTGTGTGGGCTGTGGCGCTGGTCTGGAGTATGACTGGCGCCACACCTGTGTGGGCTGTGACGCTAGTATGGGTATACTGGCGCCACATCTGTGTGGGCTGTGGCGCTGGTCTGTATGGCTGGCGTCACACCTGTGGGCTGTGACGCTAGTATGGGTATGACTGGCGCCACATCTGTGTCGGTGACGCTGGTTGGGTATGACTGGCGCCCATACCTGTGTGAGCTGTGACGCTGATCTGGGATGACTGGCGCCACACCTGTGTGGGCTGTGACGCTAGTTGGTATGACTGGCGCCACATCTGTGTCGGCTTGGCGCTGGTCTGGGTATGACTGGTGTCACACCTGTGTGGGCTGTGGCGCTGGTATGGATATGACTGGCGCCACACCTGTGTGGGCTGTAGCGTTGGTCTGAGAGACTGGCGCCACACCTGTGTAAGCTGTGGCGCTGGTCTGGAGTATGACTGGCGCCACACCTGTGTCGGCTGTGGCGCTGGTCTGGAGTATGACTGACGCCACACCTGTGTGGGCTGTGGCGCTGGTCTGGAGTATGACTGGCGCCACACCTGTGTGAGCTGTGACGCTGGTCTGGAGTATGACTGGCGCCACACCTGTGTGGGCTGTGACGCTGGTCTGGAGTATGACTGGCGCCACACCTGTGTGGGCTGTGACGTAGTGTATACTACGCCACACCTGTGGCTTGACCTGTAGCATGACTTGCCACACCTGTGTGGGCTGTGGCGCTGGTCTGGATACTGCGCCACACCTTGTGCTGTGACGCTGTGTCTCACCAGCGCTACATCTGTGTGGCTGTGACGCTAGTATGGAGTATGACTGGGCAACGTGTGGGCTGTGGCGCTGGTCTGGGTATGACTGGCGCCACACCTGTGTCGGCTGTGGCGCTGGTCTGGAGTATGACTGGTGCCACACCTGTGTGGGCTGTGACGCTGGTCTGGCGCCTAACCAGCGCCACACCTGTGTGGGGGTGGCTGACGCAGGTTTGCCTGCCAGGTGCACCAGCAGACGGAGACGTGAGGTCCGCCTGATTGCCGGTGCCACGGGGTAACACGATAGGAGCCGAGCTGTGGACTGTAGTCACAACAGCAGCAGCAGCTGTGCAGCGGCATGCATGTGCAACGGCGGCAAAAAAAGCGCGCGCCGCCGTCTCACGCCACCGGAAAGTGGAGATGGCGCGATAGCCGCCCGACAGAACGGCTGTGGCGGCTCCGGTCCAACAGGAAAGTCGCGTACTCCCGGCGATGTGTGCAGCGCATATGGCCTGGCGACTGGTAAAAAAGTGGCAACTGCTGCCACTTTTCCTCACTGTTCAAGTTTTGCGAGCGAGACACGTACACGTGACGGAATATCCTGGTGCGGGTGTGTTGGCACTGTGCAACTGTATTTCACGTGTGGGACCATGGTGGGGGTCTGTTGCTACTGTGCAGCTCTGTATCACACGTGTGGGATCATGGTGCGGGTATGTTGCTACTGTGCAGCTCTGTGTCGCACGTGTGGGACCATGGCGAGAGTCTGCTGATACTGTGCAGCTCTGTGTTGTACGTGTGGGACCATGGTGCGGGTCTGTTGCTACTGTGCAGCTCTGTATCGCACGTGTGGGACCATGGTGCGGGTCTGTTGCTACTGTGCAGCTCTGTATCGCACGTGTGGGACCATGGTGCGGGTCTGTTGCTACTGTGCAGCTCTGTATCGCACGTGTGGGACCATGGTGAGGGTCTGCTGATACTGTGCAGCTCTGTGTCGCAAGCAATTGAAAAAGTCAGAATCGCACTTTCGGCCATCGAAAATCACACGCACTCATTTAAATCACAATCAGAGTGGGCATGGTGGACACGCCTTGGCGCTTTGTCACGGAATCGCCCCATGGTCAGTGCATGTGAACAATGCAGACAATGGGCAGAGAAGAATTAGTCTGTATGCACCGAGTCAGTCGCGGCCGAGAGATGACTTGGCAGTCTGCCAATGACAAAGGGCCGCGCTGGCAGTCAGCTGGGCGGAGGTGCTCCTTTTGACGGCGAACGGTGACAAATGACCGCGCCGCTGTAAATCACACGTGACGTCATAACGGGTTAATTGTCAACATCACACCAAATCATGCCCGGTGCTGAGGGTGATTGGTTGTTTCGCGACAGTGGATCGGCACTGCTGCAACTCTCCGGGTAGGATCAGGACGAGCGAGGCACTTCGTGCGAGCTATTCCGGCCTGCATCAGGAACAGAGGCCCTTCGTGTGAGCTATTCCGGCCCGCATCAGGAACAGCGGGGCCCTTCATGTGAGCTATTCCGACCCGCGTCAGGAACAGCGGGGCCGTTCGTATGAGCTATTCCAGCCCGCATCAGGAACAACGAGGTCCTTCATGTGAGCTATTCCAGCCCGCATCAGGAACAGAGATCCCCTTCATATGAGCTATTCCGTCCAGCATCACGAGCAGAGACCCTTCTTCCTGCGAGCCGGCGACATCCCGGCCCTCGCCAGGGTGAGCCAGCCTGGGTAGCGCTATGAAGTGGCAGGCCCGCGTGACGAAGTCGCCCACTCGGAAACCGTGCCAGGCGGCTGCACGGCGACCGACGGTAACCGTGACGACCGGCGACCGGCGGTAGCCGTGAAATTGTTCCGACCCGCCGCCCGACAGACGGCTGAGCTCTAATTTTAACCGGACGGTGATTCTAGCTCCCGCCGCGACTGCCTGCAGGGACCGAAGAAGACAGGAGGGAGACTGAATGGATATCTCTCAATATTGAGGAAAGTTTTCATTTTCCCGCGAAAATACACCGGAGGTGTGAAAGATATCGAAGAAATCGAGTTGAACAGCTTCCCTAACGAAATAGACCCAAAATATATTGATGCAGTTGTCGTTTCACCACAAAGTTCGACCTTTTCCGAAGCAATGGAGCTTGTGTTTACAAACGATGCTAATAGATTTGGAGCACACAATAACATAGACACTTGGGTTAGAACACAGCGCACTACAAAACAACCGTGACAATTGATGTGGTTATCAGCGAGGGCGAAGACTGAACGGGTCTACTCTACTCTCGAGTCCGTCTACTCCCGTGCATAAGGCACACAAGTTCACGCATAAGGCACACAAGTTCACCCGAACGACCCGTCCCAGCCCGACCGTTTCGCTTTCGGAAAAGCAAGAACTTCCTTCTGGTCCAGCGTTCCGCGTCTTAATCTTGCTCTCAGTCAGGCATTCGCTTTTGATGCTTTTATTCGTCATGAGGTGTCCTTAGTCCTTGTTCAAAGAAAGAGATTCTCGTCAATATTTCTGCTCGTGTGCTATTCACTGAAGTCAATGCCCAAGGTTATTCTCTGTTACAATGCAGCATTTCAAGTTCCAATTTTTTCACAGTTAGGCTTGCCCTTTTCATTTTGAGATCTGCCAACTTCCATTACGGTACTTCTGAGGTATTCTCCATCTTCGTTCTAAGAAAGGTGCTTACGGTTACATCCTCGGGCGTGGGCTGCTGACCAGAAATCTCCCGCAGCAGCCAGCGGAGATCTATCCAGAGATCTCGAGCCACAACTGCGGAGATCCATCCAGAGATCTCGAGTCGCGATCGCGGAGATCTAACCACAGCTCTTGAGCCGCGACCGGTGATATCTAACCAGAGATCGCGAACCGTGACGGCGGAAATCTATCCAGAGACCTCGAGCCGCGATCACTGAGATCTAACCACAGGTCTTGAGCAGCGGGTGGCGGCTGCTGGCCGTCCTCAGTGGCCAGGTGGTGTTCCCGGGGTGTCGAGTTCTCAGGCGGGAATGACGATTTTTCTTTGTGCTTTTCGTAACTCAGTTTGGTGAACGTTTCACACCCGAAATCACGTTAGCTCCACTTGCATGCATGTATTCGCGTGACTGTACAGACAATCAAGGCAATTCGCCAGTGAATTAGCTGAGGATCGACTTCACCCGCGCTTTTGACACTTGCCCTCGCTCGTTCAGCATCCCTGTAGGCACCTTATACTAGTAGATACTAGTAACCTAGGGTAGTCAAGGGACAGCCGTTTGTCTCCAGTTGACACGGGTGACGTGTTCTATAAGGTACGGTAGGTACAGTCGTAGATTCTGACGCGTGAACACCTGGTTCCACTGCAGCCATGGGCTGCGCATTGTCCTGCGACATTCTGGAAGCTACAGAGCTTCCCATCCATAAATTGTTGCCCTCCTTAATCACTACATGCTGCTTTGAAAACGTCTTCCAAACCAAACATCGAAATAATCGTGACTCAAGCGTCAGCCCGTAAATTTCGCAGGCTAAATGACACTGGCAGCTTCCATTTCGGTCAGGCAGAGCGAGCCGTGTCTTACCTCGTCTGCCGTAAGTGCCATCTTCCGCTAAAACAACACTATGACAGCTGTGGATTTTCTTCATTAAAACTCGGGACTTAGTCCGCAAAGCGGTAGAAGCTTATAATTGAGCGGCATAATTATTCCCCGCATCCCATTACGACGGCGTGCCGCCATCACCGTGTGAGATATTCGCGGACGGCACTCGCATTCCCGACTGGCGATGCCCGACATACCCGGCATACCCGACATACGCGGCACACGCGGCACACCGTCGCCCGGCGGGGCGATATTCTGGGACGATGCCATCGTTCACAGGCGTTGCCAATGGAAACGACACACCGTTGTGCGAGCGTTAGCTCGCCCGGAAGCACCGACGGAGCCGTGCCTCAACCATATTGGACTGCTGAATGCGGTGCAGTCTTGGGATCGGCAGTGTTGTTTGTTTATTGGAGTTTAGGGGCGCATCGACTGCAGTGGTCATGCAGCTCCCATGGGATCGGCAGTGGTGGCAGGCGCTCGCCGATACGTAAGTCGACGGATCGGGCGAATGTTTGGACACTGCATCAACTTCTCGGTCGAGAACAGGAAATAACCTGCCAACGCCTGATGTCGCCCATCTGAAGTCTGGTGTCTGAAGTCATCCATCTGGCGTCTGAGGTCTGACGTCTGAGGTTGGATGTGGGTCACCTGGCGTGTGAAATCGGTCATCTGGCGTCTGATGTCATCGATCTGACGTCTGATGTCTAACATCTGACGTCTGACGTTTGGGGTTTGATGTCGGCGGCAGCCCGCCTCTCAAATGCAATATCAGTTTATATTTTCGTCGTGCTCGTTGCTAACATTCGATATGGTTTATGCCATCGTTGCTTCAAGAATTGTTAATGCCATCTAAAAAATGGACTCGTATACTGTCCATTTGTGTTGGCATCTTAACGGCCGTTCCGTTTTCGCTTGATCATCTCAATGGCACTCATTGCATCGATATATTATGTGCAACGATACAATAAAGTGCATCGTTGCAAATTAATGTCAGGACATAGTCTGCCAACAACCAAAGCACCGAGGACGCATTCAATTCGTTTTCTAAGTTCGCTTGTTGCTCGCTCATCCCTCTCACTCATTTACTTACTCCCTTCTTCCACCGGCTGTCATCAGTTCACCTTGGCACCGGGTCACGTCACTGAGCAAGTCGGGTCAAGTCAATGAGCAGGTCAGGTCAGGTCACTGAGCGGATCGGATCAGATCACTGAGCAGGTCCGATCAGGTCATTGAGGAGGTCGGGTGCGGTCACTGAGTGGCCACAACGACGTATCGTGAGTCTAGTGGACATCCTACACACATCTACCTACGAATCAGATCCAACAGCAATGCTTACGATAGGATGCCTAGACACTCACTTGCAGAAGAATATGGTGCCAGTGACGAGAACAATGAAGAGGCACAATGAGATGGTGATGAGACCCGCCAGCATTGACATCGAGGGAGAGTCGTGAAGGTCGGCTCCGGGAGGAATGCCCTGCAGCATACGAAATGAGACCTGAAATGTCACCTGTGGTGCGGGCGACTGGGTGGTAAGGACGGCGCGTATGACTGCGTATGGGGAATGTGAGTGCGACAAGTTAGAGAAGAACAGGGAAGGGAAGGGAGAGGGAGGGGAGAGGGAGAGGAGAGGGAGAGGGAGAGGGAGGAGAGGGAGAGGGGGAGGGAGATGGAGAGGGAGAGGGAGAGGGAGATGGAGAGGGAGGTGGAGGGGAGGGGGAGGTGGAGGGGGAGGGGGAGGTGGAGAGGGAGATGGAGGTGGAGAGGGAGAGGGAGAGGGAGAGGGAGGAAGAGAGGGAGAGAGAGAAAGAGAAGGGGAAGGAGAGGGAGAAGGGGAGCGATATGGTCTATTCCACAGAACACGGCTTCAACCATGCGGTCATATACCACGCGCATACAGGCATGCAAAACGTCAATCGCTGGTGCCGACATTGCGTACTGTAAGACACTTTACCAGTATCGCACGGTAACACTGCGTGGGATGAATGATAGTACTGATGCATACAGCCATACACAGCACCAATCGCTTGTTCCGGCCATTGCAATACTGTGTGGGATGAGTGATGCTACCGATACATACATTTACCAGAACATTGGCGGACCTTCTGTGTGAACAAGTGCCTTTCACTTCCTTGATTGTCTATAAAAATATCCTTGGGTTCTTTTATGACTCAACCGTTAGGTTATATAGCGTCGCCAACCTCTCACGCCGATTGGTCGCGGGTGGACTCGGTAATGCCGTCGGTTGCGAGATTCGAGCCCGCAATCTTGCGATCAAGAGTCCGACGTTCTACCAACTGAGCTACCGCGGCCCATTGCTATTCTGTAGCATCACTGTTCAGAAGAGCCGTGAGACGTGGCACGGCTGACTCCCTGAGGCGAGCGGCACACCAGCAGGGCTGCAGGGTGTCGCCAGCCCTGTTCTGTCAGCCGGAGATGGACGGCCGCGGCGGCGGCAGCAGGTGTCGGTGCTGCGCGCAGCTGAGCATCTGCTCTGCAAGCCAGAGGCACAGTTGCCCCGTTTGTCAGCTGGGGCATCCAGCTTCAACCGCGTTAGTGGCTCCATTAGTGGCTCCATTAGTGGTTTCGTTAGTGGCTTCGCGTTAATAGCTCTTGGTAGTTTCCGGCATGGTGGCAGTTGCTGTTCGCTGTCACCTTCTGAATCCTCTCGATTCCCTGGGCCCGTTCTGCGGTGAGTACCGCATGGAACACTGATGTGCAGTACTGCAGCAGTGGTCTGCTGTAGGTAGAGAAGACCCGCACAAGCTCTTCAGTGGTGATGGGGGTACCTGTTCATGGCGTGTAGCACATAGAGAGACAATGGAGCCTTTGCAGACGATGCTGTGGGCGTGCTATTGCCAACTGAGGTCACTGGAGATTGGCACCCCCCACGGTTTGCAGTTGTCCATGTCGGGGATGTTCCGACCTTTTATGCTGTCTGGTAGCGCAAGGGGCTTCCTTGCGGTGAGCAGGTGCAGTGCATGGCACTTGTAAGTGTTAAGGACCATTTCTGCCATCGTCCGCCCACTCGCAAAGGGTTGTGGCTGGCAGCGTGCTAGCCTCAGCAGCTTGATCGAAGGGACACGCCCGAATTTTTGTCAGATCGTCGTCATATTTGAGGCGGTATTCGGTGTCTGAGGCTGTTACATCCACCATCGCGATGGAGGCGGCGGGACCCAGCAAGGTGCCTTGTGAGGTGCCGCATGTGAGAGGCTTCCAGATGATGCTTCGTCTGGCATCTTGACCCGCTGCTGTCTCTCATTCAGGAATGAGCAACCCCACCTAGTGTGCTGAGAGCTCAGCCCCATCGCAAGGAGAGTCTTGATGACTGTCGTGTGGTTGATGAGGTAGAACCCCTTCCAAAAGTCGCACATGATGATGGATAAGAGCTTTCCAGATTTATTCAGTTCAGAAAAGCGGTGCTGACGACTGAGCATAGGAGCGGTGCGGACGACAAGGTAGATTAGCGGTGCAGACAAGGTAGAGGAGCGGTGCAGACGACAAGGTAGATTAGCGGTGCAGACAAGGTAGAGGAGTGGTGCAGACGACTGGGGATAGGGGAGATGCGGACGACTGAGTGCAGGGGAGGTGCGGACGACTGCGTTAATGGCCGTTGTCATGAGGTTCGATGGCTGGGGTGAAAAAATTCATGCCGCTGCATTTGTACGCCATTTGTCACGTGAGACAATTCGCGATGTGTATTAGTATGGAACGAAACGCATCTTATGAAAATAATGTTAGGCACAACTATCGAAAAGTGGCATAATGCCTTTAAAGGGCTAAATGCAAAATTTGAACCGATTCTGAGAATCGGCATCGTAGGCGCCTCGACGATAAATGAACTTTCGCTGGACGCTTCCGCATTGCGCTTCCGCATTCCCTTGTACGCGCTGCATTCTTTATATGGCGACGAGCAGCGTCGGCCGACCGCGGCCGATACCTAACTCCAGGCAGGGGGATGGGGGGGGGGGAGGGGGTGCGGCAGAGACGCGCGTTACTCTCCACTGATGCCTATATAAATAGGTTGACGGCCATCTAGGCCACTTTAATGCCTATCAAAGGGTCCGCTTAGTTTGAATGCACGATCTAGGAGTGCTTTAGCAAGATTAACGGACAGTTCGTCACTTGCAGGTATCACCTGCGCCTTCTGGGTTCTTCGTTCTTGTTTGGATATCGGCAGGATGACACGTCTTGCTCTCAGAATTTTTGCAAGCATGAAACCAAGCCTGAAGAACTGCACCGAGCTAAACTATGAAATAGGGTCTATGAGTGGCGAATGCACAAATAGTTCGTTTGATATGGTTTATAATCTAAACATAAAAGAGGCCAGACGAATTGAGTCATTTCGGATACCGGAGAAGCGATGTCTGATCACCTGGTCAAATGGCACCTTGCTTCCGCTGGATAATTTATTTTAAAAACTCAGCTGTTGTGCTCGGTGTCATCCCAAACGTTCTCTATAACGAGGACATTGCACGTATAGTTTCGCTTTCAATTCGCATTCACTCTTTCTCGATATATATACCATATATAGAGATATATATATATCATATACAGATGTATATATACATATATATATATATATATATATATATATACAGATGTATATATACTATATATATATATATTATATATATATATATATATATATATATTATACAGATGATATATATATATATATATATATATATATATATAGATATATATATATATATATATATATATATATATATATATATATATATATATATATATATATATATATATATATATATAGCTATGTTAGCTATGTTATTTACTTGCACCTAAATATATTATACTTCAGCTGATGCTAATGATAACTCGAATGTGTCTCATATACCATATATATGCAAGCAAATAACAGCTACTGGTATTTTCGTCGGTAAGGAGCTTTCAATCGCAAAGAACTAAACGTCATTCATTAAAATTATCACCAAATAGTGTTATTTTGAAAATTCTAACTCTCCCAGTGTGATTTTACTGAAGCCATATGACCAACGCAGTCTGTGCGCCCCCTGTGCCCAAATAACCAACCAACCAACCAGAATGACTTCACGATAAAACTTGGTCGATTTGATAGCACTGCGGGCCAGTTTGCATGCGCGAGCCTTCAGTGAAAAAGAAAATGACGCAACCGTGCCGTTATTTTAGGCTCACGTAAACGAGTTGGTTGACATATGCTTGCCTTTAGTTACTACGGAGCGTCCATATTCCACGCTTCCTTCGAACGACAACACGGGAAGATTTGCTTTCGTTATCCCAACACATTGCACCACCTGATGAGCTGGAAATGATTGCCGGTGGCATTGATGCAAATGATGAATGGATGTAATACACTTCATGTTAGGAACCATTAAAATTAATATAAACGCGCAATCGGTATAATTAAAATGAGCAATAGACATCATGTGAGTGAACATTCGTCACTATAATCACCATAATTGTGGATTATTTACCGACGAGCGATAACATCATAAAAATGGCCTGTGATGGACGGCACATAACCCATGCAATCGGTCAGTCATTCTCAGCCGAAACTGAAGAAAAACAAGCCGCCAGATGACACCCGATGAAGCCATCACGTCCTGACGTGTTGTGATTCTCGTCGTTGGCGCACCGTTCGTGCGCACGTACCTGTAACGCGCGGCAGACCTGGTAGGGGCGCCACGATATCACAGATGTTGTCGTCGGCGGCCGCCCAGGCGGGGTCCGCCGGCGGCGGCGGCAGCAGGAACTGGGGCGGCGGCGGACCCCAGCAGTCGCAGGGCGGCTCGTCGGCCGCCGGCGCCGCCGCCAGCCGGTCGTAGTGCTTCTCGGGCGTGTGCAGAGGCCATCTGAACGACACGACACGCTGTCAGACCGGGCTGAGGTAGCTCCTGAGACCGCTGGACAGCGAACATGACGTCGGCGCGATTGACTCGCGTGGTGCAGATTAGCCACTGCTTGATTTATTGATTGATTGATTGATTGATTGGGTTTAAGAGCGCGCCAACTACGGGTCATTTGGCGCCCATGATTGGCCGCTGCGAAGAGTGTTGCCCTGTGTTTCTCACAGTTACCATTATTGACACAGTTTTGTACGCTTATACTCTCCGCAACTGCAACGTTATTGTAATATTCGTTGTTGTTGCCACGTGTTTGCTGATTTACCCTGTCGTAGACACAATCTCCACCAGCCAGGGAAGCAACACAGGTGCTAAATAAGCAGCACCGGTTGGTAGCTAATCGCACAGAACGGAAAACGCACAGCCCAGTGCATAGCAGCTATATGAACAGAGAAAGCACAACACAGTGCATATAAACCATATTAACGGAAAACGTACAACACACTACATAGGCATTATATGAACGGAAAGCGCACAGCAAATAGAAACTATAGAACATAGAAACTATACGGCGTGGACTGCTACGCATACTAAAGATGAACACCCTGTATACAATTTTCGTTAAGCGATCCGTACATTACAAATATTTTCTGCCAAAAAGTGTAAATGCTGCATGTGGCGGTGAATTATTGAAGCTCAGCTATGGGCGTCGCCACGGTGGGAGCGGGCGTGGAATCCCAACATCTTCATCAGTCATGGGGGCCCGGGGGCAGCATTGTAGGTACTAGCGGTATAAGGTGCCATTCGGATCGCTCGACGGGCGAGAATAAGAGGCCATTAGGCCACCCTGCGGCCAAGACACCGCACCGCAACTGCGCCCTCTGGCGGCTCGTGAATATGCGCGCCTTATTGCGCTTCCATTTCGCGGGTATCCGGAAATTCCATAACTAAGTACAATTAAATTCCATAATTTTCTACTTCTACATTCACATTTGGAACGGGAGGATTCGAATTGCCATGGCCTTCATATTCAGCAGGGGATCTGGGGTCTTTTCATATTATATATGTTCATTGAACAGCAATCCAATTCAGCCGAACTTTGATGTAACCTTTATAAAATCGGGTTCATCTGCGATTATGATGATCGAATCTCAAACTGACATGAAATTATCGAATTAGATCACTGGTTCTGTCTGTCAAGCCAGGCGTTCCTGCTTAGTCCACGCCGCCCATAGTTTCTCAGTCGGGCACCCTCCATCGGAGTGACACTGGCCGCACGGCCTCGGGCGCACACGTCACGTGTCATGCATGACGTCATAACCACGTAGACGACGGTTGGCTGCCTCGCCATGAGCTGGAAGTCATGACCGGCATCGCCAAGGTCTGCTATAGACCATTTTCTTTGAATAAAAATTCACAAACTTCAAGGAAAAATATATTGTGGGAAAACTCTCCAAATTAAAAAGAAAGGGTCAAGGACTTGCTTAGGAACCGTAAGACACAAATCGAAGCACTTCCTGTCATTTAAGTCAATTTGGTGTCACCGCGCATAGAAAGGCCATGCGTGGTGAAACGAAATTAAACTAAATCACAGAAATATGTACGACATTATGCTAAAACTCTGCAACAAGGTAGTAACTAGGGTTCCAAAAGCTTGACGGGCTGCCCGAGTCGGGCCATCAGATGGGAACTTCTCGTGTATACACAGGAAGGGACTGACCCCGGCTTCGGCGAGACTCCCAGCAATGGCTGCAGCTGAGAGGTCACGGGTGCCTCCTCCGTTAGCTTTCAAGTGTCACAGGCGACAAATCATGTAGTTTCGAAACCGTGGAGAATATGTGAACGCTTTTGCCTTAAAGTGAGGTGATGCAATCTCGTGTTTAGCATAGGCGTACGGATATGCCGATATGGATTGGCACCGATGCCAATGCCCAAAAAAAACGCCCGAGAAGAATATGAGTATGAAGAACACGATCAGAAGACGCCCTGAGATGTAACGTTTCGAAGAGCACCACTGGACATCATAGCCATTGCGCTTCAAATGTATTTGGACACTTCATTTACAAAGATGCCTTTGCATATTTAGTGTCAATATTTGTCCGATTCCACACGATCGCGAACTGTTGTTGTTACTGTTTAATTGTACGTTATTGAGCCAACGTAGTCGGTGTGGGCGTTGCATTGCATTGTATTGCTTCCACGCTGCTACAGAAAGTGAAGTATATCTTTTTAATAATTGCATGGCACCCCATAATTGGTTATGTGGTCGTGTTCACGCGTCATTTATCATAGAGAAGCGTCCGCCTTTTTGTCTGATACTATATCGGCATAAGTTAACACGCGCCCTGGAGGAGGGGGGGGGGAAATTCGCCCACCCCTCCAGTTTTTCGTAGATAACTCCAGATTTTACCGGCCGATATACGCCATTGTTTGTGTACCTGCCAATAAATGACCGGCGCGTTGTTTGAAGTAAGAAAAATTTAAATCGACCGAAAATGTTTCGAGTTAAGGGTCGCTAAAGTCAAAAAAATTCCAAGCGCCAGATCACAAATATCGTCGCTGATGCGCTTCCGGTATACTAGCAAAAAGGAAGTGTTCTTGGCAAAACTAGCGACTTGTTTGATGTACATTGTCATGCTTCATTGTTCCAGAGTCATGTCAAGTCACCGAGGTCAAGTCAGGTCAAGTTCATAACAGGTTAACACACGCTCTAGAGGGGGTATGGCGAAATCCGCCAATCCTTCCGATTTTTCGTACATAACTCCATATTGTACCGGCCGATATACGCCAAATTTATCACGTACCAGCTTAGAAATGACCGGCGCATTGTTTAAAGCAAGACAAGTGGAAATCGGCCGAGAAGTTGTCAAGTTAGGGGCCGTTAAAGTAAAAACAATTCACAGCGCCAGACCACAAAAATCGGCGCTGATGCGCTTCCCGTATATTGGCAATAGGGAAGTGTTCTTGACAACACTAGCGACTTGTTTGATGCACATTGTTATGCTATATAATTTAAAAGTCATGTTAGGTCGCCGAGGTCAAGTCAGGTCAAGTTCATGACAGGCTAATGGAGGCAAACATGGTCAACTGGAATGTGTCATAAATGCAAATGACTGTCATGCGATTGATGTCACTTTACATGTTACTCCCTATACATCCCGAAATCTATTGTTTGTCATTGTGTGCCTAAGCATTTCCATCCTTTATTCATGAATTTCACTCCTTTATTTGCGAAGCCGATTGTGCCGAGCCGCCCAACGGAGCAGTCGGGTTGGGAGCCCGGTTCCGGTAACTGGAGCAGGTAATGACCTAATAAAGTGCTCCAATATAGGTGACCTGAGGTCAAATGGCGGATCTGACATCTGTATTGCATCATTAGAAATGTCCAAAACATCATTAATGCCGATTTTGGAGCATTTAAACACAACCACAGTGATCCATAACAATGAAAAGCCAAGCCACGCAAAACCATAAATAATTGCTATTTTGACCTCATTTGACCTTGAAGATATTGACCTAAGGTCATGCACTTTGCACACAATAGAGTTCACTATCGTGCCCATCCACCCTGTGAATTTCGTTGCTCTAGCCTTCATAGGAGCTGAGATCTTAGGGGGGCGGAATCCGCCCCCCTCTCCAGGGCGCGTAATTTTCAGAGGCCCTCCAGGGCGCGTGTTAAAAGCGGAAATAGTAGTTGGCATTGAAACCTTTGCCCGGACATAATTTGCCCATACATTTTTTTGCTCGTGCACCGATCTACGAATTGTTACCAACAGCACTACAATATGATGCTCCATACCAGCTTGGTTAAAAAGTGCACACTCCATTACCGCACAACATCAAGTCACAAGGGCACGACGTGACGAACTGCGAGAGAGGCGTCACGTCAGGGACAAGGTGACCTCGCCTCCCCCACCACAAGGTACATGTATGTGACATATGAGTGTCCTATCTGAGAACGTGTCAGCATCATCTATCCTCTGCCGACTTTTCCAGTGGAGACATGCAAGGTGCACGACTGTTTCAGATAACAAAGCTGGTTTGTGGGCGTAAATCCCCAATGCTCTGCTAATTATTCTGTAAAATGTCATTTTATTGATATCTCTCTAATCCGACCACAACGTGCATTGCGGTGTTTCACAGGAACAAGGTCCTTGCTCAGAGGAGCTTGATGCATCGACCATGAACCCAGTACACGATTCGGAAATTCCAATACGACGGCATCATCGCAGTAGAATGGTCAGCGCGTCGTCAGTGCATTGGAACGGCCCAGGTAGCCGGCACACCCCCTGTCATCATGATCGCCAATTATGACTTCAAATTGCATTCTGTCATGCACAGCTTACCGGAGAGGGGGGAAGAGATGAGAGGGGAGAGATAGGACAGAGGAGACCGATAGGAGACAGACAGACAGGCGAAAGAGAAGAAGGAGGGAAAAGAAGGAGGGGTACAGAGTGGAAAGAGGAGAGGGAGGGGTGAGATTGGAAAGATAGAGAGAGGTGAGAGGAGAGGAAACGGAGATGGTCAGAGGTTGGATATGGCAGGGCCAGGGTTTTCGCCACAGAAGTAAATTGCCTGAGATCGAAGAGATATCTCTAGCTCCATTCTTGAGGTGTAACATCCCGCGTGGTGTTCTGGATGCCAAGAACGTTGAGCATATGCATCTCCATCATCCATGTCTCGGTTACGGGAGAAGCGATGCACGTAGGTGGAACGTCAAATGTCGACACTCGATCTCCATCGTCTCCTTTGCGGCGGGCCCTGCGCCCAAGACAAGTCGTTGAGGCGGAGAGCCTGCGGTCAGGCCACGGCCTTTACGAGTGCTAAACAGCGCCGGAGGTCAGAGGTCAGACCGGCGGCGGGTGCTCATCATGGGTGTCATCACTACACACTAGGCCGTCACGGCCGTGACCTGGGATGCGGCCGTTTATGGGCAGCAGACAAGGTGTCATCACTATACGTTATGCTTTCAGGGCCGTGATCTGAGACGCAGCCGTCTGTGGGCAGCACACGGGCTGTCTAAAATATGTCTCATGTGGGCGTCAGATGTGAATGAAAAGCGTCGAATCCTCCCACCGAAGACGCGATTAAAACGCTTGTATGCCCATTGCATGCATAAGTTGCATGAAACGACGATTACATGCGGCTTCCAAACTGCACGGCAAAGCAGCTCAGAACGGAATGCGATTAGCATGTATACGAGCATCGCAACAGCCATGATGCAAGTGATGAATCAGACCGAAAGATGTAAACAAGACCAGGCGCCGTTGGTCGGCGATGTCGGCTCGGTTTCCGTCGGGTGCCGTTCACCGTCCAACCTGCCAAACTTGGTCACGCCGGCGGCAGACGACAGCAGGCCAGGCCGGGGGCGATTCACCGGAGCGGGCGTTTTTGCAGTGTCGGGCGGCCGACCACCCAGACAGCCGCAGGACTGCTCACTGCACCCAGCCGCCCACCGACGGCAAGCGCGCCGTCCCAGCCACCCGCGCGCACTGCTGATGCTTCATAAAAGCCGGTGCGAGGCATAACTTGCGCCGATGCTATCAGTGACGTCTGGGCAGAGGCGCCATTCTCCGCCAACAAAGGCGGCCACGCACCGTTCGTTGCCGGAACGGGCCGTAAATCGCCGACAATTGACGCCGTGTCACCGACACTACGTCCCCGCGGCGGTGTGGTCAGGCGGAGGGCGCGGCACGTGGGCCATGCCGTGGGCATCGTGGGCATCGTGGGCACCGTGGGCTGGCCTCCTGGGGCTCCTCGAGGAGGTCATCATCGGCACAGCTTCCCATGCTGCGGGCACGTGGGCCGTACCGCAGGCACTGTGGCCTGGCTTCCTTTGGCTCCTCAAGGAGATCATCACCGATACAGCTTCGCATGCCGTGGGCACAATGGGCTGGCCTCCTGGGGCTTCTCGCCCTCACAGCTTCCCATGCTGTGGGCTGGCCTCCTGCGGTTCCTCGAAGAGGTCATCATTGGCACAGCTGCCAGTGGGCTGTGCTCCATCCATCACGTCTGTAGCAAGCCACGGGGCTGGGTTGTCGGGCCCAGAACGACCCCGGTTCTGGGTACTTCACCGACACTGATCCCAGCCGTACGAGTCGGCGGGAGGGGGACGACTCCAACATGAGGTCTCCAATCGAGGACTCACGCTCCGGACAGGGACTGGACGGACAGCCGGACAAGCTGACAAGCTGACAAGCTGACAAGCCACGCCCGTTGGCACGACGTCATCAATTGTAGCCAGCCGGCGCGCCCAGGCTGCAGTGCGCGCGCGGCCAGCCGTAAACAGTGGTTAGACAGCGCTTTGCGGCTTCAGGTGGTGTCTCAGTGTCGGCATTGATCAGCCGCCTGCAGATTGTCGCCTCAACTGATCAGTCGTCTGCAGACCGCCGCCCAAATTGATCAGTGGTCTGCAGACCGCCGTCTGCACTGATGATCCGTCCATAGATCGCCGCCTTGTGTCGACCAGCCGGCCGCACTGATCAGCCGTCCATAGACCGCCGTCTGCACTGATCAGCTGTCTATAGACCGCCGTCTGCACTGATCAGCCGTCTATAGACCGCCGTCTGCACTGATCAGCCGTCTATAGACCGCCGTCTGCACTGATCAGCTGTCTATAGACCGCCGTCTGCACTGATCAGCCGTCCATAGACCGCCGTCTGCACTGATCAGCCGTCTATAGACCGCCGTCTGCACTGATCAGTCGCCCATGGACTGCCGCCTGCACTGATCAGCCGTCTATAGACCGCCGTATGCACTGATCAGCCGTCTATAGACCGCCGTCTGCACTGATCAGCCGTCTATAGACCGCCGTCTGCACTGATCAGTCGCCCATGGACTGCCGTCTGCACTGATCAGCCGATTATAGACCGCCGTATGCACTGATCAGTCGCCCATGGACTGCCGCCTGCACTGATCAGCCGTGTATAGACCGCCGTCTGAACCGATCAACAGCCCGCACTGATCAGCCGTCCATAGACTGACGCCTGCACTGATCAGCCGTCCATAGACTGACGCCTGCACCGATCAGCCATCTGTATACCGCCGCCTGCACACCAACATCAGTGGCTGACACATCCGCACTGGACTACCGGGCACGCTCAACATACTCGCCCTGACGGCGCCCGCAGCCTCAGCCGTTTACCACAGATGAGCCGTCAGCGGCCTGCGTCGTCTATCGGAGACTGCAGGGTTAACGATCGGCCCTGAAGCGGTCCTAGAATGATCGTGGCTGCGGTGAATGTACACTGAAGAGGCCGCTCGGCGCTGCTGAGGAGGCTGCGGACACTCATCCTCAGCTCCTGAATTCCGCAAATAAGTGCAAAACTGGCATGCAAAACGTGATATCGGTCAACCTGCTCATGTTGCATGTGGGAAGGTCGGGATGAATGAGTGATGAGCACGTTCGAGCACGACAGCGGGAGTACCTTCCCAAGTACGTCACACTCGCAGAGCAGAAGCTCAGCTATCGGATTTCGTACAACTCCACAATGCCCGGTTCCCGACGAATCCGCTAGACGAAGGCGCCTTACGAGAAGGCGGCGCGCGACACTACGGCTCGGCGTCCGCCGTGACATCTGACCCCGCCGCTAGCGCCTCTATCGACTGCAACACCAGACTCTGTTTATCATGTGTGACAGCTACATGTGCATCTCACCCTACCTGGATGGGTTCTGCGGCGCGTGCACACGGTGCAAAGCGCCGGCTATGGCCGCCATGGGACATGCTGCAATGCTTTCGGCATGGTAGTGCCATGGAGGGGCTGCGCCTGGGCCTGTCCGGTCTCCAATGGTGTCACGGTCCCTGGTGACGTTCTGCCGCATTAAGTGCACCACCTGGTGATGCTGCACCACCCTGTGCGCACCACCTGGTGACGTTCCATCACACCGTATGCACCACCTGGTGACGTTACATTACCTTATGTGCACCACCTGGTCACGTTCCGCCACACTGTGTGCACTATCTAGTGACCCTACACCACACTGTGTGCACGTATGCACTCGATACAGCCGGATGAAGGCAGGTCGCGAGCTCCGCTACCTGTACCTCATACATCACTAGCGGACTGGTAGATTCCGGGATAGAGGGGGAGGGGCAGTTGACGTTGCCAAACGCTAGTTCATGATCGTCAAGTGCAATCTTTTCGATTTCTTTTTTTTTGCTTCAGAGAAGCAGCATACTCATAAGGATGTCTGGTTTCATGCCGGACGATACTTCTTTGTTTCTTCTTTTTCCAAATACAACGTTGCATTGTTGCAGCGTACTGTGCACGCTGCAATGTTCGCCGAATTGCAACGTACCGACAACTGCATCCTTTCGGACGTTGGCTGTCGACATTGTCACCCTATGTCTTACAAATATTCTGCCCACACAATCATCATATATGCTAACAAGACGACACACATTGATTCTCGACAGTACGGTGAGGAAACCTCTTACTGAAATTACACTCTTCGCGTCTGCTCGAATCACAACAACTGGCGCTGGAAAACGACCACCGACCAAAACGAATGCATGCAGGCAGCGATGGAAGACGACAGGGATACACCTCATTAAGTCGTAGATTAAGTTAGGTATCAACGGTGAGCAATATAGATGACATGTACCAAGGTCAAAGGCCAGTGAGAGGCCCGTTCGGGACCGGTGACATCTTTATCGGTGTTCGGGAAATACGATGCGTCGAGAGAGTATATCGAGGAATTAGAGGTAGTTAAATAAATTCGCATAATCACAACGACGCAGCATCTCAGGCCTGATTAGCTGATTGCGTTGCTCAAGGTATTCACCTTTAGTTCCAATGCACCTCTCCCCCAGCCCACCCCACGCCATCGGCGCAGCAGCACGTTTAGTCCCTTTCCAAATTAATGCTCCTCCTGCTTGCGGATTCACTGATGAGTCTCGCCAACGGCCTCTTCTCGGCTCTGCAAATGCATTCGACACGGGAAATGATTCATATTTCCGAGCATGTACAAATCAGGCGGTGATAAATCATTCAAACCAGGTGGGTGAGGAAAAACTTCAAATCTGTTCTGCTTGGCAACATCCTACGAAAGTCGGACCTGGCTTCAAGAACCTGGGTCGGGTGAATTATCCTGCTGAAGACGAACGCCTTTCTGAAGTCTTACTCTCCTCGCCGTCTTCAGTTATTCGTGCAACTTGTCGGGGAGGGTAGCATGGGTTTCTTCGTGCACATAGATGATAAACATTTACTACGCCACAAATTCCTCACGAGCGTTATGGCCATTAGTCGTACACGTTTACCTGATGCACATTTGACAAGTCACAACTTCCTCACGAGCATGATGGCCATCAGTGGCCCACTGCTTTTGAGCGCGGCAAAATCATTGGAAAAACGCCACATGATTGATACAAATCGTCGTCGTCTTACAACTATATTTCGTCATGATTCGCCGTGTGATTCTATGATGGGACCACGAAGCTGATTGGGTTCAAGTTCATTGTGACCACGAAGGAAACACCAATTCAATTTCAGTGATATCCAAAGAGGTGATGACTGAAAACATGAGTTAATCAAATATTTAATCAAATATTCAAGTATAATCAAATATAACTGATACACATAAACACAAGTTACCCACGAGTTTCATTGAACCAACAACAAAAACGAAGTGGTACTATCGTATGCTAAGTGAGTGGGAATAGGGGCCCCGAAGAGTCAGCGGCTTCCTCCAACCTCGGACGAATGTGCCATGAACCCTACGGGCGTCGCGTGTGGCATCTGTCGCGTCTGGCCAACGCGGACCACTCTGACCCGGGCTCCGGTCCCAAAATATACGGCATCTGCTACCTGCAGTAAGCCAGCCACCCCGTCCAGCACAATCGGTGTTCTCGACCGATACAGAGACGGACTGAAGTGGCGAACATGGGTGTGAGAGCTGCCGCGCGGGACCGAGCGGGGGGGGAGAGAAAGAGGGTGTTGGGGGGCGTCCCGCCGGCAACTGTCCGAGCCAGGCTGATGGGGACTGTCCACTGTGTATGCTGTGTGGACCCCGACACAACTGTCCGACCCAGGCTGATGGGGACTGTCCACTGTGTATGCTGTGTGGACCCCGACACAACTGTCCGAGCCAGGCTGATGGGGACTGTCCACTGTGGCCACCGACTGGCCAGCTCTGCCGTTGCTTCACCCGGCCCGAGGCCTGCGCTCACCACAAATCACACGCCACGGTGTGGTAACCAGCGACGCATGCCGGGCAAGCATAGTGTTATCTCCGGGGTCCCCCAGGTGTGTTATCTCTGAGGGTCAGCCACGTGTGTCATCTCCGGGCGTCGGCCACGTGTGTCATCTCCAGGCGTCGGCCACGTGTGTCATCTCCAGGCGTCGGCCA
The DNA here is from genome assembly GCA_034440575.1 of Imbricaverruca yamaguchii. Lineage (NCBI taxonomy): Eukaryota > Metazoa > Arthropoda > Thecostraca > Neoverrucidae > Imbricaverruca > Imbricaverruca yamaguchii. Next base: position 740,062 of record JAOTOL010001515.1, read on the forward strand.
CGTGTGTCATCTCCAGGCGTCGGTCACGTGTGTCATCTCCAGGCGTCGGCCACGTGTCATCTTCGGGCGTCCGCCACGTGCACGTGTCATATCCGGGTGTCGGCCACGTGTTATCTCAGGGCGTCCGCCACGTGTGCTATCTCCCGTCGTGAGTGACGTGGATCGTCCACCCACTAGGCCAGCAGGAGCCGCCGTGACTTCTATTGCAGTACCGTCACGTCTGCTGCAGCTAGTCCCGCCTGCTGCAGCTACCGTCACGTCTGCTGCAGCTAGTCACGCCTGCTGCAGCTACCGTCACGTCTTCTGCAGCTACCGTCACGTCTGCAACAGATATTTCCGCCTGCTGCAGCCACCGTCACGCCTGCTGCAGCCGCCGTCACGCCTGCTGCAGCCGCCATCACGCCTACTGCAGCTGCCGTCACGTCTGCTGCAGCTACAGCCCCGTCACGCCTGCTGCAGCCGTCGTCACGTCTGCTACAGCTAGTCACGCCTGCTGCAGCTACCGTCACGTCTGCTGTAGCCGCCGTCACGCCTGCTGCAGCCGCAGTCACGTCTGCTGCAGCTACAGCCCCGTCACGCCTGCTGCAGCTCCGTCACGTCTGCTGCAGCCGCCGTCACGTCTGCTGCAGCTACCGTCACGCCTGCTGCAGCCGCCGTCACGCCTGCTGCAGCTACCGTCACGCCTGCTGCAGCCCGTCACGCCAGTGGGCCGGTTGCGGTGTGCGGCTGCACCTGCCTGCGGCGTCAGCCGTCCAGGGCTGATCCGGCGGCGTCAGGTGACCAATGCAGACCGGGCCGACTCGGAAGTGGAACGCGCCAGCTTTGATTCGAGTTGCAGGCGCGGCTGCGCCAGTGCTGACGTCGTTCCGCCTGGTGAATGTGCCTCGTTGCACTGACATCACTGTCGGATTGTGGTCTTGTGCACAGCGCAGCTGAGTGGGAATTAAAACACGTCTTCAGATATTTTTATCTCTCAACAATGTTTGCACTCCAGGTTTCATATGGCCATAATCGGCTTGACATACACTCCGACATGGAATTGTAGAAGGGATGAAAGTATCTCTAAGCAGAAGAAAATGACAACCGTAATGGCCATTCCACTCCCCTCCACCATCAACGTGCTCGAATCCCAACCACCAGCGCATCACAAATCACCTGACCGCTTCCTCAATGACCGGCTGTAGTGTCGAACGCGTGCCAAGAGTGCCCGCATGCCCACTGGTTGCAATATGCCCCAGTTACGGCGGCTGCGACCCAGCCGCACAACCCTGGAAGCCAGCGGTGGGATCACCTAAGTGGGAGAAACCGACTTTTTACGGACGGCCTCCGGAATCGCCGGAGCCCGCTGATCGGCGCGAGCTGCATTAGTGTTTTTCTCTTAGGAAACCTAACCGCCAACCAATCAATGTGAAGCATCGCTCCAACGACGATAAATTGCAGGCAATTTGAGCACACGTTGAGCACGCGGCCAGGTGAGTTGTGGCATAAACACAAGAGGTTGGCTAGCGTCGGGGAAGCCGAGCCTGTAAGTTATTGGGCTCATTGATAATCTTTTGGTTTGCAACATATGTACCAAGGCGCGCACTGACAGTGACAGGTAGGTGTTCCGATTCCGTTCCGCTCAGTCTGGCACATATTATGAGGAGATGGAGACTTTAGTTTTCATCAGCCTGGACGGCATTGACAAATGTGTCTGGGGCAGGCGCACGGCAGAAACTGCCCTTGCGGAAGGGCGTAAAGTAGAAACTGCATTTGCGGAAATGCATTCCAGCTTCAGAATCGAAAGTGCTCCTACTCCGAACCTTGACAGCAAGTATTCCGCCCTGCAGCGCAGTACATGTGGTTACACGTCTAGTGCAGTGTATACGGTTACATGTATGATGCAGTGTATGTGGTTGCATATGTGATGCAGTGTATATGGTTACACGTCTAGTGCAGTGTATGTGGTTACATTTATGATGCAGTGTATGTGGTTGCATACGTGATGGAGCGTATGTGGTTACACGTCACGACAACACAGGGTACCGATACATGGCATACGGTTTACTAGCGACCCACCATAAACAGCGGACCACCCAACACAGCGGACCACCCTACACAGCGGACCAACCCACACAGCGGACCACCCTACACAGCGGACCACTCCACACAGGGGACCACCCTACACAGCGGACCACTCCACACAGCGGACTACCTTGCACAGCGGGCCATTCTACACAGCGGACTACCCTAAACAGCGGACCACCATACACAGCGGACCACCATACACAGCGGACCACCCAACACAGCGGACCACCTTACCTACGGACCACCCTGCACAGCAGACCACCCTACACAGGGGACCACCCTACACAGGGGACCACCCTACACAGCGGACCACTCCACACAGCGGACCACCCTACACAGCGGACCACCCTACACAGCGGACCACCCTACACAGCGGACCACTCCACACAGCGGACCACCCTACACAGCGGACCACCCTACACAGCGGACCACCCTACACAGCGGACCACCCCACACAGCGGCTAGCCGGACCGAAGCTGCCTCTGCGTGATAATTACCGGCCGAGGTATCCCGATAACAGTTGGCTACTATCGGCAGTCAGGCGAGGTAATTGCGCCCCGAACAGCTGCCAACAGGTCGTAGAAACTGCGCAAGGCCCACCCCGACCAAGGGCGGCTGTTTTTGTCCCGCGGACAGCCACGATACGGCGCCGCTGCCGGCAAATCGGAAGCGAGAGGTCGCGCTCGCTGCCGGATGGTATATGCGTGTCACGTATGCCAGAGGAGATCGCAACGAGTGATTGTATAGCATGCGCATAATCGAAATGTCGCGCCTCCGAGAGATAGGGCCGTCGGGTCGTGTTGGAAACACCAAAAAAGAAGAATAAATGCGCGGATGAACTCACCTCACGGCGTAAAAAAACCCAGATGAATATCCGAGGGGATTGTATCAATGTTAATATGATTCCAGAATTGGTCGAACTATTTTCCACCGGTGGTATGTGCGGGCGTATTCACAATGAGAGTTACCAGTGTGCACAGTGTACATGCGCGCCCGGACAGGGTGACCAGGCCGGTCAGGGTGACTGGGCCGGTCAGGGAAACCCGACCGGACAGGGTAACCAGGCCGGTCAGGGTGACTGGGCCGGTCAGGGAAACCCGACCGGACAGGGTAACCAGGCCGGTCAGGGTGACCGGGCCGGTCAGGGAAACCCGGCCGGACAGGGTAACCGAGGAGGTCAGGGCAACTGGGCCCGTCAGCTGCTGGGGGTGACGATGCAGTCTCACGGCGAGCTGGGGCCACGGGCCGGGCGAATTCTGAAGGGCGAAGTTCATCGCAGGTGGACGTTGCGGAAGAGGGACGGGAGGTGGAGAGCGGCGAGTTCATGGTCAGCGGTGAGGGGAGCAGCCAGCCAGACAGCGTCGGCCACACCGCAGCACCCTCTGCAGCCGAGCTGTAGAAGGTCACGACATGGTGGTCAGCCCACCCACAGCCTCAGGGCTGGGAATGGTGGCCAGCCCACCCACAGCATCAGAGCTGGGGAATGGTGGCCAGCCCACCCACAGCCTCAGTGACGATGGTGGTCAGCCCACCCACAGCCTGAGGGCTGGGGAATGGTGGTCAGCCCACCCACAGCCTCAGAGCTGGGGAATGGTGGCCAGCCCACCCACAGCCTCAGGGCTGGGGAATGGTGGTCAGCCCACCCACAGCCTGAGGGCTGGGGAATGGTGGTCAGCCCACCCACAGCCTCAGGGCTGGGGAATGGTGGTCAGCCCACCCACAGCCTGGATGTTGCAGCCCACCCAAGCCTCATGTGGGAATGGTGGCCAGCCCACCCACAGCCTCAGGGCTGGGGAATGGTGGTCAGCCCACCCACAGCCTCAGGGCTGGGGAATGGTGGTCAGCCCACCCACAGCCTCAGGGCTGGGGAATGGTGGTCAGCCCACCCACAGCCTCAGGGCTGGGGAATGGTGGTCAGCCCACCCACAGCCTCAGGGCTGGGGAATGGTGGCCAGCCCACCCACAGCCTCAGGGCTGGTGAATGGTGATCAGCCCACCCACAGCCTCAGGGTGGAAAAGTGGTCCTTAGTGCACCCACATCTTCGGGGTGCCCACGGCGACAGTGGTCGGCATTTGCCGGCCATTATCGACAATCACACCGCAACCACCAAAGGACGGCTCATAGGGGGGAGGCGAGACGCTGTTGATTATCTGTTAGTGTATGCGGAGCGTGCAATGATATCCTATCGCATCAAGATAGGGAAGGTCCGTCGGACATGCCGTGCCGTCCCCAGCCTAGTTGTGACGCCTGTCGCCCCCATGGCGAGAGTGACTGTCGACCGGCCCTCTCCCAGTGCCATGGCGAGAGCGACTATCGAACGGCCCTCTCCCAGTGCCATGGCGAGAGCGACTGTCGACCGGCCCTCTCCCAGTGCCATGGCGAGAGCGACTGTCGACCGGCCCTCTCCCAGTGCCATGGCGAGAGCGACTGTCAGCCGGCCCTCTCCCAGTGCCATGGCGAGAGCGACTATCGAACGGCCCTCTCCCAGTGCCATGGCGAGAGCGACTGTCGAACGGCCCTCTCCCAGTGCCATGGCGAGAGCGACTGTCAGCGGCCCACCCTCCCAGTGCCATGGCGAGAGCGATCGAACGGCCTTCCCATGCCATGGGAGAGCCCCTCTCCCAGTGCCATGGCGAGAGCGACTGTCGACCGGCCCTCTCCCAGTGCCATGGCGAGAGCGACTGTCAGCCGGCCCTCTCCCAGTGCCATGGCGAGAGCGACTGTCGAACGGCCCTCTCCCAGTGCCATGGCGAGAGCGACTGTCAGCCGGCCCTCTCCCAGTGCCATGGCGAGGGCGACTGTACCGGCCCTCTCCCAGTGCCATCGAACGGCCCTCTCCCAGTGCCATGGCGATAGCGACTGTCAAACGGCCCTCTCCCAGTGCCATGGCGAGAGCGACTGTCGAACGGCCCTCTCTCAGTGCCATCGCGAGAGCGACTGTCGACCGGCCCTCTCCCAGTGCCATGGCGAGAGCGACTGTCGACCGGCCCTCTCCCAGTGCCATGGCGAAGGCAGTTGCATCGGATATCGGCTGGCTGCTGTCGCGACATGATCAGCTGTGGATCTACCGATCTGGCTGCGGATCTGCGGATCCGGCTGAGATCTGGCTGCGCATTTAGACGTCTACTGTCCATCTGGTCCCCGCGGCGGGATTGAGAGACAGCACACAGGACGTTGGCCAGCTGCCAGCGTAACATCAACTGAGTATCCGATTATCGCCGCAGGTGCCTTACCATACCCAGGTGCACCTGCAGCATCGCCAAACACAATCAGCGGCGCACTCAGGGGAAGGGGGCACAGGGGAATGTGCACCCCTTGAAGCAGGCGGCGCCTCTCGGACCGAAAGGTGGCGCCCCTCCAGAAGCACTCGAGCCTCTTGAATTCTTTTCGGCTGATGACACCCATTCAGGGACACTCGAGTGCACCTCCTTGACCTCGTCCTGATCAGCGGCACCCCTCCGGAGAAATGCCACCCCACCCCACCCCAGACAAGTGCCGCAGACTAAATTCCTGGATGCGCCTCTGTATACAATGCACACGTCCACCGGGCTGACAGCGAACACAAGCGTCCGGCTACAACACCGGGCACGCTGCTCGGTCTCGCAGCGTCAGAAATTCCTCCTGAGTCAGACCTGCCGTCCCGGAGCTGGCACCCTGGCGCCCGTCCTCTTCAATCATGTTGACTCACAACTGCCGCCGGCCGGCCGTGCCAAGCGGGAGGGAATCATGGCGCGCGCTGATTTACCGAAGGATTAGCCGGCAATTGTGGTCGAACTAATGCTGGAGTACCTGGGTATTGTGTTCGCCACCCCTCTATTCGTATCTGCTTTGTGCGGTCGCCAGTGTTTCAGAACTGCAGTTGCGCTAGCAGGCTATGTCCAATGTTCATAAATTGCACCATAATATCACTGTTGGCCCCTTGCCTTGTGCTGCAGGCATGATCTTCAGCGCAAATGCCATATGGAGTGTCTAAAATAGGCTATCCTCATGCCTTTCAGGATTCGATTCGTAATTTGAAAGCCTTGATTTTGAGAGAATAATTATTGATTGATCGGTTTGAAGAGGATAACTTTGTTTTCTTTTCGACATCATTAGCTCATCTTTGTGCTTCCAGACGTTGGGTACCTACTTTAATGAGGTACTTGAAAAATGGGATTCTGGAAAAGAACCGGACAAGAACAAATTAGGAGTTTTAAATGGGGACTCAATTTTATATCACGACGGCGCAGCATACTATTGCTTGAATGAAAGGACACGATTAAGGACTGACATGGTTCGACAGTTACACAAAGAAGTACTAAGTTGACAACATTTCATTGTGAAACAGAACTATTCAACGTTCTAGCAGAAGGAAGAACAATTATCCAGAAAGGGTAATGCTCTCGATGATAAAATACGGTTAAAGGTCACTTTTCAACCCTGTTCGCAAGTAATGTGACCAGTTGGTTAGCTGGTTCGCTGGTTGATTGCTTGGCTGGTTGGTTGGCTGGCTGGCTGGTTGGTAAAATGGTTGGTAGGTTAGTTGGTTGAATGGTTGGTTGGTTGGGTGACTGCTCGATTGGTTGGTTGCCTGGCTGGTTGGTTGGTTGGTTGCCCGTCTGGTTGGCTAGCTGGTTTCTGGGCCGATTGGTTGGTTGTTTGTTTGGTTGGTTGTCTGGCTGGTTGGTTAGCTGGGCAGTCCGCTGTCTGGTTGGCTAGTTGGTCAGTCGGCTGTCTGGTTGCATGTCTGGATGGTTACTTGGTTAGTAGGCTGGCTGTTTGCCTGGCCGGTCGGTGCTGGCGATTGCCTCGGCGGAGCGCCAGTGTCGGTGCCTCTCAGAGAGAGAGAGAGAGACGGCGTCGTGTCGCCCACATTCCGTGGGCAGCGCCATCCCGGCCGCCACCGGCCCACAACAGCCGGCTGCTGCGGGCCACTGTCAGGGAGAGATACTATCGACTGTCGGGAGAGTGGCGGCAATCACGTGGGGCGCTGCCGAGCGGATCAGGGGCATGCCTGAGCGCGGCAGCGGCCGGTCCAACCGTCGCCGCTCGCCTCGCCTCTGACACTTGTGACTCGCCTCTGACACTTGTGACTCGCCTCTGACACTTGTTCCTCGCCTCTGACACATGCGCCTCGCCTCTGACACATGCGCCTCGCCTCTGACACGTGCGCCTCGCCTCTGACACATGCGCCTCGCCTCTGACACATGCGCCTCGCAGTCGCCTCTGACACTTGGGCCTCGCCTCTGACACATGTTCCTCGCCTCTGACACATGCGCCTCGCCTCTGACACATGCGCCTCGCCTCTGACACATGCGCCTCGCCTCTGACACATGCGCCTCGCCTCTGACACATGCGCCTCGCCTCTGACACATGCGCCTCGCCTCTGACACATGCGCCTCGCCTCTGACACATGCGCCTCGCCTCTGACACATGCGCCTCGCCTCTGACACGTGCGCCTCGCCAGTGACACATGCGCCTCGCCTCTGACACTTGTTCCTCGCCAGTGACACATGCGCCTCGCCTCTGCAGTCGCCTCTGACACATGCGCCTCGCCTCTGACACATGCGCCGCCTTGACCATCGCCTCTGACACATGCGCCTCGGCTCTGACACATGCGCCTCGCCTCTGACACATGCGCTTCGCCTCTGACACATGCGCCGCGCCTCTGACACACGCGCCTTTCCTCTGACACATGCGCCGCGCCGGCGATGCGGCGGCAGGCGGCGCCGACAGCGACGGACCGGCGTCGTTACTAACGAGATGGGTGCCCGATCGGCGGACAATGGTGTCGAGAGTCCGCCAGAGGTGGCCGATCGGCCGATAGCGCGCCAGAGGTGCTCGCCGGCCGGAGATGGCGCGGAGATTCGACGGACGTGAGAAAAAAACAGCAGCAGCCGTGTAGCGCCAACACCGCGCACTGGGGCTGCCGTCCGGTCACGGTGGTCGTGGCAGAGGAGAGCAGGAGAGCAGGAGAGCAGGAGAGCAGGAGAGCAGGAGAGCAGGAGAGCAGGAGAGCAGGAGAGCAGGAGAGCAGGAGAGCAGGAGAGCAGGAGAGCAGGAGAGCAGGAGAGCAGGAGAGCAGGAGAGCAGGAGAGCAGGAGAGCAGGAGAGCAGGAGAGCAGGAGAGCAGGAAGAGCAGGAGAGCAGGAGGCAGAGAGCAGGAGAGCAGGAGAGCAAGAGGAGAGCAGGGAGGAGAGCAGGAGAGCGGGAGAGCAAGAGAGAGAGGAGAGCAGGAGAGCAGGAGAGCAGGACAGCAAGAGAACAGGAGAGCAGGAGAGCGGGAGAGCAAGAGAGCGGGAGAGCAAGAGAACAGGAGAGCAGGAGAGCAGGAGAGCAAGAGAGCGGGAGAGCAGGAGAGCAAGAGAGCAAGAGAGCGAGAGAGCGAGAGAGAGGGAGAGCAAGAGAGCGGGAGAGCAAGAAAGTGAGAGAGTGAGAGAGCAAGAGAGCAAGAGAGCAGGAGAGCAAGAGAGCGGGAGAGCAAGAGAGCAAGAGAGTGAGAGAGCAAGAGAGTGAGAGAGCAAGATAGCAAGAGAACAGGAGAGCAAGAGAGCAAGAGAGCAGGAGAGCAGGAGAGCTGAGAGAGTGAGAGAGCAAGAGAACAGGAGAGCAGGAGAGCGAGAGAGTTAGAGAGAAAGAGAACAGGAGAGCAGGAGAGCGAGAGAGTGAGAGAGCAGTAGATCAAGAGAGCAGGAGAGCAAGAGAGCAGGAGAGCAGGAGAGCGAGAGAGTGAAAGAGCAAGAGAGTGATAGAGCAAGACAGCGAGAGAGCAAGAGAGCAAGAGAGCAGGAGAGCAGGGGAGCAAGACAGCGAGAGAGCGAGAGAGTGAGAAAACAAGAGAACAAGAGAAGAAGAAAGCAAGAAAACAAGAGAGTGAGTGAACCAGAGAAGGAAGGGAAGAGAACAATAGAGCAAATGAGAAAACCAGAGCGAGAGAGCGAGAGCGAGAGAGAGAGAACGAGAAAGAGAGAGCGAGGAAATAGATAGTGCGAGGGAAAATGCTCATCGCGTGCTGCCAGCTTTTGACGTCACCCCCAGGAAAACTATCTCATAACCTGCACTTACCGGAAATGAGAACCACATTCCTGGAGTACGAAACGCTTCTCTGACGTCGCAATTAGCCGTGATTCATCAATGTCTGCACACCAAAACATCGATGTTTGCTCGGTGGAGATCAATTGGGTTTAGATAAACTACCGAACAAATCGCCCACAGCGGCAGGTTAATCTGCGAATGGCACACGGCGGGTCGGCCAGAATTGAGAGCGAGTTCAAATCCCGGGCGAATCTACTGCAAGCACGAGAAATATCACTGGGAGCGACCAACCTCGGCACCATTCAACCGCACAGTGTGCAAACGGATTGTATTTCGTTTTCCCACAGCATGCTAAGCACTAATATATTCACTCACAATTCAGCCCTTTCGTTCCATTTCGATGACAGTAATATCCATCCTGATATTTCCTCAGACGTACCTCTGCGAAGAACAAGCAGTCCGGCCGTGCTTACAGCGCGCACACACGCGTAAGTACGGCCGGCCGTCGGTTACGTCGTCCTTCTAGCTGGTGTTACGTCGTACTCGTCGTACGTCACGTCACGTACGTCACGTCACGCGTCACTCACGTCAGGTCACGTCACGTCACGTCACGTCACGTCACGTCACGTCACGTCCGTCACGTCACGCACGCGTGACGTGCTCGTCAGTCGTCGTCACGTCACGTCACGTCACGTCACGCCACGTCACGTTCCGTGCGCACATATGTCTCGGCATGAGTACGGCCGGTCGTCGGTTACGTACGTCACTTCAAGTCACGTCACGTCACGTAAGCCACGTCACACCCGACCCCGCGTGACCTGCGTGACCGGGAGCCGCGCGGCCGGCTGACTCGGTGCCAGCTTGACATTTTAGTTAGCCGTGTGCGACATCAGCCGAGATGACGAGCCGCGACACGGATAACTCTGCAGCGCGCCATGACACTAGGCTACTTCGTCGACTCGGCACGGCGCAATCAAGATCGGGCACGACCACCATATTCGGCAGTGCAGCTGACTTTCGGCCCAAGTGTGGCCAATTGCCGCCTGAGGCGGATGGACTCGCATGCCGAAATTGGAGTTCGCCCGTCCGAATTTGGGCTCCTCCGCTAAACGTCTGCACGCCCCGACATTGCAACGTCTGCCAAACTGTTCAAATATGTTGCAATTATTTGCAAGTGCACACCTCCGGCGAAGGTGGACTCAGCAAGGCGGACGCGTCCACGCACTGCCAATAGAGCAGAGTTTGCTGTTGATCCGCTGTTGCGATTGATCCACAGTTGATATTTGTCTAGTTAGAGTTTGTCGACAGTTGAAATTGGTCTAGTTAGGTTGAACCTTGGGTTCTTTTACGACGCATTCAACCGCTAGGTCATATAGAGTCGTCAACTTGCCACGCCGACCGGTCGCGGGTGGACTCGGTACTGCCGCCAGTTGCGAGATTCGAACCCGCAACCGTGCAATCCAGAGCCCGATACCCTTCCAATTGAGCTACCGCCCCCCCATAGTTAGGTCGACAATTGAGGTTAGTCTAATTGGGGTTGGTCGACAGTTTGGGTTGTCCACAGTTGGGGCCGGTCGACAGTTCGGGTTGGTCGACAGTTGGGGCCGGTCGACAGTTTAGGTTGGCCGACAGTTTAGGTTGGCCGACAGTTGAGGTTGGTCCACAGTTGGGGTTTGTCCACAGTTGAGGTTGGTCCACAGTTGGGGTTTGTCCACAGTTGGGGTTGGTCCACAGTTGATGTTGGTCCACGGTTGGGGTTGGTCCACAGTTGGAGTTGGTCTACAGTTGGGGCTGGTCTACAGTTGTGGTTTGTCCACAGTTGAGGTTGGTCGGAAGTTGGGGCTGGTGTACAGTTCGGGTTGGTGGACAGTTGAGGTTGATGTACAGTTGCCGTTGGTCGACAATATTCCCAAATCCGAGCATTTTAAGACCAGGTCAGGCCACACTCGATGGTCAGATGAAGTAAATTCAAGCATGAATATCACCACTATTGAATATCCCAAATACGCACTATTGAACTATACAGATGTGATTAAATAAAAACGATATACTGAAACATCTTTGTGAACTACCTCAACGTCTACCTTCGTTACCAGACCTGAAATCACGCTGTGACAATGCGTATATTGAAAAACGATCGCTTCAGCCTTCGCCTATGTGCACAAATGTTTGGAGAGCAAGTCAAAGGAAAGGTTGAATCACGCCAAATACATTAATCTTTTTCACCCTGCCTAGGTCAATGACATTTGATAATTGTCGTCTGAAATATGTATGAGATATGTAGACGCATACAAACTAAAAAGGTACTGAAAGGTTCGTGTCTTCGTGTCTACTTATTCAGCGGCTAGCCCCCTTGAAAAAAATATGAGAGAGGCCTGAGAGCCCGCCCTGACTCGGCGATAATTGATAACTTCTTTACTACAGTGCTTCAGGTCTCCTTAAATGTGACAGAGGCGTTTCAAGGTGACGAAAATACGCTTATTGAATTATTTCAACCGGATAGGCCAGCAATCTAAACATTTTACTGCTGATCATAATGTGGTGAATAGGCAAGTGCGCTTTATACGTGAATAGCATTATGCACCACACTAATGGCAGACTAGAACATAAGACATGCACTGTCACCGCCTCTGATTTTCCTTTTTAAGGACATCACAACCGCATCACCTTAATTTTCTATCCTTCTTTTCTATCTGGTGCCAATACGAATAAAATCAGATCATAAATGTAGCAGTTGCACCAGCAGTAAATAACTCGTCACTGTCCTTCTCTTTTGGCCACCCTGTATACGCCATTGCGAACATTTTATTTTTTGCACCAAAATCTATGTCAATGCATGAGGAATCGACTACGGTTTCTTCCAAGCAAATCGGCTCAGTTGTTTCCGAGTTCTCAAGAGGAGTCGAATCAGCCTCCCCCAGCGCAAGAACGAATCTCTCAGATCGGTACCGTAATGGGGCTAGCGGCCAGCCAAACGCCCGTCACGTGGTTATGACGTCATGCCACCTGATCCACGTGGCCTGAGACAAGGCGGCTGCGTGATACTGGTGCAAGTCCGATGGAGAGCGACGCGCTGAACAATTGCGTGCTGCATAAGAGGACGGAAGGCTGAGAGATGACGCAGAGCTGTGACACAAGGCGGCGTGTGCTAAGTTGACATTTCGACACAATGCACTTAAGGCTGAGGTGTGCACACCATATTCCGCAGGAGTCGAACACCAGCAAAATTCCTGCCATTTTTGGCCAAGCGGACTGCGTTTTCAATACGCACATGCCGACATAACAGGCACTTTTGGAAATTTGGGCATTGGCGGGATTTTGGTGGTTCGCAATCCGTTTAACCGTCAAATATCGAGCCCATCGCAAATTTGAACACACTACCGAAGCGTTGACAAGGTTTTGACATCATTCCGGCACTTCCACGGGAATTAGACACAATGAGGTACACATCTTCACATGCCGCCAGGGCAGGGCATGGACTGCCTGTCCACAAATTCCCTGACGCGGGATGGTGTTGGATCCTGTACCTGTAGCACGGTGGCCTTTAGGCCATGCCTTTATCTGACTCGTCCAGCGGCCTGCAATGGCGCAACATGGTATGGCGCACTATGTTATGGCGCACTATGGTATGGATCGCACCACAGTGATAATTATTGTGAAATAGGTGTATGGCTTTTGAACACTTATGATATGACGCACTTATGGTATGACAAAAATGATTTTTAGTAAAGGATGTCTATATTTGTGATATATAGTTATGGAGATAGTATTTTTCTAAATAGTCTCTAACTATGATATCAAAGCAAGCGATAAAGGTACAGCTATAAGCACCAACATTGCTATGGTATGGGCACTATGATATGGCGACTATGGTAGCACTATGGTATGGCGCACTATGGTTTGGCGCTATGGCGCACTATGGTATGGATATTTGGCGCACTATGGTATGGCGCACTATGGTATGGCGCACTATGGTATGGCGCACTATGGTATGGCGCACTATGATATGGCGCACTATGGTATGACGCACTATTGTATGACGCACTATGGTTTGGCGCAGCATGGTATGGTGCAACATGGTATGGCGCACTATGGTATGGCGCACTAGATATGGGCACTATGGTATGGCGCACTATGTATGACGCACTATGGTTTGGGCATGGTATGGTGCAGTATGGTATGGCGCAACATGGTATGGCGCTATTATGGCATCATTTGGCGCACTATGATATAGCGCACTACAGTATGGCACATTCTGTGATGGTGCGTTATGGTATGGCGCCCTATGCTATGGCGCACTATGGTAAGGCGCACTGTGGTATGGCGTACTATGGCATAGCGCACTATGGTAAGGCGCACTATGATATGGCGCACTATGATATGGCGCACTATGGTATGGCGCACTATGGTATGGCGCACTATGATATGGCGCACTATGGTAAGGCGCACTATGGTATGACGTACTACGGCATAGCGCACTATGGTATGGCACACTGGTATGGCACACCATGTTATGGCGTACTATGTTATGGCGCACTATGATTGGCGCGCTATGGTATGGCGCACTATGATATGACCCACTATGGTATGGTGCACTATGGTATGGCGCACTATGGAATGACGCACTATGGTATGGCGCACTATGCTGGCTGAATATTTTCGGGAGGGGAGACGTAGCAAAGCATGGTGGAGCCAGAGATACATGGACCACTCCATGTAGTACCTAGTACTGTGAGTAAAAAGCATACTGCATACAATTGCATGAATTATGCCAGCAATTGGAAGAACATTGTTCAGTGCACCTTGTAGCTTCCTTCCGCCTTCTTGTATCCAAAAATATGCTTCATGCTGCAGTGGGACGGCCTCATTTGCTGCATTGATGCCGACAGGCGTAGACCAGGCGACGTGAAGTGTGAAGGACAGCATTGATGCTGGCCGGCATCCAAATGGACTCTAATGAACATTATTTCGATTGGTCCGCTCTCGTCCCGGCCTTGGGCTCATTTACGACTCGATCGACGGCTGGGCCACACAGCGAGGCCACCTGCTACACCGACGGACAGCAGGTGGGCGATAATAATGAGGCCGACTGTGGGATCCGAACCGGCGATCTTCCCGAGCGAAACGCATATCGACTGACCCAACACTGCCCGTCAGTGCTCTTTTGAGATCGAATGCACACGAGGACGTACTTGACGTGGAAGTGTGGACATGCTTGACCTGGTGCAACGGATCATCTCCATCTTGTTATTGCTAGTTTGCAAAAATTACTTGCTAGCAATGTAATTCATGCTGGACAGGGCAGTTTTCTAATGTAGATTTCCAATGTCATTTATCTTATATGAATATGAATGCAGCGTATCCAACGTTGCGCAAATGCCAATGTTCAGAACAAAATAAACCTCCGTAATAGAAGTTCCGAACCCAGTGGAAAATGACACAAGAACTATTTAATCAGAGTGATAGGCTAGGCTAGGCGTCTCACCGTGCTGAAACGATCGTCGTCTCTGTCCATGGCGCCGCGCTCCTGCATAGCCGACACCGGCGTAACTGCCCGTGGCCAGGTCAGGTCAGGTGTGATCCGCACTGTCGTCGGCGAACAGTGGCGGACCCTGCCGGCCACATTACCCCGACACAACAGCCTCTGTACGCGGCCGCAGCAACACCCCGCCCCCAACAGGTCCCTCGCCCGTCGCCTGACGGTACCGACACGGCCGCGGCAACACCACACCCCCGCACGCCTCTCATCCGACTGCGGCGTCCAGCCGCCACAACCGCGCTCAGTAAACTGCGCATGCGCGCTGTGCGGCACCGCCCCGCGAAGAGCTGTCTGAGCTGTGATATCGAATGACTAGATGATTTTCAAATCCGCCAGATATCCACCACATTCTAGTAGAATGCCGCATTGTTATTCACGCGTTCCGGCAAGGACTGGGAACATCCGAAACAGCTGACATGCCTTGAATGAGGTGGGGCAGGAGGAAGTCACTTTTAAGGATATTCACGTGCTGTGTTTTTTTTTACTCTGCTACTTCTTCGCACGGCTCACTACTTTTGATATTGTCCTACATTTATACTTCACATTTTCCCATACTTCCACGGTAAGTTGAAGAGTGAGAGACAAGCTCTAACCCTAACAAGAAGTGTGTTCAGATGACTACATCCTCAGGGCATTGTCTCAACGAGCTTCTCTTCAGGCAACTGGAGGACCCCATTAAGTTCATCTCGGTTCCATATGGACGTCTCGCAAGGACGCCCCCCCCCCCCACCAAGCCGCGAATGGCACCAAGGTCGTCTACAGGTCAAGCCCCACCTGTAAGGATATGCTAATCATGATAAAGAGCTCCACACCGAGAGAAGTCAGGAATGGTCAGTGTATTACATGACATGTCAGTGTGGCGCTTCCTACGTTGGGGAGTTCCGAAGATCGCTTTCTCTATGGCTTGAAGGACATGTGCCGGATGTAAGACTTGGCCAGGGAAACGTCAGCGCCCGCAACCGGTGGCGTAGCTAGAATTTCGTCCAGAGGAGGCGGTCGCCTCAAGAGGGTCCAGTCCATCCCCCCCCAGGAGTCCCCCCCCAATCTCAGAGGTATTCCAGTTCGGTTCTCCCTGGTTTTCAAGGACCATTTTTTATCCTTCGAGGCCCCCTCCTGCTCTTACGGTCCATTACATTCCTTAATAGTCTAGCTTTCATCTCCGGGGAAAGCTAACTCTGAGCTGGGCCTTCCTTATGTTTCCTTAGTTCTTAGACGGACCTGTTCATCCCTCCGGGGATCCTGTCAAAACCCTGACGCATACCGACCCTCTTCGGCCCTCGAGCGTCGTGCCTATTCCTCGGGATGGCTCAGGACCCTGTTCATTCTTCAGTTGATAGGGCGCTCTCTAGCTGGCGAGGGTGTTCCGGCGTTCAGCGCTCTTTTATCTTCACGGTCCTTGTCCGCCCGCGGGGTCGACGTCTTCGTGTCTCAGGCACTTCAGAGCCAGATATAAAGCTGAAATCAGCTGAAATAAATAGGGGCGGGGTGGAGAAATTCACCCCCGGCGCGGTGGGGATCCGCCGATCCAGAAAATGCAGATATGAAATATGTTTCCTCAGCTACTGATGCTTGGTCTGGTGCCCATCATGTTGTTCATGCAGGGCATAGCATGCCTAACCCGGAATTGAGCGGGCTTTTCAGCCGCATTCCGTTGTACAGGGGAGGAAAATAGTTCCGCAGATTATCTGAAAAACGGCTGGTCAGATTTTTTAAAATTTAAACTTCAATCGATAGCTCTGGGGCATGCGGTATCAGAGACCATACCAAATTGTGCAGGGAGTGCGTAACAAGGCCGCCGAGGTGGTCCGCCTGGCTGGTTTGATTTGTACTGCGGTACATTATTTCGAGCCATGACCCGGGCGTTTTTAGTGGTGTTCGCTTAAAATGTGGTACAGGAATTCTTCATAGTTATATAATTTATTGGACAATTTGTTCAGGTTTCAAACATTGGAACATCAGGGTAACAGTTTCGAGCATTCGTTTCTATCAATTTTCTTCTCTAACATGCCGACATTTCAAAGCGAATCATTTGGGTGTCGTGAGACACTACAACTACAACTGCGATTGCAACATGAGCTGGTATTTCAACTACAACTATAATTATAAAGAAAGCCAAGGCCATGGCTAAAACTATGGTCATACTAAAATTGTAGCTACAACTATAACTATAGTTACGGCTAGTACCATAACAATAGCCACGATTATAACTTTGAAACAGCGTTTCCAGAGTCATGGAATAAGCATTAACATGCAACTTTATTCTCTATTATATATATACATATACATGGATATATGTATATGCATGTTAATTGGCTAGGTCCTAGCTCAATACGTATCGTCTTACAGCACTTTGCATGGTGCCAGGTTTTCGAGTTTTAACGTTTATATCCAGCGCAGTCGTTGCATATTTTGGTGTTGTTGTCATGGATATGTGTGTGGTGTTTTGCTAACGTTTTTGTTTGCCTGAGATAATGTACAACGCATTTAAATGTAATTCGTTACTGAACCTCACTAATGCTCTTGCACCTGAAGCACTGAGAGCAGCTCACGATTTGCCGCCGGTATGACGTCAGTGCAGCGGCTGCCGTGCCGTCTGTTCCCCATCCACCACACGCACAGAAGGGCCGGACTGAGCCGAGCGCCTGAAAAATTGATAGAGATGTGGCGGGTCGATGGGGCCGGACCCGGCGCGGGGCGGGGCCGTGGCCAGCTGACTGTCTGGCGTGGTCAGCTGACTGTCTGTCGTGGCCAGCTGACTGTCTGCCGTGGCCAGCTGACTGTCAGCCGTGGCCAGCTGACTGTCTGCCGTGGCCAGCTGACTGTCAACCGTGGCCAGCTGACTGTCTGGCGTGGGACCAGCTGACTGTCTGCCGTGCCAGCTGACTGCCGTGGCCAGCTGACTGTCTGCCGTGGCGAGCTGACTGTCTGCCGTGGCCAGCTGACTGTCTGGCGTAGCCAGCTGACTGTCTGCCGTGGCCAGCTGACTGTCTGCCGTGGCCAGCTGACTGTCTGCCGTGGCCAGCTGACTGTCTGCCGTGGCCAGCTGACTGTCTGGCGTGGTCAGCTGACTGTCTGTCGTGGCGAGCTGACTGTCCCGTGGCCATGACTGTCTACGTGGCCAGCTGACTGTCTGCCGTGGCCAGCTGACTGTCACCGTGGCCACTGACTTCTGTGGCAGTGACTGTCTGGCGTGGTCAGCTGACTGTCTGTCGTGGCCAGCTGACTGTCTGGCGTGGCCAGCTGACTGTCAACCGTGGCCAGCTGACTGTCTGCCGTGGCCAGCTGACTGTCAACCGTGGCCAGCTGACTGTCTGGCGTGGCCAGCTGACTGTCTGGCGTGGTCAGCTGACTGTCTGCCGTGGCCAGCTGACTGTCTGCCGTGGCCAGCTGACTGTCTGCCGTGGCCAGCTGACTGTCTGCCGTGGCCAGCTGACTGTCTGGCGTGGCCAGCTGACTGTCTGCCGTGGCCAGCTGACTGTCTGGCGTGGCCAGCTGACTGTCAACTGCCGTGGCCAGCTGACTGTCTGCCGTGGCCAGCTGACTGTCTGGCGTGGCCAGCTGACTGTCTGCCGTGGCCAGCTGACTGTCTGCCGTGGCCAGCTGACTGTCAACCGTGGCCAGCTGACTGTCTGCCGTGGCCAGCTGACTGTCTGCCGTGGCCAGCTGACTGTCTGCCGTGGCCAGCTGACTGTCTGTAATGGCCAGCTGACTGTCAACCGTGGCCAGCTGACTGTCTGCCGTGGCCACCTGACTGTCTGCCGTGGCCAGCTGTCTGTCTGCCGTGGCCAGCTGACTATCTGCCGTGGCCAGCTGACTGTCTGCCGTGGTCAGCTGACTGTCTGCCGTGGCCAGCTGACTGTCTGGCGTGGCCAGCTGACTGTCTGGCGTGGCCAGCTGACTGTCTGCCGTGGCCAGCTGACTGTCTGCCGTGGTCAGCTGTCTGTCTGTCGTAGCCAGCTGTCAACCGTGGCCAGCTGACTGTCTGGCGTGGTCAGCTGACTGTCTGTCGTGGCCAGCTGACTGTCTGCCGTGGCCAGCTGACTGTCTGCCGTGGCCAGCTGACTGTCTGCCGTGGCCAGCTGACTGTCAACCGTGGCCAGCTGACTGTCTGGCGTGGCCAGCTGACTGTCTGCCGTGGCCAGCTGACTGTCTGCCGTGGCCAGCTGACTGTCTGCCGTGGCCAGCTGACTGTCTGCCGTGGCCAGCTGACTGTCTGGCCGTGGCCAGCTGACTGTCTGCCGTGGCCAGCTGACTGTCTGCCGTGGCCAGCTGACTGTCTGCCGTGGCCAGCTGACTGTCTGGCGTGGCCAGCTGACTGTCACTGACCGTGGCCAGCTGCTGACTGTCTGCCGTGGCCAGCTGACTGTCTGCCGTGGCCAGCTGACTGTCTGCCGTGGCCAGCTGACTGTCTGCCGTGGCCAGCTGACTGTCTGCCGTGGCCAGCTGACTGTCTGGCGTGGCCAGCTGACTGTCTGCCGTGGCCAGCTGACTGTCTGGCGTGGCCAGCTGACTGTCTGCCGTGGCCAGCTGACTGTCTGGCGTGGTCAGCTGACTGTCTGCCGTGGCCAGCTGACTGTCTGGCGTGGCCAGCTGACTGTCTGCCGTGGCCAGCTGACTGTCTGCCGTGGCCAGCTGACTGTCTGGCGTGGCCAGCTGACTGTCTGCCGTGGCCAGCTGACTGTCTGGCGTGGCCAGCTGACTGTCTGGCGTGGCCAGCTGACTGTCTGCCGTGGCCAGCTGACTGTCTGCCATGGCCAGCTGACTGTCTGCCGTGGCCAGCTGACTGTCTGCCGTGGCCAGCTGACTGTCTGCCGTGCCATGACGCGAAAATACGTGAAGCCGCCACCCAGCCGCCACCAGCTGGTCATCAAACGTCGAGCACCACTGGCGCCGGAATAAACACACAGCGCGCCCATCCGCGCGATGCGCGCTCCATTGACGCCTGCCCACCGGAACCGCAGGACTTCCGGCCGTGTCAGGCTCCGCCGGAGTCGACGACAGCTTTATTGTCGGCCGGCCGTGTCGATCAGCGTCAGCCGCGTTCCCGCCATCGGGTTCCCGCCGTCGACAAGCGAAACGGCGGCGGTTAAGTGGCGGGTCGCCGGCGGCGCGTCACCCGTCGTCTGGCGGCTCCGCCCAGGTCTGTTCGGCGTTCGCTGACAGTCTGGTCAGCCGGCATCGCGGCTCTTGTAGATCACGGACGACGCCATGTTTTTTCCCTTCGCATGGATAGTGTATCGATTCATGGTACGGCGTCAGGCAGTGTGACGTCAGGCAGTGTGACGTCAGGCAGTGTGACGTCAGGCAGTGTGACGTCAGGCAGTGTGGCGTCAGGCAGTGTGACGTCAGGCAGTGTGACGTCAGGCAGTGTGACGTCAGGCAGTGTGACGTCAGTCAGTGCGACGTCAGTCAGAGGTCAAGAGGCCTCCTGGTATGCGGTAGAACTTCATTAGTTTGTGCAATAGCTTGCGGCAAACATCGAACGAGCCCACGGTGTCGATGAGCTCCTGATGAACTCCACTTCATTGACTGCCGACGTGGCGCTGGTAACAAGCTGTGTTTATCAACAGATGGAAGATAATTTGACTGCTGTTCATTGATTGTGAGCGAGGACGAAGACTGAGCGAATCTACCCCTGTGCATACACGGCAAAAGTTCATCTGGACGACCTAATGACCACCTGCGGACCGTGCAGATCGCCACGCCTTTGAACCCGTGATTCTTTGAAACTATGTTGCGGTGTTTGCGGTCCGAATTCTTGCACTGGAGCTTGTTCCGGGCGGTTCTTTTCTATATTTTACCAGTTTCCACTGCAATGTTTTCTTATTAGCAGACGCACGTTCTTTAATTCAATGAAAGTGTTCGGCGGCGGAACTAATGTGACGGCGGCGAACTGCGCCGCGCTGGAGCTGCGCCGCGCTGGAACTGCGCCGCGCTGGAACTGCGCCGCGCTGGAACTGCGCCGCGCTGGAACTGCGCCGCGCTGGAACTGCGCCGCGCTGGAGCTGCGCCGCGCTGGAACTGCGCCGCGCTGGAGCTGCGCCGCGCTGGAACTGCGCCGCGCTGGAACTGCGCCGCGCTGGAGCTGCGCCGCGCTGGAACTGCGCCGCGCTGGAACTGCGCCGCGCTGGAACTGCGCCGCGCTGGAACTGCGCCGCGCTGGAACTGCGCCGCGCTGGAACTGCGCCGCGCTGGAACTGCGCCGCGCTCTGGAACTGCGTGTCGTTTGGGGCTGCTGAGCTGAACTCTGTGCCATGTATGGAAATACTCATGTGGAACATCAAGCAGCAACTGCTGCATGCAACGCCACTCAACGTCAACATTAAAGGCTATAACTAGACCAGGATCGATGTTTCGGTGCTACAGTTGCTTGCCTGCGGTTTCAGCTGATCATCTTGGCAATGCTATAACACTATAACCTAGTGGAAATCACAGAAGCCAGTTCGAGTCGATCAAGGAGGTTTCGGAAATGGCTGATACCAGGATGTTTATTGGGCGCCGCTTTGGAGAGTTCCCTGAATTCCAACCTTTCTAATGACTCCGAAGTCACTATATTTTATTCTTTTTGTTTGTCTAGATCCTGGAGAACGAGATCACCTATGGGTGTTGCAGCGTGCGCCAGTACGCGTGGCGCCTCCACCGTGCAGCACCTTTTGTAGCTGTGACCGGTGTACCACCGCGGGCAGTGTCGCGTGACCTCTACACGTGGGCCTCCATGCTGCCGCACGAACGTCGGCTGAACGGCCGGGAGACGCTGCTGCTGGACGTCCGCCGACCGGGAGACTCTCCTGCTGAGCGGACGTCGGCCGGGAGACTCCTGCTGAACGGACGTCCCCCAGCCAAGAGGCGCTGCTACTGAACGGACGTCCCCCAGCCAAGAGACGCCGCTACTGAACGGACGTCCCCCAGCCAAGAGACGCTGCTACTGAACGGACGTCCGTCGGCCAGCCGGGAGACGTCGCAGTCCATCACGTGCCGAGGCCGTTTGCCAGTCCAATAAATCCACTCCCCGGCCACAGGGGCTTGCCGGCCGTCATTTAGCACCCTCGGCGGACCAGCTGCCGAGGGGGGAGCCGTTCTGTCCGCGGTGTCGACTGACCGCCAGACGGCAGACACCTAGCACTTACGTCTCCATGTCCCCGCCGCAGGCAGTCTGATGTCGTCTCCTGGGCACCATGTCATCCTCTGTTAACGACATTGTATCCTGTGCACCACATCATCTGTTCACCACATCTTCTTCTGTGCACCACATCACATTCTGTGCACCACATCATCTTCTGTGCACCACATCGTCTTCTGTGCACCACATCATCCTCTGTGCACCACATCATCTTCTGTGCACCACATCATCTGTTCACCACATCATCTGTTCACCACATCATCTTCTGTGCACCACATCATCTTCTGTGCACCACATCATCTTCTGTGCACCACATCATCTTCTGTGCACCACATCATCTTCTGTGCACCACATCATCTTCTGTGCACCACATCATCTTCTGTGCACCACATCATCTTCTGTGCACCATATCATCTGCTATGCACCATATCATCCGTTGTGTATGACATTGCCTTCTATGTGCCTAGCATGACATCCCATCACTTTTGCGCCCTACTGCTTGCCAGGTGGTACAGATGGTCTTCTCATTTATACGACATGGTCTCCTGTGCACAGCATTGTCTCCTTCATACGACCTGGTCTCCGGTGCACAACATTGTCTCGTACCTATCGCGTTGTCCCCTGTGCACAGCATTGTCTCCTGTGCACGACACTGTCTCCTGTGCACGACACTGTCTCTTGTACACGACACTGTCTCCTGTACACGACATTGTCTCCTGTGTACGACATCGTTCCTGTTGTCACGACACTGTCTCCTGTGCACGACATTGTCTCCTGTGCACGACACGTCTCCTGTCACGACACTGTCTCCTGTACACGACATTGTCTCCTGTACACGACACTGTCTCCTGTACACGACACTGTCTCCTGTACACGACATTGTCTCCTGTCACGACACTGTCCCGTACACGACACTGTCCCTGTTGTCACGACACTGTCTCCTGTACACGACACTGTCTCCTGTGCACGACACTGTCTCCTGTACACGACACTGTCTCCTGTACACGACACTGTCTCCTGTACACGACATCGTCTCCTGTTGTCACGACACTGTCTCCTGTGCACGACACTGTCTCCTGTACACGACATTGTCTCCTGTTGTCACGACACTGTCTCCTGTACACGACACTGTCTCCTGTACACGACACTGTCTCCTGTACACGACATTGTCTCCTGTACACGACACTGTCTCCTGTACACGACACTGTCTCCTGTACACGACACTGTCTCCTGTACACGACACTGTCTCCTGTGCACGACACTGTCTCCTGTACACGACACTGTCTCCTGTACACGACACTGTCTCCTGTGCACACACTGTCTCCTGTACACGACACTGTCTCCTGTCACGACACTGTCTCTGCACGACATTGTCTCCGTACACGACACTGTTCCTGTCACGACACTGTCCCTGTACACGACACTGTCTCTGTACACGACACTGTTCCTGTGCACGACACTGTCTCCTGTACACGACACTGTCTCCTGTACACGACATTGTCCCTGTACACGACACTGTCTCCTGTCACGACACTGTCCCTGTACACGACACTGTCTCTGACACGACACTGCCTGTGACAACACTGCTTCCTCCCTGTCACGACACTGTCTCCTGTGCACAACACTGTCTCCTGTGCACGACACTGTCTCCTGTACACGACACTGTCTCCTGTGCACGACACTGTCTCCTGTACACGACACTGTCTCCTGTACACGACACTGTCTCCTGTACACGACACTGTCTCCTGTGCACGACACTGTCTCCTGTACACGACACTGTCTCCTGTACACGACACTGTCTCCTGTGCACGACACTGTCTCCTGTACACGACACTGTCTCCTGTGCACGACACTGTCTCCTGTACACGACACTGTCTCCTGTACACGACACTGTCTCCTGTTGTCACGACACGTCCCTGTTGTCACGACACTGTCTCCTGTTGTCACGACACTGTCTCCTGTCACGACACTGTCTCCTGTACACGACACTGTCTCCTGTTGTACGACACTGTCTCCTGTTGTCACGACACTGTCTCCTGTTGTCACGACACTGTCTCCTGTACACGACACTGTCTCCTGTACACGACACTGTCTCCTGTCACGACACTGTCCCTGTGCACGACACTGTCCCGTTGTCCGACACTGTCCCTGTTGCACGACACTGTCTCCTGTACACGACACTGTCTCCTGTACACGACACTGTCTCCTGTTGTCACGACACTGTCTCCTGTTGTCACGAC
This sequence comes from Imbricaverruca yamaguchii, assembly GCA_034440575.1. Lineage (NCBI taxonomy): Eukaryota > Metazoa > Arthropoda > Thecostraca > Neoverrucidae > Imbricaverruca > Imbricaverruca yamaguchii. The sequence continues at coordinate 764,043 of JAOTOL010001515.1, forward strand.
ACTGTCTCCTGTTGTCACGACACTGTCTCCTGTACACGACATCGTCTCCTGTTGTCACGACACTGTCTCCTGTTGTCACGACACTGTCTCCTGTACACGACACTGTCTCCTGTACACGACACTGTCTCCTGTTGTCACGACACTGTCCCTGTTGTCGACACTGTCTCCTGTACACGACACTGTCTTCTGTACACGACACTGTCTCCTGTACACGACACTGTCTCCTGTACACGACACTGTTCCTGTGCCGACCTGTCTCCTGTTGCGACACTGTCTGTCGACACTGTCCTGTTGTCACGACACTGTCTCCTGTGCACGACACTGTCTCCTGTACACGACACTGTCTCCTGTACACGACATCGTCTCCTGTTGTCACGACACTGTCTCCTGTGCACGACACTGTCTCCTGTACACGACACTGTCTCCTGTACACGACACTGTCTCCTGTACACGACACTGTCTCCTGTACACGACACTGTCTCCTGTGCACGACACTGTCTCCTGTACACGACATTGTCTCCTGTGCACGACCTTCACCGCACGACACGACATCGCGGACCTGATACATTGGAACTGGCAGCAGGGTCGAGCGATAACAGCTGCAATACTTGGTGTGACAAAAACGTATGATCAAGACGATAGCAAGCAAGTTTTCACAGATAGGGCGATCGAGTACAGGACAAACGATGGATCGGAAAAGTTCCGGAACAGTGGATGGGAAAATATCATTAGAAAGGTAATTATCTTGTGGAAAATATTTTTCAGATCGGTATGTGAACCAACAACCGCAGCGTGAATAATTATAAGAAGCATAAATGATCACAACAAAGACTGCATGCGAATGTTTACACGGGAAACGCGAAACTTTGCAAAGGGATCCCACGTCAGAGATCGCAAGCAATACATTCCATTTCAGTGCAATGCAGCCAAACCCACCCCACCCAAACCCACTCCAATACAATGCAACCCAGTCAAGCCCACCCCAGCCCAGCCTATTCCAGTGCAATTATATCTAACCGGCTCTAATGCCCCCATCCCCGAATGCCCCATAAAATGTGTAATGGGCCATCTTGGCCCAATTAACCCGGCATTAACTAGGCTCCTCAGTCGCACACCATTAACCTGGATGACATTGTGCCACCAGTGTGGCAAATATCCCCCCTACGGCTAAGACGTTCCCGTTCTTTCAGGAACGGCTGAGATGATAGACGAATTCCAACGGCAATTAATAACACCGTGGATTGCGATCGCAAATCACTGAAAACAATGATGCTTAGGTCTGTATTAAGGTCATAGGTCAAGGTAAAATAATTAACTTGTGAAGTATTGGAGACTCTCTCGACAACGCATTGGATTATGAAGCTTGTTTCATGGTGTGAAATGGTTGCACACTGGTTAAGCATGCTGAATCAGGAGACACCCGACGTTAGGTGTCACGGACCAGATCGCAGATCGAGGTGGAGTGCACTCAAAATGAGAGCTGAAATGTCGGCCATCGCTCTATCATTTGAACCATTTAGCCGTGAAGTATGAGTGCTCAGCCGTGATTTGGAGTATCAGACACGTGAGCAAGCGTCATCGTTCATAGGCCAGACAATATCAAGGTCAAATGGATGACCTTGGTGGTGAACAAGCGGATGCATGCACTATCATGCTTTGTAATGGAATGCCAGACTAGCTAATTGGTATGTCCCGTTCACACATGTTGCAGGCATCTGTTATGCGTGCAGCTTTGCAGGCTTCACCTGATACGGTAAAGGGGAGGGACAGGATGGGCAAGATCGTATCAGGCCAACTTGATCGAAAATGCATAGCTCTGAAACAACGCGGCCAATGTTAATGAACTAAACGGCTTTCGACAGCTCTGGGACATGCGATCTTGTACAAACTGCAATAGCATTGCAAAACAACCTTTTATGCTGGCTTGCGTGGAAGAAGTTCTGATTACACACCATCTACGTACCGGACATACAATGCATACAACCAGCAAACAACAAAATTCACAAGAGACAGCACGTGTCAGACACTTACATCCGGTCTGAGCAGTGGCGCAGCCAGGATTTTCTGAACAGATGGTCGAACCCATATGCCTAATTTGACGGACTGCGATTTCGGTGCGCTAAGCGCACCGAAATCGCAAACTAACACCGCCACCACTGACACCACCACCACTGACACCACCACCACTGACACAACCATCACTGACACTACCACCACTGAGTCGCCACCGCAACTGGTGATGCCACTATCACCACCACCACCACCACCACTGACACCACTACCACTGACACCACCACCACTGACACCACTGCCGCACCACACCGCACCACAGGCCGGTCGTCCCGCTGCCGCCGGCCAGCCGCCGCGGCAACAACGCTGCCATTGCTGAGCGCCATACGCCGCGCCGACGTGGTATAGAATGGTTAGTTAACTGGAAGGTAGCAGATTGATTCAAGATACTCAACATGGGTTTAGAAAAGGACGATCGTGTCTCACAAACCTCTTGGACTTTTTGAACTTCGCCACAGAACAATTTGATCAGGGAAATCAGGTTGATGTAGCATATCTTGACTTTAGTAAGGCCTTTGACAAGGTACCCATAAACGGTTATTGATACAGCTTCAGTCCCATGGTATTGCAGGTAGCATCTTAAAATGGATATAGTTGTGGCTTTCAGATAGACAGCAAAGAGTGATGCTAAATGGTACAAAGTCATCATGGCAAAATGTTCTTAGTGGAGTCCCCCAGGGGTCAGTACTAGGGCCATTACTGTTCATTATATTTGTAAATAACATTGAAAGTGGCCTAAGCAGTAAAGTTTTGGAATTTGCGGATGATTTGAAGGTCTTTAGGGCAATAACAGGTCAGGATGAGCATATCTCGCTGCAAAAAGACTTAGACGAACTTGTGAAGTGGTCCGAAGAATGGCAAATGAAATTTAACTTTGATAAGTGCAAAATCATGCATGTAGGTAAGCAGCATATGAAGGCTCCATACTTGATGGATGGCCAAGTGCTATCAGTGACTCAACAGGAGAAGGATTTAGGTGTTATTCTAAACACAAAACTAGGGGCATCAGAACAGACCAAGGAAGCCAGGAAGAAGGCACTGAGAATGCTCGGGGCAATAAATAGGAATGTATCATACAGAAGTGAAGAAGTGATCAGGAAGCTTTACTGTGCATACGTCAGGCCACACTTGGAATACTGCATCCAAGCTTGGTCTCCTAGCTATGAAAAAGATTGTTGGCTTTTAGAGAGAGTACAAAAGAGGGCTACAAAAATGGTTAATGGCATAAGCAACCTGGCATATGAGGAAAGATTGAAGAAATTGAATATGTTTTCACTTAGATATAGAAGGTTGAGAGGAGATCTCATCGAGGTCTTTAAATTTGTCAATGGTCTGGATAGGGGATACCTTGGGGAAATCTTTGAATTTAACAGAAATGATGCAATTAGAGGTCATAAATTCAAAATTAAAGTTAACCACAGCAGAACAAGGTTAAGGCAAGCTTTCTTCACCAACAGGGTAGTGGAACACTGGAACCAGCTGCCAGAAAACATCGTCAGTAGCAACACATTGAACATCTTTAAAAACAGCATAGACAATCATTATAAGAATAGAGGGCTTGCTTCTCAGTATTACAGGGAGGGCTGATTGACAGATTTGGTGGGCAACTGGTTCAGTGTACAGAGTGCAACCAAAAAGGGCCCTTGTGGCTCATAGTTGCACTAATCTTTTATGTCTTTATTTATGTCTTTATGTCTTTATGTACCGTAACGCATTTCAAGTCTCACTCCTTTTTTAGACAAATAATTGCTTACAATTTAGCACATATGTTCGTCGTAGTCACGGCTTGGACATGTTTTTCTTTCTTTTTTTCTCGAAATGTTGTGTCTAAGGGTTGACACATTGAAACTACTTTTCTCTCAATAGTTTTCTGATTTGACATGCCTACCTTTCAAGGTGAAAGATTAGTACAATAGAACAACATCACCTAATATGTACCTTCTAATTATCTCACGATTGCCGCTGACAGACATGAAACATCTCCATTCCTTCGGAATATATGCCAAATTGTGTACATCGTGCGTTATTGTAAAACAATCGGCAAACATGTGATACTGACACCACTCACGCCTGATCTGTCATAACACTGCATAAGTCTCCTCACAAAGGTTTTTTTTCATGCAAAATATACATGCTTGAAAGAAAATATGGTACTGAGGACTGCATCACGTATTTTCCATCCAATACGTGTTCAGCACACCAAAAGTGCTTAGCGGAGCCCGTCGTGTTCTGACCGTCCCAACAGAGCCGGTCGTCGTGTTTTGACCGTCCCAACAGAGCCGGTCGTCGTGTTCTGGCCGTCCCAACAGAGCCGGTCGTCGTGTTCTGACCGTCACAACAGAGCCGGTCGTCGTGTTCTGACCGTCCCAACAGAGCCGGTCGTCGTGTTCTGACCGTCCCAACAGAGCCGGTCGTCGTGTTCTGACCGTCCCAACAGAGCCGGTCGTCGTGTTCTGACCGTCCCAACAGAGCCGGTCGTCGTGTTCTGACCGTCACAACAGAGCCGGTCGTCGTGTTCTGACCGTCCCAACAGAGCCGGTCGTCGTGTTCTGACCGTCCCAACAGAGCCGGTCGTCGTGTTCTGACCGTCCCAACAGAGCCGGTCGTCGTGTTCTGACCGTCCCAACAGAGCCGGTCGTCGTGTTCTGACCGCCCAAAGGCCGGTCGTCGTGTTCTGACCGTCCCAACAGAGCCGGTCGTCGTGTTCTGACCGTCCCAACAGAGCCGGTCGTCGTGTTCTGACCGTCACAACAGAGCCGGTCGTCGTGTTCTGACCGTCACAACAGAGCCGGTCGTCGTGTTCTGACCGTCCCAACAGAGCCGGGCGTCGTGTTCCGACCGTCCCAACAGAGCCGGACGTCGTGTTCTGACCGTCACAACAGAGCCGGTCGTCGTCTTCTGACCGTCACAACAGAGCCGGTCGTCGTGTTCTGACCGTCCCAACAGAGCCGGGCGTCGTGTTCCGACTGGTTTAACAGGCGGTGCTGGAGGTTGTTGACATTGATGCTGGCTCTGCATTGTGCGTGGATAGCAAACAGGTCGGTAAATCAGCCCGACTAAACATCGTCCAATGGACGCCCACGGAAGTGGAGAACCGGTGTCGTCCTGTCATCAGCGCCACAGCCCCGCCAACACCATTGGCAGTCTCGTCAACAGCATTGGCAGTCTCGTCAACAGCATTGGCAGTCTCGTCAACAGCATTGGCAGTCTCGTCAACAGCATTGGCAGTCTCGTCAACAGCATTGGCAGTCTCGACAACAGCATTGGCAGCCCCGCCAACAGTATTGGGAGTCTCGTTAACAGCATTGGCAGTCCCACCAACAGCATTGACAGTCCCACCAACAGTACCAGCAGTTCCACCAACAGAATCGGCAGTCCCACCAACAACATAGACAGTCCCACCAACAGTACCAGCAGTCCCACCAGCAGAATCGGCAGCCCCACCAACAGTGTTGACAGCCCCCGCCAGCGGTATCGACAATGCAATCATGTCATAAAGTCGCTGCCGGTGTACGGCGTGGGACGATCACTTCAAGTAAAATAGGCCACCTACGTACCCAATCACTCACGCACGAGTGCATTGCTCTCCAGCAGCAGCTTTTCGATACTGCTGGCTGACTGTGCTGCCGTCCGCGGCTGTGGGACGATGACGGGGAGCGGCGCGCAGCACTCCCGCTGCTGATGCACCCGTCCACAGTTGGTGGTAGCTTTGGAGCAGGCCGTGTCAGGTCAATGACCGATTACGTCACTGCTGGAAACAGGTTTGTCGAATGTTTAACAAGGTCCTAGATTCGGTATACGTACTGCGATTCTTGTTTTCGGATTATTGTCTTTTTTTTATTTGCTCAGTTTCTGTACGTATTTGGCCTATTCGTTTCATCGGTAGCCTGTTTGAAGTCAAATGGCGTCATGGACGCTTATTGGTTCCTCTTAAAGTCGTTCAAGGATTCACCGGATATTGCCACTCTGAATATATGAAAGGCTTTCTTGACTTCACACTCACTTCAATTCAGTGACCATTTTACCAGTGTTAGCTGTCTGTACGCTGATGCTGGCTATTCCTGGCTATTCCACACCTTCCTTAGTAGGTGGTGACCGCCATTCAAAACCTTCCTTGGATAGTAGTGGACGCTGTTCCACACCTTCTTTGGTATGAGCTGAGGCCGGCTTGAGTTGATTCGGCGCGTCGACTATCTCACGATAAGGTCGACCTTCGCATCAACCGAGGAAACTGGGTGAGTGCGATGTGTGGGATGTGTGTGCGATGTGCACTGATCGTACCATTCAGAAGAATCAATCCATTGTTTTGGAACGAGACGAAGGCAGGGGGATCCAGAAAGTTTAATTGGGAGGAGGAGGGCTATTTCTTCGAAGGGGCGCCCTAGGTGGTACTATTCGTTGAACGGAAAAGGGGGTTGCACCAGAACATTCTAAAGTGGCGTCATTTCGTCTCAAACAGGCACCTTTCCTATGAAAGACACCGCTTCCCTGACAAAAATATAAGGGGGTGGGGGTTCGGGGTGGAGATGGAAGACTTTTCAAAGGGGCACCCTTCCCTGGCCGATGGGGCGCCACCCTTCCTCCATTTGGGTGCGTGTATACATGCCCCGGTCCCCTCTCTGCATCACCGCAGGGCAGAAAGAAGTCGCAGTCTTAGAAAACAGTGCATATCAATTTGCCACTTAATCCTTAACTACTCTTCATCAGCGTACGCAGCTGGCTGCAGGCGAACGTCTGTTTAACGGTAAACACCAGCGGGTACCCAGCCTGGACCGGAAGTCACGCTGGCGCCCACTGTTAGTGCTGAGGTGTTCCCGCCGGGTGGTGGACGTCGCTTCAGGCCTGGCTGATCTTCGATAATGGACGCCCCAGGCGGCGGCCCAGGTGCATAGCGATCTGAGACGTGGCTCTGGTGGTGTTCTGAGACGTGACTCTGGTGCTGCTCTGAGATGTGGCTCTGGTACTGCTCTGGGACGTGACTCTGGCACTGCTCTGAGACGTGGCCCTGGTAGTGTTCTGAGACGTGGCTCTGGTACTGCTCTGAGACGTGACTCTGGTACTGCTCTGAGACGTGACTGGTACTGCTCTGAGACGTGGCTCTGGCACTGCTCTGAGACGTGACTCTGGTACTACTCTGAGACATGACTCTGGTACTGCTCTGAGATGTGGCTCTGGTACTGCTCTGAGACGTGACTCTGGTACTGCTCTGAGACGTGACTCTGGTACTGCTCTGAGACATGACTCTGGTACTGCTCTGAGACGTGACTGGTAGTACTCTGAGACGTGACTGGTACTGCTCTGAGACGTGGCTCTGGCAGTGTTTTGAGACGTGACTGGTACTGCTCTGAGACGTGACTGGTACTGCTCTGAGATGTGGCTCTGGTACTGCTCTGATATGTGGCTCTGGCACTGCTCTGAGACGTGACTGGTACTGCTCTGAGACGTGGCTCTGGTACTACTCTGAGACGTGACTCTGGTACTACTCTGAGACGTGACTGGTACTGCTCTGAGACGTGACTGGTACTGCTCTGAGATGTTACTCTGGTACTGCTCTGAGACGTGGCTCTGGCACTGCTCTGAGACGTAACTGGTACTACTCTGAGACGTGACTCTGGTACTACTCTGAGACGTGACTGGTACTGCTCTGAGACGTGACTGGTACTGCTCTGAGATGTGGCTCTGGTACTGCTCTGAGACGTGACTCTGGTACTGCTCTGAGACGCGACTGGTACTGCTCTGAGATGTGGCTCTGGTACTGCTCTGAGACGTGACTCTGGTACTACTCTGAGACGTGACTGGTACTGCTCTGAGACGTGACTCTGGTTCTGCTCTGAGATGCGACTCTGGTGCTGCTCTGAGATGTGGCTCTGGTACTGCTCTGAGACGTGACTCTGGTACTGCTCTGAGACGTGACTCTGGTACTGCTCTAAGACGTGACTCCGGTGCTGCTCTGAGACGTGGCTCTGGTGCTGCTCTGAGATGTGACTGGTACTGCTCTGAGATGTGACTGGTACTGCTCTGAGATGTGACTGGTACTGCCCTGAGATGTGACTGGCACTGCTCTGAGATGTGACTGGCACTGCTCTGAGATGTGACTGGTACTGCTCTGAGACGTGACTGGTACTGCTCTGAGATGTTACTCTGGTACTGCTCTGAGACGTGGCTCTGGCACTGCTCTGAGACGTAACTGGTACTACTCTGAGACGTGACTCTGGTACTACTCTGAGACGTGACTGGTACTGCTCTGAGACGTGACTGGTACTGCTCTGAGATGTGGCTCTGGTACTGCTCTGAGACGTGACTCTGGTACTGCTCTGAGACGCGACTGGTACTGCTCTGAGATGTGGCTCTGGTACTGCTCTGAGACGTGACTCTGGTACTACGCTGAGACGTGACTGGTACTGCTCTGAGACGTGACTCTGGTTCTGCTCTGAGATGCGACTCTGGTGCTGCTCTGAGATGTGGCTCTGGTACTGCTCTGAGACGTGACTCTGGTACTGCTCTGAGACGTGACTCTGGTACTGCTCTAAGACGTGACTCCGGTGCTGCTCTGAGACGTGGCTCTGGTGCTGCTCTGAGATGTGACTGGTACTGCTCTGAGATGTGACTGGTACTGCTCTGAGATGTGACTGGTACTGCCCTGAGATGTGACTGGCACTGCTCTGAGATGTGACTGGCACTGCTCTGAGATGTGACTGGTACTGCCCTGAGATGTGACTGGCACTGCTCTGAGATGTGACTGGCACTGCTCGGCAGGGGGTCACCTCCGACCGGCGACCGACTGCCGGCGACTGGCGACCGGTGATTGGCGACTGGCGATTGATGCTCGGCGACTGACCGGGGACAGTCGTGTCCGTCCGGAACGCGGCTCTGCGCCGAGTTGATCCGACCCTTCTGCCGTCCTGGTGGGCACTGGTGCGGGGTCGTGATCAATCGGCGGGCTGTACAGTGGTGACGGGGCGGGCTGTACAGTGGTGACGTGACCGTCAGGTGACGGTCGTGGTCCGTCGGTGGGCTGGTGGACAGATTGCCATGGTGGGTGGGCGGAAATTGAACAACGGGCATTGTGATATTGCCCTATATGCGTGCTATCACGTATTACAATATTGGTCCATCGACTGGGCTTTGAGGCACATAAACCCTGCTTCCTCTGGCCATGTCCACAACACACTGACCGGCACCGAGCTTCGGTGCCAATATTTAGGGTACCTGTCACATCCACTCTCCATCCATAGTCGGCACAGATCAATCTCCTACCGGCTTGGCCTGGCAGAGCTTGACGATGTTATCGACTCGGTGTATGTGTGTATGTGTGTGTTGTTTTGCAGCCGTCTACTTGAGAAATGACAGCAAAACTAAGCATTACAGCTGAGAATGATACCAGTTCATTTCAATGGGGAGAACAACGGAGGGGATGGGGAGGGGGTGACCTTGGGTAGGTGCAGCATGTGGCTGGTGTTGACACCTTTGGCCTAAGTTAATCCGTGGCGTAATTAATCACATCAGGGAAATGTGTATTCGATTTAGTAAACGCCGATTTGTTCAATGGAAGGAATTCAGAGACATATTAAGGTTAACATTCCGACATTGCCAATCATGTCCATGTTTAGTGTCATATACATGTACAAGCTCAAGCTGGTTGATGTGGAAACGTGATATATATCGTCCACACCTATGTCCATATTCATGTATGTGCATTATATATACGTGTGCCGTGATCTGCCAAGATACCGCCTTACCGCATGCCACGCTCGTCTAACATGCCCCTTACTGATAGTGTTTGACGTCAAAGACGTGGAATTCGTACCCCATGAAATAACAGGAAGTAACCTCGTCGTGAGCCAGACATCACTCTGAACAATTGTTCCGAATGGTTTCAAAGTTCTGATCGAAGTCAAGCTGTTGAAATGTCGGGTGCCAACCGAACAGCAGTCAAAACAGAACAATTGTGACGTTAATGTACCCGGACTATGAATCATCATGACTAAAATACACACTGGCAGCAAGAACACCATCCCGGTAAATGAGGCTTAAGCATCTGCAGGGTGTTGATTCATCGGGTCACTACGCACTCTATAAAAACATCAGAGTCCGAAAAAGTGCATCATTGCTACGCCTCTATTTTACCGCTTGGCGAACTTTTTCTCTCTACAACACGCCAATGAATATCATCGGAAGTGCACTGAATATTTCAGATTCTGCCGGATCCTCGGTTGAGTTATGACAATGGGGAAAATGAAGCATCTGATGTCTCCTCTAATAAGAAAAATGCTGGGACATGGCGTGAGTTGGTCGATATTGATTCATTATTCAGACTTGATGTGATCTATTTTGGCCAACCATTCCAGCGGTCGACGGTTGGTTGATATTGGTTCTGCAAACAGAGGACTTGTGTTTGATGCTGGTTCGGTGTAAATAGGTGTAGTGCTTGATATTATTTTGGTGAACAGAGGCGATATTAGTTCTGTGAACAGAGGTGGGGTGCTTAATATTGGTCCTGCGAGCCGAGTTGTGGGGCTTGCTACTTCGAGCGAAGCTTCAGAACAAGACGTTGCTCTCTAGCGTGTAGCCAGGCCGTGGGCCAGAATTGTTGTCGCTTTCGTCATTGCATGCACAATGTCCATGCATTTACATATACAATTGAAATTGTAATTTACAATTGTCTGCATTTACGTGCGAGAGCCATCGGTTCTTGCACCTAAATCATGCCCAGCATTCGTTCTCAGCAGATGCCGATCATTTCTTGTGCCCCTGCTGCATGCAGGTATACAGCTGTATTGTCTAGCTGTGCCATGTCCGAACGGAGCACACATTGATTATGTAGCCAACCGTCCCGGGGGGCGACAGGTTTCACTGTACGATACGAGGCGATCTCTGGTGTTCTATGCCCCATAGCGTGGCCACGCGGTCACCCACAGACCCACCGTCAGTGGTGAACCCACGTCAGTTACGCCCCCACCATCAGTGGTCAACCCACGTCAGTTACGCCCCCACCATCAGTGGTCAACCCACGGTGTCACGTCAGTCACAGCCTCCACCGTCAGTGGTCCACCCACGTCAGTCACGCCCCCCCCCCATCGGTGGTCCTTCCACGGCGTCACGTCAATCACCGCCTCGATCACCGCCCCCCTCCCCCTCCCCCACCAGCCGAGCCTGATGGCCATCATTTTCCGGCTTCAATTGGGCGGACACTGTAGCGTTGCAGGGTGTGCCGACGCCCACGAGACAGTGTGGGCGCGCCTGAGGCCTCTGTCGTCCTGACACGGCGCGCTTCTGACGATGGCGGTGTCGTGCCGAGCGGCGGTATATCTCACGCAGGCTCGTTACGCTGCACCGGCACAGCTGGCTCAGGTCGGGTGGAGGTCAGCTGGCTCAGGTCGGGTGGTGGTCAGCTGGCTCAGGTCGGGTGGTGGTCAGCTGGCTCAGGTCGGCCGGTGGTCAGCTGGCTCAGGTCGGGTGGGGGTCAGCTGGCTCAGGTCGGCTGGGGGTCAGCTGGCTCAGGTCGGGTGGTGGTCAGCTGGCTCAGGTCGGGTGGTGGTCAGCTGGCTCAGGTCGGCTGGTGGTCAGCTGGCTCAGGTCGGGTGGGGGTCAGCTGGCTCAGGTCGGTGGGGTAGCTGGCTCAGGTCGGCTGGTGGTCAGCTGGCTCAGGTCGGCTGGTGGTCAGCTGGCTCAGGTGGGGGTAGCTGGTCAGGGCTGGTGGTCAGCTGGCTCAGGTCGGGTGGTGGTCAGCTTGGCTCAGCTGGTCGGCGGGTGGTGGTCAGCTGGCTCAGGTCGGGTGGTGGTCAGCTGGCTCAGGTCGGGTGGTGGTCAGGTCGGGTGGGGGTCAGCTGGCTCAGGTCGGCTGGGGGTCAGCTGGCTCAGGTCGGGTGGTGGTCAGCTGGCTCAGGTCGGCTGGTGGTCAGCTGGCTCAGGTCGGGTGGGGGTCAGCTGGCTCAGGTCGGCTGGTGGTCAGCTGGCTCAGGTCGGCCGGTGGTCAGCTGGCAGGACCCCCGCACCGGGCCCCAGTAGCCCACCAGGCAGTGTTACTATAAGGCTACACCAGAATAGTTCCCCAGACAGTACCACTATAAGGCTACACCAGAATAGCTCTCCAGACAGCACTGCTGCAAGGCTACACCAGAATAACATGACTGGCATCACCACCGTAAGGCTATACCAGAATAACTCGCCAGACAGACAACTCGAGTGACAGGACCACAATAAGGCTGCACCAAAATAATTTGTCAGACAGACCACTGACAGGCTACACCAGAATTACTCGTCATACAGTACCAGTGTAAGGCAACACGTGAATAACTTGCGAAACAGTACCGCAATAAGGTTAAACCAGAATAAGGCGACAACGGGTCCAGTGGATGGACGATGTCAGTGTGTTCAAACACGCCCAGGAGAAGAATATATGTGCATGTCAGTCGTACGACGTCTTTCACTAGAACTTTCTTTCTTAAACCATCGCCCGTATAGGGGGGGGGGAGGGAGGTTGGTTGGTTGGTTGGTGCAACCCCCCTTAGGTTTTTGTGTATTCCTTCCAAACCGATGAACGGATCGCTCTGAGAGTTTCAGTACCTTTGGGGCAACCTTTTAACGACTTTTGGTGAATTTATTTTGGAGGTCTTGTCAGGTCACGGAGTTATGAGATCATAAAGGGGAGCACCTCCGAAAAGTTTTCAACAAATACATGATTATCGCACGTATTTTGTACGTACTTAGCGTAATTATGGGCATATAATAAAAAAAAAACCAGATGCCCATAGGGGTTCCCATTGAAAAATAATGTTCCAAAAATCGGTGCCCTCGGTTGACCTCGGTTAACCTCGTTTGACGTTTCAACCTTTTTAGCTGACCTACGGTAATTTTTTCGCACTGAATTCGAGTTCAGCGTCCATTTTTACCCTAGGGAACTTTAAACTTCAAAATTGGAACCATTTTAACAAAAAGTGATGTTTGGGGTCATAGCTTTGACCTCATTTGGTGCAGGATATATTGGTCCGATCACATCGTGTTACATGTCATTATGTTCGCAATGTCCAAAGAAACATATTTCCGGCCATTATGTGCATATTTAAACGGTAGTGTTGGTATAACTGACGATTTTCTGAGGAAAATACAAAAAATCAATTTTAGACATTTGATCCGACCTCGAAGGTCAACAATTGACCTTAGAAGGTTATACTGAATTCCAATCGCGAGATCTCGGCCAGATCTATACCTTTGGTCTTCGGTTTGTTTCCGTAACATGCACGGTTTCGAATCGCCAGGGGGCGGGTCGTACCCCCCATATACGACCGGATGTGGTAAAATGCCGCATACTGGCAAGGGTTAAAGTGCTTAATTTACACATACTTGATCACGTTCAAACGTTCAAGTTTTTGTCATGTTGGGACATTTTGCTCCTACCCAAATTTGTCATGATCTCTATGCTCAGTGACAGCGAGGGATAACAACGCCAAATTCTCTCGAGGCACCCCTATCATGTTCACATGCAGTGTTTTCGTTCTAGCCATCCGCATTAAGACAATTGAAGGAACCGTTCGCAGTATGCTTCCACCAATGAACAACACAACAATGCTCGATCATCATGAAAGCTTGAACACCTTGCATTCTCACAGAGCACACCCCTTTTTCGGCAAACACTTCTCTGCCCGATCGCGGAGCCGACACACCGTTCCGGTCGTCTGTTCTGGGCCCATGACATCTGCGAAGTCTTCTACAGCCATCGACAGACTTCCCAGCGTGACGACAGAAGCCTTCCGATCTCTGCCATGGCCGCAGACCAGAACCAACGGTCCAACGGCGACCAGTCAGGACTCGGAGCGGGGCACGGGCTGTCGGTCAGCCGACTGATGGCCCGACCTCCGAACTCGTCGCCGAGCCAAGTTGGGCCGTTGCCGTGGTGTGCACGGACGCTCCGTCCGGCTGGAACCAGTGCCCGAGCCCGCGACCCGCGCACGCAATTTGTGCCACATCACCGTTCTCAGAACGTCGGGATCGTCTGGCTGTTGATGGATGTTTGGGGCTGAACAAGTGGAAGATGAGCCGTCCTTGAATGATGGCCACCCAGCACATGACCTTCGCACCGCCCTGAACTTTGCAGTTCACTTCGGCGTCCAAGTCGCATGGAGCCCAGCGTAGTTCGTGTTGTCGTTTTGGGAGTACGCGCACTGATGGAGTACGCGGCACAGCGTCGCCGCGTACTCCCTCAGTTTCCCGGACATACTCTGAACGCAATGAAAACGCGGCGAACTCCCGAGGCGTATGTGACGTAACAAAAGCTTCTCGTCCGCGTAGAAGCATGGGCGTTGAACTGCCCAACTCAAAGTGCGCTATTTTAGCTGGCGCACGTCACCCGTTGCTTCCTCGGGTGCATTTTCCTGAAGGCTGACACGTCACTGAATTAAACGAGCGCTTAGCTAAAAATTGTTTGTGATTTTTCGTGTAGTTTTAACGTATGGACTGGGCCTCTCGTCTTTATAAATAACTAGGTCAGACAAGATGTTGAAATTTCCTGAGAATGCAATTTTAACGCTAAAAACTCACATTCTTCTATTTTACTTCTGCTGCAGATTGGCAAAGTTGCTGGGGCTCAGCCGTCGAACGTCACCCAAGTTATGTCTGGAAGGTGTCTTCAGGAGGCGATGGTTTTTGCCCGCTTTTTATCGTAACCGCCCTTTGTTCATCTCGCTGGAATTATCATAAGTGATGCCATAATACATGCATGGCTGGCATGATAATGTCTCGTGCTGATCGTGACGATTATCACAGGTGGTGTCACATTACATGCAGAGGTGATGATAGTGTCCCATGCTGATTGTGACCATCATCACAGGTGGTGTCACAATATATGTATGGGTAATGACATTGTGTCGTGCCGACCGTGACTATTGTCCCAAGTGATGCCGCAATGCATGCAAGGGTGACGATAATGTCGCATGCCGACCGTAACACAGCATGGGCGAGCGAACCTCGGCTCCTGCCAGAGGGCACATACACACTCAGTACACACTCGGTACACACTCGGTACACACTCGCTGCACACTTCGTACACAAGCGGTACACACTCGGTACACACTCGGTACACACTCTATACCCAATTGTTGCACACTCGGCACGCACTCGCTACACACTTGGTACACACTCGGTGCACACTCGGTACACACTCGGTACACACTATATACACAATTGTTGCACACTCGGCACACACTCGCTACACACTTCGTACACACTCGGTACACACTCGGTACACACTTGGTACGCACTCGGTACACACTCTATACCCAATTGTTGCACACTCGGTACACACTCGCTACACACTTGGTACACACTCGGTACACACTCAGTACACACTCGGCCGCCGCCGGACATGCAGAGCCAGATCAGCGGACGGTTCCCAGCGTCCGCGGCCAGTCACCGTCACCTCAGGCCTCACGGCGCTACCACCAGCAGCTTACCACACATCTGGCGAACGCGCTATCGCTAGTCAGGAGCCACGCTGGGCTAAATGCAGGGCTTAGCCTGACCGACGGACGGATTGTCAGTCATGTGGTCGGGCTAACTCAGGGTTGGTGACGTGTGCGGAATATTTGACAAGCAGGTGTGGATCAAGGTCCACATGCTGGTCAAATCCCGTCTCTGATGGATATTTATTAGCAATGCCATGCTACAATTAGTTGTCGGTATATTAACCCTCGTACCCTCGTCCGTAACCCTCGGTAACCCTCGTTCGTGATTTTTTTTTCTCTCGCCAGCAATGAAAAGATGAACATCTCCGCATCGCCTTCGGTGCAGTTTGTCAGGCAATCGTTGTCGACTTCGTGACAGATGGAAATACGATGGCTTGTCATCTCGCTCAGCTGTGACGCCACAATTGGAACCTGGCAGGTCATTTGTCGCCCAAATCGCGAATTATGGGTCAGTAATCTCACTTATTGTTCCGCGACGCCAACACTGGATGTGGTTGGATGAAGGACAACTCAACCAACGTTTCTGTTTAAGTAACGTATGTTTATAAGTTCATTCTAGGCCATTGCCTCAATTTGACCACCTTTTTACCCTTTTCGGCTTCTGACGCGCTGTAGGGTTAGCTTGGACGCTTGGCTGCACTTGACGTTCATTGCTCCCCATGGGAATCATACTAAAGTATTTTGGGCTACCACCTCCAAAGTTCCTAAAACGAGGACAATATTTCGACCTCACCTGACCTTTTGACCTGTTTGTTGAAATGTAATGCATTGGATGTCGTTATTATTCCATGATGCGAAGAAATACTATGCGGAATGTGTGAAGCGTGCATCTGCTAAAGTTTCACACAAGGAACGATTTAACATAAGAATTATAGACTTTGGCAGACACAAATCTGACTCCCAGATAATCCTGTAAACCGAAGCATGCAAATCGGCTATAAATCGGGGAAACTCGTCCCGTGCAACCAGTCGCGAAGCCAAGGGAGGCAGGAATGAAGGAGGCAGCAGAACTCCCACCCACCTGGCGGGTCCGACGGAGCCCTACAGGCGACCATCCTGAGGGTCTCTAAAAGACCTCAAGGCGTAGGCGTAGGTAACCAGGATTAACTAAAATACATTTAACAGATGGTGTTGGAAGAGCTCCAGGGACACGAAGACGTCCACTCCTCAGGGCTCATGAGGGCAGTGAAGGAAAGAGAGGGTTCACTTGAGAACTGGAAAGACCCATGCCAGCTGGAAAGGGCCGTCTCGGCTTGAAAGGGTCCCAACAGTTGATAAATAAACAGGCCCTGGTAGCCCCGAGGAATAAACTGGGCGAATGAAGGTCAGGGACGGTTGGAATGCTCCTGGTGGTTCGAAAAAGCCTCCTGAGGGATGAACAGTCTCCTAAGAACTAAAGAGGAATAGCGACGGTCCAGACCATATTTGGAATGGCCCTGAGATGAGAGCTAGACGAGGTTGTTAAGGCCTGCCATAGGCTACTAAAAGCGGGAGAGGGCCCTGGGGGATGAAGAGGGCCCTTGAGAGCGAGCAAGAACTAGACTGGGATGATACTGAGGTTGGGAGTGTCCCCCGAGGAATGAGCATGGCTCCCTGAGAACCAAAGAGAGACCTTATATATATATATATATATATATATATATATATATATATTTATATATGTATATACATATACACATATATAAGCACTTTTTTTTTTTTTTTTTTATATATATTATATATATATATATATATATATATATATATATATATATATATATATATATATATATATAGATATACATATATATATATATATATATATATATATATATATATATATATAGATATAGATAGATAGATAGATAGATATATATCGAACGCGAAGAGTAAAAAAAGGTGATTGCAACTTAACAGGCGCGACAGTCGGGCCCAGCCTACGGGCTCCTCAGGTGGAGGCTCCTTTTGTTCCCGTCTAAAACAAAACAGTGCCCGAAATCCGAGGAGTTTCGGGAAGTATGAGTTGTGGCATAATCCTCTTCAGGTGGTCGTCCACCGGAAGAAATTCTGGCTACACCACTGCGTGCAACACACTGGTTATCTTGCATGGTACTAGCACTCTCAGCTTGGAAAAATGAGTGAAAGAGGTGGGAGGGGAGGTCGTATGAACCCCCGCGCTGTGCAAGGTGGCAAAATATTGCTCGCGGGCGCGGGTTAGCATTGGTTAACATGGAAACATACAATTTCACTATTGCAGGGAAGGAAAAGGTTCATATATATCGATGCACATGTCTCTGATTCATCTCACACCAAACCCTATGCATTCCGCAACATTCGAGATGAAACAAAAGAGCCAGGCTATTGGACAACAAAAACGCCAACTATCTGATTGCTGACGTGTTCACAGGAATTCAGGAGGTATTTTTTCCTGTGGACATTAGAATAGTAACTGAGTGAGTCGAGTGGGAATAATATAACAGTGCTATTGATGGACATTGATGCATGTGAGATGCATCAATGCATGCATGTGATGTCGACATCAGGAGGTATGTTGCAAGCCGAAGCTAGCCCAGAATATCTCCAACGGCCGGTGTATGTAGGTGTTATTGGTCTGGCTGAGGCATCGGTTTTCGGATACTGCATAACTTCCATTAAGCCTTAATGCATTCCACAAACACAATTTACTTGACTTACATTAGCCCCGATATGAGCCTGTCTCTTGCGTGACAACATAACCTTGTTCGGATCCCTGTTAGCACACTTGATAGCAGTTCTGAAGGGCCAATGCCTACCTATGTAAGCTGCGGACAAAGTAGCACCCATTGATCTGTTATTCAACTCGGGAAATTGTCTGAAGGTGCATTGCAGTGTGCAGATGACATTAGCGGCGGTTTTAATTAGAGTACCTTGCCAGATTTCCACTGGGAGAGCCGCACGACACACGCCGCTAATTTGATTCCAGTACTGTCTCGACCAAACCTGCGGACGGACCCAACCTGCAGACGGATCTAACCTGCAGACGGACCCAACCTGCAGACGGATCTAACCTGCAGACGGACCCAACCTGCAGACGGACCCAACCTGCAGACGGACCCAGCCTGCAGACGGACCCAGCCTGCAGACGGACCCAACCTGCAGACGGACCCAACCTGCAGACGGACCCGCCCAGACGGACCCAACCTGCAGACGGACCTAACCTGCAGACGGATCTAACCTGCAGACGGACCCAACCTGCAGACGGACCCAGCCTGCAGACGGACCCAGCCTGCAGACGGACCCAGCCTGCAGACGGACCCAACCTGCAGACGGACCCAGCCTGCAGACGGACCCAACCTGCAGACGGACCCAACCTGCAGACGGATCTAACCTGCAGACGGACCCAGCCTGCAGACGGACCCAGCCTGCAGACGGACCCAACCTGCAGAAGGACCTAACCTGCAGACGGATCTAACCTGCAGACGGACCCAGCCTGCAGACGGACCTAACCTGCAGACGGACCCAACCTGCAGACGGACCCAACCTGCAGACGGATCTAACCTGCAGACGGACCCAACCTCGAACGGACCCAACCTGCAGACGGATCTAACCTGCAGACGGACCAAACCTGCAGACGGACCCAACCTGCAGACGGACCCAACCTGCAGACGGACCCAACCTGCAGACGGACCCAGCCTGCAGACGGACCCAACCTGCAGACGGACCCAACCTGCAGACGGACCTAACCTGCAGACGGACCCAACCTGCAGACGGACCCAGCCTGCAGACGGACCCAGCCTGCAGACGGATCTAACCTGCAGACGGACCCAACCTGCAGACGGACCCAACCTGCAGACGGACCCAACCTGCAGACGGACCCAACCTGCAGACGGACCCAGCCTGCAGACGGACCCAACCTGCAGACGGACCCAACCTGCAGACGGACCCAACCTGCAGACGGACCCAACCTGCAGACGGACCCAGCCTGCAGACGGACCTAACCTGCAGACGGACCCAACCCGCAGATGGGTTCGAGCGGACAGCTGTTCTTGAGAGATTGCTTGCGTCAGTCATGCCCCACGTGGACCAAGCTGAGGTGCAGTTAGGATCCGATCAAGGGACGGTGATCCGAAACATACTGTAGGAAAGCGAATGCGCATGGAAGCCACATGTTAGCCGATGGAAACCGACACAACAGGATTTTACTACTGTCACCACTTCATTGCTTCCTACTCCACTACGCCACCACTTCGTCACAACACTACTCCACCACGCCACTCCACTACGTCACCATTCCACTACGTCACCACTCGATTACGCCATCACTCTACTACGCCATTCCACTACACCACTCCATTGCACCAGCACTCCACTACCCACCCTTCCATTACGCCAACACTATCCACTACGCCACCACTATCCACTACGCCACCGCTATCCACTACGGCACCACTATCCACTACGCCACCAAAGCACCACTTCACTACGCGAGGGAAACCGCATTGATCAGGAAAAGAACAGAATTTCTTGGAGCAGGGCTACGGTTGACGCGATGGGTGCGAACAACATGACATACCACTAGCAATACGGCACCAGCTGTAGGCTGTCGTGCTATGTCTTTGTGGTAGACTTTGGACATCTGGACTGAAGCCGCAAAGCATTCTCAAGTCCATCCTTATGCGAAATACTTCAGTTGGGATATAATCGCTTGAACGCATTTTTCATTGGTGATTTGCAGTGCTGCGACTGATAATCGATTTTCTAGCACGTTTGGTCGGCAAGTAGGTGGGTCGCATGACCAGGGTCGCAACGGAAGTGTCAGCTGGTACCGGGGTACGGGCTGGTATCGAAGTGTCAGCTGGTACCGAGGTACAGGCTGGTATCGAGGTGTCAGCTGGTACTGAGGTACAGGCTGGTATCGAGGTGTCAGCTGGTACCGAGGTACAGGCTGGTATCGAGGTGTCAGATGGCACCAAAGTACGTGCTGGTACCGAGGTGTCAACTGGTACCGAGGTATCATCTTGCCATGATGTATCAGCTGGTCATGAGGTGTCGGGTGGTCCTGATGTGTCGAGTGGTCCTGAGGTTTCAGATGGTCACGAGATGTCAGGTGATCGCGATATATCAGATTTATCCATCAGATGGTCTGGTGACCTCAGATGGTCCAGTTTGTGTTTATTTACGCACTGACTGCCATAATTGTATCAGCATACAAACCAAGCTATTGACGAATTGCTTAGATGGGCCCGCCTGCAACACTAACAACAAACAACAAACAACAAACAACAAACAACAAACAACAAACAACAAACGTCGCCAGTGTCACCGGACACCGCTACCGCTTCACCACTCACGCGCGCGAACACGTTTGCACTCATCGTTGATGAATCTGAGCAGATCCATTTTCGGACTGCACCAGCGGCAGTTGGGCTAGACTGGTCGATATTTATGTGGCAATTAGTCGGGCTGCCGGCATGGCCAATGGTCTGCATCGGACGCCATTCAGGGAAATAGCGAAATTTTGGCGCCGGAGATAGACTCCAGGGGTTAATGCAATGATGCTCCTAAATGGAATGGTGCCGGCAAGTATGGACTCGGCGCCTTCTGTAAAGGTCGATGTTCCCGAGTCACACACAGGCTGAACAGAGTAATGGTAAGGCGAAAATCTGCGCCAGAGGCCTGTGCGAGTGAGACATATGCAATCATTCTTTGCCCTGAAAATTGTCCTGGAAGGAGCATATCCCGTAAACTTGCTAATGTGTCTGTGTTTCTCATGTGCTTCTTATGCGGGAAGCGCAATATCATGCCGCAGGATTCTACTCGCTGGGTTAGAAAACATCGCACTCATTTTAGTTCAATCTCTCCGGGCCAGACGTGCTCGCTCCAATGTTTTATTCATGTATGCGGTGTGGAATAGTTAACTGTGTCTTCAATCGGGTAGAAGAGCCTCTACGTTCTTTTCTGCATGACTATGAAGATTCGTCTCAAAGTTGTATTTTTACATGGTCGTTTCCTACCATCACAAATTATCAATGCAGTTTTGCTTTCAAACGAAGGAGGTGGATATGCCTTTCAACCGGGCGGTCACTGACACATTCTCTCATACACAAATCGCTGGTCTTCTCATTTCCAAAACAACACAATCCATGGCAGGTAACACAAAATAGCGTCATTACCCATCATCAAGTCCGAAATGCTTCCTGTAAATATATGCAAACAGAAGTGTGCCGGATTCATGATGATGTCACCTCGCCATGATCTTGGTACCAAAGGTCACACCAATGTGCCTCCAGTACCAAAGATCACCCCGCTTTAGCTCCGGCACCAAATATCATCCCGCTATGGTCCCGGTACCAAATATCACCCCACTATGGATCCAATGCTATGGTTCTAGTCCTACAGTGGAGAGCACCGTTGTTTCCTCAGAGCCAAAGATCACCTCGCTATGGCCTCGGTAATACAGGTCACTCCAATATGGTTCAAATACTATGGTCGTTATCATAGATTGCACCGCTGCACCCTCGACAGGAAATGTCACCTCGCTATGGTCCTGGTGCATTAGGTCACCCGTTATGGTCCCAATGCCACACACCACACCTCTGTCGCCTCGGTACCAAAGGTCATACCTGTGTGGCCCCGGTAGCAGAGGTCACCTCGCTGTGACCCTGGTCACCCCGCCATTGTCCCAATACCATGGATCACCACGCTGTAGCTTCGACACCAAAGGCCACACCTCTACAACCCCGGAACCAAGGTCGCCGCCGTGGCGACCCGAGAATGTTCAGCTGTCAGCGATGTTTCTGCTCGTAAAGACTCGCGGGGCCTAAGCCACCAGTCCGGACGAATTGTCTGATAGCCTGTGAGGAGGGTTTTAATTAGGACAGTAGTTAGCTGGCGTATCTTCCAATCGCTGGCGCGCGGCGCGATGAGGCGATAACCTTGGCCACTGTCCGGTCTTCACCAAACGAGCTCTGGCAGCATGAAGACGCCGCCAGCGCGCCGAAACCGGTCCCGCTCACGCCGCCACGGCACTCTTTCAATCGGCGACAGGTCACATTTCCGTGCATAGCTCAGGCGATATTCTCTTACAGTGCTTGCTGAAAATGAGTGCGTGCCATCCAGCCGCAAAGCTTTTGCAAGCGACATGGGATTATCGAGCGGATTAGGCGGTGCTGACCGGTTTCGGCGAGGTCAAGGCCGCACTGCTGGGACCCTGGCGCCTGGATCCCTGACGTGGGGTCGAGACCGGTCAGTGCCGCTGAGGCCGCTGGACCTGTGGAATGGGTTTTGAGCTTGCTTACGTCGCCCAGGTCCGTGCTATGGATGGTGATCATCGGCGTTTTGTTCTTCTTCTTCTCACCTTCATCCGCTTCTTCATGTCGTCCGCCCTCCGTCCATCTGTCGTGGGCCCAGACCGACACCAGGAGCAGCCTGCATCTCTGCGTGGGCCCAGACCGACACCAGGAGCAACCTGCATCTCTGCCGTGGGCCCAGACCGACACCAGGAGCAGCCTGCACCTCTGTTGTTGTGACGTCATACCATGGCTGCCGACCGCGCGCCCGCGGACGCTCATCAGCGAGGGAAGCACCTTCCTGCGTCAGCTGACCGTCATGGGCAGGCGTTCGAGGTGCGATCGGAAGCGTGGGAGACCCGAACACATCATTCGTGACGCCAGAGAATTGCCAACGGTTGGTAGGAACGGACACTGTGATCTTACTTTGCTCTCTTTGAATATCTAGCCGTACAAACCTAAAATGATTTCACTTCAAGCTGACCTGAAATGTTTGAGATGAAAAATCACGTGACAAATCGCCTTCGTTATTTCGGAGTACGATTAGGTTAGTTGGCCACTCCAACAATCGTTTACACGGGCACATGAAGGGAGGGGTGGGTGCATCCATTCACCACTCTTATTTTCGGCGACATCCCATTAAGGGGCAGATATATGGTTAAAAGAATAATCACTGTGTTGCAAACCGACAAGCACATCATATGCAAAAATAATCTTTAATAAATTTAGGCACTGTAGGTCTGCAAAATCGACCGACCTGGCCGCCGATAGGCGGACAGCGGCGGCCAGACAGCGGGCAGACAGCGGCGGACAGCGGCGGGCGGACAGCGGGCGGACAGCGGCGGGCGGACAACGGAGGGCTGACAGCGGGCGGACAGCGGCGGGCGGACAACGGAGGGCTGACAGCGGGCAGACAGCAGCCGGCGGACAACGGAGGGCTGACAGCGGGCAGACAGCGGCCGGCGGACAACGGCGGCCAAACACGGGTGGACAGCAGCGGGCGGACAACGGAGGGCTGACAGCGGCCGGCGGACAACGGAGGGCTGACAGCGGGCAGACAGCGGCCGGCGGACAGCGGGCGGGCAGCGGGCGGACAACACCATAAGGCCGGCGGGAGGACAGCGCAGTGTGACTGTACGGTGCATGGGAAACGGAATGTGATGTGAACGCTTTAAAGAGTCTTTCCAAGTTAGTTACACCATCTACATGAACAGCGAGACTTCCAAATGCGAAGCGATTAGTACAGATTACGAACATATTGTTGAGCTTCTCAGATGCTTTGGTACGTCACAAGCTCGCTTACTAGAACGATATTTTCATAAGTTTTCCTAATTACATCACATTCGGAAGTTTCGCCGCTCATGTAAGCGGGATAAATACGACTTGCGATAGAGCGGCCTCAGACGGCTACTCGCCTACTGAGACTTAGTCTCGGACTCAGACTGAGGACGCCAACTCAATCTCGGTCTCAGACTCAGATGAGGACGCCTACTCAGACTTAGTCTCAGACTCAAACTGAAGCTGTCGACTCAGTGTTCGGAGACGCTGGGGATGTAAGGGACGCTCCTCAGGATTATGAGGAACACCCAGGACGCCTGGAGAGGACAGAAACGACGCTCATCGGTCTCTGAGTTGATAGGAACGGCGGAGGATAAGTAGCGGATACAGCAAAGAAAACTAAATAGAAGTTAAGCTAAAGGGAAGCAGGCAAGGAGATGCTTCAGAGGACGAGGTCTACTGCTGCCAGCTGGACGCAACACCACTGGAAGCAGTTCCTAGAACGATCGGTGTTGACGCTTCAGAAGTAATGCTGGAGGCACGATTTTGCACGATGGGTAAACAAACTGAGATTATGGTGCTTGAGCAGAGATTTATCAAACAAAATATGCAGGCTTCACACACATCAATCTGAAAGTAACGGCACGATTCAGGATGTGAATGACCAGGTGTAGAGTATACATAATATTACACAAATGAACTCGCTCATTGTGAAATACGAAGACGTTGGGGCACAATGAACGAAAACATTAATGGAAAATATTGACAAAAATATTGAGGACAAAACCATAAATATCTTCCTTTAAATAGCTCCCTACTACGTAAATAGCCAGAAGAAATTGTCAGACCTTCATCAGAGTGAGAGGAGACGCCACAGTAATACGCAAACTAAAAACACGAATGTTCGAAACAAGGTATATGAGAGGTTAATTTTGAGCAGATAAATCCGGAAGGACCTCAGCGGAATCCGCCGTTGTGAACGAGTCGCTGGCAGCCGCAGTTCTACTCTCTAAAACACATTCTCTTGACCGCCAAACGCAGTAGCCAAGTATGCACCGTGAGCTCACGAGCCGGGCTGGCCTCCTGCAAAGTGGATATCGACTCCCGTGTCTGCGGGGCAAAACAGAAGCATGCACGATGTAAAACCAGTCATCAGTGAGCCGTGCCGGGCCGCCTGCCGCTGGGCAGGCTCGGGACGGCCGTAGCCAGTGGACGTGCGGCCGTAGCCAGTGGACGTGTCCGCCGGCCGTAGCCAGTGGACGTGTCCGCCGGCCGTAGCCAGTGGACGTGTCCGCCGGCCGTAGCCAGTGGACGTGCCTGCCGGCCGTAGCCAGTGGACGTGCCTGTCGGCCGTAGCCAGTGGACTGTGCGTAGCCAGTGGACGTGTCGCCGGCCGTAGCCAGTGGACTGCGGCCGTAGCCAGTGAGTGCCAGTGGACGTAGCCAGTGGACGGCCGTAGCCAGTGGCGGTCGGATGATTAATAATTAATTATTATTATATATTTAGACATCCCTTGGGTGGAAGGGTAACGACACGAGGCAGATTGCTGCCGCCATCCCTCCTGATAGAGCCGGCGGCGGAGACATCCGGGTGGAGGTCGAGATAGCTGCCGCCGTTCCTCCTGACAGAGACGGCGGCCAAGACGCCCGGTCTGGAGGTTGAACTAGCTGCCGTTGTCCCTCCTGACAGAGACGGCCGCCTCGGCAGCGCACTCAGCGGTGTCCTCGACAGCGACAGCGGCGGTCCCGTTCCTGGCAGCGGCGGCGGCAGCCGGCCGGGGTTGGACGTGGCTCTGCCGTCTCCCGACACGGACAGCGTCAGCTGCCGTAACGCTGTCGACGAAGGCGACGGTGAGTTAGGGCGCGGTGTGTCGGCGGCGACAGGTGGAGTAATGCGGACGACATCGAGCGAACGTGAAGACAGTGACCGGCGCCATTCTGGCTGCGGTCGTCCCCTACGTGGAGGCGACCCTACTGCTCTACGTGGAGACGATGGGCGACACACTCCGGTCCCCCACGTGGAGACGATGGGCGATCCTCCTGCTGCGGTCGTCCCCTACGTGGAGACGATGGGCGGCACCCCCCTCCCCGCGGTCTCTTACGTGGAGACGATGGGCGACACACTCCTCACTGCGGTCGTCCCCTACGTGGAGACGATGGGCGGCACACTCCTCCTGCGGTCGTCCCCTACGTGGGAGGACGATGGGCGGCACACTCCTGGCTGCGGTCGTCCCCTACGTGGAGACGATGGGCGGCACACTCCTGGCTGCGGTCGTCCCCTACGTGGAGACGATGGGCGGCACACTCCTGACTGCGGTCGTCCCCTACGTGGAGACGATGGGCGGCACACTCCTGGCTGCGGTCGTCCCCTACGTGGAGACGATGGGCGGCACACTCCTCACTGCGGTCGTCCCCTACGTGGAGACGATGGGCGATGGCGACACACTCCTGCTGCGGTCGTCCCCTACGTGGAGACGATGGGCGCTCCACTGCGGTCGTCCCCTCGGACTACGTGGAGACGATGGGCGGCACACTTTCCTCGCTGCGGTCGTCCCCTACGTGGAGACGATGGGCGACACACTCCTGACTGCGGTCATCCCCTACGTGGAGACCAGCGATGGGCGGCACACTCCTTACTGCGGTCGTCCCCTACGTGGAGACGATGGGCGGCACACTTCTCACTGCGGTCGTCCCCTACGTGGAGACGATGGGCGGCACACTCCTGGCTGCGGTCGTCCCCTACGTGGAGAAATGGGGGCTGAGACGATGGGCGGCACACTGACTGCGGTCGTCCCTACAAATACGTGGAGACGATGGGCGGCACACTCCTGACTGCGGTCGTCCCCTACGTGGAGACGATGGGCGGCACACTCCTGACTGCGATCGTCCCCTACGTGGAGACGATGACAGGCGCCCTTCTGGGTAAGATGGCTCCCTATGCGAAGACGAAGTTCGGCGCCATTCTGTCCACGGTCGTCCCGTACGTGGAGACGACCGCCGTTGGCCGTGCTGCGGTCGTCCCCTACGCGGAGACGATGACCGGCTACCTGGCTGCAGTCGTCTTCTACAGCTCCCAGTATGGGGAGATCATGTCAAAGTTGACTGATCAGAGCTATAATAAGTATAATAACTAATAAGTTAGGACAAGATGTGAATATAATTTTGAATATTGCTGCAACAGTTAACGTTGCTTTCTCTGTATGACGTACGTTTCGTTACGTTTCCTGGATAACCCTATCTTAGCTGCACGCTTTGCTTAGGTTCAGTATTCCGTTGATGTTGCGTTAGTCGAGTTGGTGCGGTCGGCCGACCGCCCGCGCTGCAGCAGCTGCCAATACACTGAAGCCCGGCTATGGTCTGTGGGCGAGACGGCGCTGGGAAGGGGGAGGAGGGAGGGGAGGGCTGCGGGGGACAGGGATGCTGTACGGGGATAATAATATCCGCTGTGGTACACTTGGCTACTGCAATGTTCGAAACTAACAGAGCATTGGCAGACAGTGGTATCAGGGTGAAGTGTATGCGAATGTTTGCTTCTGGACGTTCGCTCTGCCTTTTGGACTTCATGTGGTTACCATACGCGTGGCTACCATAGTGTGGGTAGTATTAGTCTAGGATTACCATATGTTGTATTCTAGGATTTTGTGTTCCGTTTGATTTTCGAATTGTCCATTAGTGTGCTTCGTGTCCTGTGGCTGAATGTTGTGGCTGTCGCCTGAAGTTGGTGGATGTAGCTCTAACAGGAACCTATTATTTGCGTTCGAAGCAGATACTATTCTGAAAAATACGCTAATGGTAACATTGGCATATTTTTAGTAGCTGTATTATTTAGTAGCTCTAGCAGGTGACTTTGTCTATAAATGGTATGATCCTATGGTAATTCGAGGGAAAGTGCCAAATATAAGTAGAGCGAATCGAAGGAAATGTACCAGATATAACCGCCATGCTAAGTTACAATCACGCACTCCGATGCTAAGTTGTTGAGTCCAAGTTAAACATCAAATGTTCAGGGCACATTCCACCCCTATAACACCCACTCACTGAACACGTATTTCCTTGGGCAGCACATGAAATTTGCACAATAGCCTGCTGCAACCTCATTGTTTTAAGTGAACTTTATCTGCCCGCCCCCTTCCCCACCCACAATTGTTTTGGCAAAACGCCATACCGGCCGGAGGATTTGCTTCACTCACACAGTCCAATTCTAGCTAGCTAACTCATTTTACTGGGCACATAATCTGGCACGACTTCGATCGGCGTTGGCCTACGGTTGGATCTACATGAGCAACAGTTTGGCAGTCATTATGGTGGCACGTTAGCTGAATCTCAGGTGAAAGATAAGGTTGGCAACATGAGCAATAGTTTCATGCTTTGATAGATTTGATAGCCACGAGTATTCAAAGAAAGGCAATTGGGTTCCTTCCCGCATGCTCTATTATTGTTTTAATTACATGCACTCGAAATTCTAGTATTCAACAAGCTTAACTGCAATCACATTGCTGCCATTGATCGTATTCCTGAAAGGCGGAAGAAACTAGCAATCTAGTTGCTTTGCTAGTCAGTAAGGCATGAAACGTCCAGCAAGTTTTCTTTTCTCGTCATTACATTGACTTGCATACGAAAATAATGAATTGGACTGAAAGAAGAAGAAAAATTTACCTAGCATGTGCATTAGGGTGTGTCGCCTGAACGGTTTTTCTTATGCTTAGTGAAATTATCGTGCAGATCACCTTAAAAAAACCGTGATCGAAACCAAATCGAAATCAAACAATAAACAAAATATGCGACAGGCCGATAAAGAAACAAATTTCCGGGCGCCCGGCGTTGAAGTCTCCAGTGACGGCGCTCCGTTGCGATTGGCATCTAACACCACGCGTCGGCCGCCGTCGGAGCGCCGCCGCGGCGCTGTGACGATAAAGGCGGCAGTGGTTCGAGAATGCCGCGATCGCTACTTGCGATACATGAAAACTGCTGGAAAGAAGTCGGCATCACCGTCCGGTGATGAGTGGTTTGGAAAATTGTTTGATATTATAATCGAAATCAAATGTGCTGATATCGATAGCTGCAAATGTGCGATGGCCGACAAAGTGCCACGAATGGAGTTTCCCTTTGTCCAACACCAGAGAGGACCTCGCCAAATGCAAATCGGCACCGTAGATATCCGTGAAACCACTCGTCGACGCGCCATGGACGAAAGGAGGCGTCTGACCGCCGAGAGAGTCACATCACCACAACCGGGACCTTCTGGAATGGCCCAGCAAGATTCTAATTCAGACCAAGATTCCGCCACAGATTCATCATCGCTCACATCTGTAGTCAATGAGTCAGAGTATATGGTGAACAGTAACACAGACGAACTGCTAAATACGGCTCTAGCAACAGATCGGTACGGAGTGTCTAATCGTGCGTGTGCTGCGATCATAAACGGTTTCCAAGTGAACATTGGTCGGATCACTTCTGACGATATGGACTGCATAGTGGATAGCAAAAAAGTATGGCGAGCAAGGGATCGGATTAGAAGAGAGGTAGTAGCCCAGAGCCATGAGGATCATGCAGGTCGTGTATCTGGTCTCTACTTCGACGGTAAAAAAGACGACACGCTTATGACAGCCAGTTCAAAGAAGACGGAAGAGCACATTGTGGTTCTATCCGAGCCAGACAGTGCATATTTAGGACACTTTACCCCACAGCCTGGGAAAGCGGAGGACATTTTTCAGGACCTGAACGCCGTGGCATATGAGTTTGGTGCGGATGTTTCTGTGCTTGGCTGTGACGGCACGAGATTTAATACTGGCCAAAAAGGTGGTGTTATCCGTTTGTTTGAGCTCGGACAAAAACGCCCCGTCCACTGGTTTGTGTGCCAACTTCATGCAAATGAACTTAATCTTCGTGCAGTATTTAGCCAGTTAGATGGAGTCACAACAGGACCTAAGTCGTTCAGTGGGCTGATTGGCCGGGCTGCTGCAGCGCAGTAGAAACCTTGCCAGTGGTCGATTTTGAGCCAATCGATGGCGGAAATGTTTCAGAAATGACGCAGGAGATTCTCAGTGACCTAAGTTCAGATCAGGCTATTCTGTACAGTCTGGCGCGTAGTGTCCAGTCCAGTATCTCAGATAGAACTGCGAAAATGAAGATCGGTCCACTAAACCACTCCAGGTGGCTGACTCTGGCGGCGCGAATTTTCCGGCTCTACATATCAACCGAACAGCCATCAGACAGTCTGAGAATGCTAGCGGAGTTCATCGTGCGCCATTATACTCCCATGTGGTTCTGCATCAAGAAGAACTGGAAATGTTCTGACGGTCCTGGCAATGCGCTGCACAGCGTGCAACTTCTCAAAAGTTTGCGACCTGAGATGGCGGCCATGGTGCAGCCGGTAATACAGCGCAACAGCTACTGTTGTCACCCTGAGGCAGTACTGCTAGCAATGGCAGCGGGACAAGATCAAGCCACACGGGAAAGGCCGGTCACTCAAATCCAGCAGTGTCGCAGAACTCAAGTCGATAATGATACTGACGAAGTGCGGAAGTTCAAGCTTCCAAAAGTGAATATGGGGGCAAACAGCATCATGGAGCTGATTGATTGGTGTAATGAGGTGATAACCGAGCCGCCCTTGACGCAACAACTGTCCGGTGATGACTTACTAGACAGCATCGCGAGTCCTCTCGAAGTACCGCCATACCCCGTGCACAGTCAGACGGTGGAACGGATGGTGAAAGTGGTGACCGAGGCGTCTTTGAAGGTAATTGGTGAAGAGGCCCGCCACGGTTACATTGTGGCGAAGTTGAAACACAGGTCAGCAATGCCAGTGCTCAGCAGCAAAAAGGATTTCATGTCGGGTTTTCTGCCGAGCATGTAGACAAGTAGTACAGTTATAAAATGATAGTTCGTACAAAAAATGTGGCCGCTCGTACAAAAGGTGACGTCGCTGTATGCCCGTCTCCTTCGGTTGTAGTGGAACGGAGCATGATGCCGATTTCGCGTGGTCTATTTGTCATAACAATAAGATATCATGTGTCTCAGAATGATTTAATTGGTCTTCGATGTAAACAGACGAGGAATTTTGAAGATGTTTAAGCTTTCAAAAGTGAAAATATTAGCATTATACGCCGAGCATTATATAGATCTACTGATTGAAAATGGAACGAACAAGCGACGTAAAGTGAACCTCTCTTTCGTGCGTCAGATATCCAGGCAACTTATTAAGCTACTGGTGCTTATCAAAAGCCTTTTACCCCACTAAACACTTTCATTGAGTTTTGTTAATGAGCTTCATCACCAGAATCCATTCATCAGTCATCCACACCACCGATTGCCGCCTTTTTCGTCGCAGCGCCGCGGCGGCGCTCCGACGGTGGCCGGACGCGTGGTGTTAGATGCCAATCGCAACGGAGCGCCATCACTGGAGACTTCAACGCCGAGCGCCCGGCAAATTTGTTTCTTTATCGGCCTGTCGCATATTTTGTTTATTGTTTGATTTCGATCTGGTTTCGACCACAGGTTTTTTTAAGGTGATCTGCACGATAATTTCACTAAGCAAAGTGCAATTTCCAAAAAAAAGGCCCGTCGTGACACACCCTAATGTGCATATATATAGGGTGTATTTGAAGTGCCTTCATTACAAAAGAATGTTCATTGAATATGACCTTGCTTCCAATCGTGGGTAAACAATGTTTGTCTTGCCGACCCTTTAAGACCGTCCCTGTTCATACCTTCGTTGCAACGTAAGAATTTCGAAGGCCCCTTCGAGATTGAAAATGTAAAGCTCAGTACAATGTGTATGATTATATCGTTTCCTCTATGCCGTAACTTGTTGCTTTGTTGCCTATAAAGTGAACAAATCAGAGTTACCTCCTCAGCCATAAAACTCCCTCATGGAAGAGCAACTGACCATTTGTCCATTCTCAGTTAGATTCCCAATAGCTGTAGTGCGGCTAATTATCGCAGAACTATCAGCAGCGGCGGCAGGCAGGCCACCGGAAATTGGCGGGAAAAACTGCCATCAATCACGCGTTGGCGGGAATGGCAAGGGGTGGCAGACGGGACACCGCGTGTCAGTCATCCAGCGATGTGTGCACGCTAGGAGATGCTGTTTGGTCAGTCGTACTCAGGCCACAGCCCACAGCCCACAGTCCACAACCCACAACCCACATCCCACACCCCACATCCCACACCCCACATCCCACATCCCACATCCCACATCCCACATCCCACATCCCACATCCCACATCCCACATCCCATATCCTGCATCCTACAGCTCACATCCAACACATTACACACCACAGCCCACATCCCACAGCCCATATCCCATATCCCATATTCCATATCCCATATCCCACATCGCATATCCCATATCCCATATCCCACATCGCATATCCCATATCCCATATTCCATCTTCCTTATTCCATATTCCACATTCCACATCCCATACCACCTATCCCATATCCCATATCACATATCCCATATCCCATATCCGATATCCGATATCCGATATCCGATATCCCATATCCAAATAGCCCATAGCCCATAGCCCATAGCCTATAGCCAATATCACATAGCCCACAGCTCACAGACCATGCCCCACAGCCCACAGCGTGCGCCAAAACGTGCACTGGAGTCGGCGCCGCTGAGCGGTACATGTCTATCGCAACTGATTCCTCCCATCCATTCAGACGGTAATCGGGCAGGCCGGCCGATATCCGCTTTCCGACGGCTGGCTTCCTAATGCTCGGGAGCAGGTGGTCAAAGCAAGGGTATCCGCTTTAGACCGGCGATCACTGGAACAAAAACGAGTCGTGCAAATGGGATCACGTAATGCGTGAACCTACGGAAATAAATGCGATGACTGGCTGCAATTATATAGCATGATGGAACTTAATATTCGGGGGACGAGTAGTCTAGGGGTAAGTTGCTCGTCCCACAGTCGAAAGGTTGTGGGTTCGAATCTCACCTGTCGCTACTCTTCGCCCGCGACCAATCGGAGTGAGAGGTTGGTGACACTACATGACTCAACGGTCGCCGTGTCGCAAACCCAACAAACATTTAATTTCGGATGTTGATAAAATGTGAAGCACTGCGTGGCACTGCAGCTCACGTTTCGCCCGCCTGACGCCGCCAGCGCCAGGTGTGTACGCATAACATCACGCGAGGCCAAGCCGACATCGCTCCCCACCGCCGGGAAAAAGCGCGCCGCGCCTGTCGACGCCCGAAAAAGCCGGCCGCTCGGACGGCGACAGATCTGTCTCGTGACACAACAGCGGGCGAGCCGCCACCGGGCGCGTTTTTGGCCGCCTTATCTGGCCATCGGAGGAGTCCACCGCGCGCTATCCGACTATCGGACGGAACTACCGTCTGCCGTCTGGACGTAAGTGAAGTCGGCGTGTCGGCGAGCCTTCCGACGCGGCCAACTGTAACTGCGGTCTGTGTAGCGACGCGTGATGCTGGAAAAAAGCAAACGGGTGGTCTTGTGAACTTGAGTGCCGACTCCTGGACATGAGCGCTGTGCTTTCACGACGCACGGGCGCAGTTAAGTGCGTTGTTTGGATGTAGAAGTTGCCCAACCCATTCAAGACGGCAGTGGTAGTGCAGGTAAGCGATGTCATAGCCACTGGGAATACAGAACAGTGCAAGCATGACTTTCCAAACATGTGGGCTGTTCGACGCTTGGCACTCGCAGTCTATGCGATTTGTGGCAGGTCTCCAGCGCCTATTGAAAGGTCCCCATCGTCTGTTGACAGGTTCCTGGCGCCTGTTGGGAGGTTCACAACGCCCGTTGGCATGCTCCCAAGCTTTTTGATAAATCTTCAGCGCTCGTTGGAAGGCATCCAGCATTTGACAGGTTACCAGTGGTGTATCCCACCAGTGCCTGTTGGAAGGTCCCCAGCCCCTGTTGGCACGTCCCCAGCGTCTGTTGACAGGTGACCAGCACCTGCTGGAAGGTTTCCAGCGTCTGTTGACAGGTCATGAGCACCTGCTGGAAGGTTGCCAGCGCCAGGACAGGCGCCCAAAACATATCAATGCTTCTATTGTCCGCTTGTCTCACGAACATAGGTTCTGAAGCGGTGTCCTTGATAGGAACTTACAAGTGGAAGCCTGGCTTAGCTCTTGGAATGATGATGCATTTACTGATTTCAGCATTTTTGGAATATCCAGATATTTGCATTAAAAGTCGTTTTATTTGTTCCTCATTAGTACGCCAGAAGGAATCCTAGGTCACATTGTCTAATCTTGTGCGCGTCTATTGCGCTGTTCATAAATTAAGTGATGTAGAACTTACGGGAGATGTATACTACAAACTGATGCTACAGGGCCTGTTAAATGTGAGTGCCCTGAATCAATCTGGAGCTATTCTAGACATCGATCCAGTCGTCCCCCATCAACTGCCACAAATCCATCGGACATCGGCCCTCATTTCGCAGATATATCTGGTTCACCCCTCCATTGGTGCGAAGGAAGCATCGTCCTGTCCAAGTTGGATAAAGTACGAGGCTGCGAAGCACTGATAACACCAGAGCCAAGGGTAGGCCAGCACTCTACAGGAAGACACCAACTTTTATACTTGTCACTTTTGCAGCAAAGCCCACCAAAAAAGCACACATGAAAAATACTGGGAAATGCTAATCGGCGGCCGCTCCCACAGCGCCGTGCCTCCATTGGGATGCAGACGGCATTCAAGGAGTGGACACGCCGGCGTCGGTCTCCATTAGCATTCAGATGAGTAAGAGATAGCGCGCTAAAGAGACGCGCACCTCAGCGGCTCATCGCAGAGCATTTGTTCTGCGCGGCACAATGGACCGGCGGTGCGCTCCGCCAGCGGTGACGAGTTGTCGCGTCACTCGGCCACGACGGGCTCGGCTGGAGTGCGCGTCACACGGCCGGTCACGTGACGGGGCTGCCGGCCGGACCGCCGGCCGACGGCTCGTCGGTAGTTACGTCACGTCCGGCGCACGCGCCGTCCGTCACCGGTGACGTCACGGCTCCCTCTCTGACGTCAGAGTGCTGACCGCAGCACGCGTGCGTGCGTTCTAACGTGGCCATGGTTGGCGGGTAATAGCTGCGCTAAACCGAAATCCGAATGAAGAGTTCCGTTGTGTTTGTATGCCTTCCATAAAAACGCATATTATGTAGAGCTACATAATATGCGTGGAAGGCATGCCGGTCTTTTGAACGGACTCCAGGTCGTGCTGACCCGGCTCAATTTGTTAACTTGTGGGTTGGTTCATATGGTTGGAGTGAAGCGAAAGCTGGTAGGCAAACGCGACTGACCTAAAACACGATTCTTACTTGTCTGCTCAATTTATTAGGCTTAGAGACTTCGATAGTTGTTTTTGTCGTTTTGCAATGAGCATTAATATATGTCGTTTAGCCTTTCGGCTTTCATGCACAAGTTCACGAACATCTACAGTGCCCTGAAATGCGATTCCCTACGAAATGCATAGCTTTTAAATATCAAAAGCATAATTTGATTCCATGAACCTTGTGATATTATATACCGCGCTAAGCATAATCGCGACGCTAACCAAAGGAGGTAGCAGGAGTATGGTATGTATGTTCTTATTCTTGCTAACTCTCCACCCATTTAGTTATGTGTACTTCAGGATGTCCTGCACTTTTGCTCAACAGTTGTTCTGATTTTCAATTAACTGGTAAATATTAGCATGTGAGTTCAGTTCTATCCAAATCAGTTTCAAAAGGCAACTGTTTTTGGAGTCAATTGCCGGTAATGTGACGTTAATCACAGCTGAGCGTTCTTTGTCGCCGTCACTTAGGCGAAATTTTCACAGAAACACTCATCCAATCAACAATAGCACCCAACCGCCTGGGACGATTTCTGGATATTGAACAAATTAATTGCCTGTACTGATAATTGGAGGTCGCCAAATATTGCAACGTTAAAACGACTCACGTCAATGTGGTGACTTTGGACCAAGGCTTTCTGGACGGCAACCGGACAAATATAAGTCAAACAAATGTACGTATCGCAGACGTAGGTACGCAAAGGTAGGTAACGAAATGCATGTAAGCTTAGATGTACTTATGGCAAATATGCTTAAGTGCAAATATACGCAAGACAAATTTACGTTTGCGCAATGCGTACTTCAAAATGAACGAGCACATACATTTCTACGCATGAGCAAATATACTGAGGCGCTAATGCACGTAAGCGAACAGGTGCACATGCTGAAAGGTACGCATACACAACTGTAGGCAAGCGCAAATGTACATAGACGCAAAAGTGCGTAAGCACAAGAGTACGTATGCGCATATATACATTTGTAAGTAAGCGCAAATGTACGCATGAGCCAATGGCGAGCCATGGCGTTGTGACTGGACGTTAATAACTACCACACGGCGATGGGACGTTAGTAGTCACCGCATTGTCACGGGACGTTCATAGCTGCCACCTCGCGATGGGACGTTAATGGCCACCGCATCGTGACGGGATGTCAATAAGCCACCATTTTGAGTCGATATGTCTGCTGTACGTGTATATATGTGTGGCAGGCAAAAGCATGACAGGACAAACAAAAGCATGACAAAGTTATAATCAACAAGGTTTGCTTCATTTTTCTCGAGGAAGAAATCTACTCACATGGGACTAGGAACAAATAACTCCCACCCAAATCCTACATCCCTGGCCGACTGGTGACGAGAGAAGTGATATTCAAGTTCGCGTGCCAAAATAAATTAAGAGCCTGTGTCCCTGTCGTCAGCGGGTCGCAGGCTCATTTATAATATTTCTGTCCTCGACCTGGATATTTTGTTTTCAGTTTGCGCGCACAAAACACACGCTATTTGCACGCCAGGTGACTCACTTTTTGACACTCATGCGGGTGAACCTTACTCACAGATTCCCTGCCATAGTGTGCCACATCATTCCCATCCATATCGTGCAAACGGCGAACCATCGATATCATTAGGCGCCGGTGAACAGATGACCACTTCGGCGACACAAGCTCTCCCTGCCCTCGGAGCGAGACACCGAACCGGAGAATCTGCCTAATGACGGATCACGTCCATGTACGTCACGAGTGTAACGGGCATTAGACTCGTGCAACCTGACGCCACAAGTGCTGGTCGATCAGTGTTGATCCTGGGGGACGACGCACACTCCTCAGTCCTATGTAAAGGGCCTTGCCCCAGTCATTGCCATTATCCTGGGCCGGAGCCGACCGAGGAGAGGCCTGTCCGAGGTCTAACTTAACCAAGGGCATCCAACGATCGAAACAGACTCAATAGACGACTACACAACCCAGGTGGCAGGGTCGCAGGTCCTATTGCTTAGAGTTGGCTGCGGTGTTTGGGGGGGGGGGCAGAGGAGAAACTGGGGTGCGGTGCAATGACGCCGTCAGACCCAGTCCGGAATCAATGAGACACACGACCGGTAGTGAAGTTGCCACCCACACACCGCCGCCTCCAGATCAGGGTATAACAGTACTCAGTCGGGAGAGACTGCGACCCCGTAAGGCGGAAAATTGGCTGTGACAAACGAGCCAGAGCTTCCTCCTTAGATGCACTTTTACACACCGTACAGGTTGCATGCTAGCATTCTAACATGCGATGGGCAAAAGTTATGAATACAGGACAGGACATGCCCCCTCCCTCCGCTGCATAATGCAAATGCCACGCCACAGACACCGAGCCACGCTCAGCGCGTTGTTTGTGGCCATATTTATTATGGAAGCTTGACGTTAACAAGCACCGGTTTGGGTGTGTGTTGCCTGTGTACGCCCTTCCTGTGTTTGTCAACAGGCAGTACATATCCCCATCGTGATTCAGTCGTGCAATACGTGTACGTCAGTCGTGTAGTACGCCTACTTCAGTCGTGCAATACGTCTAATTCAGTCGTGTAGTACGCCTACTTCAGTCGTGCAATACGTCTAATTCAGTCGTGTAGTACGCCTACTTCAGTCGTGCAATACGTCTAATTCAGTTGTGAAATACGTCTGACTCAGTCGTAAAAGCGCTAGTGAACGAATCGCTTGCTGAGCCTCCGGG
Source organism: Imbricaverruca yamaguchii (assembly GCA_034440575.1). Taxonomy (NCBI): domain Eukaryota; kingdom Metazoa; phylum Arthropoda; class Thecostraca; family Neoverrucidae; genus Imbricaverruca; species Imbricaverruca yamaguchii. The sequence continues at coordinate 802,094 of JAOTOL010001515.1, forward strand.
TGCCCACCATTGCCAGTGCTGCATGTCCCATCGGGATGGCAACATTATCAATCACTGACTGAGAAAATGCATCGGATGTCTTCCTTCAGAGTAAATGCGCCGGGTGCTTCAGGATTTAAAGGGAAAACATGTAAGATGTCCACTGTCAGGCCGAGGTTCGCGTCGTGCAGTCTGGAGGGACTGGAGCGCACGCTCCAGGCAACAAACGTCGCTCTACCTCGCCGCACCTGCAACTCTGAATGTGCCAGACCTGGAGAGTGCGCCAAAGCGTGCCCGCGTCATGTCCAGTGGCCATTCAAGCCCTCTCTGGGTCCCTACAAACTCCGCAATCCCTATCGGGGTCCACATATATCCACAAGACCTTTCTCGGCTCCTACAAACTCCCCAAGTCATCTCTGGGCCCATACACACTCCAACCCTCTGTGTGTCCCTACAGTCTCCCCAAACCCTCTCTGGGTCCCTTCAACCTCCACAAGCCCTCTCTGTGTCCCTACAAACTCCGCAAGACTCGAAATAAGATCTGCTTGAATGTCAAACCAATGTTCCGTGGTCGTCAGCCGCCGCCATGTTTCCAGAGAGAAGAGATCGAGAAGGAGCTCGACCAACGAGCTTCCCGGTCAAGACCTTCCGTCGGGCTGAGCCTGCCAAGTGGGTGAAGATGGTGACCACCACGCTTCACATCCTCGGCAGCTACGTCCTCGCTGAGAGCAGGGCGAGTCAGCTGGAGACGTACCCGACACCAATAGTGGACATACGTCTTACTGCCACGGCCGGCGAGAAAAGCTTCGCGAAGACAGATCATAGGGAAGCCTACTTCTCGCTTGAGCTGGATAAAGCCAACAGGGGGAATACTGACCCTTAAGGCGCACGAATGTCTGTTCCACCCGAACCGTCTAGGATACGATGCGAACAGCGCCGCTTCAGGGGTCTAAAGTGAAATGGGAACGCCGCTGGCCGGTATTCCCAACATTACACTGTTTGGAATTAGTTGTCTGCCCTCACGCTGCACCTTTCACCTGCATCAACCCTTACGTTGCTTTCCAGGATGCATCACGAGGCATCCTGGTAGTGTGGCAACGCTGTCTGCTCACCGACGTAACTTCCGGACAGTTCTCGGACGTCTCAACACAGCTGGCCTGCGGTTCCATGAACTGAAATGAGTCTGCTCTCGAACGAAGAAGAGTGCCTCCGCTTTCCCCAACGCCAAAGGTGTGTTTGTATTGCGGTTTAGGTTGACTCGATTCGTCCATTGGCTGCTTGATGCATAATTGTCACCTAAAGAGACAAATATGCGGTTCAGTGTCACCTAAAGTATGCTGTTCACGCGAATAGATGACCAAATTGACATTCGAACATTGTCGATGTACCATTCCAAGCCGTTCAATGTTATTAAACTGATCTGATCTCGGAAGACCGTTTTCGCTTGACAGAATATCTTCGGCTACTTTAAGTCCTGCACCCAACTTCGCCCTCCGCTTTGCCCATAGATGGATGGAAGCAGTGGTGCTAACCAACATTGAATACAATTTTCCAATACGGATTGTCCCTTGGCCTGATCTGACCCATGAATGACCCTGTAATTGAACCTTGAAATATGTCATTACATTCGCAAAGCACCGACGAACATCATGCGAATAACTAAGAGTGTATATTTGCTGCAGTGTCGGAAGCGTTTGCGATCAAATTGTGAAGTCTTGATTTTCAGCGGCAATGTGACCTTTGATCTGACCTAGGGCGCCATCCATCACCCCTATGCGCAATTACCTGGTGCCAATCGGGAGAACTCGTTCCACCCCATACGCCCATCTTTATTTCGTCAGCCTAACTCGTTTCGTTTGGAAACGAGTTAGACATAGGCTACTCCTCAGTGACACAGTTCCAGTTGTGGCACAATGAGCATTCAATGGGTGACACATGCTATGAATCAGACAACCATATAAAAAGAAGCACCGCTAGGAGAGAAGCAGACACTAAGCTAAGGTAGTAAGGTTTCGAATTTCTTTTTTATTATTTTTGAGTACCGCAGCTCCATGCCACAGCCAAGCAGTAACATACAAAATTGTGTACCATGGAGTAATCCTTCCAACAGAACCAACTACGTCAACTATGCCTCCTACACCACCTCAGGTTCTGGTAGATTACGAGCGGGTCGTCTAGCCGCCGGACGCAGACGAGTGCCGAGACGGACGCCGCCGTCACTCGAGAGGCAGCTGGCGGCTGCACGGTGCGTCGGCGGAGACGTTAACCGGCGCCGCTGCTGGCCGCCGACCGCGGCAAATCTGCCGCACCTGTCCGACACTAATTGTCGCCGTCTGGCACGACGGCGGCCGGCCGACCGGATGTATAACTCGCGCCTGGCCAGTGGCCGGTGGCCAAACGCGCAGCGCACGGCGCGGCAGCGTCCGACGGCGGAGGTGCCCGCGGCGTCGCCCGAGGCTACGCCTGCGGCGGTCAGTCACTGGTGGCACCGGTGGCGTCCACTGTACAGTAGTACAGAGCTGGTGGGAGGGTGGTGTGTGGGCTCCTCTCTGTCTTTCGCTCTGCCTATGTACCACCTGCGTCGCGATTTTTTTTGACACAGGACAGTGTACATGGTTATCACGCATGCTGTTTAACGTTTTCTCTGACTGTCATTCGTACTGTATCATGGATGCTCGGTAGGTGCTCAGCCATGATTTAATTACGGGGAGACCTGACCCCTACTAAATTCATTCAATCAAGACCACTTTCGGCGATGTGCGCCGAAAATGCATTGTTTGACGTGGTGCAAATCCCAAAAGAAATCTTGTTTGATCTAGCGTATTTTGTTATTGATGTTAGGGGAAGGCTTCCGTCCCCTCCTTCGGCCTCTGCTTTTCTGAGTGTTTGCATATGGCGCACAGATAAAAAACTACCTCCACAGGGTCCGAGCTCCTGCCACGTTTGTTGTCATAAGCAGCTAGCACAAATACCACATTTATGACACGGCAAAAACCCACTGCGGGCTATCATTTCGTTAGTTGTTGCACGCTTCTGACAGGCCGGTATGTTTGAGAGTGAGAAATTATCTGCGAATGTGTGAAAGTCGTTTCGCTATGGAGTAGGAATGCACTGTTTGAATGGTTCTGCATGTTCACCATACTTAATCATTTGACCATCACTAGCTCAAAATGTGAGTGACCCGCCATGAGGGATTACAGATGTACTCCAACTTGGGCAATTATAAGTGTGATTTGAAAATGGAGGGAACGTTAAAGGTGTTAACGTTCCAATGGTTCGCTTAATTCATGTCACCTTGCGTAAAGAAAACAAAATTGTAGTATATAGTGATTAATGGCATAAGCAACCTGGCATATGAGGAAAGATTGAAGAAATTGAATATGTTTTCACTTAGATATAGAAGGCTGAGAGCAGATCTCATAGAGGTCTTTACATTTGTCAATGGCCTGGAGAGGGGATACCTTGGGGAAATGTTTGAATTTAACAGAAATGATGCAATTAGAGGTCATCAATTCAAAATTAAAGTTAACCACAGCAGAACAAGGTTAAGGCAAACTTTCTTCACCAACAGGGTAGTGGAACACTTGGAACCAGCTGCCAGAAAACATCGTCAGTAGCAGCACATTGAACATCTTTAAAAACAGCATAGACAATCATTATAAGAATAGAGGGCTTGCTTTTCAGTATTACAGGGAGGGCTGATTGACAGATTTGGTGGGAAACTGGTTCAGGGTACAGAGTGCAACCAAGAAGGGCCCTTGTGGCTCATAGTTGCACTAATCTTTTATGTCTTTATGTCTTTATGTCTTTATGTCTTTATGATCCAAACATTGCGATACAATCAAACGATAACGTTTCATTTTACCATCAAACATGGCATATATTGCAACAGCATGAACAAAACAAAAACGAAGCATGACTACTGCCATGGAATCAAATGTGATAAATTTAACATCAGCTTCAAAATTGAATACTAAAAATATACACTCCATTCGTATGCAAATTTGTGTCAGTATCTTGTGCAATTTTGGTAGTTACCTTAAACAAACCCAGTTGGCTACCGGGCCCTATGCTTTACAATACCAATCTGTCATTCCAGATTTACACCCAGTTCCTTGTTGGGGGAGAGCCCATCGGTTATCTAATCGGTATCCGTTTATCTTCGCCAAACTCCATCCAATCTGCTTCAAAATCCGTGCTGAATGGATGTCCATATGGGCATCTAATCAGTGGTCTGCTCTAGCTGGCGGGTGTGACGGATGTGCTGGTGAGGACCGTGGCGGGTCGGAACACTTCCGAGGGGCGGGGATGGCCGAGTGGTCAAGGTGTCGGGCTATGGGTACCAAAGGTCCCGGGTTCGACTCTAGCGCCACTCAGGACATTTCCCAATCCCGCGGCCCACCGGCGAAATAGTGTGGTCGGCGCCATTAGCCGTGAACGTGCATTAAGTGTGTCGTGAACCAACCAATAAACAAACGGAACACTTCCGAGTGACTCGGCAGTTGGCGGTGTTGACAGGTGTGCTGGTGAGGTCCGTAGCAGGTCAGAACACTTCCGGATAGCTCGGCAGCTGACAGCAGTGCGACTCGCTCGCCGGTCGACACACGCCGAGCACCACGTGCGGCACGTGCACGTCCTGCGGCATAAACGACCAACAGCTGTGCAACGTTGCAGACGCAGGTCCACCGTGTGCAGCGATGTTAGCATGCTGCGAGACAAGAGTGCTTCAGATAAGCGAGTGCGGGGAGAGCGTCGGCAGAGCATGCGTCGGCTATCATCTTCACCCCAGGAATAGACTGGGTGACGACACGCTGGTGCCCGTTTTCGCCGCTTGGCTTTCCAGGTGTGCTATCGCTATCAACAAACGCAGCAGGGTGTGTGGAGTTTGCATGGACCCAGAGAGGGATTGTGGAGTTTGTAGGGATCCAGAGAGGGGTTGTGGAGTTTGTAGGGATCCATAGAGGGTTTGTGGAGTTTGTAACCCTATGTAATCATAATGTAATCATATGTAATGCAATTATAATCCCATGTAATCATAAGCCATCTCTGGGTTTGTAGAGACCCAGAGATGGTTTATGGAGTTTGTAAGGACTCAGAGAGGGTTTGTAGGGTTTGCAGGGACTCAGAGAGGGCTTGTTAATTCTGTAGGGACCCAGAGAGGGCTTGTGGAATTTGTGTGGACTCAGAAAAGGTTTGTGAAGTTTGCAGGGATCCAGAGAGGGTTTGTGGAGTTTGCAGGGACCCAGAGAGGGCTTGTGGAGTTTGCAGGGACCCAGAGATGGCGTGTGGGCAGAACGTTGCCCAGGTGCTGAAGCGCGCCGATACGAGCCACTCATGGACGTCGTACTGAAGACATTTAGCTTCTCCAGCCATGTCTGCCTTCAGCAGACATCAGGATCACTTCGTAGGAGCACAGAAGGCACAATGCAAGTCACCTATGTATAGGGTGTTGACTCGGGTTGTATTTTTTTAATGGCTTAGTCTAAGCGCAAAGTGCATCGAGCAAATACAAGCATCCACATATTCAGACTGTGGTCGGCATCTTGTTCTGTGCTAAATTTTAATGACTGTTATGTTCGTCGGGCAATAGGAGGCTGTCAACTAGTCAATGCATAGTCCCTAGTCAATGAAGCAGCGTAGTTCAGACTAGGTACATAGATATCAAGCTTTGAATCCACGTCAAGGCTCGAAAGAATTGCGCGGTGCGCACAAAAATCACACCGGGATGAAATTAATCAAGTAAAAAAGTCGTGCCTTGCACTGAAACGGGAGTCTGTAATACAAAATGAGGGCGTGATTCATACAACGCCTCTAAATATATATCCCTTAATATGTAAATACACCCATGTCCTTTTTGTCGCCATATTCATCCCATGGCTAAGTCACTAGTCATGAGTATTCGTCATTATTCAAGTTCCATTGTTTCGTGGCTCTCCACAATGCGCTCTATGCAATGTTCTGTTTGTGTTTTATTTTACCCCACATGTGGAACGTCCCACTTGCTGGGCTCCTCACATACCTGAAGTCCGCTTGATTTATTCATTGCTGTTTGTTGACTGGATGTTGCACGTCAGAGGAATGTGCACTTGCATGAGCATGGGCGTACAAAATTGAACCATTAAAATCAATCTACGGCGCTCGACCACGTAACTCACAACAGCCGCCTGTGGCGGCCGGGCGTCGTCGTAGGCCCGTCGCTCGCCCCGTCCACTCGGCGCCCGGCAACTGTCACACCGGCCCGCGACGGCGGCAGCTGCCCCGTCATCGGCACCGACGGCGGCTGCCACAACATCGGCGCCGACGCGACGGCGAGTGGCGCCAAACGGCGCCAGGCGGCGCGGCCGCCCGGCGGACCAAGTCGAGCACGATCACGTTACAGACGCCATAGAGTCCCGGCCGGCCGCCTCAAGCGTTTACGGCGCGTGCACGGCGCGGCCAGGGCACCTCGGTCTGGAAGATACGAGGTTGTTTTCGAGACGCCGGAGATCGTGGGCGGAAAATGCGCGTCAAGCAAATGCGTGTAAGGCGGAAGATATGCGCACGCAAATGTACATGAGCAAATGGACTGAGGTGCAGAAGTACGTGCGGCAAATGTGTGTAAGCGTAAATGTAGGCAAGTGCCGGTTACGTGGAGCGAATGTACGTCAGCACGACTCTAGGGCAAATGCGTGTAGGCAATGACAAATGCAAGCATGCCAGATGTACCAAGCACACACGTACACACTACTCCTTAAAAAAACTTAATTCACAAAACATGCCCTCCACGCGCAGTGGCTTTTATGGACACACCTCAACCCAGGCGTATGCCACTGCTAAACCTTCGCAGAGTGAGATACTCTTCTAACCCTCGTATTGAAGGGGATAAGTTGTCAACTTTCTCCCAACTACTAACTTCTATTCTAAGCGAGATAAAGGTATCTAGTAAATATCATGGTGTAGCTCCAACCGTCATCTTTCAGAGCTACTTGAAATGGTTATGGTGTCTCCTTTTTTGTTGGTGTTACAGGCTAGGTCAAACAGCGCATCGTCGGGGTGTAGTAGGTCCCCATATTCGCCGTCGTTTGTGGGCTATAGTCGCAAAACAAGAACGATTTCGTGCTTGAAAATTGATGATACACAAACTAGGAACTTAGCCTAACACATGTGACACATGCAACGATAAAGGCCAGTGATCTCGTCAAGGTCGAATACCTGGAAGTATGTGATGAACCGGTGAAGAGTACCGATCGTGTCAGGGCGAAATACCTAGCAATGGTTGAATGCTTGGTCAAGGCCAGATATCTGGTCCAGGTCGAATACCTGGAAGTATGTGATGAACCGGTGAAGATGACAAGTTTGGAAACATATGATACTTAGGAAAGGCAATGAGTGGCGTCAATGCTAAATGAGATGTTGCACATGTCTCGATACTAACAAAAAATCATGCTGAGAGAAATTGTCCACAAACATATCCCCGCAGCGCACTTTTCACATCCAATTTCTGCATAACAGTCGCATCAGGAGTGAAGTCAGCGTACATAACCACGGGCTGATGTTCTAACTTAAGAACTTACCATTATTGCAGGGATTTCGTAAGAACAGCTGTTATTTCATATGTATATATATGCATATATATATATACATGTATATCCATATATATATATGGGTTTGTGTGTGTGTGTGTGTGTGTATGTGTTGGGTGGGAAATGCTAGTAGTGTGAACCAACGTAGTTAAGCATGATTATTCAATATGCCTGCCCAACACGGATGCAACCACTGGCAAGATTCCATCTGCTTTGCTGGCTAATGTGCATTGCTATATGATGCCATGTTCTGCAGGCCGTTTGCACGATACGATATAACATACAATGCAATATGTTCATTGCATGCAAAGAAGATCTTGTGATATGCCTCGTTTTGCTGCCTGGATGCAAGCAGATACTTTGTGTGCGCTGGCTGAATTAATACAAACCGTAAACTATGATGGTCTCAGCAAGATTCCATTAACATGCAGTGCTTGGACGTACATGCTGACCAGTCTACAGGATATGTTAAAGTCATACTGACATCCAATGTGCACCATACTTTAATGCATCCTGAAGATGCAACACACACGGAATATCTTAGGCATTGTGCGCACTCATACATACCAGCGAAGGACAGCATATCCGTGTCAGCAGGTGCATTTAAAGCTCAGGACTGAACACTCGGAACGGAGAACCTCTCACATCAACCGAAGAAGGGCATAGACATGGTCCACTGAGATGTCGGATCCTACTAAAACGAGAAGCGCAACATTTGAAGGGGAGATTGCGGTTGTAGTGAACTATCTGTACAATAAAGTTGATATTCCTAGGTCCAGGGCCAAATGAGGTTGACCGACCGGTCGGCGAGTCGCGCCGCCACGCCATCGAGCTGACAAACCCTTTGCGGTGACCTGTCGACGGTCGGGCGGTCGAAATTGCTCCCTGGCAGTTGTCATAGCTAGCAACAGATTACACGAGCTCTTGTTACATGTGATGGACTCAGCAAATTGCAGGGGACTCACAAGTCCTGATTACAATATCCCCGTCCATGTGAGACATCGTGGAAAAACAAGACGGGTGGGACGATTATGTCCCCCTCCGGTGCACGTGCTAGGAGCCACGGGAACCATCTGGGTCAAGCCAATGAAAGGAAGATGCTATTAAAAAGGAGACGGAAACCCTCTCATCAGTGTCATATCTTGAGTTCTGTAGAAAATATCAACCCCATTCGCAAGTTCGCCATAGTTCCCCATATATGAACATGACCTAAGACATAGAAGGTGAACTAAGACATAGAAGATAATCTAAGACATAGAAGGTGATCTGGAATATATTCGGCTAAGACATAAAAGGTGAGCTAAAACATAAGCGGTGATCCAAGCCATCAAGGCAGTCTTGTACGTGTGCTTTGATAAGGCTTCGACGATGTGATGTTAACATGGCCACACCAAAGATTGATCCAGCTGAATTCGAACTGCGAAGTATCCACAACTGAGCCCATAGACCCAGGTCCCAGGCCAAGGGACGATTTCCCCGAAAGAGCGCTACTGCCGAAGTCCCTGCGGTGGTGCATTCGGCAAAAATTCCATTGAGTTGGAGAAGGGCAGCGTCTATTGCAAGGCAGTCTGCTGACTGAAGCCTTTGGCTGAGAAATTCGTTGCACACGAACCCCCCAGGTGAGTCTTTTCCGGTCAGAGGGGCGCCACCTTTCCATGAGCAAGGAGGAGGAGGGTGGTGGTCGCAGCATGTGCCCCCAGTATTCCCCCAGCGGATAAATTTAACACAATAGCGGATACATTGGTGCTTGCAACAATTTATGCACTATTATATAACTTTGTGCACTCTTTGTAGGTTAGCATAGGGTAGGCTGCGGAAAGTTTTCACGGTTAGCCAATTGGAACAAGAAGGGCATGTACGGATATGGGAATATATGCGACTCGTTAGTTAGTTATTTGGGCTTTCGGGCGCTTCGACTGCTCTGGTCATATTGCGCCCATAACTTATATAATCATGGTGGTGCCATTAGAAGCGGTATCCAGCGTCAACACGCGGACACAGTTTTTAATCTGTTACGAAGTGTACACGTCGTGGTTATCGGCGAGGGGTGTATATAGCTGAAAACGACGCTTCGGATAAGAAATCAATCAGTTGTCCTGATTGGACAATGAGAGAGCTGTTGGAAAGAACACTGCTAAGAGAGGCCGCACGGAGAGAACCAAAATAGCGTCTGCGTTGGTCAGCATATAAAGGACACGAGATCAGAACATGGTGGACTGTCAGTGGTGATCGACATCTGGCGCACTGGGGTCTGTCGGCACCGCACAGCAGGTAACCGTGTGTGGCGTAAGTGTGCCCAATCCGAAGACGACACAAAGTCACCTCTTCTTTCCTAAACATACGACTGGACGAACCCCATGGTTCCAAACGTGGCTTGATGACTTTCAGCTTGTTCGCTTGGGTTGCGTCCCACATTGTTTGCCACTTGTTGAGGAGAAAGATGGAGATCTGTCGGTGATGATCCGTGGCGGGAAGCGGTAGCGATCGAGTACACGGGGCATGCGCTGCTCGTCTCGCCGCAGCGTCCGCTAACTCATTTCCAGCAATTCCAACATGGCCAGGAAGCCAACACAGAACCACTCGCCGTCCCAAGCGGTGCACAGCGGTGAGACACTTTAGGATATTACACACAAGTCCGTTGGAGGGATAAAATGTGTTCACGGCTAAAAGACTGCTCAAGGAGTCAGTGAAAATCACATGACGGTCACCCCCTGACACTTCAATATAGCAGAGCGCTTTCAAAATGGCGACGAGCTCCGACGAATACACAGATGCGTACTTCGGGAGGGAAAACGATCGGGTGACGGAGCCGCAAATAAATGCGCTGCCAACACCATCATCCGTTCGAGAGCCATCGGTATATGTCGTCACCCATCCATGAAATGACTCGATGTGTTCGAGGGCAAGTGAGCGGAACTCTTCTGGAGCGACATCAGTTTTTTGGTCTTAGCGAGGGAAAAATCCACCTCGGGTGCGACCAACTCCCATGGTGGGGTCTCCATGTGCACAATTTTCCGGATTCCTTGGAGTCTAATTTGGCTTTCTTGGAAGAGCTTACGTATGCGCACACCGAACGGAGCAACACTCAACATTCGATCTGTGGAGAAAATGGTCGACAACCGTCTCGAGAAAACATGTAAGTAAGCGTGGTGATCAGGGAACTGGCTAAGCTTGCAGGCGTAGCGCATTCCCAGACTTTCTCTGCGCAGACAAAGAGGGGACTCGTGTGCCTCGACTAGAAGACTTGACTTTGGTGAGGTACGAAATGCTCCTGTTGCTATACGGATGGCCGCATGATGAACGGTATCAAGTGAGCGTTTGTTAGATGCAGCTGTGCCGTCATAGATAAAACTGGCGTAATCGAGCTTTGAGCGTATCAAAGAACGATATAACAATATAATTGTATATCGATCTGCGCCATAAGAAGTACGGGCAACGCATTTCAGTATATTCAGTGCATTAAAACACCTTCCACGCAGGGTCTTTAGGTGCTGCTTATATGTAAGACGTCGGTCGAATTCCACTCCCAAAAATCGCACGACGGGCTGGACAGGTACATCCTTACCATACAATTTAATTTGCATATCCTGACAACACCGACGACGGCAAAAGTGGAGGGCGGCGGTTTTTGTTGCTGAGAACGAAAATCCATTCCTATTCGCCCACTTTTCCAGGCTTGCAACTGCTAGTTGCAGCTGTCTTTGCAAGGTTGGTGTTTTTGAGGCGCAAGTCCAAATAGCAAAATTATCTACGAAAAGTGAACGTCCCATGGTCGGGGGGATAGAATCACCTATGTCGTCTATCATGATGCCGAATAACGGTACACTGAGTACGCTTCCCTGTGGGACGCCGTTTTCTTGTACGAACCATCGGGAGAGGTGATTCCCGATGCGTATTCGAAATCTTCGTTCTTTCAAAAAGTTCTGTAAAAAGTTGCCCATGTGACCACGGATTCCCTTCTTAAAAAGTTTCAAGAGAATTCCGTGACACCAGGTGGTGTCATACGCTTTTTGAATGTCAAAGAAGACTGCCCCTAGGTGGCGCTTTCTCTGGAAGGCCACCCTCACCTCGGTGTCTAGTGACACAATATGGTCTATTGTACTTCTGTTTGTTCGAAAGCCGCATTGACAATTCGTGAGGAGATCATATTTTTCAAGAAACCACGAAAGACGGGTATATATTATTTTCTCAAATAGCTTGCACAAAGCAGACGTCAAAGAAATCGGTCGGTAGTTTAAAGGGTCAGTGCCAGTTTTGCCAGGTTTTAGTAATATATGCGACTCAAAGCTGGCAAAAAATGTGAAAAAAAAATTTGTTGGACATGCAGCATCATGTGTGAGCGAGTTAATGCGTCAACAAAGTAGGAACACTTACTTCTTCTTGTATGCAATTATGTGATGCAACTCTTCTACTGTCACGTACAGCGTGTTCTGCAAAAAGCGTGCTTATGTTTATTATGTGGGTGCACGGGACAACTTATATCCTCAGGTTCAACAACCACTTGTCGTCGATTCGATGTGGGAAAGTAGAGCTTCCTGTCGACGATGACTTCAATGGAACGGACCACGTGATGGAAGATTTCCACAGAGTTGGGCTAGAAAAGGTTCGGAAGGAAGATGTATTTTATGGACGACAACTGCTGAATAGATGGGTCGGCGTATTGGGAATGGAATCGTAACTTATGGGACGTATTTGGAGAAAGGAAGGCCTACAAGATGATATGGTACATGACGATGTGCTATATAACTGGCCCTATATAACTGTGACCTGTTGTAGTGATGACTCCGATCTTGCTTTCCTGTGAACTATGTTTTCGTTTGAACGCACCATCCTCCCACAATTACTACTCATGAATTATGCTACCACATGTGCTGGCATAGGATAGCTGTCATTGATTACTCGTTAGATGTAATGCCATCGAGCCATCTGCGTGATCGGAGGTGTCATAGGCAGATTCGGTTCCAGCACCCAAATTCCAGTTTGGCATCACCCAATAGTCATATTATCGGGTGCGGCGGGCAGATGGCTCAGCTCGAATGCATTGACGAATGACACCGTTTATCGATAAGTTACTCAGTGGGGGACAGCTTACATTTAAAGGAGAGGCAGGTCAACTCGACCTAGCGAGAACGAGCATAAGGCGAATATTAGGAGCTCATGGACTATCAGGAGCTCAACCAAGCTCATTCAGGCAATTCAAAACACGTAATTAAGACGGGACATTGAGAAGGCTGGAAGGAGGTAATGATCTTGATGATAGAGGGAGTGCGATGGTGGGAAGTCAACGGCAGGTGTTTCATTTCAAAACTAGAACCGGGAAGGCTAATGGAACACAGACCAGGGATACTAGGTGTCGGAAACATACGAGCACTGAAGCCAGTGTATCACTCTTACAAAACGTTGAGAAATGAGAGAGAAAGAGGGATATATATATATATATATGCATATATACATATATGTATGAATATAGATACATATATATATATATATATATATATATATATATATATATATATATATATATATAAACATATATACATGTATATAGATATATATGCTTATATATACTTATGTTTATATATATATATATATATATATATATATATATATATATATATATATATATATATATGTACATATGCGCATATGGGAGTGCGCATTTGTATCTGTGTATGCATAAGACGACCGCCACCTCTCCTGAGACCTGCACTACCACACCGAGTCAGCAACAGTGGTGAGAGGAACCGACCGACCACATTGCGACCGTGTGTCGATGTCGACCAGGATGCCACTGACACGCACCGATGAGCCTTCTGCTGACTGAAGCCTGTAGGTACAGATGGCCTCTGGTCCGGATGTACTCGGTCCGACATGGCTTCCTGCACTGAAGTTCGATATTATATAATCCACTAGCTGTTGGCTCAACCACCTCAGCCCAGCCCAGCTGTTGGTGTCCAACGGCTGACTATGTTCGACAGATTCAGTCGAGAGCATGCATATCATGCACAGTGGACACCGTACACCTCATGGGAGCATGCTAGTTACAAGAAAAGAACGAAATGCTCAGCAGACTAAAAATGAACCACAAAGCGAAATTAACTTAAAGGCGATAACAAGTAAATCGCCGATTAATCACAACTACCTGAGGGAGAACTGATTCTTCACCTCGTACACGTTAGTTTTGCCACAAGTCGACAAAAAAAATGTTCGAGCCAGCTACCGATGTCGGAATTGCCCATATATAAATCAATTACAACTTAATTACGTTGGCCTGGGATGATGAATGGTACGGAGCCCCTACGCCCCCCATTGGTATATGATGTCGGCCGTCATTAATTCCCTGCCGGAGGCTTTGTGCAAACGATGGGGCCGGCGACAAAAGGGGTGGTCGTCGGCAGCTCGCGACTCAGAGGGGTCTGGGCGAGCGCACGTGGCACAGCGCGTGTGAACAGCTTTGTCTGTGAGCGGCAGTGAGCGTTCACGGCCTGCTCGGAATAAACGCCGCCGACAAATAGGCCCGACAGCGACAGAATGGAGTCCCTCCAGCGCGGCTAAACGGCGCTTTCAGCGTGTCAAATTAGCTCTGCTTTCGCCGGCGGCTGGACCGGTCATGGTCACCATGCGGCGCAGGTGCGGAGCACGTGCATGTTGTAGCCATCTGCCCAGGTGTCAAGGTCAGACTGTCCATGGTCAGCATGTAGCGGAGGTGCGGAGCACGTGCATGTTGTAGCCATCTGCCCAGGTGTCAAGGTCAGACTGTCCATGGTCAGCATGTAGCGGAGGTGCGGAGCACGTGCATGTTGTAGCCATCTGCCCAGGTGTCAAGGTCAGACTGTCCATGGTCAGCATGTAGCGGAGGTGCGGAACACGTGCATGTTGTAGCCATCTGCCCAGGTGTCAAGGTCAGACTGTCCATGGTCACCATGTAGCGGAGGTGCGGGACACGTGCATGCTGTAGCCATCTGCCCAGGTGTCAAGGTCAGACTGTCCATGGTCAGCATGTAGCGGAGGTGGCACGTGCATGTTGTAGCCATCTGTCCAGGTGTCAAGGTCAGACCGTCCATGGTCAGCATGTAGCGGAGGTGCGGGAGCACGTGCCTGTTGTAGCCATCTGCCCAGGTGTCAAGGTCAGACCGTCCATGGTCAGCATGTAGCGGAGGTGCGGAACACGTGCATGTTGTAGCCATCTGCCCAGGTGTCAAGGTCAGACTGTCCATGGTCACCATGTAGCGGAGGTGCGGAGCACGTGCTAGCCATCTGCCAGGTGTAGGTCGACTGTCCATGGTCAGCATGTAGCGGAGGTGCGGAGCACGTGAGCATCTGCCATGTAGGTAGACGTCATGGTCAGCATGTAGCGGAGGTGCGGACACGTGCTGTAGCTCCGGGTAGGGACACGTGCTGTTGTAGCCATCTGAGGCAGGTGTCATTGTTGTAGCCTCTGCCCAGGGCAAGGTCAGACTGTCCATGGTCAGCATGTAGCGGAGGTGCGGAGCACGTGCATGTTGTAGCCATCTGCCCAGGTGTCAAGGTCAGACCGTCCATGGTCAGCATGTAGCGCAGGTGCGGAGCACGTGCATGTTGTAGCCATCTGCCCAGGTGTAAGGTCAGACTGTCCAGGTGCAGTGGCGGAGACACGTGCCTGTTGTAGCCATCTGCCCAGGTGTCAAGGTCAGACCGTCCATGGTCAGCATGTAGCGAGGTGCGGACACGTGCTGTTGTAGCCATCTGCCCAGGTGTCAAGGTCAGACCGTCCATGGTCAGCATGTAGCGGAGGTGCGGAGCACGTGCATGTTGTAGCCATCTGCCCAGGTGTCAAGGTCAGACTGTCCATGGTCACCATGTAGCGGAGGTGCGGGACACGTGCGTGCTGTAGCCATCTGCCCAGGTGTCAAGGTCAGACTGTCCATGGTCACCATGTAGCGGAGGTGCGGGACACGTGCGTGTTGTAGCCATCTGCCCAGGTGTCAAGGTCAGACTGTCCATGGTCACCATGTAGCGGAGGTGCGGGACACGTGCCTGTTGTAGCCATCTGCCCAGGTGTCAAGGTCAGACCGTCCATGGTCAGCATGTAGCGGAGGTGCGGGATACGTGCCTGTTGTAGCCCTCTGACGAGGCGACATATCATGTCATGTCATCTCATCATGGTATATCGTGTCGTCTAGCGAGTTGTAGTGAAATGTCTCCTGCCCGCGAGACGGGGCGGGCTAAAATGAGCTACTCATTGATGACATCACACATTTTAGTTCGGAAAATCAACGTCGTATGCTGCAGTTTTTATACTTTAGACTGCTCTTGATTGTGACCTTTTGACTGCTATCAACAGTTGCTGGAGAACTGGTCATGCATCAGCGTAGCCAGCAATTTAGGCAAATGTCTATATACATGTGTGGATTATATCGTGCGAAGATGGACGCTTGGATTACTTACCACTTCGAATCATTTTCATCGAATGAAAGCTCTGACTAGTGATTTCGGTTTTAAGATCTCTCTTATGATGACACATCCAAAGATTCGAGCCAGTCTTCGTTTGCTTCATAGACCTATCGAATGTTTAAAGAAAATTTCGGATCTCACTGGAAGAACCTAATTGTTGCTAACCATTTTCTCTGCAGGTCATCGAACTGTTTTAAATAGCGTCAGCACCAGCAAGCACTCACAGTGACAACAATAATCACACAACAAAGAGCACAAAAAGAATAACAGGAAGAATCACAAAAGTAACTGTACAATTGTTCTCACAATGCAACAAGATCATCTCTTGACAGTGTTTTAACCAGTTGAGCAATAACATCAAAAGTATAACGAAAAGCAATATATGTCTGAAAAGGGTTTCGTTGCTATTTTGTTTGCTAGCTGACACTACGAACGGCGTCAGGGATTTTTAGTGTGGTACACATCTTTCAAGCTGGATGGAGGAGAACTAATAATCAGAAACGAATATAAAGCAATGTCATGTGCTTAGGATAAATTTGTATCAGCAGGGCTTCAGCCTGCCAATATCGAAATAATATTGCCACCTTTATGATACGTCTAAGGTTACTCATACAGCTTGGCACATGTTAATAAAGTCGAATGTTCTCCAGACGGCTTCCGGCTCTCCCGACTTTGAAGTTGTTCCTGCACACACAGACGTCAATTGGGAACAGATACGCTTATGTATGCTTACATACAACAGTGCCTTTTGATTTGACCTCCTTGAAGGTATAAAAATTGCCAACAGATAATTTCATTTTGGACCGATTATGCTATCGTTCGGCACTTCATCAGAATTACAAACATGGAAAATGTATTTACTCAGTAAAACTGCAAGTGTTTAATCTTGCCTGGTACCAGACATCCGGCAAACGAATCTAAGGTGACCCTATAAATATAGCATGTGGCTTAAGCACATGACATGTCATTTGCAAGATTGCATCGTCACAAAATCACAACAAAAGCCACGACGCTACACGCTACTTCTTCTTGTGATTTTTTTGACGGTGTAATCTTGCAAATGTCGGTGCCGTGTGTTGAAACCACATGTTATGTTCATACGCCCACGTAACTGTTTAGGTTTCGTTTGCCGGATGTCTGGAGCCAGGGAAGATTAAGCACGTGCTGTCTTAGTGATTAGAAGGCGAGTTTTGCACGCTTGTGATTCCGATGAAGTGCCGCTTAATCGCTCTAAAATATGGCATTTGTTGACAATGTTTGCATGATTTCCAGATAATATTAGATGTCACTGCTGTATACCATCAAGCTCCTTGCAGCCGCACTCAAACACATTTTATACATATTTAATGTTAAGGTGTCTATACACAGGTTAATGTAAGTGACACACAATTTGTTAACCATCGCTTATCTCTGTAGCCTTCGCAGCCTTCACAGTCGAACAAAGTCACCGGCACCGGACAGAAATTTGTGTAATATTGTTAGGAGCTTTGATATGCCGTTGATCGTTTTATCGGCCGCATCTCGTCAGGACTGTAGCCTGCCATCCCGTACCATGCCGGTACATCACCCATGCTCAGGCTATCAGGTTATCGGCTACATCTCGTCAGGACTGTTGCCTGCCACCCTGTACCACTCCGATTTACCACCTCGCTGAGAGAGCCTGCCCACAAGTCTCCTTCGTCCCAACCGCTTCATAACTTGCTGCAATGCTGGACCGCAAGCATTTGGGAAGCCAACAGATCCTCTGCTGATAACGGGTCACGGTTGCGTGCCATGTGATTCCCATATGAGCTCAGCAGCCGACATTCAGCTGCCAGTTGTTACCAGTTGCCGCCAGCTGCTACCAGCTGCCGCCAGCTGTCGCCAGCTACCGCCAGCTTGCGTGACACACGAAACTGCTGCCGCCACATTCATCAGTCTGGCGCTGCCGACTGACCTGTCTGGCGGCAGATCTTCAGCCGCCAGACGAGCGGCGGAGTCTCGCCCGTCTTACAGCTGAGGATTACCATCCGACGGCTAAGGCTCTGACGGCTCACGAGATAGCTGTCGCCACATTCGTCAGCCGAATAATCCAGCACTGCTGACTGACTTGTCTGACGGCTGAAATTCTGACGGCTCAGGCTCTGACGGCTGAGGATCAGCGTCTGACGGCTCAGGTTCTGACGGCTGAGGATCAGCGTCTGACGGCTGAGGCTCTGACGGCTGAGGATCAGCGTCTGACGGCTCAGCCTCTGACGGCTGAGGATCAGCGTCTGACGGCTCAGGTTCTGACGGCTGAGGATCAGCGTCTGACGGCTCAGCCTCTGACGGCTGAGGATCAGCGTCTGACGGCTCAGCCTCTGACGGCTGAGGATCAGCGTCTGACGGCTCAGGTTCTGACGGCTGAGGATCAGCGTCTGACGGCTGAGGCTCTGACGACTGAGGATCAGCGTCTGACGGCTGAGGTTCTGACGGCTGAGGATCAGCGTCTGACGGCTGAGGTTCTGACGGCTGAGGATCAGCGTCTGACGGCTCAGGTTCTGACGGCTGAGGATCAGCGTCTGACGGCTCTGGTTCTGACGGCTGAGGATCAGCGTCTGACGGCTGAGGTTCTGACGGCTGAGGATCAGCATCTGACGGCTGAGGATCAGCGTCTGACGGCTGAGGTTCTGACGGCTGAGGATCAGCATCTGACGGCTCAGGTTCTGACGGCTGAGGATCAGCGTCTGACGGCTGAGGCTCTGACGACTGAGGATCAGCGTCTGACAGCTGAGGTTCTGACGGCTGAGGATCAGCGTCTGACGGCTGAGGCTCTGACGACTGAGGATCAGCGTCTGACGGCTCTGGTTCTGACGGCTGAGGATCAGCGTCTGACGACTCAGGTCTGACGGCTCAGCCTTTGACGGCTGAGGATCAGCGTCTGACGGCTCAGGCTCTGACAGCTGAGGATCAGCGTCTGACGACTCAGCTTCTGACGGCTGAGGATCAGCGTCTGACGGCTCAGGTTCTGACGGCTGAGGATCAGCGTCTGACGGGACGGCTGTCGCCACACTCAGCAGCCGGATCGTCCGACGCTGCTGGCTGAGGCTGGCCGGTCCACAGCCGAGGTCCGCACCCACGACCATCTACCATGGTGGTAACGAGATCACCGACGTCGGTGTCAGCCGGCCGGGGCCAAGGGTGAGAACGTTCGCGCCATCAAATTATGTGCTAATTTCACTCGATTTGTTCGATTTGCATGCGATTGCCGTTCGCAGCCACTCTTTCTTTTCCATTCTCGTTCTTCACCTTAGATTCGATGCTGCTGAGCAAGTTGTAAGAATTAGAGTGTGTACAAGTCCAAACCTAAGCGATCAAAGCTGCTACAGCACACTGGTGGGAAACTGGTTGAGTGTCCATAGTGCATCCAACATAGGCTCTTGTGGCTCATAGCCGAACTGATATTTTATGTCTAAAAGGCCAAAAAAAACTCCGACGGACTAGCTCATATTAATTTTTTCTCATCTACCTAGACACACGCCAGTGGAACCTGCCGGGCTTTGCGCTCGTCCGGAATTAGTGCCGACGATACGCCCCTCAACCCCAATAACCAACCAACGAATGCGATCAGCGCCACCTATCGTCCAGCAACAGACGGCAGGTGGCGCCACGACAGATGAACCAGGTGTCGCCACTATCGCACACAGCCATCGAACGTCGTCAAATCCACTCGCATTCTCCCATCGCGTCAAACAGCTACTGGACTCCACCACGGCGGGAGGGGTATGAAAGAGACATCCACAAACCTTGTGAAGATCTTTGCGTGACGGTAGCATACAAGGCATTTACAGAATGGCGGGCATGGTAGGACTTGGCGGTCTACAATATGGTTACCTCCAAGCGTATGGGTGAGGCCATGAAGTTTACTCCTGTCAGACATACATTGCATGCCTGACGTGCATTATCTTGCATGCATGGCAAAACCCGAGCGAGTTTACTGCTGTGCAAGCTGTACATGGCAGACAGCTTCATGCAAGCGGCCCAACTCAACCGTCACGCTTTTGAAACTATAGTAACTTCCGTTTTGTTACAACGTTTCGCCTTCTAATTCCTTCCCTCCGGAGTTATATGTGCTCTTCTAACCCTCGCAGTGCTGAATAATGCTCTTCTCCTCGCAGTCTGAGATGTGTATAGGGGGGAGAGAGCGGTCAATTTAACCCAAAACTTCCACTAACTTGTGTTCCAAGCAAGGCAGGGATGCGGAAAATTGCATCGTGTAATGACATCCCTGACTTTTGGACTTACGTGAAACATTTCGTGTACATTTGGTTCATCTACCAGGTCAGGTCAAGCTGACCACTGTCGGCCTCGGTTAGCCACCCGTCTTCGCCAGTAGGCTACGCTTTGGAACCCTGGTCGTAAAAGAAATGCGACTTCGTTCCTCAATATTGATGACATGCACACTGAAGACTAATTCTACCACATGTGACCAGCACACAAGGGCCAAGGTCACCAATCCCGCGAAGGTCGAATACCTGGAAATATGCGATGAACTTTTTGAGATGACAATCGTCGACAGATATGGCACCCAGGTAAAGGTAAGGAATGACAGCAAATCTCAACCATGCATTTTCCACGGATAATTTTCGATACAAAAAATATAACAACAATTATTTTAGGATAAAAATGTTCCAATACAATTCTTCAAGTGGCCCACCACCGTTCAGGATGGATAGGGCTCTCATACGTCATTCCGGTGACGTGTCGCTCATGTCACATTTTACCACCTCGGAAAGATATCAGGCCAGGTTAAATTCGCGACCCCATTTTCGAATCTTCGGAATTTGTGCTCAGTTTCCAATTTTCACTCACATGCGATAAAACTGAATGCTGAATTTGAATTCAGTACCCAAGTTTACCATAAACTGGTTTCAAGCACAAACATTGTCATCCAAGGTCACTTAGGCCGTGGTCTCAGAAGATCTAAGGTCAATGTCATATGCAGTCGTGGAAGGATGGAAGGATGACCCTCAAACGGTCCAAAAAAAACAAACATTGTTTCCCAGTGGTATCAAGTGCCAGCAACCGAAAAGCAAAGGTAAGCGGAAGTATCACAATTGGTTTGGAATTTCCTCATATACTATGCTCCGTGACTAGACATAGCTTGGGAAAAGATTGACATCAGACGCCGAAAGGTTGCCCCATGAGCTATCCGGAACTCCCCGCCGCTCTTCGGCACAGGTTTAAGGTATTCTCGAAGAAAACACCGTAGCATATCCACATTTTTGGCGAATATCCACCCCTTTGTCATTAAGTGTTCTGCTGCACAACACGCAAAACGTTTGGCCTATTCGATGTGTTTGAGATAGCCACGGAACGGTACAGCGCACTGTGACCATACAGGACAGCCTTTGTAATAGAACAGCTCAAGCCATCACTGTCTACTCTGGCTGAGAGACAAATCACTATAATGCTATATCTAGCTCGAGAGAAGTAGTTGTCGCTATCATACATGGCAGACAATACCGCATTTGGAACGAGACGTACGTGTTCACAATCATTATCGTGGAATCTTGCGGTAGCCATTGTCTTGTTGCTGAAATTTTCAGAAGCATACAAGTGAAACTTCATATTCATGAAGTGTCCGTTATGTCTACTTAAACTTCAACCAACAGGAAAATTGCACGGAACGTGTAATGGATTCCCACCATTCCTCCGAATTTACATTTTGTGGATGACGCAAGAACATCATAAGTGATGCAAGACAAATTGTGTTAGATGTCGGTTTCCACCTAAGCTTGTGAGTTTGTGAACACTACTCCTTGCAGTGTTCACAAATATGCTGCCCCTTGACATTGCAGAGGCCCTCGGGTACACTATACACCCTCCTACTGGAATAGGGAGTCTTGTGCGTCTGAAATTGTATGTAGCGATAGGAAATATGGAATAAAACATGACTCCACCCTTTATCGCTCTCTTTCGTATTTCGTATCAGTTGCACGGCCCACGCCTGCTAAACAGATGGATCTCTAGCTGTTCGTGGCATCTGTAGGTAAGGCAGGTCGCGCCTGCCACTAGGTAGGCCGCGCCTGCGGTTCACGATCAGGCTACTCTCTGACAGAGCCCAGATTTTGTATTGTGCTGATGGTAGAAGTGCCATAGGACCATTTTCGTGTGTGTGTGTGGGGGGGGGTATTGGTAACGGTGAGCGAAATGTACACCCTTCTGCGTGACCCCACGGTTACGCTCCTGGTGGTATAAACATGCACGGGCGGCTCCACTGTCCGGGATTTGGGAGACACGTACCGCTCCCTTCCCATCAAATTTAGCACTACACCTATGGCAATGCATGGAAAGATGATACAAAATGCACGTCGTCCATGGGTATAAGAGCCAATTGGGCAGGTATGGAGGCTTCAACTCATTTGCTCCATATAACATTCCGCATAATCCACAGTAATAAGTGTCTCCTTGGGCATGAGCACAATATGCATTTACTACAGGGAAGTTGAGCCTTCGCAATAGTACTGTGAGCCACTATAATGTCGAGGAGAAAAACAGGTGGTGCGCCTATTCTCTCTTTTCCGAACAGCAGCAGCGGCATGCGAAGATCTCGTCACCACCAGAACCCCAACAGTGACTGTCTGAATCATTCGTATGGTGTATGTCTACACCGAGAATAACCTCGAGCCGAGACATCCCAACTCCCGGCTCTGACGTCGCTCCCGCCCCGGGGTCACAGTCGGGTCACTTCCGCACCAGGTCACCAGGTCACAGTCAGGTCACTTCCCCACCAGGTCCGCGCACGAACATGCTGTCTGACGACGGGACCACGTCCGCCGTCTGGTCCGCCACGTCGGCCTCCTGATCCCATCTGCAGCAGCCACTCCGGGATCACCGGGACACACGATAGCCGACGCGTCCACACGCGCTCGACCGCTGATCCCCGAATGGCGTGCGTGCGGCGGGCTGCTGGCGGCCGGGGCGGGCGCTGACTCACTGTTGGCCGACAATGATACCGGGCAAGGATCTCCGAGAGAACGCCATGGGGAGGGGCAGAATGGAGAGGAATGGAAGGAAAGAGAGAGAGAGAAAAAGAGTGAGAGAGAGACCCGCATGCATAGAGAGGGAGGGAGAGAGACCGCGAACAGATAAGGACGCAGGGTACTGTTATTAGCTCTCGTTGGGTGCCGTGATGCTGTATATGGTGCTGTCTGTAGTTAATAATACTTTGCCAAACTCATCTTTAACTGCTTCATGCTAGACTAAAGGCGACTTGCATAGCCGACTATGTTTCTCATTAAAGCAAATTATGGATGCTATTATATGGGAGTTTTGTAGATGAACCTACTTGACTTCAACTATGTAATTGGTTAGTGCTACCAGCATATTTATCAAGTGTATATTAATTAAATGAAACGGAGGAAATGTACGTAGCAATTGGTTGCTGATGATCCTTGTTAGCGGCAGCTCTGTGTCTGCAATGTTACCAAGGACACAGAAGCGCCAGAATATTGGGTGGAGATATCACTTTAAAGTATATTCTTTCCATGCAGCCCCATGCATGGGGTTGCATGGAAAGAATTGAACAATTTGGAAAGAATGGACCAATTGTCCCCACATGGGGACAATTGGTCCATTGGATTGCTGTTGAGAACACGTACGCCACGTGCATTCAGCTTCGAACAAGCGCAGCCGGGGCTTGGACAGGCAAACACGGTCAGGGCATGGATAGGCAAACACGGTCAGGGCTTGGATAGGCAAACACGGTCAGGGCATGGATAGGCAAACACGGTCAGGGTTTCGACAGGCAAACACGGTCAGGGCATGGATAGGCAAACAGGGCCAGAGCATGGATAGGCAAACACGGTCAGGGCTTGGACAGGCAAACAGGATCAGGGCTTGGATGGCCAAATACGGTCAGGGCATGGATAGGCAAACACGGTCAGGGCTTGGATAGGCAAACACGGTCAGGGCATAGATAAGCAAGGACGGCCAGGGCATACATTGGTGTAACCATTGTGGGTGGGGGACATGTCTCCCCCAAATTTTCTCCGTGTCCCCCAGGCCTCGCTATCTGAGTATCATCGCCGCAAAATTTTACTTAATCATTTATAGAGTCAAAATATATAAGCAAGAGAATCACCAAAAATACTAAAAGCAGATGTAGCCAATAAACGTGCTTCACAGGTTATCTGTCGTCACAAAATATCCGAATAGTAAATCAGCAAACGTTAGAAATTTCTCTTCCCAGCCCTTTTTGAAAAACTTCAACCTTGACCATCTTTGGTTTTCCCTTTGAGAAAAAATTTTTCTCCCCCAAAACAAAACTTTTTTTTTTCTCGGTTTTTTTTTTTTTTTGGTGGGTTCCTTTTTTTATTTTTTTTTTTATTAAAAAAAAAAAAATATTTCAGGGTTTTTTTTTTTGTATTTTAAAAAAAAAAGAGAGGGGGAGGGGAAGGAAAAACGAAAATAAAAAAAATAATAATTTTTTTTTTTTTTTTTTAAATTGTTTTCCCCAAAGGGGTTTTTTGTTGGGTTTTTGTTTTGGGCCGGGGTTTTTTTTATTTTAAAAAAATTAAAAAAAAAAAAAATAAAAAAAACCCCAAAAAAATCACCTAATTCCCTTTTTAATTTTATTTTAAAATAGGTTCCTTTTTTTTTCTTTTCCTCAATTTTTTTTCTTTTTTCCCACCCCCCAAAAAACCTTTTTTATTTATAAATTAATAAATCAAAAACCAAAAATTTTAATATTTTTTTATAAAAAAAAAAATCCTTTTTTAATTTTTTTTTTTTTTTTTTTTTTTTTTTATTGATAAAAAATTAAAAGAAAGTGTGGTTTTTTTTTTTTTCTTTTTTTTTTTTTTTTTATTTTTTTTTTTTTTTTTTTTTTTTTTTTTTTTAAAAAAAAAAAAAAATAATTTTTTTTAAAAAAAAAAAGGAAAAAGGTTAAATTTGGCCGATTTTTCCGTTTTCTCTCAAACTTATCCAAATTTCGTATCAAGCAATAACCTGTGGTGAACACTCTGGTAACATTTCAAACCGGAGCATGTCAAGGTCAAAGATTTGATTAAGGTCTCCGATAATTATCACGTTGCGTCACTATGGTTTCAATTTGCAGGAAATGGATGTTACTCGTGTTGTGTCATTCGTGTTGTTTTGTTGTACAGGATCAGAAAGTTGATATTTCGAAATAATCTGGAAGAGTCAAAATTCAAGCTGTTTCCTTCAGTCGCCTCACATTTTTTTTGTAGTTTTCCCCATGCATACCCAGCTCCATTTCAAACTGTGGAAATTCAAAGTCAAAGGTTTCATTGAGTTATTCGATGCCATCGCGTCTCGTCGCTATGGATTCAATTTGCAGAAACTGGATGCAATTTGTGATAACGAATGGACAATCGTAACAATATAGGGCAAGGACAGCCCATGGTGAACCATCGGGTAACATTTTAAAACCTGGATATGTCAAGGTCAAACCTCATGGTCAGAGGCTAGTGTGGATTTTTCGAAGTCCTTGCGATTCGTGGCTATAGGTTGAATTTGCACCAAGTGGCTGTCATTCGACGTGACTTGTGCCGCATTATAATGTTACCAAATATAACTAATTTCTAAGCTAAAATGGCAAACCGATTTCTTTGGTCATCTCGCATTTTTTATCCGCCCCAACCTACCCACATCTTGTATCAAGGAATAGCCCTTGGTGCACCTCGAGTAACATTTCAAACCGGAACATGTCAATGGTACTCAAGCAAATTGTTCAGAAATCACATTAATTTTGCAAGGCAAAGGTCGAACTCATTCCTTCGATCGCCCCGCGTTTCCTCATTTTCTCCCAAAGCCAAGCATGCTTGGCATCAAGAGAATGCCCGTGGGCAAACCTCGAGAAACATTTCAACCCCGGACATGTCAGATCATGCCTCAAGGTCAAAGGTTCGTTTAAGCTTCAGAGTCCTCACGTTTCATGGCAATGGTTTCAATTTGCATTATGTGGGTGTGATGCGACGTGGCTTGCCGCACAGTATCAGAATGTTGAGATATCGAAATAAATTTGAAGGTGTCGTAAGTCTGGCGTGTGTACAATGATTAAGCGTAATAGGAATAGGAGGGTCAGATATATTTTTGGCTGCAGCCGTTTTGATAGCAATCACTCACATCCTATATGACAGGAGGCTCCCCCAATAAATCCGTTATCGCTGGTGCTCACCGTCACGGTGCTCTCATCGCTGTTTTTCTTTTAATTTACACCGCACATTGCTGTTCCGGACATATACAATATATAACTTTTTTTCTCGAAATCCCGCTTTCCTGTTAATGGTTCAATGAAAGTTGCTAACTTTTCAAGAGAAGCCACACGTGAATGTGCATAATTTTACAGCTAGCTGGAGTTTATAACCGCGAGAGGACAATGTTATAATCAGGGGTAGATCCAGAAATTTCCATGGGGGCACCTGTCTGGAGGGGCGTGATTTCTTTGGAGCGGCGCCACTGCAAAAGCACCTGGAGGGGCGCCTATGGATACAAAATTCGAGGGGTGGGATGCACTCTGACCTTCTTGAAAACCTCCGGCTTTTTATTTCATAAGGGCGCCTCCGGCTGAAAAATTCGAGCGGGTATACGAACCCTTTCAGAGGGACGCCTTTTCCTGTCCTGGGGGACACCACCTTCCACGTGGGGAGGTGGAGGGTACATGCCCTCGGTGCCACACCCTTTATCCATCCTGGTTGTCATTGCATCGAAATATGTACCAGTAAAACAGGAAGACATGGGAAAGACAATTGTAGGACCATATTTTCCACCATACAACCGTCGTTCAATATTTTATGTTTTTCCTTCTAGAAGAAGGCAACGTTTTACATACAGCATTGCTCTATGATGATCGTGAAATCGGGTTCAGCTCATATGACATAAAGCTAGATGTTCATAGGCAGTGCTAAGTAGTTAAGCTTGCTCATTTTGATATCCTTAAAAAAAATTTTTGACAATAGTAAACCTGAAAAAAAAATTGTAGTACATTGAAATTGTATTCAAGTGGCTGAAAATTATATTGACAAAGTGGCTGAATTCCAAAGATTTGTTTTTTTGGGGGGGGGGCAGGCCTCTATCCTGTTCAAACTTCCCGCATCCCTGATTTGTCCCCCACAATTTCGAATCCGTGGTTACACCCATGAAGGCATGGATAAGCAAACACGGCCAGAGCTTGGATAGACAAATAGGGTCAGGGCTTGAATAGGCAAACATGGGCGGGGGCCGGGCAATCATATTAACCCATGCTATTATCTACTTCGTATTGATACTAGTCGTCATTGAAAATAATCAAATCCTACGCTAAAAAATAAAAATGCTGTGTCAAAGTTGGAAGAGCATGCACTGGCCATACGCAGGCCTCCGTCGCAAAAAGTAGATCGAACAACAATTGTTGCTGTGCGGATAGGTGGCAGCGCAATATGGAAGCTTGCTAATTGAGGAAGGAAGCACACAATGGTTTTGCATGTTGCATGCAATAATGTTGCACGACAATGTGGACACTATTGCTAAGGGGCGCAAGCTAGATCGGTTCGATACACAGCATACCACATTAACCACTGTCGTGGGTGGAGGGGGATGTGTATGTGGGGATATGCAGGCTGGG
The DNA here is from genome assembly GCA_034440575.1 of Imbricaverruca yamaguchii. Taxonomy (NCBI): domain Eukaryota; kingdom Metazoa; phylum Arthropoda; class Thecostraca; family Neoverrucidae; genus Imbricaverruca; species Imbricaverruca yamaguchii. The sequence continues at coordinate 829,655 of JAOTOL010001515.1, forward strand.
CTATGTACGTGCAACCGTGAACAAGGGGCTATCTGTAGGGGTGCTATGCGGGCGCTATGCCTGCGTGGCTGTGTATGCAGAGCTGTGCATGCGGAGCTGTGAATGAGGGGCTGTGAATAAGGAAATGTGTATGAGTGGCTATGTAGGCGGGGTTGTGCATGAGGGACTATGCATATGGTGCATGCACGCGGGGCTGCCATCGAGCGGCTATGCATAGGTTCTATTCATGCGGTGCTACATATGCGGAACTATGCATATGTGGTCTTGCATGCCCGCCTATGCATTACGGGCTATGAATAGGGGCTCTGCATGTGGGGTTGTATACGCGTTGCTGTGAATGAGAGGTTGTGAATGAGGAGATACATATGCGGAACTATGCATGCGTGGTTCTGCATGAGGGGTTATGCATATTGTATAGGGACTATATATGCGGGGCTGTCAATGAGGGGCTATGCAATCGTACCCGCCACAGGAAAAAGCCCTCGATGGTACGGCTGCAGTGGAAGCCAGGAACCACCAACACTACAGGCAGACGCTACCGCCGACAGGCGCTACCACTGGCAGATACTCCTACTGGCAAACACTACCACTGCTACTGACAGAAACCACCACTGGCAGATACTACCACTGGCACACAATACCGTCGGCAGGCACTACTATTGGCAGACACTACTACTGGCAGACACTACCACTGGCACACACTACTGCTGTCACATACTACCACTGACAGGCACTACCACTGGCAGGACGTCCTGGCGTACCTGGAGGATATTTACAATATCCTCCTCCCCTCCCCATCAGCGATACACCGTCGCAGAGCTCCCGGACGTAGCTGGATAACTGAATCACGATCCAGTAGATCCGGCTGAATGTAGTTGCGAAGTACGCGCGGGAGGGGGATGCATTAGATGTGGCTGGCAAACCTGCCATACTGGCAGACCTGTCCCACTGGCAGACCTGTCCTACTGGCAGACCCGCCTCCTGGCTGGCTTATCATACTGACAGACCTGTCCTACTGGCAGACCCGCCTCCTAGCTGGCTTATCCCACTGACATACCTGTCCTACTGGCAGACCCGCCTCCTAGCTGGCTTATCCTACTGACATACCTGTCCTACTGGCAGACCCGCCTCCTAGCTGGCTTATCCTACTGACATACCTGTCCTACTGGCAGACCCGCCTCCTAGCTGGCTTATCCTACTGACATACCTGTCCTACTGGCAGACCCGCCTCCTAGCTGGCTTATCCTACTGACATACCTGTCCTACTGGCAGACCCGCCTCCTAGCTGGCTTATCCTACTGACATACCTGTCCTACTGGCAGACCCGCCTCCTAGCTGGCTTATCCTACTGACATACCTGTCCTACTGGCAGACCCGCCTCCTAGCTGGCTTATCCCACTGACATACCTGTCCTACTGGCAGACCCGCCCATAGCTGGCTTATCCTACTGACATACCTGTCCTACTGGCAGACCCGCCTCCTAGCTGGCTTATCCTACTGACATACCTGTCCTACTGGCAAGCCTGTCCTATTGGCAAACCTGCCCTACTATATAACTGCCCTACTAGTATCCATACTGGGAGACCTGCGATGCTGCAGGCCTGTCCTGCTGGCAGATCTGCCCTACTGGCCGACTCGGCGCGCCTGGCCCCAGCCCAGCCGGTCAAGAGCGCGATGTGCGTGAGAACAATGCAAGTGCACAGCACGCGCTCAGCGGGTGGTCCGGGAGGTCCGCTGCGCAGGATCGCTCGGCATGGACTCCAGCACTGCGACCGGCGTGCTAGCACACATCACGCGGCGGCGCTATGTTAATGCCGCGCAGGTCAGGCGGTGGCCGGCGACACGGCGAGCGTGCCCCCCGCCACAGACCGGCCCCGCCTATCTCGCCCATCGCTGCAGAACCAATAAGGGCCGCGGTCGGCGCCCGACACGGCCCCATATAATCGCGCGCCCATCACCTCCCGCCGTCGCCGTCGCCGGCAGAAACAAACAGAGTCGCGGCGTCAGGTGCGTCCGCCGCTGTGACCGACTCTCCTGCCCCCTCACCCCCTCCCCCCCCACGGTGGCGGGAACGGTGGCGGTGGGCGGCGCTGCGGCGGCGGCGGCGGCAGTCGGCGGTCGGCAGTGGACGGTGACGAGCCGCACGCGGAGGACGCGTGGCACCAAAGTCTCTCGGCGCTCTCCGTTTCGGCTGCGGTGCGGTGACGATGCGGGGTGCCGGTGTGCTCGTGGCCCTGCTCGCGCTGGTGGACCTCGTGCTGGCCGCCGGCACGGTGGTCAGCAAGGGCGATCTGTTCGTGGCGAAGTGTCGTTCGCACTGCTCGAAGAAGGTGAGGACTTTTCCATGTTCGGCTTCGCATGTCGGAAGCTCACATTCTTTATAATGTGGATAGCTATAGCTTTCCTTGTTTATATCTGCTTGGTTGTGTTCCTCGATGCTTTCGCGTTGACGCTGTCAGCTTCCTTTCCTGAAAATGTTTCGTGATGTACGAGTATTGATAACGAGAGCAATATCACCCACTGTTGTGCATGCTTGTACTTTCTTGTTGAAAGTAGCTTGCAACTTATGCATTTGTGCAACCTCAGTGGCATGACGTGTCACAAAATACTTAAAATCAGGCATTCTGATGAAACCATTATCTTTCCGTAAACATTAATAGATAACTGCAACTAACGAAAGAGCATAGCCATGCAGGAATGTTTGGTATGAAAGCTGAATACAGTGACAGATCGTGCTTTGCGGGTATCAGAGTGGAACTTATAGTGGCTTAGTGTGCATTGCTGCTATATCATTTCATTATCTATATCTGATATATCCAGTAAGTCATATTAATTCACCAACACCAGTTTTCGACAAGATTGCGTGTGGTATGCTGTACTGACCTACCAAGCTGTTATGTGTCATTAACATGCAGTTGTATATAGAATACGATGTGTGGTTTACCCTTGCCAACATGTACTCGTGCGACTCTTCTTTCAAAAATACTTGTAGTATTTATTTGAATTCTGCCGCCAGGCGTTGAGGAGGAAACACGTGTTTGGTGTGGCTACTACATACGAGCTAAGTGTTGCGGAAAAGGACGGTGTACTGGGATAAATTGTGTATAGATATTTAGCGGTTGCTTCTGAGCGTATATTTCAACAGTTTTTATCAAATAAGTATTTTTGACCAGCAAATTAGGCTATATTAACCCAGGGAGGCTGCCCAGCGCCATTTTGTTAAGTTCTAAGGGTGTTGGCTGTGTCAATTTGGTGTTTAAGTTTAAGATAGATTTTGAGACTAAGATAGTAGGCATAGCATTATACTAGGTATATCTTCATATCCTAGTGTAACTGCAGGATTGTTGGGTGTTGTGGACGGGTACTACAGTGTTTGATTCAGTGTTGTATATTTGTGTGGTGTGAGCTCTGTAGTGTGTAATTCTAGAGTGTATAATTCTATAGTGTAGGCTTCTGTAGTGAATAAGTTTGTGTCAAATTGGTGTGTAAGTTTAAGATAGATTTTAGGACTAAAATAGTGGGCATAAATTAGAGTAGGTATCTTCATATCTAGTGTAATTATACGGGATTATAGTGTATTGTAGATACTTATAGGCTATATTACTGTATTACTGTAGATATATTACAGTAGATACTTGTAGGCTTACAAGCTTACAGTAACTAGACTTAGTACTAAGAGTAGAAAGAAAAAAAAAAAACAACAACAAAAATGGAAGGAGACTGTGGGAATTGTAAGTGTGTGGGAATCATTGGGGACTTGAGTAAGAGGTTAGATATGTTAACGGGGGAGGTGGAGCGCTTGAAGTGTTTGGTGGCGGGACCCATCATGGGAGGTGCCAGCCAGGCAACTCGGGTGCCCGAGCGGAGGACTGATGGGAGTTCGGATGGCTTGGTCCGGGATGGTGGCAGTTGGAAGGTGGCAAGGCGCCATAGCACCCGACTGGCGCTAAGGAAGGTGGACATGGGCGTCCCAATTAAAAATAGGTTTGAGGCACTGGAGGAGAGGGAAGGTAATGATGAGAGGGACGGAGGTGGGGATGACCAGATGGCTGAAGATAGAGATGGAGAGAGAGAGGTTTTAGTCATAGGGGATTCCAGGGTTCGGTACATGGATCGAACATTTTGTAGTAAGAACCCCAGCAGACGGATGCGTGTTTGCTACCCGGGAGCGCAGGTGAAAGATGTTAGGGATAGGCTGGAAGGAGTAATGAGGGGAAGTGGAGAGGGTGCAACGGTAATTGTGCAGGTTGGAGTGAACGATGTAGGAAAAAAATAATACAGAGGAAACAATGAAAGCCTATAGGGCTTTGATAGGTAGTTTAGCAGGAAGTAGGAAAAGAGGAGTGGTGACATCCATCCTCCCTATGGTCCATGCAAGCATGGAGTGGTATTCGAGGGCCATTGGGCTCAATACCAGGGTGGCCAACATTTGTAAGGAGCTTGGGGTGCAGTTCTTGGATTTGTGGGGGAGTTTTGGGGGAGGACGGAGATGTTTGCTTTAGATGGATTACATCTGAGCAAGAGAGGAGTGGAATTGCTCAGCAATAGGTATGAGGAGGCTCTCAACAGGAAACAGGGAAACTAGGCAGGACATGGGGGGATGTAGCTGATAAAAGAGAGAAGCATAGCAAGCAATGGAAGGAATAATTTATCATGTTTTTATGTCAATGCCAGAAGTGTTAGGAACAAAATTGGGGAACTGCATGCATATATGTTGTCTGAACAGCTAGATTTGGTGTGCATAACAGAAGCATGGGTTAACGAAAGCATGTTTGGAGACAACTTGCAAGAATTTGAATTGACAGGCTACAACATGCATGCCTATCAAAGAGAGGCAAGGATAGGAGGTGGCATTCTCTTGTATGTTAGGCAAGTAATGAAATGTCATTCCATAGAGGATGGAGTACATAGTGCAGGAGTAGAATCTTTGTGGTTAGATATAATTCTGAAGAATGGAACAAAATTTAGGATTGGGGCATTCTATAGACCTCCAGACCAGAATGAAAACACTGACAGGCTGATGCAGGAAGAGATAAGTAGGAGAGTACAGGAGAGAACTATTTTGTTGGGGGATTTCAACATAGCAGGATTGGGAAACAAAACAATAGGTGTAAGCAAATCAGAAAGATGTTTCATGGCTTGTTTTGAGGACAATTTCTTCTTTCAAATGATACACGAGCCTACAAGGGAAAATAAAATATTAGATCTAGTGCTTACTAATGAGGAAAATTTTGTGCAAAATGTTAACGTAGGAGAGACCTTTGGTAATAGTGATCACAACATTATACGCTTCTCATTATATGTTGGAAGGGTAGCAACCAACAGAACATTGATTCCGAATTTTACAAAAGGGAATTACAGTGAGTTCAGGAGCTTCCTAAGTGAAATTAATTGGGAAGTCATATTGAATGGCTTAGATGCTTATGAAATGTGGACAATGATAAAAGATAAGCTATTTCAGGGTCAGGATAGGTTCATTCCCAGTAGGCAAATTAGATCAAACAGGGTTAAGCACCCTTCGTGGCTGACTAGGGAAGTTAAGCAATTACTGGACTCAAAGAAACAAGCATTCAAGAAACTAAAAGATACTAACTCTGGGTTAAACCTAGAATCATATAGAATAGCTAGAAATAAAGTTAGGAGGTGTGTTAGAGCATCTAAAAGACTTGCTGAAATCAACTTTGCTCGAGAATGTTCAGCAGGTAATGCTAAGAGATTCTTTAGCTTCTATAAATTTAAGGCTAAAAAGTGTAGTGTAGGACCACTGGAGGTAGATGGGGAAATAGTGGTTGATGATTGCGACATTGTGGAATCCCTAAGCAAGCAATTCTCATCAGTCTTCACTAAAGATAATTCTGGTACAATAGGAACATCTGTAGGCCATGCCATGGCAGGTGATATGCTGGAGGATCTTACAATAACTACAGAAGCCGTAGAGAAGCAGTTGCAGAATATAAAACCTAATAAAGCTTCCGGACCAGATGAAATATATGCTAGGATCTTAGTAGAGTGTGCTAAAGCTTTAGCAACTCCCTAGGTATCATTTTCAGGCGATCTATGGAGTATTCAGAAGTACCTGAAGATTGGAGAAATGCAAGTGTAGTACCAATTTTCAAAAAGGGAAATAGGAAGAGTGTAGGAAACTACAGGCCAGTCAGTTTGACCTCATTAGTTTGCAAAGTACTAGAAAAGCTGGTTAAACAGAATGTTCAGATTCATCTTGATAGGCACAACCTTTTAAGGGATACTCAACATGGATTTCGATCTCAAAGGTCTTGTTTAACTAACCTATTGGAGTTCATTGAGTATGTTACCAAAGAAGTAGACAATGAAAGCAGGATGGATGTTGTGTACTTGGACTTTAGCAAAGCTTTTGATAAAGTTCCACATGGAAGGTTAATTCATCAATTACAACAACATGGGATTGTAGGAAAAGTTCTACATTGGATTGAAGCATGGTTGCAGGGAAGGAAACAAAGGGTAGTATTGAATGGATGTAAATCTGGTTGGAAAGATGTTCTGAGTGGAGTGCCACAGGGCTCTGTTCTAGGGCCCCTCCTCTTTATCATCTTTGTGAACAACATTGAAGTAGGGCTGAGGAATAGAGTGTTCAAATTTGCTGATGACATCAAGCTGGTAGGAGTGGCTAACAGCAGAGATCAATCTAGTAATATTCAACTAGATTTGGACGACCTAAAAGAGTGGGCTGATCAATGGCAGATGACTTTCAACTATGATAAGTGTAAGGTTATGCATATAGGGTCTGCAGGCGAGACATTCAGTTATAAAATGGGAGGGAGGGAACTGGATGTTATTGAAGAGGAAAGGGACTTAGGTGTGTTGGTCTCAAAAGACCTTAAAGCAGAAAAACAATGTATCTCAGCTAGAAATAGGGCACTCAGAATGCTGGGACTCATTAATAGAAGTGTGAAATATAAGAGCAGGGAAGTCATGAAAAAGCTGTACTTAGCATATGTGCGGCCCCACTTGGAGTACTCTGTACAAGCATGGAGCCCCTACCTAGAAAAGGATATAGATATGTTAGAAAGAGTCCAGCGCAAAGCCACTAGACTCGTCAGTGGATTAAGTAACTTAGAATATGGAGAAAGGCTTAATGCATTAGATATGTACTCACTCAAGTATAGGAGATTAAGGGGAGACATGATTGAAATGTACAAAATTGTTAGAGGGCTAGATCAGGTCAATTTGAATGATGCTCTGCAGTTTAGAGTATCCCATAGGGGTCATCAATTCAGGTTAGACAAAATGAGGTGCAGGACAGTTAAACGACAACAGGTCTTCAGTCAAAGGGTTGTTGACCAATGGAATAGGCTGCCTGCTGATGCAGTGGGGAGTCCCTCATTGAATGTCTTTAAAAGTAGGGTGGATAACTTTTTTAGACAGGAAAATGTTGTTTTTGAATTCTAACTTGTGATGCATGGGATATTGAGTAGTTTCACTAGCTATATAGGGTATAACATTATGCTAGTATTATGTTGTACTATATGGGGTGTGCCTAGCAGTGGATTTGGCAACTTCCTTTTGCGATGTCATACTGATGAGATTGGCTGTGGTGGCACAGGTGGAGGGATTGCATGGGTTTGGAATTGATAGGTGTGAACATGTACTTTCTAATATCTTCTAGACAGGCTTGACCCAGATGGGCCCTTGTGCCCTTTTTAACCTTAAACACTTTATGACTTTATGATTTGTATTCAGAGATTTGAAAGCCATACAAATATTGTCTGCCTACAAAAGTATAAGTAACTAACTCTTGTGATGCTACACAATACTTGTAGCTTCTGTAGCCGTATAGCTCAGTACAAATTCCGACTGAAACTATTTGAAAGGTGAGATAGCTGACACCATTCGCAGACGAAACTTGTCTGCTGCGTCGTCCCGTATCGTCTGTTACTCGACCGGCTCTCCCCTGAGATAACCTGGACATGCTGATATATTCATGAATGCCATTGTGCGACTCCAGAAATTGTACACAAACTAGCTCTCTCTCGAACCCTTGTGCACGACTAACTAGCTCCGCCTGGGCCGTGCTCACGAAAACTCTGCATATCATCCATAAGTAGAAGGCCCAGCGGGCATCCATGTTCCAACGGTTTTGTACTCGGCGTGCATCCGGTCGGTCCGCCGCACTTGTCGCCACACTGGCTTATTGAAGTTTCCGACACATTCAGCATGGGATTTGTGATTCTCTGGGATAATGGAATGGGATGCCAATACACACTGAAGATGCCCGAAAATGTTGGAAGTGCCGTTGTATATAACAGCCAGTTAACACGAGCTCTGAGTAAGACGTTGCTATCAGCGGGGGAACCACAAGGCATTTGAGTGCATTTCCACAAATATCAATATGTATTATTAATTACATTGTTGTCGACTGCGGAATCGGCTTCAAACATTGCCTGTGACCGGCCGTCAGTCCGAGTGCTTTAAGGTCATAACGTCATAACGTGATCAGGCCTGGCAAAACCACAGGAGCCATCTGGGTTAAGCGTGTACGGTGGAGATGCTATAGGACGAGAAAAAGATGCTGAACAATCTAATCACTGTTACATCCTGAGTTCTAAGGAAGCTATCTACCCTATTGTGCTACCATGCCCAGTCTCATCGGATCACATACCCAAATTAATGTTACGAGCACAATATGTCATTTATAAGCATGATCTAAGACTTACTGTCATCAATCTCACTTCATCCACGTCCATCTTTTTCTGCACCTCCATCATCGTTCATTTGATAACCTGCATACACGGGCGTTGATTTATGAAAATTATTGGGGAAGAGGCACAATACACGAAGGCAATGAGTTGACCCAAGTGAATGGCGGTGGGCACACTCCATAGGATCCCATGCTAAAAGTTGAAATTATGGGAGGGGGAGAGAGGGCAAAGCCGACATCGAGGGGGGACTTATTCTCTTAAAAGTAAATAAAACAACACATATCTGCGTATGAGTACGAAGAGCAATCCACTTAGTCTGGAATGATAGCTTGCAAGTGTCTGCGACTTCAGCACCAAACGACAGATCTAAGTGTTGTTTGTTTCTTTCACTTGGCCCTGGATCACCTTTACCACTCGATCTCACTTTAAGACAGCTTGTACTTTTGCCATGAAGTGAAAGGAAGAAAACAGCATCAGTATTGGTCTGAATGTGTGTAATATCTGACCGGGAAAAGCCCAGATGCCCTCAAGCCTAGATCCCCAGAGCCGTGACATTCTCATCGTCATTCTCCCGTGCCACGTTCATCCTGGCACTGTGAGATCACATAAGAGATCTCACAGTGGATATATCAGACGGACATTTATGCTTTTACTTCACCATGAATCGCTCATCGTGCTGTTAAGTTCTGTTGCACTCCCAGCCACAGAAGTAACACTCGCCTATCACATGATTCGAAGCACCTGTTCACGACCCCACCGTTTTTCGTTTGGCTCCGATGCTGATCGGTTAGTCACTGGGAAACTTCACGCCCCGTGAGAGAGCGAGACTTGCCTTCTTGAAAGCGTAGTCGCCGACGGCCACCTGCGGCCCGATGAGGATATCTTGGCCTCTTGTGCCGGCTGTAAAATGCTCCGTTCCGGGAACGCTGTCGTGTGCGTCCTGTATCTACAGCGATCAGCCGTCCGCCGCTGGGTGAGCACGACATGGGTTTTTACACGGCGAACAGCAAACCGAGCCGGTGCACGGCGCCGGGCCATGTCAGCGCCACATGGCCCTGCCATGGCACTGCAGGTGTCCTCCACCTGGCGTCTGACATGTGACTGGCCAGCCCGACTTACGGCGCTGGGCCATGTCAGCACCGGCCCATCACATGGTGTCTGACATGTTGCTGGCCAGGCAGACCCACAACGCTGGGCCATGCCAGCGCCGTCCTACTACATGGTGTTTGTGTCTGACATGTGGCCGCTCAGCCCGACTTACGGCGCTGGGCCATGTCAGCGCCGGCCCACCACCTGGTGTCTATGCGGCTGGGCAGGCCGACCCACAGCGGCACCTGTGTGCTGAGGTTTAGTCCACTCACGCCGGCGGTCGCACTCAGCGCCGTCTGTCGTTAATTTTCCATTCCGCCCGAGAATCATTCACGACTGCGTGTTTGTCTCTCCGGCGACCGCCGGCGCCGTCGCCGCGGTCTGGGAACGTCGACTAAAAACGCCGCCAGATGCCGCCGTCAGGACCGCAGAGTGCGCCGCCACTGATGGCCGTTCCGCCGCGCGCTGGGAAGCCTGTCGACGGCTGGTATACTACCGAGTCCGACCCTACTCCCGTCGCCACTCGCCGCCGGCCGGAAGGCTGTCGGTGGCTGGTCTACTACCGAGTCCGACCCTACTCCCGTCGCCACTCGCCGCCGGCCGGAAGGCTGCCGGTGGCTGGTCTACTACCGAGTCCGACTCTACTACCGTTTCCACCAATTGCCGGTCGGTAGGCTGTTGGTGGCGATCGCTGGCTTACTGCCGAGTCTGACGCTACAGCCGTCACCGCCCATCGTCGACCGGAAGCGCAGTGGCGATGAACCGCGTTCCCGTTGAGTGGCTCCCGTTTCCGCGGTGGACGCGCGTCCAGTCGGCGATTTGCCGTTACTTCTCTGAGAACGTTCGCCCGCCGCGTCTCACCGAGCGGACGACCGGGCGGAAGTTGCACGTGGGAGCGCCGGTAGTGCGCGTGGGAGCCGGCGGCGGCCGCCACGTCGGCCGGCGCGGCAGCCACCGGCGCCACCGGAAGTGCTCCCGGCTGGCCGAACTGACAGCCGCCCGGCCGCCGTGACGCCCGCGTCACGCCACGTCACACCCACGTGACGGAAATTGGCGCCGGCATTCAGACGTCGGCTGCGCCGGCGGCCGATTTGTGTGTCTCCGGCGCGCCAACGGTGCTGCGCCAGCGGTCCCGGACGCCGCTCCATTCGCCGTCGCCGCTTCCGCCGTCAGAACAATGACCTGATCTGGCCGGCCATGCTGCAGAACTCTGGCCAGACCTCCGACCCAGAGTGTGGCCTTCGTCTGGTGGGGTCTGGGGGTGTTGTGACTTCTTCATCGTCTGATAGCAGGGTTGTATTTGTGCTTTGTGATCCTGGATGTCGTGATGAAATTATTGAAGTAATCGAATGCAATAATCGAATCGAAATCGAATGGGGTGTTGTGACTTCTTCATCGCCTGATAGCAGGGCTATATTTGTGCTTTGTGATCCTGGATGTCGTGATGAAATTATTGAAGTAATCGAATGTGGTAAGGCCATTTTTCTTCGAACTTGTGACTTAAGCTCTGTTTGCACTTTCCAGCGAATTCTGAGTACTTCATCACGGAGCAGTAAATTAGCAAGCAGCACCATTCAACCTCCATCTGAGAAAATGAGACAATTTTCTGGAGATGATAATGTTCTGGATGTAAAAATCCAGGAAAATAATATTTTTTCCGACCCAGTCCGTCAGCTCGTCGAATGGCTGAACTGACATGCTACTTAGCAGACGTAGCTGTGTCCTCTTGTACTCGCCGTAAAAGTGGCTATGCAGCCCATGCAATTCATTAAATCCTCGATCGGCTTGCCAGGAGCAGCTCGACAACCCGCGTGGGACGTCTCACTTGAGCAGTTCACATCACAACTTCCAGCACGACCATCCCCTCCCTGTCACGCTTCGTTGGCGTTTTACCCTGCGCTGATGCTCATCGTTCACCGAACTGTTAAGCTGGGCGCCTCCCGCGTCGACGTCTACTCATGACTGCTGGCCTCCACCAGGCGCTCCCACTCCTGGGTCGGCGTCTTCCCGTGACTATGCCGCTTCCACTCACGCGTCGGCGTCTACCCGTGGCTACCCTACTACCACCAGCCGCCACCACTCCAGCGTCGGCGTCTACCCGTGGCTACCCTCCAGCACTAGCTGCTCCCTCTCCGGCGTCGGCGTCTACCCGTGGCTACCCTCCTACCACCAGCCGCTACCACTCCCACGTCGGCGTCTACCCGTGACTACCCGCCACCACCAGCGGCTTCCACTCGAGCGTCGGCGTCTACCCGTGGCTACCCTCCAGCACTAGCTGCTCCCTCTCCGGCGTCGGCGTCTACCCGTGGCTACCCCCCCACCACCACCACCACCAGCCGCTACCACTCCCACGTCGGCGTCTACCCGTGACTACCCTCCACCACTAGCCTCTACCACTCGTCACCAACAGTCCTCACCCCCGGCAGCCGAAGCGTGGCGCATCGGGCCGGTAACTGACCGGTGGTGGTGACCGATCGGGGTAGATGACAAACGCGAGACCACGACAGGTCGGGGATGGATAACGGTCGGCCGGCGATAGTCAATGCCCATTGATGACTGATGGTGCGCGCTGGACGCCGGAGTCGCCCAGTCTCGACCTGACATGTCTGCTCTGACGGATCGACTGGCTGACTGACCACCAACCAGTTGACTGACCACCAACCGGCCGGCTCTGACCACCATCTGGGCTGCTCCGACCACCATCTGACCGGCTCTGACCAGCCGCACCGTGCCGAGCAACCCCCCTGCGCTGACCATCCCATACACACCTGCTTCTCGCCAGATGCTATCGCCGAGTGGCCCATAGAGCAGCCGTGCGGTTGTCGCCGGCGTGGTTGGAATTGCACCCGGTGTGGTTGGAGCTGCAGCCGGTGTGGTTGGGGTTGCCGCCGGTGTGGTTGGAATTGCAGCCGGTGTGGTTGGGGTTGTCGTCAGTGTGATTGGAGTGGCCGTCGGTGTGGTTGAAGCTGCCGCCGGGTGTAGTTGTAGTAACCGTCGGGTGAGGTTGTAGTTACCACCGGGTAAGGCTGTAGTCACCACCGGGTGCGTTTGTAGTCACCTCCGGATGCGGTTGTAGGCACCTCCGGGTGCGGTTGTAGTCACCTCCGGGTGCGGTTGTAGTCACCTCCGGGTGCGGTTGTAGTCACCTCCGGGTGCGGTTGTAGTCACCTCCGGGTGCGGTTGTAATTGATGTCGCATGCTCGTGCTCCTGTTGCTAGGCTAAGCTGTGGATAGGTGATTAGCAATTACTTATGTTAATATATTTACTTAGTTTTTATCTGATAAGTACTTTTGTAACACGCAAATTATACTATTTCAACCTAGCGAGGCTGCCTAGCGCCATCTTGTCTTTAGGTACGGCCTCGTGCTTAGATTTCTGTAGTGTAGATGAATCACTTTTGGCCTTTTTGGGTGTTAAAGTTTAGGATAGAGTTTAGGATTTAAATAGTTAGCTTCAATTACACTGGGTATATCTCCATATACCGGGTAATTGTAGAGGTATGTAGGCTTCTTCATGTTTGGAGTATTTCAGTATTTAGTTTTGTACAGTTGGAAATACTACAAGTGTGTAGATATTATGAGTACCTTAGAGAAATCTAATACTTCCCTAACATACTTTATTTAGTTTTGAGGTGCATAGTCTCTTTGGTCTTTAAGTTTAAGATATAATTTAATACTAAATTGGTGGTATTCATGAGTGCTGTGTGACTGTTCATTTTCCTGTCTAGCCCTAAGAAATATAAAAAGTGATATTCATATAGTTGTCTACTTGTCTAGAAGACAATTAGATTAGACATTTAATTTCAAGAAAAAAAAACACAAAAAACAAACAGTTGTTTAATAGTTTCTGTTTAAGAAGTAAGGTTTTTAAATTTGCGGATGATTTGAAGGTCTTTAGGGCAATAACAGGTCAAAATGAGCATATCTCGCTGCAAAAAGACTTAGACGAACTTGTGAAGTGATCCGAAGAATGGCAAACGAAATTTAATTTCGATAAGTGCAAAATCATGCATGTAGGTAAGCAGCATATGAAGGCTCCATACTTGATGGATGGCCAAGTGCTATCAGTGACTCAACAGTAGAAGGATTTAGGTGTTATTCTAAACACAAAATTTGGGGCATCAGAACAGACCAAGGAAGCCAGGAAGAAGGCATTGAGAATGCTTGGGACAATAAATAGGAATGTATCATACATAAGTGAGGAAGTGATCAGGAAGCTTTACTGTGCATATGTCAGGCGACACTTGGAATACTGCATCCAAGCTTGGTCTCCTAGCTATGAAAAGGATTGTTGGCTTTTAGAGAGAGTACGAAAGAGGGCTACAAAAATGGTTAATGGTATGAGCAACCTGGCATATGAGGAAAGATTGAAGAAATTGAATATGTTTTCACTTAGATATAGAAGGCTGAGAGGAGATGTCATGAAGGTCTAACTTTGTCTATGGTCTGGAGAGGGGATATCTTGGGGAAATGTTTCAATTCAACAGAAATGATGCAATTAGAGGTCATCAATTCAAAATTAAAGTTAACCACAGCAGAACAAGGTTAACCACGGCGGTACCAAAGCTGCCGCGGCCGACGCCACATCCAGCGGCCGTCACCGTGGTCTCGCCAGGTGATCTGGCGCTCCTCTGCTCACGCGCCAGAGCTGGCGCACTTCCACAGACGGTGACAAATGGGCAGCGTGGCGCGCGGCGGTACTGGTCAATGCATCAGCCGGCAGAACGCGTACCGACAGTGTTGGCCGACCTCACAGGCACCGCCACCCCCCCCCCCCCGTAGGTTCGCGGGTTCGCGGATCCACAAGTCCGCAGGTTTGTCAGCCCTGCTTTCGGAAGGGTCGGAGGTCCACAGGTCCGCCGGCACTGCCTTCAGAAAAGGTCCGCGGGTCTGCGGGTCTGCAGTTCCACCGGCACTGCCTTCGGTAGGGCCGCAGACCCCAGGTTCGCAGGTCCATCTGCATTGTTATTGGAAGGGCAGCAGGTCCGCGGGTTCACAGATCCACCGGCACCGCCCTAAATAGGGCCGTAGGTCCGCAGATCCACCGGCACCGCCCTGGGTAGGGCCGCAGGTCCGCAGATCCACCGGTTCCTCACCGTCTCCGACTTTCAAAGACGTTCAACTCCGGTGGATCGATAATTCTGAACCCCAAGACACAGAAGTCAACAACCTATCGAACACGAAATGTTTCTTCGGACCTGCCCGGCGGTCATCTGCGGTTTCCGCTGGTCGCCTGCGTTTCCCCGCTGATTTCCTGCTTTGTCCGCTGACCATCTGCTTTGTCCGGTGGTCATCTGCTTTGTCAGCTGATCAGCTACCTTGTCCGGCAGACATCTGCCCTGTCCGCTGTCGGCTAGTCTCAATCCATCAGCGTCATTCCCTCTCCGCGGGTGGGTATTTGTCACATCAAAACACCCTTCACTGACCTGTCATCTTAATTGTACAATTAGTCACTCTGCTGGCACAGTTATTTCGTGCTCAGGGAGTCGGGGAGAACTGTTATGATAAATGTTAACGGCATGTACGCGGCACATTTTCCTAAACGTGCGCTGTGGTGCCATGACAGCCATAGGTCTGCTCACGTTCCAGCAACAACCAATACAAGATCTGGAAGTGCCCACTTCGTAGGCACCGTCTTGTTTCTGGGACGCCGGACTGCTGCGCTGGTGTGCTGGTGTACTAGCTCACATGATGTAACTGTTCAGTGCATAACATTCAGCTACCTTGCAAACATGCCGGCGTTATGCTTTTGCGAGGGTGAGGTGCCGAAAAGTCAAGAATTAATTTCCGGCTTTCCATGTTTTATGCAATACCGAATGCGCAAAAGTTTAAGTAAATTTTTTCAGGGTGGTATAATTAGATTAGCTAGGGGGAACCTGTTGTGCAACTGGCCACGGAGAACAAACTGCTGGCTCTAGTTACTGAGTGCCGATAACCGCGTTGCTCTGGAGCAAATAGTCGCACAGTTGCTGGACTGCAATGAGTATCGCTGTCGGATCAGGTCGTCTAGGTGAGATACAAAATTATCTGTTCACCTCAGAGTTACTTGATCGTCAGTCTCCCTCATAATCAATTTACAAACGGTGAACATGAGTGGAGTCGGCTGAATGGACTGCATTGCATTTAGCTGTGGTGACGAAAAATAGGAGAGGTGTTCGGGTCAGCCCGATCACCAGGAAGCCGTGATCGGGATCCACAAGAAGCCAAAACCAAGCAGTCCTCCATGTGCCACAGGCAAATACACCTCCCCAACATTTAGATGTGGTAGCGAACAGTAGTAGAGGTGATCAAGGTCCACCAACGACCGTAAAGCCAAAACAAAACGTTCCTCCACGTACCACAGGTGAATACGCTCTCCAACATTCGAATGCGCACCACTAAAACGCCCGTATTTCTTATTGATAGCGGAGGACAATACCACTTCTAATAATGTATAAGCAAACCTCACCATAGTCACTAACTAATCAACTAGTGCCAATAAGGCAACAGCTGTCAGGTATGTGAAACGCAGCAGCTGTTAGGTATGAGAAGAGGAGAAGATCACCAGCTGTCAGCTGTGTGAAGATCCGATCACCATTGCGTCCACAAACGGCGGACACCTGATAGGATCATGAGCACTGAACGAAGCCATCTCACGCGTCTAACGCAGGAGGAAGGTCATCCAAGACTGACGCATGTCTGTGAATCATCACCGTGAGGTCACCGTGAGGTCATAGTGAGGCCATCGTGAGGTCGCCGTCCGCCGGGTCACTCACGGGCTGCCGGTGTTGATGTCTCTGTTTGTAGCACAACCGACCGCATTGACGGCGCAGCTGGTCTGTGTGGCAGCAGGCAGGTCAGCGTCACTGGTCTGTGTGGCAGCTCAACTGGTTCGTATGGCGTCGGAGAGGTCAGCCCTGCTGGCCCGTGTGGCAGTAGGTGATGAGGCGGGACGGGTAGGTGACGTGGCGGGTCGAGTAGGTGACGAGGCGGGACGGGTAGATGACGTGGCAGGTCGAGCAGGTGAAGAGGCGGGACGAGTAGGTGACGTGGCAGGTCGAGCAGGTGACGAGGCGGGACGAGCAGGTGACGTAGCGAGTGAGTGGTGACGTGAGTCGTGGTGACTGGCGGAGGATGACGAGGCGGGACGAGTAGGTGACGTGGCGGGTCGAGTAGGTGACGTGGCGGGTCGAGCAGGTGACGAGGCAGAACCAGCTGGAGATGAAGGACGGCCGACAGGAGACGTCTCAGGCTGCACGACGTGACGACGGTTGACGGCCAGTCACGGCCGAGTGGGGCCGGTTCCGACCACCCCGTGGTCCGCCTCGTCACGGTAGTCTCCAGTCAAAACACGGTCGCCTCTCGACGGCGGGCTCGAGAGGCTTGCTGGCACGCCGCGCTGCGCCACTATAAACACGACGAGGCGCCCGCCACCGCCGCGCCGATCGTATCGCGCCAGTTTGCAGGCGCAGCTGTTCGGCGACAGTCCTTTGATGGCTGCATCGGTGTGAATGGATTATCTTGTTTTTCGCGCCGGCCGATCGCGGCTCGCCAAACGTTGGCCCCTTCGCTGACGGTACGCGCGCCTAATGCCCGGCGAGCGGCACCTGGTTCGGGAATCGGTCGTCCGTTCCGCCAATCAGAGGCGTAATTGCTGCTTTTTTTGGCAGCAGAAATTGTCGGCGGATAGCGCCGAGCGGTTACGGCGGGTGTCATTAGCGGCCGGGGGGGGGGGGGGGGTGCCTGCCGCTCGCGAGGACGGCGCTCCAGTCCGACGTGCCGCGCTGGTGTGATAATTAAAGACCCCCCACGACAGCTCGCCAGGCTTCCAGCGGCCAACAGACGACGGCTGGCGACTGGACTTGCACCCGCTGAAGAGCGGCGTGATGGAGGTGTTCCGAGCGCTGACTGATTTCTCTGTTTCAGCTCACTCGAGATCAATCCAGAGCCAGTTGTCTGCGTGAGGAAGAATGCTTGCGGGTGAGTAACATCTCTAACGTCTCGCATGTGATATAATGTATGTACACACATACACACACACACACATATATATATATATATATATATATATATATATATATATATATATATATATATATATATATATATATATATATATATATATATATATATATACTTATATTACTTGTATTACGTATATTACTGTACTACTTTACTAGTAAAGTATATTATTTACATTACTGTACTGTATTACTTGTAGCGTGTTCCTAGCAGACACCACTGACATCACGTGTGCCACTTGGCAATCAACCGACCAACACTAAAACTCCGCCCAACAGACACCGGATGCACCTCGTGTGTCACGTGGCAGTTAACCAATCCAAACTGAAGCTTCCGTGCACTGTTGTGTTGCGCTGTGCAGTGTTCATTATGCAGTGCGCAGGCACGCCGCCCCGGCCCGTGACAGCGCGCATTCTCTCGGGCCGGAGATCGTGGCCGGCCCCGGGCTGTGGCCTGAGTGCGCCGGCCAGGTGGTGGTCCTGGCGCGGCCAAGGCGGCGCCACCGGCCCGCCAGTGGCGGATGTGCGTATCATCGGCTCGACTGATTCCCCCGCCCCCACCCCACCTCGTCTGCCTGGTGCGGCCATCAGCCGGCGCTGTTTGCCAGCTGGGTCGAGGTGTTATTTCCATTGTGCGCATTTTCCGGCCGGCCAGCCGACCGGCGGCGGCGGCGGCCCCTCCGCCGCGGGCCGCTGTTTGTCGGCCAGCCCGCCGCCGGGCGCGGCCGTCGGCGGCCCGAGCGCGCCGAATTTCACACCCGATCGCGCCGCGGCCCGGCCGGAATCGGCGCGCCGGGCGCGACAATGGCGGCGCGGCGGCGGCGCGCCACGCCGTGAAATTCGCCCTTTGTCGACGGCCACGGTGGCGGCTCGGCCGTCAATGCGGCTCTCCGCGACGGCGCCTGAATCGGATCGGCGGCCGGACCTGCCGACTCACCGTCGTGCGGCCGGCCTTCTGGCGCGACCGTCATTATGGCGCCAACTCGGATTAATTCGGCGCCGTGCGTTGGCCGGCCGACAGATGCGACGCTGCGCTTCCTTTGTGCCCACGGCCAAGTGGCAGTCGGCCGGTCGGGGAAGTTAAGTGAACCGGAGAACTACTTCCGTGCCAATGAGCTACGTCAAGGGTTCAAGCAAGGGACATAATTTGTGTCAATGGCATATTGTTTGAAGGACATTTACTGTCAGTCGGCTCATACTTCCCGGGCAATGCATGCAAACAGTTTCGGGTCGTCGGGAGCTGCGAACTCATCGGGCAAGCAGACGGAACTCCAGTCAGTAACCGACGACGCTGCGACTCCGTCTAGTTACAACGCCCCCCCGCCCCCAGCCGCCGGGCCTCCGCCCGCCTCCGAACCGGCGAACGGGTCGCTTTCACCACGAGAACACCAGCCGGCCGTCTCCGAGATAACGTGCAGTCACATACATCAGCGGGCCGGTGGCCGCGACAGCTACGGTCGCCATCCCGCCGCCCGGTCCCCATACACACTCACAAACGGTCGGGTGGGCGCGGCCGATGGCGACAACCCGGCTGGTGTGGAGACGGCTCCACTGCCAGCTCTCCATGGCCAAGTGGGGCTGCTACGCGCCACGACGGCTACTGCCGACTGGATGGGCGCGATGGCTTGGCAGTGCCAGGGCCCGGTGTCCCGGAGTGGGTCACCAGGGAATTATGCCGCCGTTTGTCTGTCGTTAAGCGAGCTGCCTCTGACAGATTCACTGTTATTTCAGTGCTGGGCCTCCTGCCAGGCCTTTCAGTGGGATTATTACATCCGGGAGTACTGCAAGTTCAACAAAGCCTGCGTGAGTAGACTGTGCTACCGTGTAGTGCGTTCTGGGCGGGTGGCGTAGTCTGCGGTACCATGCAGTGTGGTCCAGGCCTGGCTATGGGTATGTGGCGTAATTTGTGCTTCCATACGGTGTGATCCATATGGGGCTTAGTCTACGATACCATGCAGTGTGATGCGGGCCGGGCTTTGGGTGTGTGACCACCGTGAATGCTGTGTTGATGTCGCACGGTGAAGCCCGGCTGATAGTCTGTTGTCAGGTGTGGCATCAGCAGTCTGACAGGCTGATAGTCTGTTGTCAGTCAGTGTGTGGCATCAGCAGTCTGACAGGCTGATAGTCTGATGTCAGTCAGTGTGTGGCACCAGCCGTCTGACAGTCTGTTGTCAGTCAGTGTGTGGCAGCAGCCGTCTGGCCGGCTGATAGTCTGTTGTCAGTCAGGTATGTGGCAGCAGCCGTCTGACAGTCTGACAGTCTGCTGTCAGGTATGTGGCAGCAGCCGTCTGGCCGGCTGATAGTCTGTTGTCAGTGTATGGCACCAGCCGTCTGACAGTCTGTTGTCAGTCAGTGTGTGGCAGCAGCCGGTGGACAGTCTGTTGTCAGTCAGTGTGTGGCAGCAGCCGTCTGACCGGCTGATAGTCTGTTGTCAGTCAGGTATGTGGCAGCAACCGTCTGACAGTCTGTTGTCAGGTGTGGCAGCAGCTGCCTGACAGTCTGACAGTCTGCTGTCAGGTGTGTGTCAGCAGCCGGCTGACAGTCTGGTGTCAGGTGTGGCAGCAGCTGCCTGACAGTCTGACAGTCTGCTGTCAGGTGTGTGTCAGCAGCCGGCTGACAGTCTGGTGTCAGGCATGTGGCAGCAGCCGGCTGACCGGCTGATGATACGTTGCAGTCTGTCGGCTGTCGACGGGCGTGCAACTTCTACCTGAACTCGACCTCGCCCGCGGAGTCCAGCCGACCGGCGGCGGCTGCGGTGGCGGGGTCTGTCGCCTCGCTCGCCTCGCCCGCTTCGCCCGCCCCGCCCGACACACAGGAAGCGGCCGGAGAAAGGGCTTCGCACGCGGCGCCGGCGCGCGCTCACTCTCTCCTCCCCGTTGACCCGCTGCGACCTGCCGAACGCTGGAGGGTCAGGCAGCGGCTGCACGAGGTCAGTGCTGTCACCTGCCGGACGGGCGGCAGACAGCTGGGCAGAGATGGTGCGCGCGTCAGTAGTCGGGTCATGTGCCAAAGTCTGGTTGCATAATAGTGTCATGCGGTTGGTGTGTACTTCGTTGAGCAGGTGTGTACCAGTGTGAGGGGATGTGTGGACTGAGGGGTGTGTGTCAGTGTGAGCGGATGTGAGTGGGCGTGTTCCGATGTGAGTGAATGGGTGGGTGGGTGCCAGTATAAGAGGATGTTAGGGGATTTGGACTGGTGTGTGCCCATGTCAGTGGATGTGGATGGGTATGCATCAGTATGGATGGCTATGGGCGGGTATGTACCAGTGTGAGTAGATGTGGGTGGGTATGCACCAGTGTGAGTGGGTGGGTATGTACCAGTGGATGTGGGTGGGTATGTACCAGTGGATGTGGGTGGGTATGTACCAGTGGATGTGGGTGGGTATGCACCAGTGGATATGGGTGGGCATGTACCAGTGGATGTGGGTGGGTATATACCAGTGGGTGTTGGTGGGTATATACCAGTGGATGTGGGTGGGTATATACCAGTGGATGTGGGAGTGTATGTACCAGTGGATGTGGGTGGGTATGTACCAGTGGATGCGTGTGGGTATGTACCAGTGGATGTGGGTGGTATGTACCAGTGGATGTGGGTGGTTGTACCAGTGGATTGGGTGGGTATGTACCAGTGGATTGGTGGGTATATACCAGTGGATGTTTGTGGCATGTACCAGTGGATGTGGGTGGGTATATACCGTGGGTGTTTGGGTATATACCAGTGGATGTGGGTGGGTATATACCAGTAGGTGTTGGTGGGTATGTACCAGTGGATGTGGGTGGGTATGTACCAGTGGATGTGGGTGGGTATGTACCAGTGGATGTGGGTGGGTATGTACCAGTGTGAGTGGATGTGGGTGGGTATGTACCAGTGTATGTGGGTGGGTGTGTACCAGTGGATGTGGGTGGGTATGTACCAGTGGATGTGGGTGGGTATGTACCAGTGGATGTGGGTGGGTATGTACCAGTGGATGTGGGTGGGTATGTACCAGTGGATGTGGGTGGGTATGTACCAGTGGATGTGGGTGGGTATATACCAGTGGATGTTTGTGGGCATGTACCAGTGGATGTGGGTGGGTATATACCAATGGGTGTGGGTGGGTATATACCAGTGTATGTGGGTGGGTATGTACCAGTGGATGTGGGTGGGTATGTACCAGTGTATGTGGGTGGGTATGTACCAGTGGATGTGGGTGGGTATGTACCAGTGGATGTGGGTGGGTATGTACCAGTGGATGTGGGTGGGTATGTACCAGTGGATGTGGGTGGGTATGTACCAGTGGATGTGGGTGGGTATGTACCAGTGGATGTCGCGTTCAGGCGGGCGGCCTGTGTTTGCCGGCTGGTTTGCACGCTGATCCCATGGAGGCGCTGACATCTACCAGGCGGCTGCTCCGAGTGTCAGTCTGTCGGTGGTAGGTCGTAGGTGTGGTAGTATGTAGTAGTTGTGGTGGTAGGCTGTAGGTGTGATGGTAGCTGGTGGGTATGGTGTTAGGCAAAAGGTGTGGCGGTATGCAGTAGGTGTGGTGTTAGGATGTAGGCGTGGTAGTGTGTAGTAGGCGTGGTGGTAGACGGTAGGCTGCTGTGCTCCTGTGCTGTGTCGCTCCGCTCTGGCACGGACAACCTGCCGCGCACACAGGCACTGCCAATGGCCATCGTTTCGCCACGAGCGATACCCCTACAACAAAATAGTGGCGCAATGAAGTAGTTCCGTCTATAGATAGGATTAAGATATGACAACCACTGGCGATGCTTCAGTTAAGGTGATGCTGACATTGGAATGCTATGCTGTTTAATGATACACGTGCCATCAGTGCAAGGCAGTGATGCCTCCTATTTTGTCGTTGATTTTCCGTCTATAAACAACAAATAACGCCAGTCCGTTTTAAACGCAATGCCTCTTCCTTCGCGAACGGGATCTCCTGCTTTGCTGTTGTGATCAAAAATATTCCGCGATAATTTGCGCGCGACAACCCTGATCTGGTAGTTCGATAGCATTTGGCAGCACTATGCTTTGTGAGGAGGTAAGCTGTGCTGTTGCACCATCTTGAGTCCGTGTTGCACAGTACGCCTCTGCCTGACTGTACGCACATGTAGCTGCCGTGGCGCGACCTCCAGCCCGCCAGGCCCCCCTGACCGGCCCCGCTGTCCACCAGGCCGACTGGACGCTGCGCCTGGTGCAGCTGACGCCGTCGCCGTCGCTGGTGTCGGCCACGGTGACGTGGCGGTCGCGCGGCCGGCAGGCGCAGTACCTGGTCACGTGGGAGCTGAAGTCGGGCGGCCTGCGGGGTCACCTGGTGTCGGCCGACACGCGCGCCCAGCTCTCGCTCTGGGCGGCGAGGGGCTGGTGCGGGTGGGCGGCCAGCTCTCGCTCTGGGCGGACGTGGTGCGGTGGGTGGAGCGAGGTCGCCCAGCTCGCTCTGGGCCGGCGAGGAGAAGTTGGGGGGGGGGGGGGGAGGGGGGTCCCCTTCTCGCTCTGGGCCGGCGAGGAGTACGTGGTGCAGGTGGGTGGAGCGGAGGTCGTCCGCAGCTCGCTGAGCGGCGGCGGAGCGGCCCGTCTGCTGTCGTGTATTGGTGTGACTCACGCTCCTGGCGGATGATCCAGCTGGACGCGAATGTGTGACCAATGCGTGGGTACTCGGCGGGCTCGTTGAAATTTGATTATTGGGTGCAGCCGACAGACAGTCTCATGCCCCTTTTGTTTTTTTTCTGTCGCTGCATTTGAACGAGTTCACGTGTCGCATAAATTGAAATGCAATCAGCGAATGGTAGATAGACAGGTGAGTTAAAAATGTTCGCATTAATGTCAGAGACATATACTTCGGATGCATTAGCGTACTAAATATTCAGTTTATTTACAAAGTAACTGGACAACGTGGCAGCTAAATCTCAGGTGTCAGTCCACGAGTAGGCCTATATTCCTTACTGTGTGAAAGAATGAAGAGCCAAATTTAACGAACAGAAGAGTGGGAACTTCTCGTGGCATGGCCAGGACTATCGATCTGCAAACGATGCGTTGTGTGTTGTCGGCGATTCCATTCATTGCTGGAGACCAAAACCAGTTTGAAACGGATGCTAACCTCTCCGATCCAAACCAGCGCCTGACCGCTCCACCGTACCGCACGCAGGTGTTCAGCGGCGACGAGGCCAGCGCGCCTCTGGCCGTCAGCACCAAGGAGCCGCCTGTGGACAACGTCACGCCTGCCTCGTCACCACGTGACGCGCTGCGTGACGGCTCACCACCGCGGGACACCCTGCGTGACACCTCACCATCACGTGACGCGTCACGCGCCGCCTCACCGTCACGCGCCACACTGCTCGCCAGTGTACTGGCGCTGGCCGCCCTGAGCGCGCTCGCGCTGCTCGTGTGCGGCCTGCTGGTGCGGCGCGAGCGGCACCGCAGCGGCGACCAGCGGCTGCTGCCGCCCGACGACGGCGAGGTGGGCCGGCTGGTCTGGCGCAGGACGGTGCAGAGCGCGCTGCGACCAGCCGGCAAGCCGGCGGCCGCCGCCCGTCTCCAGCCGGTGTTTGTGATAGCCGGCGCCGGGTCGTGAGCGCCGCCGGCACGTCATTTGATGCGCGTGACGTCACAAGGGCGACCCGCGAGCAAGCCAAAGATTTTGTAGTGTGTTATTTATTTTAAGGTGAGGCTGTGATGTTGATGTGATGCTGTGTATGTGTATCCGTAGTTGATTCGGGGAGGGAATGCTTGCGCTGTCGACCATTAGACGAAGGCGTAGTGTGCAGGCTGATTCAAGCTGTCTGGTAACCCTCGCCCGACCGAGGGGGGGAGGGAGAATCTACCTTTGGGCGATTTATAATAACTCGAAAATGCGTAGTGACATTACGTTCGGCTATTCAGTACCTGCTCGCATGCTAAATCTACAGCTTGGGGCCAAAAATGAAGTTCTACTCTCACTGTAGGGCAAGCATGAGTGGCCTCATATTGACGTCATCTCCCGTGACTGTTGAGCGATGTCAAGAGTGTACAAACAACGTCGAAAATCGAGGAACAAAAAGCCACCGACTGGCCTATTGACGGCTAAACTAAGGCACATTAATTATGTCATGCCAATTCTTTTTGTGTCAACATAGTTGTCAAAAGTTGCAACGTAACATATACATGATTCAATGCTATTCGAAAGGTATGCACTTTTGTTTTCAAAAACCGTAATATAGCGACTCAGACTCAGTTTTTAAACATTCATAGGAAGTGTAAAGAAAAAACTGTCAAAATGACTGATATGTGGCGTACTAAATGTCCGGTGACGGTGTCAGTATTGCAACAAGCTGAGTGTCGCCTGTCGTCTCCGCACCGTTTGCGATCAGTATTGAGCTAACATCCACTCCACGGACCTTTGATGTTGAGGTAGCCCTTGCAGACCATTCTAATTTTCTTTATTAAGCAATCCAAATACGTTTCCAAAATACTAAGGAGACATATGTGCTTCCAAATGTGCACGGACAGGTTTTTCATTGTTGGGTCTCTCGGGTTACTGGAAAAACAATGTTTGGCGTTGAAACATGCACCATATGGCCATCATTCAATATTTGGCCTCAGAATACCACGTGACCCACCAGGACCTCATCCTCACCCATGAATACCTTTCCGGGCTACCTTAGGATGTCACACGCATGCCGCTACTTAACTTCTGCCTCTACGTCGCTTCATTTTATGACGCTGAACTAAAATCGACACGTCGCCAGGCCGATCAACTTTTAAGTTTGAGACCGACTTGTGACGTCACATGCAACACAGGTCAATCGATAGGCTTCTCTGAGCTCATCTTGTGGAGCTATGTCTTGTGTCGCCAACGGCAACCAGATCGGCCAGCAGACTTTCAAGTTACGCAGATGATAGGGGCTGAATCTGCCCGCTCCGTCCAGCGCTCGGCCTTCGACACCAGCGGCGCGAGCGTTGCCAAGTCCAGCGCCTTTCCAAACGACGCCAGCACGTCTGACTGCGCCCGATGCTGGTGCGCTGGGCGGCGCATTTGTCACCCAGCTGTGAGTTGCATGTATCGAGGCACAATAGACTCATTTGAGACTACTAAGTAGTTTCGCAAGTACGCGCGAGTTGTCGACATTCATCTTGTAAATGTGGCGCATTTCTTACGTCCGGAGACCGGAACTGGTGTTAGGTGCGCATTGTTCTGTTAAGGGCCGTGCCTAATGCACTGCGATTATCGCCGGTGCGGTGCACTTCGTCGCCGCGGCAGAGATGTGCGCAATGAATGCCGTCGCATAGTGTTGGAAATATATGCCGTGTATATTGCTACGGGTGTTTGTCTGTGTGTGTGTGTGTGTGTGTGTGTGTGTGTGTCACATACTGGCACGGGCAACACCGAACTGACCGCTGAACTGGACGAGAGGCGAGCCGCCGTCTCCGTCGGGACCATCCCGAGTCCCACACGCCTCGCTGCTGCCGGAGCCGTCACGACAGCTCCCCGCCGCGTGGACGCAATCAAGAGCGACGTCCCGGCTAAATGTGCGACGAGACGGCGGCTCCAGACCTGTCGCCTGCTGCGACAGGTCCGGTCGCCGCCGTGTCGCCTGCCTGCAGATGCTGCACACGTGGAGGGTGTGGGGGGGGGTACCGTAGATGTAGATGCTGTAGATGCTGCACACGTGTAGGGGCAGGGGGAGGTAGGCGATCTCTCGCCTGTAGATGCTGCACACGTGGAGGGTGGGGGGGGCGTGGGGTACCGTGACCTGTCCCCTGTAGATGCTGCACACGTGTAGGGGCAGGGGGAGGTAGGCGATCTCTCGCCTGTAGATGGTACACACGTGGGGGGGGTATCGTGACCTGTCTCCTGCAGATGCTGCACACGTGGGAAGGGGGTTTACGGTGACCTGTCGCCTTTAGATGCTGCACACGTGGAGGGGGGAGGTATGGCGGCCTGCCGCCTATAGATCCTGCACGCACGTAGGTAGGGGGACGGTACGACGGCACGTTGTCTGCTTCCTTACACGTGTGTGATGGTGGTGGGAGAGGGGGTATCGGTGGCGGGAGACGATCTGTTGCGATCAGGGCGATGCGAAATCGCTCGGAAACAGCGGCGGGAACACAGCACACAGCGACGGCGACGGCGACGTCAGCGACGGCGGAGACCGAGACGGTCGCCGCCGTCGCTGTGTGCACGGCGGAGACCGAGACGGTCGCCGCCGTGCCACTGCCCGGTCGCTGATGAGTCAGACAAACGCTGTCTCACTGCAGCCACTGGCGGATCCAAGGGGGGCATTCCGGCCATGGCCCCCCGAAACGCCTTAAAGGGGGGCATCATGTCTTGGCCCGCCCCGAAACCAACAGAAGTAAACTAAATTAAAATACGGTAACTTTGAAAATAGCGCTCCGGTTGAAAGAATCTCCAATTTTAAAGGTATTTTCATAATTGTTTGGAAGCCCAATATGGTAGCATAGTGGATTCTGACGCACATCGAGGGTCCTATCCTGTTTAAGTACTGCTTACAGCAATAGTTGACGAAATCAGCAGTTTCATCATTCCTTAGTCAGATAGCTTCATTAGTTTAGTTTAGCCAGTAACGGGCAAGCAGACCCGGTAAGCGAGACATCGAAAGCGAAATTTGAACAGGATGTTTTGTGCGTGTGTCCAATTAAGCCCAGTTGAGCAGCATGCTTCGTATTTTGATGTGGGTCCCTAAGATGAAGAGACAGACTACGTTGGCTGATTTTCTTCTAAAAAAGAATAGCAAGAGGAGGTATGTAGGTATTTAGATCCTGAATAAGACATAACTGATGGGTTCGCAGGTAAGGGAGATTCGGGTGGTAGGACCGGGCTATCAAACTTTAAGTGTTTTATTGCAGTTTAAGGCAGTGATAAATTATATCGTGAAATAGGGTGGAATGTACCGCCTATTGAACAATTTAGAAGACATCCTTCCCAAACAACTATCGACATTTTGCTTCTTGATGTGTTTGTGAAGTCTTCATCTCTCATTTATAACCATGGTTTGTGTGTGTCATGCTTATGCTTACCATTAAATATTGTGATGTATATTGTACCGAACGCGATTTCAAGTAGAGATTGCTAATGATATGATCTACTGTTCAAGATAATTTGCTGATAGCATGCCATTCTTATTATTGTCATTAACATAAGTATCCCTATAATAGGTGTCTCCCAAAATATACGAAACAGATGCACACATACAGGCTATTGGCTAAAAATTGAGCTTGAAGGACTTAAACGATATTGTAAACGACATCATTTCCATGGGCAATATCGACATCTTCGTGGACTCCTTTGACATCTCACACAACGAAAAAACAATATTTTTGGGCTGGCTTAATGTAGGCATCTATGAGACCAGTTTTTCACATACATCCTCATGAAGGAAACAAATAGGCTAGGTTTTAGTTTGGGTTAGGCTAGGTTTCTGTTTTAAGTTATAAAAAAATATTATTTTTAAAAACAATTTTGCGGCATATTTTCCAAAGAAATTGGACCTTGAAAAATGGGTTAGGTTAGGTTTTTTAAGTTCGATATTATTATGCAAAAAGTTGTTTGGAAATTTTCCATTTTTAAAACAATTTGTTTTCTTGCATGAAAAGTTAGGCTAGGCTAAGTTAAGTTAGGCTACATTTTTGGTTACTTTGAACATCACCTTTAATGCTATCTTACACAAATCCAAGCCCATTTTTGGTGTTACTTTGCCTCCCAACTGAAAAAGTATGCACTTCCAGAGGAAATGAGTGGTTGCATCATATTGACAATATTTATAAGCATTGTATCAGAAAAAGAAATCCCAAGAACTCAAAAATTACCTTCCACTACAAGTTTAGCACTATAGTGATACCACTGTACACTTGGATAATGATTTGGATGGCCATACTCAACAAGGAAATACTCTAATAATATGTTAGTCTTTTCTTTGAAGTCTGTTGGATGAAAAATGCATGGTAAGCTTCATCACCTTTTGTTCTGAAAACTTTCGAATCTGGTAACACCAGAGAAGCTTTGCCTATTACTTAGTATATACTTAGGTCGGTACCTACCTAGAATCTTGTGACTATTGCCCTATGCTTCGGGCATTATTGCACTTTAACATGCGCCCTGGAGGAGTGGGGTGGGGACGAAATCCGCCCATCCCTCTGGTTTTTCGTACATAACTCCAGATTTTACCGGCCGATATACGCCATTGTTTGCGTATCTTCCTAAAAATTACCGGTGCGTTGCTTAAAGCACGACAAACGAAAATCGGCAGATTTTTTTTGTCGTGTTAGGGGCCGTTGAATTAAAAAAAAATATCAGCGCCAGAATACAAAAATCGGATCTGAAGTGCGTTCCGTATATTGGAAAAAGTGAAGTTCTTGGCAATACTAGCGACTTGTTTTATGTATATTGTTATACTATATAGTTTCAAAGTCATGTTAGGTAACCGAGGTCAAGTCAGGTCTTGTTTATGACAGGTTAATGGGACCAAACTTGGTCAACTGGAATGTTGTCATAAATGCAAACGACTGTCAAGCGATTGATGTCACTTTGCATGTTCCTCCCTACACATCCTGAAAACTACTGTTTGTCATTGTGTACCGATTCCATACTTCATTCCTGTACTTCACTCCTTTTTTGCGAAGCCGATTGCGCAGAGCCGCCCAACGGGCGGCCTGGTTCCGGTAATTGGAGCAGGTAATGAGATAATAAAGTGCCGCTATATAGGTGACCTGAGGTCAAATGACGGGTTTAGCATCGGTATTGCATGATTAGTAATGCCCAAAACATCATTGATTCCGATTTCTGGGCATTTAAATACAATCACAGCGATCCAGAACGGTGACAAGCCAAGCCTCGCAAAACCAGAACATTTGAAATGTTGACCTCATTTGACCTTGAATATATTGATCTAAGGTCATACAATTTGTACACAATAGAGATCACTGCTGTACCCATCCACCCTGGGAATTTCGTTGCTCCAGCTTCAATAAGAGCCGAGGTCTTAGGAGGACGGAGGTGAAATCCGCCACCGTCCAGTGCGCGTAATCTTCAGAGGCCCTCCAGAGCGCGTGTTAAGGTATCCACAAACAAGTATTACACATTTTACCTCCATGAAGCAAGCATATAGGGCTAGGCTTGCTTCAGCTTGGTTAGATTAGGTTAGGCTACGTTTTTATTTTTAATTGACAAAAATTATCAAAACTTTAAAGAATATATTTTCCAAATAAATATATTTTCTGCAAGAACATATTAGAGTTGGCTAGGCTTTGGCTTCTCAAGTTACCTATATAGCAGCACTTTATCGGGTCATTTCTTGCTCCAGTTACCGGAATTCGGCAACCCGTCCGACTGCTCCGTTGGGCGGTTCGGCGCAGTCGGCTTCCCAAGGAAAGGAGTGAAGTACCTACATTAATACAGTATTGAAACGCTTAGGTACTCAATCACATGCAGTAGTTTCGAAGATGTGTAGGGAGTAACATGCAAAGTGACATCAATCACATGACGGCCATTTTCATTGATGACAACATTCCAGTTCACCAAGCTTGGTTCCGTTAACCTGTCATGGACTTGACCTGACTTGATATCGGTGACTAAACATGACTTTGAAACTATATATCATAACAATACACATCAAATAAATCGCTAGTGACGCCAAGAACACTTCCCTTTGCGAATATTTGGGAAGCGCCTCAGCGCCGATTTTAGTTGACTGGTGCTGCGATTTTTATTTATTTAACGGCCCCCATCTCGAATAATTTTCGGTCGATTTCCGTTGTCTGGCTTTAAACAATGCGCCGATCATTTATAAGCAGGTACGCAAGGAATGGCGTAAATCGGCCGGTACAATCTTCAGTTATGTGCGAAAAGCCAGAGGGGTGAGCGGATTTCACCCCCTCCAGGGCGCGTTCTAAGCTAGCCTAACCTCTCATTGGAGATATGTTCATGGATTGATAATCAAATGGGGTATTTTGAAACATGGAACACTTTGCTGTTCTTGTTGTGGCAAGATACTTGTCTAAACTAAGATGTCTAGGAATAAAATGTTGTGAGCCCAAAGGTGCACATTGAAGTATATATCTGTCCTTATTTTCAGTCTATATCTTCAATCTCAACCTTCCCGTGAGAGGGTAGTTTCTCCCTCCAACTTCTCCTGTCTCGATTTTCCGCCTGCACCAGAAATCGGCCACAGCCCAGTCTCTGCCTGCTGAGATCCAGAGTCGCACCACCCTAATGAGACTGAGATCTGCTTGCTTGTTGTTACTCCAAGGAAGAAGTTCACTTTAACAATTTTTTTCAATGATGAGCATCTTGGAGACAGCTGCTAATGTGGTCATGTAAACAGCAAGTCAGGGTTTTTGCACTATGGAAAGAGCGGGGATACAACAAATATGCAACCGGTTCTAGCTTTCCCAAGTTTCTAAAAATTGACAACTTTTAGATGTTTTTTCGATTTTTTTCCTTGAACAACGGTAAGCCTGTTGTTGATGCCAAAATAATTTGGCATAAGCCATAATAATGCTGGCAATACAGTGCATTTGCCAGCATTGCCAATAAACCAAAAATAATGCCAGGATGGGCACCATCCAAATCCATCCCAACCTTCATGCAAATCCTAGGCACGCCATTGGGGGGGATGAGGGGCGGGGGCTGACGATAAAATCCGAAAGTTGCCCCCCCCCAAACCGGTCGGTTAGATCCGCTAGTGTCTGCAGCTGCAGCAACAGGTGTCTTGTCCAACATTCTACAACACGCAGATAACCGACCGGATTCTCCGTGCACCTTCCTTGCTGGTGTAAACATTGTAACTAGATGACAAGATGAGATAACGAGTACCATAATAGGGTGAAATTTAATTGACGGGCGTATACATCGTACTCGGTCTGTTTGAATATATCTGTGATATGAAGGAGTGTAATTGCATGTTTACAAGGCTCGGGTGGCCGTCGAAGTTTGGCTTTGCGACGGTTCTTGTCGCTTCTGACAGTATTTGCCACCGGCTTGGAGAGAGCTGGATGGCGGGAGTACCGAGCAGGATGCAGGGGTCCTGTTTCACCTTAGCTACATTGCGTGGCCAGCGTGCTCTGGGTCTCAGTCCCTCTCTCCCCTCGCTCAGTTCCCCTCTCCACTAGGTGGCTGCACAATGCTGGCCGGTCTTGAACGCGAAACGTCGAAAGACAGCCAGAGGCGAGACGAATATCGACACCTTTCCGAGTAAACGACAGCAGAGCTATTATGACCGAGTCGGGTGTCAGGTTCCTGCTCAGGTCAGATCAGGTCAGGTCTTTGGCTGCTCCAGTGCACACGTCTCGTGTGTTCGGTCTGCCGGTTACCATGGTGATTTCCACGATGCTTATATGTCTGCCGCGGTGGCCCAGCCAAGCTACCTCAAACAGACCCCACTCACCAATAAGCGCCGAGAACATGTCATTGCCATGTCAGCCCCGTGTCAGGCTGTGACCTTCGTTGTCGCCGAGAATGTGTCGGAACTATGCAATGTTTGCTGTCAGGTCGTAGCAGACCAGTAGCGCTGCCAGTCTTGGCAGCAAAGCTGGCTATATCTATTTTGTTTTTATTTGCACCACCAGAAGGGAGGTGATGTGGTGAATCGGTCTCAATTAGAGTTGCAGGTGGAAACTCTCTTGGCGGGAGATGGTCGGGGCTCCATTGTTAAATTGAAGTTCATATCAGGCCTGTGATGCACGTCAAGCATCTTGAATCAAATAGCCGTGTTTTGATAAATAT
The DNA here is from genome assembly GCA_034440575.1 of Imbricaverruca yamaguchii. Lineage (NCBI taxonomy): Eukaryota > Metazoa > Arthropoda > Thecostraca > Neoverrucidae > Imbricaverruca > Imbricaverruca yamaguchii. The sequence continues at coordinate 862,117 of JAOTOL010001515.1, forward strand.
ATACAATTATTTGTAGCTAAGAGATGAAAAAAAACGAAAAAAGCCAATTACGAAGTGCGATGTCCACCCAGTGCTATTCCAGCCTGCTTAAAGTCAATATGTCAGTAAGTATGTTTTCAGTTTGATACGGTTCCAGTGGTCAGTGGAATAAATGCCGAGACCTAAACATTTTTAGCTGCTCCTGACCAATGAGAAGTGCATGCGTGACGTCACCATCTGAGCTGACTCCTTAGTGCGCTGTGGCATCCACGATTCTGCGATATGTCGAGATATGTCGAATCCAGCGACAGAGGCGTTTTGATGCGAGATTCGCTGGTGTACCTGTTTGTATCCAAGAGAAGATATACCAGAAACTTACCATGCTTAATGTGACGAGTTTGAACCACATCAAATAAAATGTATGTTCCATTACACTTAGGTAAGAAATTGCCCTAAGATGCCGTGATGGACGCACTGTCAATCAGGTAGATGGACAATGGACACATAGATGCTCTGTGGGTCGAAGTATGTGGAGGTGCACAAGTCTTCAATAAGGCGGCTCGACCATAATCGATTCAAGCTTAACATCAATGTTGCGCGCAATGATCTAAAAATGTTCATTTTTTCTCGCAATTTATAACACGATATATTGATTCTGCGCTGGCCATTCAAGGTTTCGGTGCGCCTCTGGAGCGACACAAAGGTCAATGGCATAAGGCTAGGTCAAGTATTCTGTATTTTTTTAAACAATGCCATCTTATACAGAATGCTGCCGTTCCTCGCCGCTAAGTCCTATCTGAATTCGGTTTCGGCGTCACCTAAGTTGTGCAACATTACATTGGATGGTCAGCCAATGACCTGAGATGATCTGACCTTCCGTGTACTGAGCATATTTGACCTGACATGACCCCTCTATAAAGCTTCCTTCCAAACAGTGCTAAAGCTGAAGTGATCGTCTATCAGTCTTTCCGGTCAGACTTCATGCTTATTGGCTCTCGGCGAAAGAAAAAAGCTGTAGAATTCCAGTTTCAAATTTCAAATGCCAAACCAACACGGCCCTTCAAGCTGCTGGGTGTCTTCATAGCTCCTGTTCGTGGAGCGGGAAGGCACATCACACAGGTCACCCGGAACCACAACTGCTTCCTCACCTACCTCTACCGACTCCGTCCCCACTTCACCAAGTACACCCAAATTGTTGATTCGAACTCATGTCTTTCCGCATATCACTCGTCGCATTTCTGTCTGGGGAGGTTCTTCCAAATGCTATACGATCATCCTCCACTGCGCATCGCATTGCTTTCCCACGCGTCAATGCGAGGGCTACCGAGCTATCGAACAACAGAAAAGCTGCATGCAAAGAGCACCAGCTCAATAGTGTCATCCTGGCATCTGGCGATAAATATTGTTACTATGTTTCACCATTCTATATCATGATATTCATTGCTTATTCGTTGCCATGATACCTCGATCGTTCTGCTACCCAGCGATAGCTATCTGAAGTGATGCTTCTAGAAGACATAAAGACATAAAGACATAAAAGATTAGTGCAACTATGAGCCACAAGGGCCCTTCTTGGTTGCACTCTGTACACTGAACCAGTTGCCCACCAAAACTGTCAATCAGCCCTCCCTGTAATACTGAAAAGCAAGCCCTATATTCTTATAATGATTGTCTATGCTGTTTTTAAAGATGTTCAATGTGCTGCTACTGACGATGTTTTCTGGCAGCTGGTTCCAGTGTTCCACTACCCTGTTGGTGAAGAAAGTTTGCCTTAACCTTGTTCTGCTGTGGTTAACTTTAATTTTGAATTTATGACCTCTAATTGCATCATTTCTGTTAAATTCAAACATTTCCCCAAGGTATCCCCTCTCCAGACCATTGACAAATTTAAAGACCTCGACGACTTTGAAACTCATGGAGAGCTTGAATCTGTGGAGGTTGTGAACTGTAGAGGTTATGAGCGCTTCAGAGTTGTGGTTATGACCGCTTCGGAGCTATGGTGGTTATGATTGCATCGGAGTAGTGGAGGTTATTACCTGTGGAGGTTATGACTGCTCAGAGTTGTGGCGGTTATTAACTGTGGAAGTTATGACATGTGGAGGTTACGACAGCTTCGTGTGTGTTCAATTTGTAGATGTTATGCATTGCGGAGATTGTGAGCTGTGGCTGTTATGATACATCTCCTTCCTTCAAGCTACTGAGCAGCTGCAATTTCCGCCAATCTGCTTCAAGGTCGCCACAAACGGCTTACAATTCATGACGTTCCATTTGGTAGGTGATGAATTTGACACCCTGAAATTATATTCCATAATTATGATCATTTGTGGCTCCAGGAAGGCAGAGTCGGAGTGTGGAAAATTACACACGTGGGATCTGCGCAAATGCTACGAGCCGCCCCGGGAACACATTCGCGTGTACGCCACTTAGATAGCTCAGGCGGCAGAGAGCTCTGGCCTTTGACCTCGCCCGTTCAGACAAGGCAGAGCTAGAGTCGCTTCAAGAGCTCGTATTTCGACCGAGTCGCGCCAGCCCTCAATGATAGAGATAGACCACGCACTTGACGGTGACAGACCACCCACTGACGGTGACAGACCATCCACTGACGGTGACAGACCACCCACTGACGGTGACAAACCACCCACTGACGGTGACAGACCACCCACTGACGGTGACAGACCACCCACTGACACTGACGGCGACAGACCACGCACTTGACGGTGACAGACCACCCACTGACGGTGACAGACCATCCACTGACGGCGACAGACCATCCACTGACGGCGACAGACCACCCACTGACGGTGACAGACCACCCACTAACGGTGACAGACCACCCACTGACGGTGACTGACCACCCACTGACGGTGACAGACCATCCACTGACGGTGACAGATCACTAATTGACAACGGCAGACCATCACTGACGCCGGGGCAGGCCACCACGGATCGAGAGGCCCTGATTTAGGAAGCTCTGTTAAAAATGCCCGTGTTTGAGAGATTCCTTGTGTCATGTCCCAGTGTCTAGAAGGCTCGCGCGTTCGCTAGCTGAACATTCCATGCATCTTCATGGATGCCTCTCCACTGATCTCAGCAGTTCCTGAGAACTTCCAGGGGTGAGCTTCCATATAGTTGTATACTAAATTTCAGGGTTTCTCGACAGGCTACATGGGTACAAAAGCATTGACCTTGAGATCTTTATAACAAACTCTTTGTTCATATTTTGATAACAAACTTACGTGCAAGGTAAGAAAGCAAAGCTGAAACATCAACAAATTTGCTGGGTCGGTTGGACCGACGTCTTTCAGTCGCTGATTGACATTATCAACTTCATTGATCTGAAGGATTGATATTCCATAATGTCTCTTAAGTACGAACGTCATTTGCAGGTGGTTTGCTTTCAAGCAGCGACGCGGCCAGCATTTCCTCAAAGGGGGCTGGTCCCCCGACGTCAACAAAAAACTGTCACGAAACAAAGATCGCTTTCGGCGCGCGAGGCGCCCAAAACATTTCTGGTTTTGCGTGGTGAAAATCTACAATTTTTAAATTTCATCTAGTGTGCTTTGGTTGCTAGGGGGCGGGGTGTCCCCTTGGCTACGCCTCTGTTTCGAAAAACGTCTGCACAAAGGTCCGATTTTCTGCTGCACAGACTACCGCTCGTGTGGTCCTTAAGGCGGAGCGTGACGGTCAAGGCGTGACGCGGCAAACGCGCAACATAGTAGCGTGTATAATAATGGCGCTCAAATTTCTGCGTATCCTTCTACGGGGAAGTTGTGCATAAAACCGTGCTCACACCAACTTTACCTCATTTGCATGCATGACCGGTGACTCCTGACAACGCAACACCGGGGCTAATTTCGAAGTTTGCATTTAACCAGTCATTGCAGCTTCACATTTGGCAACTTATTGTCGTCGCCGCCGGCGTTTCTGCGTGCTGTGACACGGTTACGGGGTGCCACAGGCAGACGGGCTCGGTGGGAGTGTACTCACACTAATTGGACGCTTGATTACATTCCGGTGAACAAGAGGAGTACCTCGAGTGGGTACCACCGGCTCTCGAGTGGGCGCCAATTGATGGTTGTTAAGGTAGTTGACAGTAAGATTGTCAAAGTTTGTGTGCGAATGCCCATTATTTATGTGTTTATGCATTTTTATTGGTGTCACATTTTGTGCGCGTCCTTCCGCGATGTGTTTCTTAGCTTGGTCATACTTCTCAACAGAACGTAAATTGTGAAATGACACCGGTGAGGCGCATCGTTACGATGTCCGTCATTCTGATGCGAGGCCAGGTCACTTTGTGCACATCCATTTTTCACGTGTTATTTCCACAACATATATACGAATTAAAACGTGTTGATGCATACATATATGCTGTTAGCAAAGATGAATGCAGAACAGATATGTTCATTACTTTCAACTGACTATGGTTAGTGCGCTTGTTGGCACCAAGCTTAAACAGCCCGAGGCCAGGACTCAAATCGTCCCTCGCTCGACTGGAGAGTGGGGAGGGACAGAGGAGGTGGCAGGATATCGTTCCAAGGTTCTCAGAAACTATGGTACCAACAGAACAAATACGCTGTCGGATAGCCCAGGCCGATTCGGGAAGAATGCAACCAGGATTTTGAAGTTGTACAAAAAGGTGACGTCACTGGAGGCACGAAGGACGTCATGGAAGGACGTACATCTTACGCCATGAAGGTTGATTTATATGCGCGATTTCGAACCTTAAATGTACCTCTTAATCATAAGGAAAAAGCGCATTGAACTGCTAATATAAAATCGTACATGAACATTGCCAAAGGTTTGATTATCGTCTTAATGTTCACAATTTGTATATCCTAATTTTTGGAAAACTCATTTTCGGATTTCATGGAGGGTGCAGCTAGAGGCGGCATTCAAATTAAGCTTAGCTACATAATATTTGCACGGTTGGGTGGAAGTTTGTGATTTTTGCTAAAAAATGCGACGTTCGTGTTTGAGTGTGCACAATCATGGAAACGAATGACGCCATCAAAATGCACAATTCAGAAAATTCCAAGGTTTCTTAGCTTTCTTGAGGTAAGTAATCACGAGATTTCGATGTGGTATATGAATTTTGGAATGGGTGGATATGCTTTCAAAGTTGTATTAACGTGACCTCACTTACCTGGCCATAGGTTACTCTTCTTCAATCACCTGACTCAAACTTTTTAGACATGCGAAACTGATTCCGAAAAATCTCTACCAAATTTAGACACGCTACATCGCGCCGATTTTTCACCATCGCAAAAAAACACCGCGGATTTTGATTTCCGGGTGCCCCGTGTAGGCCTTACCACCCCACCAGCCGAAGGCCAGGGTTGTCCGGATCACGGCGACAACTTCCCGGCAGTGAGGCAGTAACCAGAGGGCGACCAGTACGCCGGGCTCCTGGGCATCACCGCAGCAGCGGCGGCTGCTCTGTGGTAGCGATGTGACAGCCGCACCAGCAGGGAGTGCCTTACGCTAATGTAGCGTGCCGAGTATGAGCCGAGTTGGCCGCCGTCGCTGGCAACATCGTAACGCCGACGACACCTGACTCCGTCGGTGATGACAGTTGACTCCGTCCAGGGCGACAGCTGACTCCGTCGAGGGCGGCAGCTCACTCCGTCGGTGACAGCTGATAGTTGGCGGCGACAGCTGACTCAGTCGATGACGACAGCTGACTCCGTCGAGGGCGACAGTTGACTCCGTCGGTGACGACAGCTGACGCCGTCGGTGACGACAGCTGACTCCGTTGGTGACGACAGCTGATTCCGTCGGTGACGGCAGCACACTCCGTCGGTGACGACAGCTGACTCCGTCGGTGACGACAGCTGCCTCTGTCGGTGACGACAGCTGACTCCGTTGGTGATGACAACTGACTGTCAGCGCATGATACAGACATACAGACATATGCTAATATGTGGCAGCGAGATGGCCCGTCAGCTGGCAACGACCCGCAGGATGCGCTGCGCCTCACTCTGCACCCCCCCCCCCCCCCCTCCCCCTGTTCTACGTGGCTGGATCAGCAGAAGCAGATGGTTGTCACAGGGTAACCTATCGCTGCCTAGCACCGTCATTGGAGGCGACTGTCGCGCCGCTCGCTGCCCGCCTCACGTGCATTTGGATCAGCTGAGCATCATCAATCTCTGTCGTCGGTGGTATTTGCCAGCGCGGGTGTGCTATAACGCCAGGTAGTAATTCGAGGAGGAAAATACGAAAGCGTTCGTCTTCAACCTGCACTGCGAGCATATAGCTAATTTCGTTGCACCTATGAAATGCCTGGCGAATACAATATATCAGTTGACCATCAATTATTACCATCCGCAGCAATGAAGTTGGCAAATCACCGGATACTATTGATGGTGGCAACTGATGGTGGCAACCCATGGCTATTAACAAATAAGGATGGCTCAAAGCAGGTGGCAGACAACCAGCTACAAGAATGCAACCATCGGCTGGTGAGGAAGCGCAATTATATACGGGAAATCCTATGGACAACTTTGCTATGGGATACGGTTGCTTGCCATTGTCATCAAGCAAATATTAATGAAAGCGATCTACATTTTTAATGCAGCCATGTACAAGAAGCAACGATATTGGTGCATTATTTTAATACAATGTGTAACAATGCTAGTGTGATGCCATGTATATTGCGTTTGAATTATAGCCTGATCCCTGCCATGTTCTACGGTAAAATATCTGTTGAAACGAACCAGCATTTTGCTTGGCTTCATTGCCATTGCACGTCATACTTTTGAAAGCTGCATATCATGAGTATGTTTGAGGCATCAACCATGGCATTAACAATCTTTTGTTTCCAGCAATTGGCATGGCAAAATCTTCGAAACTTTTAAGGATTTATTATCTGATATTTCGTCGCGTATGAAAATGTTGCTGGCAAAAATGCTGAAATTTATCTCACAAGATGCATGGTGATTACCAACATTAGGCTATTAAAATATAAAAATCGCATCGATTGAAGATAAATGGAATAAAAACAACTCAAATACAGGCAAAAAGAACGGGGTATGTCCCAAGACTGGTCAAAAAGCCCGCAGGTCCTGACTTGGCTTTCTGAGCTGGCCTTCGGTCCATACAACTGCCGCCTCTAGTAGTGATGCTGCCATGCCTTCTCTGGAATTGCTACCACTTTTCGCGCTTCACGGTCTCCAATCCTGCTTGCTCCGTTTATTTCCTCACAATCTGGAGAAAGGCCTTCAGCTGGAAGGCGAGCGGGACATCCAGGATGAGACAGCCAGTTAACAGAACCTAGAGTAGCTAACCATGATGGCGTAGAGGTGGCGTAGGAGACGCGCACCAACGTGGTGGCGTGGAAAACATTCCCCATAGGGAGGGGAAATGTTTTCTACGGGAAAGGGTGACACCGCTAGCGTTTCGTAGCAATGGAAGTTGGTTGTGAATATTTCTCATTCAAAACATTCTCCCCGGTGTGGAGAATGTTTCCTGTCTCGACATTCGAAGATCTGGAAAGGAGGACTCCGCCAGCATTGTTGTCGTAGAAACGGAAATTAGTTGCGATATTTTCTTGATACACAGATGTCTTATAGTTTCTTTACGTGAATAATCCTACGCTCTGTGATACGCTCGCACGTCCTAGTAAACATTCTTTCAACGGGATGTGCTGTGTTTTGGCTGCTGTTTGGTAGGGGCCGGTACACTCCGATCACGCGCGCGCGTACGTACAATAACTCGTGAGCGCAATGTTCTTGTTCTGAAACTACCCGGATACGTCTGTGCCCGCCGGCGTCAGCGAATGCGCAATTCCGCCCAGAGAGCCGCCCTGCATCTCCGAGCCGCCGGCTGTGTCGCCCACGCGGCCCATGCGTGCGGATTGCTCGGCGCCCGTCGTCTCCGCAGATCGTATCTGGACGTTTCGCGGACCCTCCTCGATGACAGCATCCAGATGGGATCGGCGGGCTTCCAGGGCCGGAGCGAGGCGTGCACCGCCAATCGTTCAGATCTGCGGCGGCGGGGGCGGGCGGGGTGCGTGGCTCGCCAACCTGCCCGGCCGACGCCGGACACGGTGATTGATGGAGATGCGAGAGTAATTGGCGGTAGTGAAGGGGTCTGTTGGTGTCAATTAGGGCCTGAGGGGGGCTGCTGGTGACAATTAGGGGTGTCGCGCGGAAAACAAACCAATCGCACCATCTCCTGGGCGTGCGATCGGCTTATTGACGGCAAGCTGATCAGGAAGCGCCCACTCATTCATGGGAACCATTGTCAGCTCCGTCACCACCTTGGTCTTCAGCTAAGTCAACCAACATGGTTGTCGGCCCAGTCACCACCTTTGTCGTCATCTCGGTCGCCACCTTGGTCATCATCTCAATGACCACCTTGATCGTCAGCTCAGTCAACCAACATGGTCGTCAGCTCAGTCGCCACCTTGGTCTTCAGCTCAGTCAACCAACATGGTCGTCATCTCAGTCGCCGTCTTGGTCTTCAGCTCAGTCACCACCTTGGTCGTCAGCTCAGTCACCACCTTGGTCGTCAGCTCAGTCGCCACCTTGGTCGTCAGCTCAGTCGCCAGCTTGGTCGTCAACTCAGTCACCACTTTAGTCATCGTCTCAGTCGCCGTCTTGGTCTTCAGCTCAGTCACCACCTTGGTCGTCAGCTCAGTCACCACATGCCACCTTGGTCATCAGCTGAATCACCACCCTGGTCGTCAGCTCGGTCACCACCTCGATCGTCATGCTCGCCGCTGATGATGTTCCGCATCAGTCCACTGGCAGACCGGCTGTTTCAGGTAACAGTGGGGTGCAACGGTGCCCAATGCCATGTGAACATATTGACATGTCACGACAACGGCTTCAACCAATTGTTCCAACGAATTGGCCTACGCAGCTCATGTGTACGTTGAAAGTATGCCTTCACCTCATGATGCATGCCACAGTTTCACCGAGATAGTCAAAGCCGACGCATTCCAGGCATTAAAAAATAACCCCAAAACACATTACTCGGACATAGTTATTAACTCACGAGCGAAGTTGCATTCAATCGGTTTGGCGAGTCAGGCCACGCATTAGCCGTGGGTCTTACCAGACGTGGGAGGGAAGGCACACTAGGTGGCATGCACCATGGTAAATCCAGATGGCATTGGAAGTGAGAGCGTGGGTATGATATAATATTGGTGGGAAAGTGAACCACTTAGCTGTCGTCCGCACAGGAGTTTCATGCAACCATTGTTTTTTTTTCTTCTTGACCGTGCACAATTAGTGTGAATTAGCAGCCTATCGCTTGGTGCAGTTAACGGGGCAACCTTTGCCGGTTTATTAGCATGTATAATTTAGCATGTCTTGTCAGGCTGATGACTTGTCCCGTCATAAATTGGAACTGGTAAGGTTACTTCTTCCCGCAAAATGTGAGAGGGAGAGAGAGAGAGAGAGAGAGAGAGAGAGAGAGAGAGAGAGAGAGAGAGAGAGGGAGAGAGAGAGAGAGAGAGAGAGAGAGAGAGAGAGAGAGAGAGAGAGAGAGAGCGCGGGAGACAAGCAGCAATAGCCTGCCATGAAACAGCCCCACTCCTATTGAGACGCAAGAACACTTTAGTGCATGTTCTCAGCTAATTATCTCATTATCTCCACTGTTCTCTGTTCGTCAGTCGCCCGTTATCTGTGTTTGTGATCTGTCGAGGAACTCAGGAAATGCGAGGCTCGAAAGTTGTGCCATTCGCCTCCGCGTCGTATTTCCGGCGTAGCGCGACAGGGGTCGGTCGCCTTCGCCCGTCTTCTCAACTTCCGCATTGTATCACATGTTTTGTTCTTCTCCATAGCGAAGATTTACAGTTGCAGTTGCCTTTCAAGCGCCGGGCAACAAATCAAAACGAGCGTAGGCAGGTGCGGGCGCGGCGCAACGTCTCGCGGCAGGGGAAGGCAGGAAGTGCGCTGTATTTTCAGAAGTTAGGCAATGTTTTTGTGGCTTCTGACGAGTATCTTGTTTATGAAATATTTATGATGAATGTGCACAATGCTGAAAGAAGCCAGGTCACTTCGTACCGGCGGTCTGGCTAGAAATGATCAAATGCACCGCCACGGTGGTCCCAGAGAGACAGGCTAACGTCAGAGCAGTACCAACGACGCGCTGCCAGCTAGCAATTAGGAAATTGGGAAGACCTTAATGTGGCAGCTTCCACTGCTGGTTCCACTCCTGCTGGTTCCGCAGAAATGTTTTCCTTTCGAATTTTAATATTAGCTGGCACGGGAACCAGGAGTTGCATCTCTCCGCCCGGCTTGTTTTGTAGTATAAATGATAAATGACTGGCGGTACTGAAGTTTTGGCAGCGCTCATGGAGCATACATTTCTCTTTTGAACACATAACTTTTGTTTTTAGCTTGGGTAGTGGTCTAGCTTTAGTGACTTTTAAGGAGCATTACTACATCAAGATCTTCGGCCCCGCGCATAATTAGTTAAACACGTTCGCGTTTGTTCATCCTGCATAGGACCAAGCGTAGGAAGAGTGATAACGGTTATTTGAGTTGTATATTACCTGCTCCATCCATCATTGATGATTCGGATGCAGCAAATAAGATTAATTGGCGATAACTAGCGATTTTCGTAGACAACGATCCAGAGTGTTCTCTCTTACTATGTCACAGATCAGCGACCTGACATGACATCTGCAGATTTTTCCCACCACAGAACTGGTGAAGGATGCGCTATATCCTATGATCAGCTCTGCCCGTGTGTCGATAATTTCAGGGAACATAGATTCTGAAATTGTGTGCCCGAGTCCTCTGGTGCGAAAGATGGATGAAGCGTGTCAAGAGGTGTCCTGAATCCCACCCTTTCCGTACGAGAGAGACGATGCCTGGAATAGGCTCAGGAGTCTATCCCAGAGATAGACTCCCTCTGTCCTTTCCTCCTTGGACACAATGCTGGCACTATAAATGTTTTCTATGTGCCGATGCAATAATCAGTCAAATAGCCTATAAGCAAATTCAACAAGGGGCTAAGACGAAGGGCACCTGCCCTGCATATGAAGCGTACCAGATCAGTTAAAAGTTGGTCGAGTGCCCAGGCCACAGGAGCCCCGATATCGAGCGGAAGTCCAACCTTGATTGGAAGGGTGCTTATCTCATCACGTGAAGACAACCTGGCCTTCAGCGAGCTCCCGACGTCCATGTCTTGGGCAATAGAGCGCCTTCGGCAATGGGCCCACAATGGGCCCAGAGTGTGGACTATGCCATTACCAAGAGGGAGCAGGACTCCAGGCAGCATTCTGACTGGGTGAGCAACTGTCCATCCAGTCGAATCAGCTGACCTCCAAATCGGCGGTCGGGTTTATCGACTCGGCCAAAATTAGCCAAAGACAGACGGAAGACATAGTACCCGCCCGCGCGGTCTGGTTCTTATCTCACCAATACAGGGCCTTTCCGGGCAGCCGTGTGTCTTACAGAATACAGAATACAGACATGTATTAAGGCCATCCACAATTAGCTCGTGGCTATTATAGCCTCACGTCATGCAAATAAAAAAAGAGGTCGGCAAAGGTATCATACATTCAGTTAACGTCTACAAACAGTCATAAAAGCAGACACATAAATAAGGCGCTAAGTGCCTCCACAATCCGGGTTCCTACGCAAGTGACGTTTTAGGTGCGGCCCAAACAGGGGGACGGGTAGCCGAGTCAGATCAGTCTTGTGGAGCTAGGCGCCCTCCCATGTCATTCGGGCATCGCTCTTGGCAATTCGGTTGTCATCATTGGCTGCATATCCCTCGCCGTGCCGATGGTGACTGTCTTGAGACCCTCAGGTATGTCCTAGTCTTCATTATTGGCTACATGCCCCCGGAAATCCCCCTAGGTACACGAAAACACGACATTGCCAATGGATCTTCATGTACTTGGCTTGCATGTTTCGTGTAAATGTTAGGTCCACGACGTGAAAGTTCATTCACTTGGGGCGAGCTTAAGTGAGTAATTTTACAAAATAGTCAAAGTGCCGCTATTCAGTGCATGCGATATATAGGCACCAATCTCAGGCCATGATGTCCTTCCATCAAAACGAACAACTTGTCATCTCAAAATGTTAGCTAAGGACAAGGTTTCTAACCTGAAGTCAAGCTAATTTCCGCGTCATACTCAGTTAGGAAAATTGTATTTGGTGTAATGTTTCACGCCGAGAATGATGAAGAGCATATACTAATCATTCGCGGTAAAATATTAAAAGGTCAATTACATACAGTCAGGCACAATAACATTTGAAGGTGGTATTGTGCATTATATATAAGATACATATGCACATATGTATATATAAGATTATATATATATATCTATATATATATATATATATATATATATGTATATGCACATTTATTTATATGCATATATATATATATATATATATATATATACATATCATACACAATGCCATCTTATATAAAATGTTGCTGTTCCTTGTGAAGTCACATGCGAATTCGGTTTCAGGGCCAACTAAGTCATGTGAAATGATACTGGATGGCCAATAATCATCCCATGTCCGAAAGTGGAATATGTGCAGAGGTATTTCAGTAGCATATGAGCATTTTTGAACGATAATTTGCAATGCAACAATATTGATGTAATTCAAGCTTGAACGTGCTTGACATGATCATGCGGAACGACATGACCTGATCTGACCTTAGGATTTACGGATAGTGAAGAGCTGCATACATTTTGCTTGAATGGTTACTTTTAAATGGAGAAGATGCGTATATATATATATATATATATATATATATATTTTTTATATATATATATATATATATCCAAAATTCTTAGGTCAATCCTCAAGATGGAGCTTATGTCACTGGAGCGACCTATTAGGACCATGAACGAACTCAGCAAGACTGAAAATGAAGAAATAACATATTACGCGAACATTGGTCTACATTGGCTTGTTAATGACATTTTCACTAAGTTTTCAACACGCACATTTCGAAAGCTGATTTGCAAGCTTGATCCTCTCCTGATCGAACTTACCTAGTTGATCCTTTTTACCATGGTCAACATAAATACATTCATCTAGGTGAATTATTGAAATATAATGCTGGAGGAAAACAAGCTATGCCTCTTTGCCATTTCTAGGGAATCAGTCGAGATACATTGACATAATACATTGACATAATATGAACATTGACATAATATGAACTCTGGTGACCCCAGTATCGGGAAAATTGAACTCTAGGATATACTTCGGGATCTCCATGACAAGCACGTTTCAACAGTATTTTGCGTTTTGTCATAGCGTACGCAACTGGAAAGTTTGAGGGAGGTTTCAAGAATACCATCAGCCAAAGATGGAACTACCTGTCGCCCAGGTGAGGAGTACACTCCTTTTTCAACAAGATGGCAGTTTTTCCGGGCAGTTGGGTGCTTTGAGAATGCATGCTCCCTCCTGCACCAGCCTGTGCTCTCTTCGCATTTAGACACTTTTTTCGGACCTGGTGATACTTCCTTTGAAACCTAAGGCGTTGTTTCCGATAGCTAGCACCGTTAGTCCACATTTCGACACCCTCCTGGGCCACTTAAGTTCTTCTTTTTACAGTCCTGACACAGGCATCCTTCTAGGCGCCACTCTTTAACACGTAGGGGCCCCCTGAGTCCTCCTTATAATGTTGATGCACTCTTCGCCACTTATTGCAATAACCTACCCAGCATGGCCAAGGTTGTCACGGGCATTTATAGACGGAGCTGACTTGTGGCCATGTTAGAAGCGTATGCGATCTGTTGGGAAACATTAGGGAAACAAAATATTGTGCTATTTTAGCCAATACTGCCCCTTGATATAAAACTGGAATGAGTATATATATAATCCCCCCTCCTCCTCCAGTTAACGTACAATGTCAGTCTCGGATTCATGCCGCTGTAAAAGTAATCAGGTTGTCCAAAAGGTGTAAATGATTATCCAATGATAACTCAAAATAGCACACCTGAGCATAGCATACCTAGCATAGCTGTGTCACGCTTCACACAACTTCGTCAGGTAGGAGACTTAAGTGTACTGGCAAATAGCACAAACATGTCTTACTAATGATCTGATAGAAACAAGGACAAGTCAAGAAATTTGAACGTAGCTGGGCATTCGTCTGGTAGGCAGCATTCCAGTACGTCATAAGTTCTGCTACCCCTGCACAGATGAACACATCAGTCCAAACTGCAACTACATTGAGCTACACGTCAGATTAACTGCAGATGTAATAATGTATTCGCCTATGAATCATGTGCAGTAACCACAGCATTGAAATTACCGAGTGATACACCAAAGCTTGTAAGCTAATGCCCTCTGACCTCAAATCTATCTGATCATCTCGTATTGCCTCGGGCAGTCCTCGACCATCCTGCATTGCTCCGGGTCTGTCTTGACCATCTGGCACCATTTCGGGTCCTTCTCAACGACCTCTTGTCTTGTATCGCCGTTCTCAATTATCTATCATTTCGGACCGTTCTCAATTTTCTCCGGTTGTTTCCCGGCCGTTTTCAGTGATCTATCGTTTCGGTCCGTTCTCAATTATCTCTGGTAGTTTCCGGCCGTTTTCAATGATCTCCTATCATTTCTGATCGTTCTCAATGATCGCTTGTCATTTCGGGCCGTTCTGAACGATCTCGGATCGTGTCGGGCCGTTCCCGATCAGCTCGCTCGGGTCGGACTCCAATGTGCGGCTGCCGCTCCTCTGATGCAGCGCTATAATGAGATGTAGCGTCGGTGTGGTGGTGCGCCACGCCATCACTCAGCGGGTGTCACATCACTATTGATGTAACGTGATGGTGACGTCAGTGTCACTGTCACGTGACACCGACATTCAGCGGGTATCACGTCACTGTCACTGACACATGACACCGACATTCAGCGGGTATCACGTCACTGTTGCTGTCACGTGACACCGACGGTCACCGGGTGTCACGTCACTATCACCGGGTGACACGCCACCGTCATTGTCATGTGACACCGACAGTCAGCGGGTGTCACGTGACACCGACAGTCAGCGGGTGTCACGTGGCACCGACAGTCAGGGGATGCCACGTCACTGTCACGTGACACGGACAGTCAGCGGGTGTCACGTGACACGGACAGTCGGCAGGTGTCACATGACATGGACAGTCAGCGGGTGTCACGTGACACCGACAGTCAGGGGATGTCACGTGATAACGACAGTCAACGGGCGTCGCGTCGCCGTCATTGTCACGTGACGCCGGCAGACCGACCACCGGCGGCTGAGCCCTGTGGGACGGGCCGCGCCCCCGGTCCACATTGTCGCGGCCGTCGTCGACGCGGCTTATCTCCGCACGCCAGCCGGCCCGCGCGCTCGGCCCGCCCGTTCCCATAAACATGTACCCCGGGTCGCGCGATTGTATCGCTGAATTTACGGCGGCGTGGGGGAGGTGGCGAGCCCCGGGGGGTCGGGAGGGGTCCGGCTCACGATCTCCGGCAGCCACTAACTCTGAGATAGAGACTGCGACTGAGACTTGCGTCCGGGCTGGGCCTAATGGCCGCGCGGCGTCATTCAGTTCAGGTGTTTGTAGTTAGCTGCTCAAATGGCACGGTGATATATCCAACCGTCCAGAAATAAAGTTCCGCGAGTGGCTGAGAAGGGTGTGTTTGAAAATTGATAGCGCTGTGAGGAATAAACAGCAGGAGCTCTCCTGTACTTGTGCAAGAGGATTATCCCAATAACTTTCAAAATCACTTGATACATATGCCGATCATGTATGAAATGCTTGACCACACCTTCGCGCGATAATAGAATATCACTTTCAGTGTGGCCGACGGAGTGGCAGCATTGACCTTCGTCTGGATCGGCCTTGCCCTCAAGGAGGAGGGGGTGGGAATCGGCCCTGCCCTCAAGAAGGAGAGGAATCAGCCCTGTTCTCGAATTGGAGGAGAGGAATCGAACTTGTTCTCGAGGAGAGGAGGAATCAGCCCTGCCCCCAAGGAGGAGGGGAAGAATAGGCCCTGTCCTCGAACAGGATAATAATTGACCCTGTACTCGAGGAGGAGAGGAATCGAACTTGTCTTCGAGGAGGAGAGGAATCGGCCCTGTCCTTGAGAAGGAGGAGAGGAATCGACCCTGTCCTCGAGGAGGAAATGCTTCGGCTTTGTTTTCGAGGAGAGCAGTGCATTCTGGTCGACCTGCTGAGTTTTTTGTCATTGCGTGAGAAGAAATATACGACCTTCAATATACCAGGAGGTGCTGAGTTTACATAAAAAGTAACGTTAAGGATTATGCTGTATTACTCAAAGTTTCGGCCAGGGGTCATCGTCAGAAGAAATATAAAATGTCAAGCTTAACAATGGAAAAAGCACGCGGAAAAAAGCCTGCAAAAATACACTTGAATCACAGAAAAGCATCCTCAGTGGTGCAGACACTTCAAGAAACTCCAAACCAGAAACAAACTATGTCAAGATAGAATCCTCTGAGGAAGTCCGAGCCGATGGTCCATATACATTTCGACACATACACGCATGCACATATATATATATATATATATATATATATATATATATATATATAGACATATATCCAATATAACGCGTAATACATAAAGTATAATACGTAATACGTGATACATAAAGTATAAAGTATAACAAGGCGGTGCATAAAAGCAATCGCTAAATGAGGTGCACATCGGTTAGCCATAGCCACTCCTTTTGTTTGCTTGTACATGGAGTTACCGAAACGTATGGGGTTATTGCTGAAAATATGTGTTTGTAATTTCACACAGTCCTGTACCCCAATCCTGAAAAGACAGATATTATCCAGATTTTCCTCTATTAGACGAATCACAGCATCTATTCCCTCCATTCCTTGATAAGTTGTTTGTAGTTCAGGCTGATGGGAGTTACACCACCGGACTGTACTTTAGACCAATGGCAGCCCCCATCATCTTGCACTATGATTCGGCCCACCCGATGGCCACTAAAAAGGCCGTTTCAACGTCCCAAATGAGGAGAGCAGCACCAGTCTCATCCGATACTATTTCGTGCGAGCGGAGCCTTGCGAAGATGACAACTCTTCCTGGAAAACGGATAACCAGCGCATCGGGTACACTCCGCCGCTCGTGCTGTTCACCCTCACAACAGGAGTAGGACAAGTGGGCAACGTCGGGATCGAGCGGGTAGCAATCCCGACTATGTTTACATGAGACTTCCTTTTGTCAATGACCAACTATGTCGACAGGTAAATGCAACCATCCGTTCGTCTCATTAAACCATGTTAGGGTAGCCTTGACTAGCGGACCTACGCTGAAATCTAACCTGGTCCGTTCAGCCCTGGAAATGCCGCCATGCCCTGCTGGTAGAAGAACGTGCCACACCTGTATCAACGGGCGCAAAGGTAGATGCACGCGGAAAAACGTAGTTTATAAAATAACGTGCAACCGCTGTCATGGAATATCTTATGTCGGTGAAACCAAACGTAGTATCAGGGATAGGTACAATGAGAACTTGGGAAATGCCAGACTTCGGAGAGCATACACACCTTTAGGCGAACACATGATCGACAAACATTCTAACATGGAACACAGCGACACCAACACAAACTTCAAAGTAGAAATTCTAGCAAGAGCCAGGGACAACGCTGATCTGAAGGTCCTCGAATCTCTACACATGCGTAATCTACGGCCGCAACTAAACACGCAAACGACGTCTTGGTATATCACATAAAATTACATAAACATAAGTTATACTTTATGTATTACGCGTTATATTGGACATATGTCTATATATGTGCGTACATGTATGTGTCAATATGTATATAGACCATCGGCTCGGGCTTCCTCAAAGGGTTCTATCTCGACATAGCTTGTTTCTGGTTTGGAGTTTCTTGAAGTGTCTGCACCACTGATAATGCTTTTCTGTGATTCACTTGTATTTTTGCCGTTTTTTCCCACGTGCTTTTTCACTTGCTAAGCTTGACATTTTTATATCACTCCTGACAATGGCCCCTGGCCGAAAAGTTGAGTAGAACAGTATGATACTTAACGTTACTTTTGATGTAAACTCAGCACCTCCTGGTATATTGAAGGTCGTATGTTTCTTCTCACGCAATGTCTAAAACCCAGGAGTACCTAAGAGCCATTCTTCGTTGTATTAAACAATGTTATAAGAGTTTTTTTTGTAGTGCAATTTCCAGCTGTTCGCGCTTGAACTTAGACGGTTGACGGTGATTCTTAGCAACGCTTCGTATGCATCCTGAAAGCACACATAACGAGATTGTGAGCCCATCGAACAACACTTATGTCGTCTGGAAGGCTACAGCGTGCCGGACCATACGGTCCACTTACGTCACATGGAAGGCTACAGCGTGCCGGACCATGCATGTCACTTACGTTGCTCGTTAGGTGGCGGACATGGCTGAGGAGGCAGAGAGGAATAATGCGGTGTCTGTCGTGTGGAGTGTCAGGTGTGTGCTGTTGTGTGCGTTGTGTGCAGTGTGTGTTGTGTGTGAAGTATGGAGTGTCAGAGGTGTGCTGTTGTCTGTTGTGTGTATCGTGTGGAGTTTCAGTGATCTGCTGTGGCGTGTGTTGTGTGAAGTGTTAGTGGTATGCTGTTGTGTGTATGTGAAATTTTAGATTGAGGCGACGTGTACCACTGCACATCGGACACTGCGCGGTCCCGGAGGATGCACACATGTGGCACGGGACCATACTTCTGACAACGTTGGCAGCGAAGTTGAAGAGGTGCAACGTGACGCACCTCGTACTAGTTGCACTGTGTGTGTATGTGCGATGGCAGCTGATCAGGGACGTATTCAGGGGGGGGGGGGGACGAGAAGCCGCCCCTCCCTCATGGCGAGTCGGAGGATCCTCCAATCGACCGCCCTGGCCTGTAAGGGCCCCTGCGCCGATGTGAAGGGACCCTGGGCGGACGAAAGGGGCCAGGACTGGCAGAGAGGGTCCCAGGCCGATGAAGAGGGACTGGAATCAACGGAGAGTGCCAATGGACAAATATTAGGGGCCCTGTGCTGAGCCAACGTAGAGGACATCTAGGTCGACGGAAGGGGTCTAGCTCGATGGAAGAACACAGCGCAGACGATAAGAGCCCCGAGAAAATATGAAGGGCCCCTGGGCTGACAGCAGGCTTAAAGCAGGCCCTCAACTTTTCAGGATATCAAATATCTTTTAGCTCTGAAACTGGCCATCAGTGTTACTCATAACCGTTAGAGATTCTAGTTAGCTTCATTGGATCGTGTTCCCCTCATAATAGCCTCCTTCGAAATTCCTTCGGCATCCCAGTCATGTCCTCTCTAAAGCTCAGTGGTTCGTTTCAATTTGCAGGGCCCCTCTCCAGCTGTCAGGGATCATTCCCAGTCATCGACAGGCTTTCTAGTTTCAATGGCTTCCTAGCTCTGAGGCGGGTCCTCGGCATTCCTCACAACCACTGCTGCCTCAGAGGCTCTTCTTTGCTCTCAGTCAGCTCTGTTCACCTTCAGTGCCCTCTGAAACTGCTAGGAGCCCCCCCCCAGTTATCGACAACTGCCTGGTTTGAAGGACATTCTAGCTGTGCGGCCAGCCGTCAGTATTCCTCACGTTAATCGCTAACCCACAGGGGCTCTTCTTAGCTCTATATATTATATTGCCAAATTCTCCCTGTGTCTTCAGCATTCATAGCTAGAAAGCTAGTTTCAAGAATAGTCCGGACCTGACCTGGTCTACGCTTTCTTCACCCATTTTCGTTGTGCTCAATGTAAATGCATTCATCTACGTTCGTTCTTGAAATACAATGTTGAAAGATTACATGCACCATGTCTTTTGGTCATTTTCATGGGTATAAGTCTGGGTCTCAGGGTCTCTCTGTCCACCTGTTGACATAATACGACCTCTGGCGACCTCATTGTCGGTCAAAATGCAAATTAAAAATATCCTTCGAGCTCTCCATGACTAGAGCTTCCACTTGGTGCCCTGCATTTAATTTTAGCACACGTAGACACGTTAGAGGGATAATTTCAAGAGCTCCCTCTCCCGTCCCGCAAAGGTAGGTATGCTTGTCGATCCGGGGAGGGTTAAGCACCTACTGGGAATGCGCTGCCGACAGGCCGTTGGCCGTTAGCGGTGGACCGTCCGTCGGCAACGACGATCATCTTCCGGCAGCGGTGGACCGTCCACCGGCAGCGCTGGACCATCTGCCGCCACCACTGGACCGGCAGCCGGCAACGGGGGACCGTTCGCTGGCAACGGGGGACCGTTCGCTGGCAACGGGGGACCGTTCGCTGGCAACGGAGGACCGTTCGCTGGCAACGGAGGACCGTTCGCTGGCAACGGGGGACCGTTCGCTGGCAACGGAGGACCGTTCGCTGGCAACGGAGGACCGTTCGCTGGCAACGGGGGACCGTTCGCTGGCAACGGAGGACCGTTCGCTGGCAACGGAGGACCGTCCGCTGGCAGCGGAGGACCGTTCGCTGGCAACGGCGGATCATTCGCAGACAGCGCCGGATAACCAATGTGAAGTAGTTTTGCTATGACGGCATATTCCGAAATGTGATTGCAAGGTGGACACACGACCAAGTAAGTTTCGACAGAAATGCAAGTGGCTGACTGGCGACGTACATATGGCGGCGGGTGGTGAGTGGCCACTCGTCGGGGTTCCAAGTCGTTTTTTGGGGTGTTGTGGTATAAGTGCCTATAATTGTACTGGCTGTGACAGCCAGGCGCGTCTATCCCGTCCCGTTCTCTTCTCCCTCTCTCTGTCTCTCCCTATTCATCCCCCATTCCCTATCCTCTCTCTACCTATCTTTCTATCTCTATATCTCTATCTTTGTTGCTCTATATCTCTCTATCTCTCTATCTCTCTATGTCTCTATCTCTCTACTTCTATATCTCTCTGTTTGTCTTTCTCTCTCTTTCTCGCTACTTCTCTATCTCTCTGCTTGACTTTCTCTCTATCTCTCTATCTCTCTGTCTTTCTTTCTCTCCATCTCTATATCTCTCAAAATTATCATCTCTGTCTCTCTCCCTCTTTTTTATCTATTTCTCTCTTCCCCTCTCCCTCTATTGAAGGAGGGCGCTGCATGACCGATGTAGTCGATGCGCCCCTAAACTCCAATAACCAACCAACCTCTATTGAAGGAGGTAAGATTAAACGTAGGGGAATTACATCAATCTACCTTGTGCTTGTGGCTGCGACCGAAATAATTTTAAATGCATATCGGCGAACGACGCTTTTAAATTGCAACATATACTTCATCTTTTTCACATTTAAGCCGCCCATGTGGCACCCCATCAACGCATGCAATCACAATCACAGAGGTAGGACACGACCGATCACCTGAGCCGTTTGTTTGTGTCCCATCCTCTGTCGGGTGTTTTGGCATTAGCGTCCTTGTTTTCGCTCTCGAGGTGCGAAACGCCACCTGTCAGTGAGTGGCTGATTACTGGGACGTCATCTTCGCCGAGAAGCGGGGAAACTCGAGACCAGCGCGTAAGATGAGTGGAGAAAGCCGGCTCTGAGCACGACAACGAAACGCGCACAGTCGGATAAAACAACAACAAGAAAAACAGGGTGCAGTGGCCATACAGTTCGAGTCAATAGCGCCGACCGACGCTAACGGCGCTTTTGTAGCCGATATAATTGGCGCCATAATTTCAGATTTGATGTTAATGCCGGACCTGACAAGCGCTGGCGGCTTGTTAGACACTCCACTCGGACGTAACTTTTGTTAATGGCTATCGTAACGAACGCTCACCGGCGGGGCCGCGGCGTTGCGGCCCTTCAGCCGAGGGTGGCACCGCCAGAGCGAGCGGCGCAGGCGACGCCACCGCGGAGAGTCGCTCTCATATCCGACGTTGCATGCTCACTCCACATCCACCACAGCGCCGGCACTTAGCCGCCGTAATGTTACATCCTTCGAGGCGCCCGCCAATCCTCCGGCTGGCTGCCTTGCACGCGCCAGAGCACCTCATTCGCGGCCGTCGCCGCAGTCTCGCGTCCCTGGCCTCGCTGCCGCCCGCGGCCACCGCCGCTCATGGGCGTAAGTCATGCTGGACGCGCGCGCAAAAACCGCGCGCTTTCGGGACCCCGAGCGTAACGAGCGGCGGTTCATTTGCGTGACAGTGGCGCCGGCCGGCGGCGCTGGCCGCCGGCCGCCGCCGCCGCCGACACGTTTTTAGGCTGACGGCAGCGCGACGCAAATGAAGCTGGAACATGCGCCGGCCGGTCGGGCCAGAGCAATCGCCGCCAGCTGGGTGAGATGGACGGTGGCGGCGGCGGGCAGCCGCTGAGGTGGCGCAGCAGCGCGTGCCCCTGCCGCCCGCCTGTTCCGCCCGTCCTGCCCAGTGGCCAGCCCGGGTGAGGTGGATATACACAGCTCACCCGCTGGCGCTTTTCCGCATGCGGCGCATATGTCCAGACCATAAGGGTCAGGCTATGACATAGGTTCATGAGGTCCAGATGAACATTGATCATTCATTAGCATCTGGGTTTGATCGGTCGCGACACAATCTGACCGCTAAGTCCGTCACCCATCGCTGGCTATATGCACGCTGAGCGGTCAGTGTGAAGAAGAAATCCAATGGGCAAGAGTAACACATATTGTATTACGTGAGACACAAATCGGAGGTTAATTTCGCATACTTCCAGGTAAATTGGTTAATTAATATAATATGCATTATTATTATTATATTATTGTTATTAATAACAATATAAATAATCACTGCGACAGGTACGGAAGATGCCCCTCCACAAAGGCCAGCTCTTCGCTTTCTCGAGTTACAAACTATTCTATGTTGCATGCTTAGGCTGGAATACTTACTGCCATGCCCTTTGAATCACAAGGTCTCTCCTGAGCGACTGAAGTTTCCCTCAAGTCCTTCACCAACGTATTGAAGCGACTAAAATCCTTCACCAACAGATTGCAGCTATTAAGGTTCTTCATCACCATACTGCAGGGACTAAAATCCAATGGTGGCAATCAGATCAACACGCTATATTCGTTTTAAGTAATTTTGTGGTTGCTTTCACCACTGAGAGATCTGGGAATTATCCAAAAGAGAGTGAGAAAGAAGTAGCTTCTGCTTGCCACCAGACACTTATTGGGGGCTGCCTCAGCTCGGGGAAGAGGAGACACCTGCTTAAACTCAGGTAGGGTTAAGAAAATGTTAATGAGAAGGGGTGAGGAAGCTTGTGCTTTTCAGTGGCTGTGCAAAGACACATTTTCTATTCAGAAGGGCGTTTTCCACTAAGACGTCAAGGGGCTGGTGGACTCGAGGGTCCTTTGAGGTGTCTTCTTCTTCCAGTTGGAGGAGTACTGTCTTTCCGTATGCTCGATACCCCCCCCCCTAACCTGACCAGATTAGACACACTCCCGACTAAAGTTGGTAGCAGCAAGCCGCCATGTTGAATGATCAACTAGCCTAGATGAGTCGAAACATTCATAACACCTGTCCAGGGGAGTGCAAATCAGTTCTTGGCCATGATGGGTGCTTTCGGCTATCGGCATGATCACGGATACCTTTCGGGTCCTTAAGGGGCGCTCGCAAATTATTGTTGTTAGTGTGTGGAACTGGAAAACCCCATTTGTGTTGTCTAGCCAACTTAGAATATGGGGAAAGACAACATATACACACACACATATATATATATATATATGTATATGTATAAGTATATATGTATATATGTGTATATATGTATACATATATATATATATATATATATATATATATATATATATATATATATATATATATATATATATATATATATATGTGTGTGTGTGTGTGTGTGTGTGTGTGTGTGTGTGTGTGTGTGTGTGTGTGTGTGTGTGTGTGTGTGTGTGTGTGTGTGTGTGTGTGTGTGTGTGTGTGTGTGTTCACTCAAGTATAGGAGATTAAGAGGTGATACGATTTAAATTTTTTAAATTATTCAAGGGCTAGAACGGGTCAATCCCTCTGTGTTGTCTAGGTGTGAGCACCCATTTTTATTGTATTTTTTCCAGAAAGGCTTCACCCAGGGGGGCCATCGTGGCTCTTACCAAGTCGTAACACTTTATGAACCTTCACATACAAATATCCTCCTGACGATTGCTTCTGTTGGTAATATGCTGCAAAAGTTATCTGTTGAGCAACGAAATATTATCCGAAAACTAGAAAATGTGCATAAGAAGAACCAAATTTCTATACAGCTGTCATCTTTAACCATGAAAGACAACGATTATCGATAACAGTCAACGATGCGTGCATGCACATATATAGATGAAAAGAAAACGATCATAGGTGAATTGGAATACTAGTAACTATCGCATACTATGTCCATTGTCCACGCTACGCACACACCTCCTTACTGAGTGTGCAAGGCTACAGGCTTGTGTGCAAAGAGCACGAAATACCAGGCGAAAGCTCTACACGCGTCTAGGGAAGGCAAAGTCTCCACCTCAAGGCTCAAGCCATTTCTACCACCGAAACCACTGGGGGAAGACGTCATTCCGCTTCTAGCGCTGACACCCTGACAGTAACACCCGGGATCAAAAACGGATCCGCACGTCTGGCGGCCGTGTACCGCACCGAAAACAACCCCTCAAAACGACCATTAGCGCCGATGGCGGCGGCAGGCATGAGCGGCCCAAAACACGGATTTGGGATACGCACATTACGGAGGATTACCGCGGTCGGTCTCGGGACCGGGAATGTTAACGCAGCGGCCGGCCGGTCGGCACTGTGAAGCGATGACACCCAGCCGGGGTCGAATGGCACTGCCGAGGTGTTCGAACACGATCCCTGATGGCAGGAGCGCCGCTCCCTTCCATCAGGGATTACCTCCACACCAGTCGGCGGCGCGGCGGCACTTTCATGTAACTGGACACCGGTGGCACATCGGTAAAACGGGAACCCCACGGGTATCGATGGCAAAACAGTCATGGTCGCTAACTATCTACACTTGACGCCCCACACCGCCTTGTGTCTTTGTATTTTTTAATGGGTTTATTTTAGGATGTAGATTTGTAGACAAGCGTTCTGATCTGCTATATATATATATGCATATATGGAAACATAGATGCTATATAATATTTTTTTTTTTTATATATATATATATATATATATATATATATATATATATATATATATATATATATGGATATGGATATGGATATGTTGTTCCATATATGCGTATATATACATGGGTGGGAGGTCCGACATACATGAGTCGAGCCTCCAAGTGGCTATCTTAGGCTAAAAGAGGGCGCCGTGGTACTAGTTTAATGGTGGGCTCCACTTGCATTGTTTATTTAGTGGTACCTCTACTCCTCATTCGTCGATTCGCACATCTTCAGTGAAACATATTTTTACCGAATAGTTTTCCCGGATCTACGCCTAAGCTTTCTTCTCTTTAAGATCACGAGCAGTGTGGTTTGATGGGATGAATGAGAATAAGATGTGGGTGTTGTCAAAGTAGAGGGGGGGGGGGGGTAGCCTACTCAAGTCGTCTCTTGCTATTTAATTTTCTGTGCACCGTCTTAGGTGTGTCCTTTCACTTGCAGGCGTTCTTACCCATCTCGGGGACATAAGCTTCGTCCTGGTGCCTTCGCTTTTCAGGTTGGGACCTCGTGTCATTACCAAGGGTCCTCCGTACTGGGCTTGGACCTCCCATTGTGTCCCAAGGGCCTCTTGTACCATATTAGGAGCCGCCTGCGCCCCTTTACGTGTCTGGTCTAACCAATTGGAGGTCTCTATCCGCTTTGATGCTTTGTTGTTCATGTTAGGGTTGCTCCCTAAGCCTACCGGCCTAGGGGCTTCCCCTAAGTCCTACCGGCCTACGGACTAGGGGCCTCGCCGTATTTCCCGGGATCATTTTGGCCGTTTTGTGGCGTCCTGTAACAAATTGGAGGCCTCCTGCACCAACTTACAGGCCCTATCTCGTTCCTGGAAGCCTCCTGGTCCGTCTCGTAAGGGGGCCTCCAGAGCTAGCCTGGCCACTTGGTATGCAGCAGCCGTCAAGGCTGGCCGAGTGATTGACACGCGTGGGCGACGGGTTATTACAGGCAGCTTCTATTGTGCTACCAGCCATCTGGCACACACGGTCCCGTCCGGCAAATATGCACACCGCCTGCACGCTCGGCACGGCACGCCTCCGTGTGCCCGTAGTCTGCCCTCACACATCGGCCAGCCGTGGCTGCCGTCCGTGAGCACGACACCCGGCTGGGTCGTGACCGGCGACACCACTTCGTGACCTCCCGTGACCAGACGGCGACCGTCCGAGCGTGCGGTGACATCTTCCTCGGCTGCCAGGTCAGGAGGTCGCGAAATAGAGCGCTCCGCGCGGCCGGGCCCGGCAATCAGACGATTTCGGCGGCGGCTGACGCTGCCCCTCCTCGCCGCCGAATTGCCGGGGCAGCAAAAACAAAGCGCGGCCCGCCACAAAGAAGCGGCCGAGTCGAATTTGTCCGAGATGCTGAGCCGCACATTACACAAAGTTAGAAGAGCATCGGTGTAATGACTCCGGCCAGCGCTAATTTTACCATTTGTCTTCGGTCTGAATACTAATGAGCTGCTTCAGCCGTGGGCCCTGTTCTGCAATCAGGAAACGGGTGAGTCGACATGATGTTCATTAAAACAGCGGAGAAGTAATCCACTCGGTGCTCATCCTGGCTTGAATATCCGAGAAAAAGTCGTAAATCATCGGCGAACACATCACTGAGCTGTTTGGGCCGTTTCCGAGCTCGGGAACACCCAGCAAATGCCAGGCCCGCCAGGTAATTAATGATTAATGTTAGTCACATTTTGAACAAAGACCAAGCATCGCAGAATATATTGAGAGCTGCGGTTATCGGTGCTGACGGTTGCCACAACAGCGGTGGTGAACTCATCATGCCGTAGCTGGAGCCAGGCCTGTTGCTCCACCCAGCTGACCACTATCACTATGAAGTGATGTCTTTTACTAATGCCATTTACCTATGACGAAAATTTTAGCGTGAAATGTGTCTGAATGATATAGTTTTTACTAAGGAATTCAAATGTGAGTTCATTTTTTGATAGGATGCCTCTAACCTACATCAATCATGTAGTTCTAAATCGCAAATTTTATTCTTTCGAGCCCCTTTTATGATATTGGAAGACATGAGGCGACTTATAGCCGATCTAGTCCTGACGCGACTTACAACCGACGCACATTTTGTCCGGCCCACGATCCCATCAGCACATCGCCCACCCAAGCCGATGCAGCCGCACAGTGTGCACTCTGTCCGCGCTCAGCCCCCCACCCCCCCCCGCCCCCTTCCCACCCGGCAACATCAAACGCCGGTCGCCGGACGGGCCTAATGCGGCGCTGTGGCCGGTACCCGCGCTATCTGTCGTCGTCCGGG
Source organism: Imbricaverruca yamaguchii (assembly GCA_034440575.1). Classification (NCBI taxonomy): domain Eukaryota; kingdom Metazoa; phylum Arthropoda; class Thecostraca; family Neoverrucidae; genus Imbricaverruca; species Imbricaverruca yamaguchii. Next base: position 889,375 of record JAOTOL010001515.1, read on the forward strand.
CCGGGCAGTATCGGTCGCGCGGCCAGCCGGCGAGCCACGCGAGCACGTCATCTCATTACGGACGGACGGCATGGAGACGACGGCGGCTTCGCAGAGGATGACGGGCGAGACGACAGAGATAGCGCAGTGCTACGGGCGACACGACTGGGATAACGCGGCAGGTCAGGGGCGAGACGACAGGGATAATGCAGATGGTCGCGGGAGAAAGGACAGCGGTAGCACAGAAGGTGATGTCAGGGACGACAGAGATAGTGCAGGTCGCTGGAGAGACGACAGAGATAACGGGGAATGTTACGGGCCGTGAGGTGAGGACAGGAACTCGGAAGAAGGTCACGTGATGCCACCAGCACGGGCCTGCGCTCTGCACCTGGGTGTCTTCTGCGTTGGTTGTGTCCTGTTTATTTGTTGCTGACATGGTAGGGCGGTTCATGCCAAAATGAATTTGAAGGAAATGTTAGCATAAGGGGTGTATAAATCTAGATAAATGACAGGTGAACTGCATGCATATCCCTGGATACAATTTCACGGGAAAATTCGCGACTTCCTGAACTCCATCAGGTTGCACAAGTCCCGCTTTCACTCACTCTTGGACATCATCCGCCTGCTGGTTTCATGAGCCCTGATCCCTCCATACGACTCTTCATGTATCGGGTACTTAGCAGAAGCATCAGTCACTATTTTAACAACGCTCAATAAGTCGTGTGTGGCAAGAGCCAACTGAGCAAATCCACGGGTGTGTTGATGAAGTTTTTTCATCTCTGAGTTGCTTAGGGAGCGGATGAAAGGTGGCTCTGACACAACATCTGACCAGCTGATGCACTCGACAATGTTGAACGCATCACGATTGATGCCAGGTGCATTCTGGTGCTGACATAGGGGTCACTCAGCTGAGGGTCTGGGTCCTCCTTCCTCCCTGATGGCTACTTTCTCTCTACCCTCTCAATCCTCTCCTTTTGATCATCAGAGCAGAACAATGTTTGGATTATGGCTCCACTGTGGGCATGCCAACCAGATACTTTTACAGTCGGCATCATAGGGTCCAGCACCTCCTTCCCTTGGAACTTGAGGCAGTCCAGCTAAAACAGAATATGTCTAGGCCCTACGATCCAGGAGTGCTTGACCTTCACAGTGAACCAACATGGCTAGTGTGGTCCAATGATGAATTGCACAATGAATTGCAGATTTTTACAGTTATTTCCCTTCAATTCACTGTGGTTCACTGGTCAAACAGGGCCAACCGTGCAGGAAGCACTGACTGCACAGACAATCTTAGACCCAAAGTGTTGAGCAGTTGAGAGATCTTGAACCTTGTTAGGCAGCTCGATCAGTGAAGGGCCAGCAAAGATCTGGAGAAGTTTTCCTATTGGCTCGGAACATGTGTTGTTTGATAGAGTATGGGCATCATGGTCAACAACGAGACGGCGCAGGGAAAGTTCGACAGTGTACAGGATGCACACCAACCAGATCAGCTTTCTCCCCAGGTGCAGCTCCAGTGTCCGCATTACTTCAGCATTCACATAAGTGTTCATATTTGTTGGGTCTCCTCCAATGCCCCACATGGTCTTATCAAAATCCTTGTCCTTTAGGGAGGAAAGCAGGACCTTGGCAATCTAATTAGCATGCGACTACTCTTTAGTTCCTTTCTCTGAGGTACAGTGGAGCAGACAATAGCTGCAGGTGCTCTTGCAACATCATATTGTTCTCCTCTGATTTGTGCAGAAAAAGATTAGTCACCGCCCTCAGCTTTTATCAAATCCATAACCACACTGGTTGGATCAATCAGCCAATTAATGAGGATGCAAGATTGGAATCTCGTCACAGTTGTTCTGTACCTTTGCTGCAGGCTCACAGACAATTTTCGGGAAGAGCCTAACTTCCGAGACAAAGTCATCCTCAGCACCATCCTCAGCCATCCTCAGCACCATCCTCAGCCATCCTCAGCCATCCTGAGGACTCTTCAATCCTAGATCCCAGCCCTGACAGATTAGGGCGACCCTTTACGTCCAGCCTTCTCTTTTTGCCACTTGATGAAGGCAAGATCTCCCACAGGAAACGCTTCTCTCTACTACAGAAGCAGTTAATGTGGGCCTGGATGACACAACTGGCAATTTGACACTTGCAAGTCAAAATATCAAATAGCATGCAAAACTTGACGTGTCTAGCTTAACACCTGGCTTTGGCATCAAGTTTGCCCTTACCAAAAGAACACTGCACTACCAAATTCCAGACCCCAATGAGCTTGGACATGATGATCACCTTTTCATTAATAGCAGGTGGCCTGAAAAGAGCATTAGCTTTGCCCCACTGACAAATCAGACTAGGCAGATGTCACTCACAACCTGATCCACTGGGTAGTCATCTTCATCATCATCTTCACCCGCAAGTGTCTCCCTCAAGTGGATGTCATACCCCAGGATGTCCCTCGCAGTTGGCGGCTGAGACACGAACAGCTTCAACCCATTGCCAAAAAGATTACCCAGATGAGAACTTGATGTCGTCCTTGCTCTGACTTGAAACATTTATTTAACTAGTTGACAACTCAGTACATTATGTCATGGAATGTTAATGCAGTTCGCACATATTCGGTCCCTTCCCTCCTGGAACAGAATGTTGGAGTGGTCTCCCCTCCCCAAGCCACAGAACACACAGTGCGACTGGTAGTTACTTCACTCGTATATTGCGCAACAAATATCCTCGCACCACTTATATTTTGTTCACCAAGAATGTATGCGCCTTAGAGCGTCGCCAGCGTCAATTGTAAAAATTGAACAGGCTAAGTCATTTATATCTCGATTTTCACTCCAAAAAAAAACTCCTCAGTAGACCCATATTATGATCATTGCTGTGCTAGATGGTACAAGAAAGCAAATTCAATTCATCCGGGAATAATAATTAAGATAATCCCAAATTTTACAATATTCAGCTGCAAATTGATGTAGGTTAGGGTAATCAGAATTCAAAATTAAAGTCAGTTCTGTGTTCTATACGCCACACATTATGTGAATACCCATCGCACTTGATTTATATACAAATAAAAAGGATGACCCACCCTAATGACATGGCAACCAGCAAACAATGGGTAAGAAAGATCTGATTGAAGGCATATCATCTGTATCCATATGTGTTGAAGACGCGGCATCTGTATCTAGATATGCTGAAGACATGGTATCTGCATCTAGATGTGCTGAAGGCATGACATCTATATCCAGCTGCGCTGAGTACATGGCATCTGTATCTTGATGTGCCAAAGACATGTAGCCTGTATCTAGTCGTGGTGAAGACATGCTATCTGTATCCTGATACGCTGAAGACATATCATTTTATCTAGGTGTGATTAAGTCATGGCATCAGTAACCATATGTGCTGAAGACACGGTATCTGTATTCAGCTGTGCTGAGTACATGACATCTGCATCTTGATGTGCTGAAGACATGGTACCTGTATCCAGATGGGCTGAAGATATGGCATCTGCATCTATATATGGTGAAGTCATGACAGTTGTATCTAGATGTAATGAAGACATGGCATCTACATATCTATGTGCTAAATTCATGGCATCTGTATCCGGCTGTGCTGAGTGCATGTCATCTCTATCTTGATGTGGTGAAGACATAACATCTGTATCCAGATCTGCTGAAGGCATGGCATGTGCATCTAGATGTGCTAAAGACGTGGCATCTGCACCTATATGTGGTGGAAATATGGCATCTGCACCTAGATATGGTGAGCACATGGCATCTGCAACAAGATGTGCTGAAGAAAGAGCCTCTGCATCCAGCTGTGCTGAGATGTGAGCATCTGTAAGCGATTGCCGTCATATTGATCTGACCTGAGATGCCCTCGGCTTAAGTTTTCCTTACGAGTAGCCTAGTTGTTGATCTGAAGGACAAGAATTTGATCCATCAAGACTTTGAGCTCACCAGCGGCAGCAATTCCGTATCTGTTGAAAATAAATCAAAAAGGTGTACACGAATGAACACAACCAAACAACATGAATTGAATGAATTGCATGAATGAATCCAACATGAATTGGCACGATTATTTAAAAAAACGAACAAAAAGCAGAGTTTTCCAAAGTTCACTAGCTGTTCGAATGCCAAATTCCCATGCGATTTCTTCACGGACGAGGCGTTCCTCACACAGCCAACAGCCAGCGCCTGCGTCGGAAGGGCACGCCTCCAGCTGCCGACCAGTTTTTGTTGCACACCTTGGATAGTTAATTTATTGTCAGCGGTCACTGAGTAGGTTTCGATGTCGTCTCCACTCTGTCGGAATCAACAATGGCCGGCCGGCCGACGGCGGTCTCCCGTGAGCGCCCAATCGCCTCGGCCATCGGCTGTTTGCGCGCGCGCACTGATGGGAGAATAACGTGAGCGGCGGCCGAGGGGGGGGGGCGGCCTTCGCCGCTCCGGACCGGCCCGCCTGCGAGAGCATCTGCGCTCGCTAACGAGCCATCGCGGTATAAACAGGTGCGCACGTCCGCGGGCCATGGACGAGATACGCGCGGAGAGAGGTCCGGCGGCGTGAGTACCGATACAGGTACAGATGCACAGGGAAGGGCGTCCCAGGGTACAGGTACGGATACACAGGGAGAGACGTTCAAGGAGTGCAGATACGGATATACAGGGGGAGACGTCCCAGGAGTACACATGCGGATGCACAGGGACATACGTTCCAGGGGTACAGATGCAGATGCATTGGGAGAGACGTCCTATATTTGCAGATACACATATATATATATATATATATATATATATATATATATATATATATATATATATATATATATGCACTGGGAAAGACGTCCCAGGGATACAGACACGGATACCAAGGGAGAGACGTCTCAGATATACATATACGGATGCACAGGACAGACGGCCAAGAGGTTCAGTTTCGGGTACACAGGAATAAACGTCCCAGGAGTACAGTTACAGATGCACAGGGAGAGACGTTTAAGGGGTCCAGATAGGGATACGCAGGGAGAGACTTCCCAGATGTACAGATACGGATGGACGGGGATAAAAGTCGAAGGGGCACGGTAACAGATATACATCTATCATATTTTCCTTTCTTTTTTGTTTCCAAGTGCTTAATGTCAATCATCATGGTGGTGAATTTACTTTGCTGGTTAATTGTTGTCCGGGCGACGCAAAACTACGGGTTAAGGGTTTAAAAGGGCAATGAGGAGAAAGCTAATCCGGCTCATGGGTGTCAGATGACAACAATTAAACTGGTGTGGAGAGTACAGCAAACCACCCCCTGGCGGGTAAAGACCCCGCCAGGGGTGATCAGACCGGGTGTTTGTCGGGCACATCCCTACTGCGCTGCGTCACTGCCATTACCTGCGATACCCCGGGCTGACATATCTATCTGTCACCGTCTCTGTCTCCGTCTCTGTCTGAGACAGAGACAGAGACAGAGACAGAGACAGAGACAGAGACAGAGACAGAGACAGAGACAGAGACAGAGACAGAGACAGTGACAGTGACAGTGACAGTGACAGTGACAGTGACAGTGACAGTGACAGTGACAGTGACAGTGACAGTGACAGAGACAGTGACAGTGACAGTGACAGTGACAGTGACAGTGACAGTGACAGTGACAGTGACAGTGACAGAGACAGAGACAGAGACAGAGACAGAGACAGAGACAGAGACAGAGACAGATACAGAGACAGAGACAGAGACAGAGACAGAGACAGAGACAGTGACAGTGACAGTGACAGTGACAGTGACAGTGACAGTGACAGTGACAGTGACAGTGACAGTGACAGTGACAGTGACAGTGACAGTGACAGTGACAGTGACAGTGACAGTGACAGTGACAGTGACAGTGACAGTGACAGTGACAGTGACAGTGACAGAGACAGAGACAGTGACAGTGACAGTGACAGTGACAGTGACAGTGACAGTGACAGTGACAGTGACAGTGACAGTGACAGTGACAGTGACAGTGACAGTGACAGAGACAGAGACAGGGACAGATGGTGCGTTCTACGACAGATCGACCAATGCGCTTCACCCCATACATTTCGATTGAGACCAAAATTTGCTCACAGGATAGTCTTTGGCTCTGAATGCGGCTGTATAATTTTCAGCCCGATTCGGTCAATGACTTTTGAGCTATTGCCTCCGGAATTATTTTAGGTCAAATAATATGCGTTGGTTTGCCAATGGATATATTATCACTAAAAAGTTGGAAGGATGGCAAATTATATTATATATATATATATATATATATATATATATATATATATATATATATATATGTCGCAAGCAAAAGGACCAACTGAAGCATTCCCGAATTAAAATATCAGTATTTCATACATTTGACTTCGTGACCTCCTGTGACGCATAGCCCATCGAAATTGACCAATTGGGCGAAGGAAATAAACGTGGGCATGATTTCGCTGATCGAACAAAGACATTCAAAACATGTGTCATTATAAACATCCGATATGGTCATGCTCTTTTCATGACTTAGCGATACATACTATCGGGTTTTCCCGGTAGGACGGATTTCGTGTAAGCTTTCTTCCATTGGAAAGCTACATGAGGTGGAACTAATGGCATGCAGACATATTATTGGAAACTTTATAAAAAAAATACCTTCATACCTTTTTAATGTGGATCACATTGCTTCCCTTAAAGACCGTGACGAATTTCAAGGTCACCAGTTACCAACAGGCCACCCGTGCGCTTATTTATGCTTAGCGACGCACTTATATTTAGGAACAGCTCATATGTATTGCATAACACAAAACATGAGAAAAAAAACGCAACACGATCCTATTAAATCAGGATATATTACTTACACCTTGCATCTGGCGCGGTAGGTAGGCACCTATAACAAACAGGAGGATCACTTTGTGTCAGCGATCAAGCATTAGGCAGGTTTATAATTTTGTGCTAAAGAAAAAACATTGCGTCTCTGTGGACTGCTGATGACTATGTGTTAAACTTGGATACAAGGCGATATGTTTCTCTCGCGTATGTCATCCCTTCCAACACATCCGCATTTCGTACATATATCCGCACTCCCCATCCATACATAGCATAGCATGCAAGTACTCTCCAGCCTGGTGGCGGTTCCGAGGGAGATAAAGGCGCCGGCGTTGATGCCGGTGGACAGGAGGGGGGTTGACATCGGGAAGGAAATGATAACAGGCTTGGCAGAGTCGGAGCAGTGTACGCAGTTTCGAAAACGCCTGGTTGAAAGAGGTTGGAGTCATTTTTCTTTGACGTACATAGACGCTAAAATCAATCGTTATAGTCACTGTGTCAATTCTTATCGTCGCCATACAAAGCGAATAACCCCCAAAAAAATGACTGAAGTATCGGTAAGCCCTACTAAAAACGTGAGCACCTCACATTACCAGAGGTGCGGCTTTGTGCATGAAATTTCCAATTTGGAAATTTTCAAACTATCTGTTCTTCAAATGTCTTCATTTTTTAATATTTCTTTTTCGCAATCAGCGTCAGAAATTAAAATATTGAATGGAATATACTGAAGGGAAACATGATGCGCACAAAAGGCAGACAGCCGAGTTTCCCATGAGCGAAGGCGTCACTTTAGACGTACCTCTCTTCATCAGGGAAGTATTAGGGGACGAGCTATCCACTGATTAATAAGGACGACTCTTCCGCTTCCTATCAGAAATCAAGGTTTCTTTTATGTATGCTCTTCATTAACACGCTTTTACACCTCACAAAATCTGACAGGTTTAGAAGAGCAAAGGATGCCAAAATCGACAAAAATGTAAAGCACATTTTGCGGGATTGTCTGAGCCCAAAATTGAGTTTCCATCAAAGAAAATATGCTCCGTTGGCTGCTGGCTATCTGTACCTGTTTAGAAGTTCCTCAAATATGCCACATTCAAAGCTCTACACATTTTAAAATTGCACGTGCAATTTAAAAATTGACTCGTTAAGCAACTTTTATAGATAAGAATTATCCTTAGCCAATGCGATGCGCCAGGACGAGATATTACAGAAGCTGTCTTAATATCATCTGTCAATTGATATTTACTATCTCAGAAAGCTACTTCAAGAAATTCAAGCTCTTTGTCCCGCTTGTATTATCAGATTTCATGCCCTACTAGGTGCTGCAGTCACCAGTAATCACATGAAACGGCTTGAAGACGTATTATTTCAGCCATCGCGCAAAAATACCTTGAACATTTCATTTTTTTCAGAACTTCCGAGAATACTTGGGCAATTCCTTAGTCGCCCACAGCCACAGATTCCATGTTCACCCCCAAAATTCAGTTTCGGCCAACTTCAAAATCGACGCCGTTTGTAACGATTTGGTAATCAAACACAAATCACGTCGTTCAATCAGCTATCATTTTCCGAAAGGCCAGAAAGTATTGCGGATAAGTGATCCATAGGCTTAACTACAAGTGACGACGTAATTTTACTTCAGAATCATGCTGGCCGCACAACAAGAAGTACAATTATGCCCTCATTCTATCTGCAGGGATCATTTGCCTGCAGATATAATGAAGACGTAATTGTACTTCTTGTTGTGGGGCCAGCATGACCAGATGTTTCAATTGCCAGACCACCAGATGTTCTGAAGCAAAATTACGTCGTCACACGTGGATAAGCCTATGCATGACCTATCGGTAATGCTTTCTGTCCGCCGGAGGCAGTCCGCTGTGTCCAAGGTGCCATGCTGCACTGTCAGTGCGGCACGTACTGACTGCCTGCAGCCGAGTTTCCCATGAGCGAAGGCGTCACTTTAGACGTACCTCTCTCTTCATCAGGGAAGTATTAGGAGACGGGCTATCCATTGATTAATAGGGACGACTCTTCCGCTTCATAAAGTCATAAAGTCATAAAGTGTTAAGGCTTAATAAGGGCCACAAGGGCCCATCTGGGCAAGCCTGTCTAGAAGATATTAGAAAGTACATGTTCACACCTATCAATTCCAAACCCATGCAACCCTCCACCTGTGCCACCACAGCCAATCTCATCAGTATGACATCGCAAAGGAAGTTGCCAAATCCACTGCTAGGTACACCCCATATAGTACAACATAATACTAGCATAATGTTATACCCTATATAGCTAGTGAAAATACTCAATATCCCATGCATCACAAGTTAGAATTCAAAAACAACATTTTCCTGTCTAAAAAATTATCACCCTACTTTTAAAGACATTCAATGAGGGACTCCCTACTGCATAGCAGGCAGCCTATTCCATTGGTCAACAACCCTTTGACTGAAGACCTGTTGTCGTTTAACTGTCCTGCACCTCATTTTGTCTAACCTGAATTGATGACCCTATGGGATACTCTAAACTGCAGAGCATCATTCAAATTGACCTGATCTAGCCCTCTAACAATTTTGTACATTTCAATCATGTCCCCTTAATCTCCTATACTTGAGTGAGTACATATCTAATGCATTAAGCCTTTCTCCATATTCTAAGTTACTTAATCCACTGACGAGTCTAGTGGCTTTGGCTGGACTCTTTCTAACATATCTATATCCTTTCTAGGTAGGGGCTCCATGCTTGTACAGAGTACTCCAAGTGGGGCCGCACATATGCTAAGTACGCTTTTCATGACTTCCTGCTCTTATATTTCACACTTCTATTAATGAGTCCCAGCATTCTGGTGCCCTATTTCTAGCTGAGATACATTGTTTTTCTGCTTTAAGGTCTTTTGAGACCAACACACCTAAGTCCCTTCCCTCAATAACATCCAGTTCCCTCCTCCCATTTTATAAATGAATGTCTCGCCTGCAGACCCTATATGCATAACCTTACACTTTCATAGTTGAAGTCATCGCCATTGATGCCCACCTTTTAGGTCGTCCAAATCTAGTTGAATATTACTAGATTGATCTCTGCTGTTAGCCACTCCTACCAGCTTGATGTCTCAACAAATTTGAACACTCTATTCCTCGCCCTACTCAATGTTGTTCACAAAGATGATAAGAGGAGGGGCCCCAGAACAGAGCCCTGTGGCACTCCACTCAGAACATCTTTCCAACCGTTTACATCCATTCAACTACCCTTTGTTTTTCCTGCAACCATGCTCACCAATGTGAACTTTTCCTACATCCCATGTTGTTGTAATTGATGAATTAACCTTCCATGTGGAACTTTATCAAAAGCTTTGCTAAAGTCCAAGTACACAACATCCATCCTGCTCTTGTCTACTTCTTTGGTAACATACTCAATGAACTCCAATAGGTTAGTTAAACAAGACCTTTGGATCGAAATCCATGTTGAGTATCCCTTAAAGGTTGTGCCTATCAAGATGAATCTGAACATTCTGTTTAACCAGCTTTTCTAGTATTTGCAAACTAATGAGGTCAAACTGACTGGCCTGTAGTTTCCTACACTCTTCCTATTTCCTTTTGAAAATTGGTACTACACTTGATTTTCCACTTCAGGTACTCTGAATACTCCATAGATCGCCTGAAAATGATACCTGGAGTTGTAAGCTTTGAACTACTAGTCTGTATATTTCATCTGGTCCAAGCTTTATACCTGTTTATCTTTTTTTTTTTATAAGCTTTATCAGAAATCAAGGTTTTTTATGTATGCTCTTCATTAACACGCTTGTACACCTCACAAAATCAGGATCTAGGCACGGTACAGCAACCACTTCACATGCAGTTGTCTGGTCGACTGACCTTCGTGCTCATGCCATTGTTTGACTGACGATGATATGGACGCTGCATGATCGACGCAGTCGATATGCTCATAAACTCCAATACCAATCCTATCGGTAATGGGTGATCTTGAACTATGTGAAGTTTATTGAGGCGAACTCAAAGACTTACATTGATACGTTTTTGATATCTTGCGTTACACAAACATTTTTATATCACCCCTTTTTATTTCATTGCTCGATCCCCGTTAGTTTTCCAATGTGAGACAACTTTCCCCAAATCTGTCCGTTCCGAAGAACGAAATATCGTAGAAACTATCGAGAACGGAGGCCTGTATGAAATATTTAAAAACAAGACTTTTTTTCGACATCGCAGATAAATCATGCCCGTTCAAATTTATGTCATCAAATTCATCAATTTCAATAGGTTAGGGGTTACAGAAGGTCACGAGTTTACAAGGTCATGGTGTTACGAGGTCAAACGTCGTGAGAAATGCTAATATTTTATCACTGATGTGTCTTCGTTAGTACTTTTTCTTATCAAATATTCATAATATGCCAAACTTTCTCTTCATCATCGATGCCATATCTATCGCCAATGATATCCTTGTTGTGTAGCCTCAAATTACTGCCGGAGGCTATAACTCCGAAACCGTTAGTGAAATTGGGCTAACATTGCTTGAGGTGTGCTCAGAACATCGACTACCCTGCACACCAATTTTGGTCCCAATACCAATTTATGGGGTGTAAATTGGAAAATTCTTGTTCAAACTGTCGTGGAGCGCACCAAATATATGTGTGGCTTCTTCAAAATGATTGGAAGGGTGGGGGTGGGGTACCCTGGGATACAATATGCGATTGTTATTTGGGCATACATTAATTCAATGGACGTCATTATTCATTTCAGCAGACGCCCAACTCATTAGGGGTAATCCTATGCGATAATGGACATATTATCGATGCGCGAGCAATCGTATTTGTATCTGTCTCTTTTGCCACAAACGTTGCAATGTCTGCCTGAGATGCAGTTTCTAGCAGAGGCACATGGGGCTTGATACGTGGCATCTTGGAATAGAGGTACCAACTGGTCCATGTAGTATGTGGTGCCTGCCCCAAAATGGTTCAGGAGCAAATGCATTGAGAATCCGTTGCATTCCTGAAAAAAAACAAAAACATTCTGTTTCCGCACACTCGCCAGCATGGCTGTCTTATCTTTCTCGAAATGAAGCACATATTCAATATTGGGGAAGCACTGTTGTGACCTCGGATGACGATCATGGGTTAGGGCGACTACCGGTCAAATGTGGCAAAGTGGGGATCAATTCCCAGCCAGGCACCACTTTATGACCACTGCCAGCTGACAACTGACCAGGATGGGCCGACACTGCCAGCTGACAACTGACCAGGATGGGCCGACACTGCCAGCTGACAACTGACCAGGATGGGCCGACACTGCCAGCTGACAACTGACCAGGATGGGCCGACACTGCCAGCTGACAACTGACCAGGATGGGCCGACACTGCCAGCTGACAACTGACCAGGATGGGCCGACACTGCCAGCTGACAACTGACCAGGATGGGCCGACACTGCCAGCTGACAACTGACCAGGATGGGCCGACACTGTCAGCTGACAACTGACCAGGGTGGGCCGACACTGCCAGCTGACAACTGACCAGGATGGGCCGACACTGCCAGCTGACAACTGACCAGAACTTCCAGGCCTACACTGGAAACTAGGGTTGAAGGATCGGCGCATGTACGGCATAAAACACTGAATCCAACCGTGAGGCCTTGAACTGGAAGTGAAATCGTGTGATGGGGTCAGGGCTATCAAACATGAAATCCATGCTTGGCACAAATTCAGGTGGCAGAAATATAATCCATGCCATCATAATCTGAATGAGCAATTGATGATCAAGAAAAGAGGCAGACCACGCTAACGCCACCTATGGTTACGATATGCAGTCTCAGGCCAGCTCTCTGCTCAAAATGCATAAAGCTCATGTCATGAAACCCGGGTAAGCCGACAAGAGTGTATGGCCAAACAGGTGGTTTTCAAAATCAACGTCATGGTGTCTTGGAGCCCAAGCTTGTTATATCCGTGGGGTTGCTCTTGGATGACCCATGTCTGATCCTACTGCGCCATGGTACATCCTACTGTGCATGCGGTATATACTGCGACCAGGTCATGGAGGAAAAACTGGTAGCCATCTTCTCTGTTAGCTCTCAGCAAGGAGGTCGTATTATGACAATGATTAGATTACTAGCTGATCCAGACAGCTAAAAGCCTTTAATTGACACGAATGGTTTTTGCTGTCATGTAAGGATCGAAGCTTAGTTTATAGTCACGTTTCATAATGAAAAAGCTGCGCGCGCGGCACATGGAAATGTGGCTGCATTTTTATGCAACGCCCATGTCATAAAGTCATAAAGTCATAAAGTTGCTCAATAAGGGCCAAGGGCCCATCTGGGTCAGCCTGTCTAGAAGATATTAGAAAGTACATGTTCACACCTATCAATTCCAAACCCATGCAATCCCTCCACCTGTGCCACCACAGCCAATCTCATCAGCATGACATCGCAAAGGAAGTTGCCAAATCCACTGCTAGGTACACCCCATATAGTACAACATAATACTAGCATAATGTTCTACCCTATATAGCTAGTGAAAATACTCAATATCCCATGCATCACAAGTTAGAATTCAAAAACAACATTTTCCTGTCTAAAAAAATTATCCACCCTACTTTTAAAGACATTCAATGAGGGACTCCCACTGCATCAGCAGGCAGCCTATTCCATTGGTCAACAACCCTTTGACTGAAGACCTGTTGTCGTTTAACTGTCCTGCACCTCATTTTGTCTAACCTGAATTGATGACCCCTATGGGATACTCTAAACTGCAGAGCATCATTCAAATTGACCTGATCTAGCCCTCTAACAATTTTGTACATTTCAATCATGTCTCCCCTTAATCTCCTATACTTGAGTGAGTACATATCTAATGCATTAAGCCTTTCTCCATATTCTAAGTTACTTAATCCACTGACGAGTCTAGTGGCTTTGCGCTGGACTCTTTCTAACATATCTATATCCTTTTCTAGGTAGGGGCTCCATGCTTGTACAGAGTACTCCGTGGGGCCGCACATATGCTGAGTACAGCTTTTTCATGACTTCCCTGCTCTTATATTTCACACTTCTATTAATGAGTCCCAGCATTCTGAGTGCCCTATTTCTAGCTGAGATACATTGTTTTTCTGCTTTAAGGTCTTTTGAGACCAACACACCTAAGTCCCTTTCCTCTTCAATAACATCCAGTTCCTCCCTCCCATTTTATAACTGAATGTCTCGCCTGCAGACCCTATATGCATAACCTTACACTTATCATAGTTGAAAGTCATCTGCCATTGATCAGCCCACTCTTTTAGGTCGTCCAAATCTAGTTGAATATTACTAGATTGATCTCTGCTGTTAGCCACTCCTACCAGCTTGATGTCATCAGCAAATTTGAACACTCTATTCCTCAGCCCTACTTCAATGTTGTTCACAAAGATGATAAAGAGGAGGGGCCCTAGAACAGAGCCCTGTGGCACTCCACTCAGAACATCTTTCCAACCAGATTTACATCCATTCAATACTACCCTTTGTTTCCTTCCCTGCAACCATGCTTCAATCCAATGTAGAACTTTTCCTACAATCCCATGTTGTTGTAATTGATGAATTAACCTTCCATGTGGAACTTTATCAAAAGCTTTGCTAAAGTCCAAGTACACAACATCCATCCTGCTTTCATTGTCTACTTCTTTGGTAACATACTCAATGAACTCCAATAGGTTAGTTAAACAAGACCTTTGAGATCGAAATCCATGTTGAGTATCCCTTAAAAGGTTGTGCCTATCAAGATGAATCTGAACATTCTGTTTAACCAGCTTTTCTAGTACTTTGCAAACTAATGAGGTCAAACTGACTGGCCTGTAGTTTCCTACACTCTTCCTATTTCCCTTTTGAAAATTGGTACTACACTTGCATTTCTCCAATCTTCAGGTACTTCTGAATACTCCATAGATCGCCTGAAAATGATACCTAGGGAGTTGCTAAAGCTTTAGCACACTCTACTAAGATCCTAGCATATATTTCATCTGGTCCGAAGCTTTATTAGGTTTTATATTCTGCAACTGCTTCTCTACGGCTTCTGTAGTTATTGTAAGATCCTCCAGCATATCACCTGCCATGGCATGGCCTACAGATGTTCCTATTGTACCAGAATTATCTTTAGTGAAGACGGATGAGAATTGCTTGCTTAGGATTCCACAATGTCGCAATCATCAACCACTATTTCCCCATCTACCTCCAGTGGTCCTACACTACACTTTTTAGCCTTAAATTTATAGAAGCTAAAGAATCTCTTAGCATTACCTGCTGAACATTCTCGAGCAAAGTTGATTTCAGCAAGTCTTTTTAGATGCTCTAACACACCTCCTAACTTTATTTCTAGCTATTCTATATGATTCTAGGTTTAACCCGAGTTAGTATCTTTTAGTTTCTTGAATGCTTGTTTCTTTGAGTCCAGTAATTGCTTAACTTCCTAGTCAGCCACGAAGGGTGCTTAACCCTGTTTGATCTAATTTGCCTACTGGGAATGAACCTATCCTGACCCTGAAATAGCTTATCTTTTATCATTGTCCACATTTCATAAGCATCTAAGCCATTCAATATGACTTCCCAATTAATTTCACTGAGGAAGCTCCTGAACTCACTGTAATTCCCTTTGCAAAATTTGGAATCAATGTTCTGTTGGTTGCTACCCTTCCAACATATAATGAGAAGCGTATAATGTTGTGATCACTATTACCAAAGGTCTCTCCTACGTTAACATTTTGCACAAAATTTTCCTCATTAGTAAGCACTAGATCTAATATTTTATTTTCCCTTGTAGGCTCGTGTATCATTTGAAGAAGAAATTGTCTTCAAAACAAGCCATGAAACATCTTTCTGATTTGCTTACACCTATTGTTTTGTTTCCCAATCCTGCTATGTTGAAATCCCCCAACAAAATAGTTCTCTCCTGTACTCTCCTACTTATCTCTTCCTGCATCAGCCTGTCAGTGTTTTCATTCTGGTCTGAGGTCTATAGAATGCCCCAATCCTAAATTTTGTTCCATTCTTCAGAATTATATCTAACCACAAAGATTCTACTCCTGCACTATGTACACCATCCTCTATGGAATGACATTTCATTACTTGCCTAACATACAATAGAATGCCACCTCCTATCCTTGCCTCTCTTTGATAGGCATGCATGTTGTAGCCTGTCAATTCAAATTCTTGCAAGTTGTCTCCAAACATGCTTTCGTTAACCCATGCTTTGTTATGCACACCAAATCTAGCTGTTCGACAAATATATGCATGCAGTTCCCAATTTGTTCCTAACACTTTGGCATTGACATAAAACATGATAAATTATTCCTTCCATTGCTTGCTATGCTTTTTTTATCAGCTACATCCCCATGTCCTGCCTAGTTTCCCTGTTTCCTGTTAGAGCCTCTCATACCTATTGCTGAGCAATTCCACCCTCTCTTGCTCAGATGTAATCCATCTAAAGCAAACATCTCCGTCCTCCCCCAAAACTCCCCACAAATCCAAGAACTGCACCCCAAGCTCCTTACAAATCTTGGCCACCCTGGTATTGAGCCCAATGGCCCTCGAATACCACTCCATGCTTGCATGGACCATAGGAGGATGGATGTCACCACTCCTCCTTTCCCACTTCCCAACACCACAAACCTATAGGTTTCTTTTTTCCTTTTTTTTTTTTCCCCCCCTCCCCCCCCCCCCCCCCCCAACCCCCCCCCCCCCCCCCCCCCCCCCCCCCCCCCCCCCCCCCCCCCCCCCCCCCCCCTCCCCCCCCCCCCCCCCTACCAAACCCCCCCCCCCCCTCCGGGTTTTTTTTTTATTAATTTTTTTTTTTTTTACCCACCCCCCAACCCCCCCCTCCCAAAAAACCTCTCCCTTTTCTTTTTATGTCCCGTTTGATTTATGCGTGTCCATTGTCCCGTTTCCGTTTCAGCAAGGATTCTATGATCTTGAAGGAAGAGATCGTCCGCAAGAAGCAGTCAAAATAGCAGTCCGATAAATGTCCTCTTTCTTGATGAAAGCAACCGAAACTCCTTGGTGAGGACCGCGATTTATGCATCGCCCAGGATGGCAAAAGCTGAAGTAGAATGACTTGATACGATTGCTATGCTGTTGAATAATCGTATATAAGTTTGCACAGAGTGGATTCAAATGACGGAAAAAGCGGTTGCTGCACGACGGCGACTGAGGGCACTTAGAACAATTGTACATATTTGTTGCAAATAGATTCAACTATCCATCTCCCGCTGATGGAAGAGCTAATACCGCATCATCAGTGGAGAAGCATGCCGTTCGGCTTGGAGAATAAGCCCACTTTGTTGTGTAAATGTGCATTGGTGCCTTGACCTTGTCGATTTGCAGACCATTAGCGAGGCAGACCACGTCCACTGGGTGCGCCGATGCGTGCACACGCTGCTCATCAGCTCTACAACTCCGCACACTGTCGCCGGCTACAATTTGTGTTCCTGATGTCTGACATACCTACGCGTGCAAACATTTCTTTTTTTGCATTTCATGTGATCAGAGTTCGCGCGAGAAAGACTCAGAGGCTCCTTGCTGCTGCTGAACGCAAAACAAAATAAACATAATCGATGCAATCGCAACATTAGTCGGGACTAGTATTGACGTTACCTGGGCACCGCCATCGTGCTTTAGTTCATTGTTTCTTTTTCTAGGGGAGAGGGCCTTTGATTCTAAGTCATTCGACCTAAGAGGAGGGTCACTCTATTGACAGGATCAGCCACGACTCCCGGACCCAAGGGCCACGCCGCCACCCCTCCCCTCAACACCGAGTCGGATTCCACCTGAATCCCAATCGACGAGGCCGAGCAAGTCGAAGTATGGACATGTCAGCACCGAGCCGAGAAGAGCCCCGGGACCCCGGGAACCCGGGAGCCCGGGAGCCCGGCAAGTTTGGATACCCAGTGCACGACCGGGAATAAAGGAGACTGCCTGGCTTATCGCACAGACGAAAACAACGTCTATACTTCCAGAAGCCTTCGAGGACGCATGTTGCCAGAAGCATTGCTATGTTTTTGGAGATGATGTATTACAGAGCATGCTATGTACATTGCGTGATCATCTGAACAGACATTTGGAGAACAATTGGACGACAGGTCGCTAGGACCACCTCGACAGAAGGGCGATGCGGAAGTCGAAGTGGAGTGGACAGTCGCGAGAGAAAGCTAGTTCTGCTGTCACCTGTTCCTCAACCTGAATCGACCTTGTATGTGTGCGTGCAGTGCGTGTTTAGCTTCAGTTAATTAACGGAGAATTCCCGAGGATGACAAAGGTACAATTAAATTTTCGGGAGAGTATGCGAGTTTCTACTAAGTTGCGTAGGGTTCCACCTGCTAAAAGTGCAGCGAGTACTGTAGCCATTTGCATACTGCATGGTGGTGAACGATTGCCATTGCATTTATCATGGGGGTTTGGGAAATTCCGAATATTTGAGGGGAAATTGAGATGATTGAAGGGCATGCTCAACATTGGAGGAGCATGCGCTCTCCCAAAGAGATAAAATATACGCGTCCGTGGACAGGACAGGGACAGGGACAGGGACAGGGACAGAAACACCCATGATGCCCAGGAGCGTTATAACTAGGGGCGTTTTACCAGAGGGTGCTATACCCAGTAGTGGTATACCAGAGAAAGGACTTCCACCGGGTAGTTTTGACTGGGTGACCGCATCTTATTGCGACTGGTGGATCAACATCCGAACCAATCAGACTCATCCCCCAGTAGTGCTAAGGCAGGCAGGGAATAGCCGCTGGCATCCCTGGCATCCCAGGCATCGATAAACCTGTCGAACCTTCATGGGCATCCAACCACGAGCAAAACTCACAATTTCTAACAAACATCATAAGCTCTCGAAATTGCCAGTGGAACTAGTGGGCACTATTCGTTACTAAGGATTCTTCCTAAGCTTCAGGGGTATCTCCACGGGTATCCAAGCTTTAGAGTTAGAAAGCCTTTGCGACTGAAAAGCCCGTTGAGGACTGGGCCGACCCCTTAGCCCGTAAGAGCTGAAGAGGGTCTCTGACGATTCCAGATCGTCAACGACGGCATCGTCTAGACCCTAAGAGCTAGCAATTGGTGAGGAATATTGACAGCCAGTTTCAGAGCTAGAATCCTCTTGATGTCCAGAAGGGCTGCCGATGACTACAAACGACCCCTGATGACTCAACTTGGATTCCGGTCCAATTATCCCAATCAACTCCTGCAATAAGCACGCGAAAATATAAAGTTCTATACAATCCACGCATGCGGATCCAGGTACGTAATATGAAAAGACATCAAGAAGACCTTTAGAACCACAATGTCCCCTAATATAATTAAGAGGGAAATAGAGGGTGTGCTTCTGAACATTCTGAAAGGAAACAAGGAACTTGGTATGCACAACAGGAAGTCCATGGACTACCGTGTGATCCTTAAAACCGCCTCTAGCATGAGGTTAATAATAAAGGCAAATCAATGGATCGCAGTGGATACTATTTTTATGAAATGAAATTCACGTAACTGTAGATGGTGCAAAAAACATGCAATACACTAGGTGCCCCTGCCCATTTTCAGCGCCCGGGTAATAATCTGCTGCTATCTGTAGTAATAATCTGCTGCAATCTGCTATGACAATACACTAAGTGCCTCTGCTAATAATCTCGTGTTTATATCCAGCATGAATTATCAATATGAGTGTCATACATGCTTTCACAATCTGTTTCTGGCTAAATAAAAATATGAGGAACGCATGTCAAGCACCTTTTATTTCCTTCCGCCTCGCGCGCCGTAGATGACATCCTCAATACAAGGATCTGGAGCCTCTTCTGATCAGGCTTTTTTTGACGGCATGTCAATCGCAAGAAATTTCCCCCAGAATTGTGACGCTGCGGCAAGCAGTTTGGAAGTGCCAAACAAACGGTGACACGTGGAGGAGGACAGAATCTGCCCACCACGCATGTAATAGGCCAGTCTAAATCTGGCTTCAACAGCATTTTGTCAGCCCACTGTTCACTCCATGGTAACTAACTGCCGACAAACAAACGCTCAATTCCCACTACACTGCGCCCTGAATGCCGCGTCTGTCTGCAGTTGTAGGGGCAGCGACACTGTGCGTGTCGCTACTCGGCCTCCCTTTTACCGTGGGCTTTGTTGCACCACGCCTCGGCGGCCGGCAAAAACGCCGGCCGGCCGTCGGCCGCCGGCCACCTCCGGCAATCCCATACAAATCCGCCGCTTACGACGATGGCATGCGCCGGTACCGGCCGGCGGCGGCCGCCTCCGGAGTCGCCGCTGTTTGTGCCCGGTCGGCCGGCACGATCATTAGTCGCCATATCCCGGAGCATATGCATATTTCATGACGGCGGCTTGCGCGGCGGAGGCAGCGCGCGCCGCCGCCGTCCACCCGGACGGCGAGTGCCGTGGCCGTAATTGATAATTGAGAGAACGGCGACCGCCGCCGGCCGAGGCGGGCCGTAATGGAGATGAAGCGCGCGGCCGCCGTCCTTCCCTGCGGCCGTCTCCGGCGCGGCCCGGTACTGCGGGTGAGAGCACGGGCGGACGGATGAAAACACGGGCGGACGGATGAGAGCACGGGTTGATGGCTAAGAGTACGGGCGGACCGCTTCGAACACTGGCAGACGGCTGGCGGAACGGGCTGATGGCTGGAAACTCGGGTGGACGGCTGACAGCATGAGCTGACGGCTGAGAACACTGGCTGACGGCTGACAGCACGGGCCGACAGCTGAGAACTGGATGGATGGCTGACAGCATGAGCTGACGGCTGAGAACACTGGCTGACGGCTGACAGCACGGGCCGACAGCTGAGAACTGGATGGATGGCTGACAGCATGAGCTGACGGCTGAGAACACTGACTGACGGCTGACAGCACGGGCCGACAGCTGAGAACTGGATGGATGGCTGACAGCATGAGCTGACGGCTGAGAACACTGGCTGACGGCTGACAGCACGGGCCGACAGCTGATAACTGGATGGATGGCTGACAGCATGAGCTGACGGCTGAGAACATGGCTGACGGCTGACAGCACGGGCCGACAGCTGAGAACTGGATGGATGGCCGAGCGGATAGGCCGAGCCCGATATCTCAAAGCACGGGCCGAGCACGAAGCCACTGCGACGGAAACACGTCTGGCGGGTTAGCCGAGGCCGACACGTATATTATTAGCCGCGTATTGACAGTGTATTTGTACATGAGCAGGAAGCGTCGTCGCCGTAGAAGACGCCCAACAGCGGCACCACCGGCTGGTCGCCAGCACCTCTCACACGTCACATGTGACCGCCAGCACATCTCACACGTCACATGTGACCGCCAGCACCTCTCACACGTCACATGTGACCGCCAGCACCTCTCACACGTCACATGTGACCACCAGCACATCTCACACGTCACATGTGACCGCCAGCACCTCTCACACGTCACATGTGACCACCAGCACCTCTCACACGTCACATGTGACCGCCAGCACCTCTCACACGTCACATGTGACCGCCAGCACCTCTCACACGTCACATGTGACCGCCAGCACATCTCACACGTCACATGTGACCGCCAGCACCTCTCACACGTCACATGTGACCGCCAGCACCTCTCACACGTCACATGTGACGGCCAGCACCTCTCACACGTCACATGTGACCGCCAGCACATCTCACACGTCACATGTGACGGCCAGCACCTCTCACACGTCACATGTGACCGCCAGCACCTCTCACACGTCACATGTGACCGCCAGCACCTCTCACACGTCACATGTGACCGCCAGCACCTCTCACACGTCACATGTGACGGCCAGCACATCTCACACGTCACGTGAGCATGCGTATCACAGATAATCGCCGCAGACTTGCGGCCGAAGCTACTCCCCAGCGAGGCCTCCGCGGAAGTTGCGCAGCAACCGGCCTCGGGCGATGCGTCGACGCCGACACAAACTCAGAACCGCTGAGCAGAACGGGTCACCTTCGGTAGCCAGCTGACCGAACACCGGAGCATGTCGCCTTCAGCAGTCAGGCGACCGAACATCATGGGAGCGTGACTAACTGACGGTCTCACAGAGCTTAGGAAGCACGATAATACGATGTCACGCCACGCCAAACGGAGGACTGAGAGGATGCAGACGGAAGATGAGTTTTCGTTTCCCGGAGTATTCAGATCAAGAGAGGATGCAAGACGTCGCGGCTTGGAAGCGATTCTGGTGACGTCAGATATGTGCATTGTTACCAGGGCGACGGTCCGATCACATGTGCTGGCCGAACCGTGAATGAACTTAATCCTTTCAAATAACCTAAGCCAGTCGTGAAGCTTGACACTGTGTTCACGCGCACCAAGAGCGCGGTCTGTGCACACACGGACCATTTGTGCCGGAATCCAAGTCTAGCCATCAGGGGCCGTTTGCAGTCAGCGACAGCCCTTCTGTGCCCGAGGCCTGACAAGTGCCTGAGGAAAGTTCCTGTCAGCTGGGCCGGAGGCCTACTTAGTCAGTGCTTGCCAACATTCAGATGTGATATCGTGCTGCGGCTCGTGATATCGTTTTGCCGGCCATGTTTTCGTACCCGCTGATTATTCTAACAAAACTGTTTCCGATGTGTTTAGTCCATCGCAGTCCAGACGTCAGAGCTGAAGTATAAATAAAGAATGTGCTCGGGCGATGGTGCCGCAATAAAGGTTCCTTTGCACCATCGTGTCCGAAATCACCTGTTCACCTGGAACATCTCAGTGGGATTTGGTGATCGACTCCAAGTAAGTTGGCTAGCAGCTTATGTGTCACATCGTCTGCCTCTATGCTCTGAAAAAACTGGACCAGCCCTGCCTGTTTCTGATGCCACAGGTGAAACTTGCTTCGTATGGATGGAACAAATGGCAGTCGGAGGATGCTGAAAGGTGAATTTCTAATCACATTTCTTGGTGGGGCAAAATGATGCCCATTTACCCCAGGAGTATAGAGGAAACGAAAGAGCGCACACAGCATCACTATAACAGAGAGCATTATAGGAACAAATCATTATCGGAATATCTTCATCATAAACACCTTAGGAACTCAAAAACACCATTGATACAATCGGCGCCTCACATAATACCTACAGCGCAGCACATTCAGTAGTGTGACAGTTCAGCACGTCTAGGAGCGTGGCAGCGCAGCACGATCAGGAGCGTGGCAGCGCAGCACATTCAGCAGTGTGGCAGCGCAGCACGATCAGGAGCGTGGCAGCGCAGCACATTCAGCAGTGTGGCAGCGCAGCACTTCCAGGAGCGTGGCAGCACGGCACGTTCAGGCACGTGGCTGCGCAAATACCACCCGCCAACACAATCAAAAGGCAACAGCGATTTCACACACGCACACTTATGGCCCAAATGATACACACAACACTCAGCAACACCTCAGAGCAAGTGCCGTCGGTGGACAGTCTGCCCGATGTGCAGTCCGCCTGGTGTACACGAGCTGTCGCTGGACAGTCCGCCTGGTGTACACGAGCTGTCGGTGGACAGTCCGCCTGGTGTACACGAGCTGTCGCTGGACAAGCTGCCCGGTCGACAGTGCAGTCCGCCCCAGACCTCAGACACATCTTCCCGCGTCAGCTATCGCGACGCCCTCCAGGGGCGACGCGACCGGCTTATGCGACACACTGCGAGACACGGCCAGCAGGCGCTGGGCGGGCGCCTCCGCCTCCGCCGACGCCGACCGGTGGCGCCAGCGCACCAGCAGCGCCAGCCCGCAGCAGCAGCAGGCCAGCCCCAGCGCCACCAGCAGCAGACCGAATGTCTGGAGACGCGCGCGCGGTCGCACGTCGGTCGGCCGGCCGGCCAGCGCCGAGCGCGGCACCTTGTGCATGCTCCTGTTGGCAGCCACGCTGTACGTGCTGATGACCAGCGGCACGGAGCGCACCACCTCGATCCCCTGCGTCGGCGACATCAGCTCCACCTGTCGGACGAGCGGGTGAGTGAGCGCACTAGCGCCGTCGGCGGACGGCCACGCAACTAGGCTTGCCGGCGAGCAGAAACGTCGACACTAGCGCTACGGGTGGAGACGTGGTAAACTACCCGCCACGGTGGTGGTCCTCGGAAAAGTCGGGCACGGGCCACCTGGCGCTAATTATAACTCTATTTTAACGCAGATTTATATTTGGTTGCGGCGGTTAAAGTGTCGTAAGGTCCACTGCCCGCTGGTCGCCCATCTACGGTGAATCAAACTAACGCAAATAATCACACTTTTACATTACACTTCTGCATCGTACGACGGCGATTTATCGCGCGGCCGCATCATTGCTCGCTGCAAAATTTAATAACGCCAATTAGGATGCAGTTACAGCGGGCTGTGCCGGCCCGTAGCGCAGTCGACGCGGTCATAACTCGAGCGGCGGCGCACAGTGGGACAGGCCGCGCCGCCGCTGGCCACACGGCCGGCGCCGGCTCCCGCCGCTTCACGGCCGAACACGGCGCCGCCGAACCGGCCGACGGCTCATTCTGGCGCGCCCACACCGCAGCCACACGTGCGCGCTGCACACATCGCGCGGCAGCCGCTAACGAGCGCGGCTTTTTCGGCGCGGACGCGGCCAACGCACCGGCAGAGGGCAAGCACCTCGGCGGAGCGGCGAGCGCGCGCGGGCCAACGGACCGACGCGGCCGGAGCGCCGCCGGCGTCGCAGCGCACCCGCGGCCATGTGCGGGCGATAAATCGCTTCTGAGAGCCGCTCCTGACGGGCGTGGTCGGACCGTTCGACCGGTGTTGCAGCCCGTTGCCGGGAATGCATCGCACCGAACACTGCTGGCTGAGCCGCACCCATTCCACACTTCCAACTATCTAACAAAGAGCACCACACCGACTTGCCATGAATGCATGCTGACATGCCAATGCTGTCGATAAGTGCTTTGCATTAATTATTTTTACTAAGTTTATGAATTATTCATTTGCATCAATAATTATACGTATATATATATATATATATATATATATATATATATATATATATATATATATATATATATATATATATATATATATATATATGCAGGAGAAATGTGCGACTGCGTCAATGACACACAGCGTATGCACAATACCATGAGCCACGAGGATAGCCAGGTTTGATGACGTCACCGAGCTGACCTGTATGTTGTATATGGACTCTGGCCAGAGGCTCAGATTGACCGAGGTGATGTCCGTGTAGAGGTGGCCCTTGATGCCGCCGCCGCTGACCTCCCAGGTGACCAGGTACTGGGCCGGCCCGAGCGTCTGCCGCTCCCAGCTGACCTCTGCCAGCACCATGTTGTCGTCCCGCGCCACCGACACCGTCTCCAGCAGCCAGGCGCCGGGGATCTGTCGCCAGAGCAGGCGGCCGTCATACATTGGGTGGCTGGTTGTCACATACAGGGGGTGGCTGTCACATATAGGGGGTTGCTGTTTCATACAGGGGGTTGTCACCGGGGAGGCGATTATCACAGAGAGGGCAGTTGTCACAGATGGACGGTTAACAGACAGAGGGGATGCTGTCACACAGAGGTTGGGGTTTAGAGGTGCATGAACTGTATATGTTGTGCAGCGTATCACCAAGAGAAGGCAGTTGTCACAGAGAGGGCGATGGTTACGGAGGGGGCGAATACTACACAGGATGGGAGGTTATCACACAGGGGAGGGATAGCACGCGAAGGGGGCGGCTGTCATAGAGGTTAATCTAATGATCTGAGTGTACCTAATATGCAGATAGGGTTGCCATTGAGCATCAGCTGTCACACGGATGTAGGCTGCCACAGAGGCAGCGGCCTTCACACGGGGGAAGACATCACACATAGGGAGCATTCACAGAGTAGGGTTCTTGTCGCCATAGGTCAGTCACCGAGCGTGCAGGTAGCCATCAGGGAGCTGCGAGAGGGGAAGGTATCCGTCAGGAAGCTGTCAGTGGAAGGTAGCCACCAACAGAGCTACAATATATGAAGGCAGCCGTCAAAGAGAAGGAGGTAGCCGTCAAAGAGAAGGTAGGCAGCCGTCAAAGAGAAGGTAGGCAGCCGTCAAAGAGAAGGCAGACAGCCGTCAAAGAGAAGGTAGGCAGCCGTCAAAGAGAAGGCAGACAGCCGTCAAAGAGAAGGTAGGCAGCCGGAAAAGAGAAGGTAGGCAGCCGTCAAAGAGTTGTCACAGGGGAGCTGACATCACAGTTCGGCGGTAGGAAAGTGTACCAAGCATCGGCCACACACACACACACATGTCGAACACGAACACATGGGCGAGCGTCGCCGCGTAGTTTGTGGCACCGTGCTTCCGTGCTTCGGTGGGGGTGGGGGTAGGGTGGGGGAGCCGGTGGAGGCCATCGTCAGGGTGCTCTTGTTCTGGGACTAGGTCTGCATTTTAGTACACTCGTCACAAGGGCTATATTCGGATGTAATCTTCATAACTCGTCACTTTTGCCATTTGTTTCTTCATTATTTGTCATAAGATGAGATGAACACAAGCGAGCAGTGTGGCAAGACAATAATGAGTGCAATAACTTGGCCGCATACGGCTACGAATGTGGCTTCTAGTATGGGCCCAAGCTATTTCACTTAGCTTTAAATCTTCCAGCTGATGTTGCTTCCAAATGTAGTTGGCAATAACTCCAAGTGACGTTCGACAATTACTTCAAGTCACTGATTGTTGGCTGCATTATGAATGTACCGCTGGAGAAGTTCCTTCTATGAATGCTTTGCACATTGCAGCATGCCTGATGCATGTAAGTAATGTATGCAGCACACATGCACACACACATGTATTCTGAATGCACGTATGGAGTCCCATGTACTTTAGAGGACGATACTACCGATTCTAATCCAGACATGCTCCCAATCATAATCCAGAGATGCTTCCAAGGCTAATCCAGACCGACTCCCAGCCTTATATAGGCATGATCTGTGCCACAGTAGTGGTACCGGTGTGCCTGGCGTAACCATGTCAGCAGCCGTCTCCGGTTTGGACCAGCTTCCATTGAATCCGTGAACGTTCCAAATGCAGACTGAAACTCAGTCCCGGTCTTAGCCTTCTGAAACTCAGCCCCAGTCCTCACCTTCTGAACCACAGCTTCCATCCTTACTTTCGCAAGCGAACTGGAATAATTATTCAGGTCACATGCTTGGACCCGCGACCACACACCCACATGAAAGCAGCAGCTGTGACGTCAGACATACAAGGCGACACCAGCAGCCGACCAGCTGCTGCGACCTCAACACCTTAGCCGCATTCCTAACCGATCACCATTCCTAGACGTCAGTCTGCCACGTCCGGCTCTCAGGAGCCACGTCTGACGCGGCCGTCGGGTCAGGGCGCCCATTAGGCCGTCAGGGCGCCGAGCGGGACGCCGTGCGCGCCGATGGCCGGGGCGCCAATTACCCGGGCGTCCTACCGGCGTCCTACGGGCGCCTCTCGCCCGGATCACCCTTCCGGTCCCCGGACGTCGCTCGGGATGTGTGGCTATCACTCGGCTTCACGTGCCCAGTACAGCATCGCGGTCGGATTTGACTGTATTCTGACTGACTAGTTTTACTATGCACTCAGCAGCTGGGGTCATGCAGCGTAGCCAGCACATCACAGTGCACGGTGGCTATCACAGCGTGTACTGTTGCGTTCACTACCAGCGTACCCAGCAGGCTAGTGGATCTCGATGCCCCCCCAGTGCGCGCGCGTACCGAGCGCGTGCTCATCTCCCGGCGCAACGTCAGAGCGGCGGTGCCCACCTCGATCTGGTGGGTGTCGAAGGGCATCTCCCGGCGCGGCGGTACCCACCTGGATCTGGTAGGTGTCGAGGCGGTGCCGGCGCGGCGGTACCCACCTGGATCTGGTAGGTGTCGAGGCGGTACCCACCTGGATCTGGTAGGTGTCGAGGCGGTACCCACCTGGATCTGGTAGGTGTCGAGGCGCATCTCCCGGCGCGGCGGTACCCACCTGGATCTGGTAGGTGTCGGGGCGGTGCCGGCGCGGCGGTACCCACCTGGATCTGGTAGGTGTCGAGGCGGTGCCGGCGCGGGTCGCCGGCCAGCTGGCTGTCCAGCACGTCCAGCACCAGCCGGTCGGGCTCAGTGGGCTCGAACACCGCCTCGGTGGCGGTGAGCAGGCCCAGTTGGGTGAGCGCCAGCAGGCGCAGCCGCGTGCCCGCCTCCACGTTGATCAGCACCACGCTCTCCTCGGGCGTCTGCCGGCAGCGATCGGCCATCAGTCACCGACCGGGCTGCACTCAGTCATCAGCTAGACCACACTCAGTCATCAGCTAGACCACACTCAGTCATCAGCTAGACCACACTCAGTCACCGACCGGGCCGCACTCAGTCATCAGCTGGACCACACTCAGTCATCAGCTACACCACACTCAGTCACCGACCGGGCCGCACTCAGTCATCAGCTAGACCACACTCAGTCGCCGACCGGGCCGCACTCAGTCATCAGCTAGACAACACTCAGTCATCAGCTAGACCACACTCAGTCGCCGACCGGGCCGCACTCAGTCATCAGCTGGACCACACTCAGTCATCAGCTACACCACACTCAGTCACCGACCGGGCCGCACTCAGTCATCAGCTAGACCACACTCAGTCATCAGCTAGACCACACTCAGTCATCGACCGGGCCACGTTCAGTCGCCGACCGGACCACACTCAGTCATCAGCTAGACCACACTCAGTCATCAGCTAGACCACACTCAGTCACCGACCGGACCACACTCAGTCATCAGCTAGACCACACTCAGTCACCGACCGGACCACGTTCAGTCGCCGACCGGACCACACTCAGTCATCAGCTAGACCACACTCAGTCATCGACCGGGCCACGTTCAGTCGCCGACCGGACCACACTCAGTCATCAGCTAGACCACACTCAGTCATCAGCTAGACCACACTCAGTCACCGACCGGACCACACTCAGTCATCAGCTAGACCACACTCAGTCACCGACCGGACCACGTTCAGTCGCCGACCGGACCACACTCAGTCATCAGCTAGACCACACTCAGTCATCAGCTAGACCACACTCAGTCATCAGCTAGACCACACTCAGTCATCGACCGGACCACACTCAGTCACCGACCGGACCACACTCAGTCATCAGCTAGACCACACTCAGTCGCCGACCTGACCATACTCAGTCATCAGCTAGACCACCACTCAGTCACCGACCGGGCCGCACTCAGTCGCCGACCTAACCACACTCAGTCACTGCCACTATGAAAGGTGCTGAGCTCGAGTAGATACGGGAGGATCACCGACTGAGAGACGGGGGGGGGGAGATGAAGAGAGGCACAGGAGGGAGGGATGAGGTGCATTGATGCCAAGGTGCAGCTGTGTTGGGTGAACTAATGTCTGTATGTTTCTGCACGCGATACTATGACGCTATATGTGATACTATGGTGCTACATGTGGTACCATGGCGCTACATGTGGGGCCGTAGTGCTGCATGTGGTGCAATGATGCCACATGTGGCACAATGATACTGCATGCGGTCATATGTTACTACGCGTGGTCCAATGGTGCTACATGTGGTATTATACTGCTACATTTGGTGCCATGATACTACATGCGGTACTATGTGGCGCTACATGTGGTACCATGGTGCTACATGCGGTATCATGATGCTACATGCGGTATCATGATGCTACATGTGGCACTGAGGTGATACGTGTGCTGGTGTGGCACTGGTGCTACATGAGCCAGTGTGGTGCTATGGTGCTGCATGTGGTGCTATGCATGAGTTAGCGGAACATGTAGGTGCGAAACACATGGTGAAGTAAGAGGAATATGCGATGCGATAAGATAACAGTTAAAAAGGTGATTACCTGTACGCCATGTGTAATTTTGGCCCTTTTCGAGCCCCAGGTCAATGTACAAGTAGCATGACATATTTCATGTCTAAATATTTGCACAATACACACGGAAGTTTCAGTATGTTGATTGGAAACCCATGCCATACCCTGTCGTTTCTGTAGTTGCCCTTCGTACCCTCGTTTGTCCAAAATACTTCTAGGCTCTCTGCTGTCACCGTCATCTCTCGGACAGGCCAGGATATCACCTCAAAATAGACATCGTCCACCTACATTTGGATGGCGTTTATGTTTAACTTTCATCCGTTAAGCGAAAGATGGCGAAAGCAAAAGTTTATTTTGACAAGCCAACGGAAAAACGTATCCTGGGGTTTATCGGCAAACTCTAGGCCTGCGATCTCTCTGAAGTATATGCATAATTGATTCGGGCACCCTTTGGTGAAAATGCAGGACCAACTTCCATCCGTCTGTTTGGGGTTTAGGGGCGCATCGACTGCAGCGATCATGCAGTTCCATCCGTCTGTGTAGGTCCGCATTGCGTGAGTATGACTGGATCCTACTCAATTGGCGCGTACGAGAGTAAGTAGCGTTAATATCGCTCGTTCGGATGCCAGTCAACGAGTGGTCAAGGGCGACCTGGATCCGCCGCCATGGAGGTGGAGCTTGGATGCGGAGCTACGTTACGAATCTCGGTTTAATGCTGCATTCACTAAACGAGTTGGCAATACGTAGGTTCAGTGACAAAAGCAGTTCATGGTGTTTGGTCGTGTGGCAGGCAGGGTGGAGAATGTCCGTCGGTGGAAGATGACACGCCAGCACCGTCAGCGTTGCCCGCGTCCGGCGGTCATCGATATGACCCGGTCCATTTGGCCGCGACACTATGGGCCGATGGGGCGGCCGCCGGCCACAGTCGAGCTCTGGGGGCGGCGCGCCATTTGTTCTGGGTAGGCCATCGGCCGATAGTGTCCGGGGTAGGCTATCGGCCGATAGTGTCCGGGGTAGGCCATCGGCCGATAGTGTCCGGGGTAGGCCATCGGCCGATAGTGTCCGGGGTAGGCTATCGGTCGCCGCTCGGTCCGCTTCATTTGGCGCCACTCCGCCGGTCCGGTCGGCGGTAGTTCGTCGGGTGTGATGTGTTTTGGGCGATCCTACAGGCTTAGCTTAGTCCTAGCATTTCACGTGTCGTATTGACAAAGCAGGTTCGCTAACATCAATAAGGATGCTGTCAGCTTTCGAGGTTAGAAACTGACCTGCAGTACCACATAATAAGTGTGCGTAATGCGGCCAATTCCCCTATGCAAATACATCCACACTTTTCAGTCTTCCTATGTGAAGGCACTTTCTGTTTCCTTGACGACCGAAGCGCGCCCATCTATCCAAGACCGGAGGAACATAATGACATCCGGTGATGCCCTTTATCTTACCGATCAGCACGGTGCGCTAGTTTTCCTGATCGATTTCCTGTCGGAGAACGTCACAAGGCCAACAGTCTGCTGTGTCTGAATTAGTTAGTTAGTTAGTTATTTTGGCGTTAGGGCGCATCGACCATGTTGAACTTCTGCGCCTGAGGGCGTACTGACCTACACAACTTTCTATGCTTAAGCGTGTACTAACCTGCACGCCGATGCGCCCTGAAACCCTAATCACACACACATACTGACCTGTACGATTTCAATGCCTGGGATTGCACCAACCTGCACAACTTGCATCTCTGAGAGTGAACTGACCTGCACGAGCTCCTTCCACTCGTCGCCGGCCCTGGCCAGCAGCAGGAAGACGATGCTGCCGTGTCGCGGGGCCGTCTCGTCCTCGGTGACGGTCCAGCGGGCCTCCGACCAGCCGAACTGCACCTCCAGTCGCGCCGGCGACAGCGACACCACCCGCGGCGCCGCCGGCGGCGACAAGTGGAACTGGCACGCCTTCTGGCAGCCGCTGGCCGCCTGCCGAAGTCGGGGAGTGTTGGTGTTGGTGTTGGTCGCGGTCGAGCGGCAGGGACACACACACACACCATCTGACCTGGTGTTGGTCGTGGCTGAGCGGCAGCGACACACACACACACACATACCATCTGACCTGGTGTTGGTCGTGGTCGAGCAGACGCGACACACACACACACACAAATACCATCTGACCTGGTGTTGGTCGTGGTCGAGCGGCAGGGACACACACACACACACCATCTGACCTGGTGTTGGTCGTGGTCGAGCGGCAGGGACACACACACACACACACACCATCTGACCTGGTGTTGGTCGTGGTCGAGCGGCAGCGACACACACGCACGCATGTAATCTGTCTTGTGTTGGTTATGGCCGAGCCACAGAGAGCTGGCGTTGGTTGTGGCCGAGCGGCAGCAACACAAACACATACCATCAGACCTTGGTTTCGGCTCAACCCGCCATTTACTGGGAGGGGAGGGGTGCTACCTCTTGCGGTATTTTTATAGATACGTTGCAATCTAGACGACACAGCGTTTCAAACATTCGGCAGCCACCTATCAACCAGCACTTTTACACCTTACACCAAACAATTTGCTCCGAGATCATCTCATGTCACTTGCTATGACGTCGTCATAGACAAAAATCATTTGTCCGTGCTGTGTTGCATTTTCCAGCTTCAGTCTACGGGCTCTATCTCCGAATTGTTTCAGAATGACAAAGGTTGGCCATGTAGACCAATGCATAATTACGGTACACCATCCTAGACCTCATTCCAGGTCCATAGTTCATCCTAGGTCTCCCTACTGAAGTCAGAACTCTGGATGGGAGGCCTGTATAAAATCCAACTGTAGTTGATTAGCATGTTCCTGCCACGTATGAAGATAAAGATAGGTTTTCAACTTGGGAATAACCAAATGTGAAAGTAGGTAACCTTTATCGGATCATCATAGATAAAGTGTTTCGGTCGAAGTCAAAGTTATCTAGATTGTATCGTAATACTGTATCCTGTAAGACCCACAATATGAAGTTCGGATGGTACAATGATCAAACTAAAGTACCCGTGACCTCTCACATGTGCATTCACGGGTCAGATGAGAATTTCGCATGATGGTGGTAAAAGTAATGAATTGAGCACTTAAGCAGATCTAATATTTCGGTTGTACTTTCGACATGTATTGATCGCGTTGACCAGTGCGCGTGTGTTCAGGCGTAAAGGTGTAGGGTAAGGTAAAATAAACATTACTTAGCATTGACCACAGCATTGGATTTGAACGACGATTCAATAAGCTAAATGGAACATTTGGTTGAGCTGCTTCGCACCCCTTATTGCAACTTAGCGCTGTGGACAATTTGAGCATAAGGCGGCTGTTTTTTCCCTCACAATTATTCAATCTGGTCATCTGACGTGCTCTGTGACGTTGCCCGTAATCACACCAGCAGATAATATTAGCTCATTAGACTCACACGATCCAGGGTCATCAGTCATTGCCCAATCAGCTCAATCAGCAAACCAATCAGCAACTCAATCCGCAGCTCAATCAGCCGTTCGGCTCCTGCGATACATAGAAAAAGACTTGGGATTTTCAGCTCCGTAACGACTTGCCTTTATCTGATTTGTGACGCAACCAATCATCTGAACAGACCCTGCGCTCCCAGATCAGAGTCACACTGCCCAAACCAATCGACTGTTCACTGAATCGTCACAATATCCAATCGAACAGACAGCTCTCTGGATAAAGGTCACACCATCATCTGGATCAGAGTCACATTGTCCAGACCAATCGCCTGCTCACTGGATGAGGGTTACACCATTCTCTGGATCTCAGTCACACTATCCAAACCAATCGACAGCTCTCTGGATAAGCGTGAACGTCGTAATATGTTATCAGGATGAGTCGCGCTATCCAGGCCATTCGACCACTCTCTGGATCAGCGCAGCCCGCTCGCTGGCTGCTGAAATAAATAGGCGAGTGGGCTAGGCTTTGCAAAAGTCCAACATTTTCACTGGATTTGACCTGCAGCATCAACCATGGCCCACAAACCTAGTATTGTTTCCCTTGACCTGATCTGTGACGTCATGCACGATTATCAAAAACATGTCCCACGACGACCCCGGACTCTTCTCCTAACTCAACGCCATTCATTTGGAGATCCAAACTTGGAGCTGTGTGGCGCAAGCGCTCAATGCTTAAGGCTCCATTAAAAAGCAACGGGAGGGGAAAGAACCTGTCCAGCGACGTGCAGTTTAATTACTACAACTGCCACCTGTGCATGCTCAGCACGACAAAGTCACAATATGTTGGCAGATATCACCGTACTTATACGAGCTGCGTTTGTCATGCCACCACCTATCCGCCGCCATAAAAACGCTGAAGGCTGAAGGTTCTGCGTAATTATGCGCGGCAGTGGCTGCGTCGCCGTCGAGACGTGACCGCAGCACTCCTCGGCGGACAAAAGCTGTCCTTGGAGCCGCTACCGGCGAGACGAGATCGCTGGAATTGATCGCATCGAACTGCTGCGCCAGTGCTATCGCACCGCTTCGGAGAACGACGGCGCGGGCGTTGGCGCGCGCCGCGACACTCGCCGGCCGATCGTCTGTCACCTCCCGGACAGGCGCTCTGTGTGCATCTCACATGCCTGCTCCGAGGGTGGTAGCTGGTGGCCACCTTCATGCCTGGCTATCTGCCGCCACGCAAATAAAGCACCCTTGAGCCAATCGTGCACGCATGGGCGGGCATGTGACGTGCAGACGTGCGACGGGTGGTCAAGAGCGAGTCTCGGCGGCGTCCTGTCGTGCACCGTGGCCGGCGTCTGCCCACTGCCCAGTGAACAGGACTATGTACTGCTCAGTACTCGGCACTCAGTACTTCCCAGTACTCGATATTTCACATTACTCGACACTCGGTACTACCCAGTACTCGGTACTGCCCGGTACTCGGTACCTTCCACTGCCCGGTACCCGACACTCGTTACTGCCAAGTACTCGGCGCTCAGTACTACCCGGTACTTGCTACTGCCCAGTACTCGGCACTCCGGCACTCGGTACTGCCCAGTGCTCGATACTGCCCAGCACTCTGTACTGCCCAGTACTCGGCACTCGGTACTGCCCAGCACTCGATACTGCCCAGTACTCACGCAGTCTGGCAGTCTGTCACACGTGATGAACTTGGCAGCCAGCGCCGTATGAAGCGAGTGGCACTTCTCCCAGCACTGCAAACCAGACAGGACCTCGTTAGTATGGCATGCTAGGGAGACATATGGCTAATTTTCGAGGTTGAGCTAAACTTCCTAGCAGGCTGGACGATTTCATGGAAAATGTTGTGTTCGTGTTGTGTGCATGTTTATATACACAGTCCACAGTGACCACTATGTCTGTGGTGTTCATCTAAGCACACTTAGACCATCTATTTTATGCATCAGACGTGTCTGTAGTGGTGGTGATGGTAGATTGGTGCCTTAGGGCACGCCGGTCACGTCGGTTATTTTACGCCCACGGGACGTGTCTGCATCGCCTTAAAACAACCGTAGCGCTACCCTACCAAAGGTCTCCGGATGGGGGAGCAACAGGGTCTGAGCAAGATATGGCGGGGCCCAGGTATAGGAGCAACAGGATCTGGGCAAGGTATGCCAATATCCAGATGGAGGAGCAACAGGATCTGAGCAAGATATGACTGTGTCCAGATGAAGGAGCAACAGGATCTGAGCAGGATATGGCGAGGTCCAGGTATATGAGCAACAGGATCTGGGCAAGGTATGGCAATATCCAAATGGAGGAGCAACAGGATCTGAGCAAGATATGACTGTGTCCAGATGCAGGAGCGACAGGATCCGGACAAGATTTGGCAATGCAGGGCCGGCTAGGCGACTACCGGTATGTTGCTGGCAGGTGTTGTTCAAGCCTTGCTAAGGCTAAGTGCTGTGACTTGCCTTCTCCTGATTTTGACAATTCGAAAACAGCTAAAGCTAGTGTGTCAATTGGAGTGACTGGAATGTACAGTGTTACGATAATTGCAAACCTGGTCGACAACATGTCGATGAATTGTGCAAATTTGGGATTCAAATGGCTGACAGTACAATAGCTTTAGCAGCTTTCGGCTGTAAGCCCTCTTC
This sequence comes from Imbricaverruca yamaguchii, assembly GCA_034440575.1. Classification (NCBI taxonomy): domain Eukaryota; kingdom Metazoa; phylum Arthropoda; class Thecostraca; family Neoverrucidae; genus Imbricaverruca; species Imbricaverruca yamaguchii. The sequence continues at coordinate 924,972 of JAOTOL010001515.1, forward strand.
AGTCCATGCATAACATTTGCATTTCCGTTGTGAGCAAAAAATAGCGCTCACTCCCCATAGCGTTAACTTCCCAATTTAAGCTTGCGTCCACTCAGCATGCAAGTCTTGGGGGCCTGGTGAAGATGCATCGGATATCCGTTCTCAATAAACAACTACTTTATGTGATTCAGGGTTCTTTATGTGGCTGGTTTGTCAGTAAATACTTTAATTGCCCAGATGAGCAGCGATCTTGGTAGGTTGCTTATTTTGGACTTAGGGGCGCATCGATTGCGATGGTCGTACAGCGCCCGCAGCGATCTTGGTATGTCTCTTGTCATAATAATTTGATGGGCGGATTGAGTGTAGCACAATTGGTTCGGTCACCAGTTTTACAAATAACTTCGAGCTGCCGTATCCTGATGGGTGACATGTGATTGGAGGGTGAAGGAAAGATAAGTGGCCTGATTGGTTAGGTATACTCAATCCATGGCAATCCATGGCAAAACTAATCGACCGGTCGCATGTCGAAAAACTTTGTAAGCTCATTAACCCCATGTGTCTAAACCTAAAGAAAATCGTAATTGCATGTGATGCATAGCGCTGGTAGGAACTTCGTCTTCGGGGCATAAATTCAGTTTCTGGGAAATCGGTCATGGAAACAGGACTTTAAGAATGACTGGGAACAATGTTTGCGGCCTTTCCCCCTGGCTCTATTGTATCAGTCAGTTTCGACACGGAGCAACAAACTCCTTAGCTGAGATGTGGATTGAACGGTAACCTAACGAGGCATGCACACGGGGAGGAGGAATGGCAGGAGGAACACACATCAAAAGCTGCAAGTTATCTCGCACCAGCACCAAGCCCTTGAGACTGACAGGGCCGCCGCACCGTCAATTAGTTAGCTATTTGCACCCTAAAGCCCTAATAACTAACTAACTGACAGGGCGACAGCCAGACTCTGAACACAATCGGCGAGAAGCGGCGCTCTTGCCGCCGATGTTATCCAGCCGCATGCTGGCCACTCCGTCAGACGAGTCTCCTGCGCGGCTGCTTATCTCCGATCGCCGGCCAGCCTGGCACTGCCCGGCCGGCGCCGCGGTCGTGGCGCCGCGATCGTCGGTCCTCCTCGCAGGCGCTCTAACGACCGGCTTTCAGCGGGCGCGTGGTGGGCGAGTATTTACTCCGGACGGACAGCCGGTCGGGCGGCGCGACCAGAAGGCGGCCGGCAGCTCTGATATTACCACATCGAACGGCCGCGCCGATTCCGCTTAGCATAACCCACCGCGCGGAGTCACCTATAGGGGCGCATTACCGGGCACCGCGGCGTGCTCTAATGGCCCCTGCCGACTCCGCACGGCCGCAATTACTCTCCCGCGCTGGACGCATTCCGTACGGTCGAACGGCGGCCGGCCGGCCGGCGAATGTGGCCCTTACGGGCGCGGTGGCCGCGGGCCGCGCGGGCAATTATTTGCCGGCCGGGCGCAGCCGACTCGGCAGCGGCGGGGCCGCCGGCCGCGGCCGCCCCGCCACCTCCGAGTGTGCCGGCAGCCTGATGGTGCCGTCTCCCTGGTATTACCGCCGCCGGCCGCCGCCACCGGCGGCACAGCTCCGGCCAACGTCAGAGGCGGATCCAGGACCAAAGGGGCAATCACCCGGAAGCCGACGTTTTGCACTAAAGTGGTATTTTCTCGAAATCTATGAACATTCTTTAAGATAGCTACTTCTGTAGCAGACGCGACGAATATGAGCTGGCCAAATATGATAAACGATTCGAAATATAATATTATTTATTGTCCCACCCCCCAAGCCCAGCCATTTGGATCAGCCCTGGCCGCCGCCACTGCCGTGTGATCGATGCTTGTCGTGCGCCACATGGATTGTGATTTGAGCGCCTCGAGAATTCCATCGTACTTGCCTGTTATACTCAGTGTCAGTGCTCATGCAGAATCGATGGGAAGACCATGGCACTCATCCTAGCTCACCAAGTCCAATGCGGTTTAACATAGCTGAAGAACTTCAGGTGAAATTAGGGTGAGACTCGTCTATGATATATTCACAATTCTGGAGTATCCCCTTGTCGTCACCGCTACCGACACAAAACCTTCATCTAAGGCGCATGGATAAATTTGGTTATAGTTTCCCCTTTAGTTCTCGGTGATTACATCCTATCGTTTCTCTCTCGGCGACGAGATCCAAGGGTTAACACCTCAGTTTTTTTCCAGGTGTGCGAGTAAGGTCTAGAATTGCTGTTTCGCCGTGATACACATACGGATACTATTTTCCCAACGATATGTCTGATATCCAGTTCGTAAAAAGAGGCATAAACGTGCGAACTATGAGTTATTTAGTTATTCATTTTTACGGTTGCCGCTTTAGACCTACGACCTTACAATGCAAACGATCATAAATCATCCTTTCTTTGAAGTGGTGCATACAATGTCTGGTACAAGCATTAACCTTCAGTTCATTGTTGAATGTAGAATAATTTAGAAAGCGTTGAACTAAGCCCCGGTAATCTATGCCAGTATTCCTTGAAATGGAAGCGAGTCACGGAAGCTGAATAAAACAAATAAAGTTAATGGCAATCAGTTCCCGGAGGGATTCCATTCGGATTGTACGAACTCAGCAGATAAAACTATAAATCAAATTATAAAAATTCAATATCAAATTTGAAGCAAATGAAGTTCGGGAGAAGAGATGTAAGAAGGACGGAGTGTATGTATTCGGTGGACATCCCTCTCAGGATGGCTGGTTATTTGGGCTTAGGGGCGCATCGACTGCTTCTATCATACAGCGTCCAGGCTCTCCGGACGGCACGTAGGTTGCTCTGGCAGGAGGATCAGTGGAAGGTGAAGCAAATACTGGACATACCGCTCGAGATGGCACATAAGCTACAAGTTGTCCCACGTGTTGGGAGAAACAGTAGCTAGAGCTCGAACTCCGAGACGTGCCCTACAAGCTGGAACAATTGTAACCAGAGCATGAGCTGCAGAACCTTCCACACATGCTGGGACAAATCATAAGTAGATCACGACCTGTGGGACGTACCTCATACACTGGGACCGAGTTTTGTGGGAATGGAGGTGGCTGACGATACGGCGGTGAGATGGGGCGATGTAGGTGACTGACGACATGTCGGTGAGTTTGGGGAGGGAGGGGGGGGGGGGGGGGCGATGGAAGTGGCTGACGACATGCATCGTCTCTTGGCTCCGGTGATGTTCACACAGTTACATCGAGTGACTTCATGCATGGAGCGTTGACCTGCTATCTGACACGCAGTCCGAACGGCCGGCACGACCAACCCCTCACCCTATAAGTTCAAATTGGTCTCGTTCAGTCAATGCAAAACGTTAATGTTCGCTGCTTTATACATGAGAAGTATTATTCTGAAACCATTACACTAATTCCACGCTACATGATTGCAAAATGCACGGACGTATTTAACATGTACTAAAATACCATGTGCCGTAAATGACAAATATTGTGAATATTGTGCTTCATTACCAAACTCACCATGAAACAGGCCTCACTTTGAAGACACTTGGTATGCGAGGCAGTCTTCCCGATGTGGTACTGGAAGAAAGAGGGAAAGGCTCGTTAGGTACACATAAACTGCACAAATAATACACTACTGGACACGACAGTAGTGACAGGAAGTAGAACTACCTGACAGCACATTACTGGGCATATTGGTAAACACAACTCAGGCTTGGAGGAAAGGCACCATTTATGATGGATAATTAACTTCAAATTGCCGTTGGGGAATATAGGTGTATAATCATTTCTGTTCGGCTGGCTCTCATTGCGGAGATAGCATCTAACGTTCCAGTGACTCGTCAGTGATGCTAGTGAAAGCTAATGCCAACTGTACCGGTCTCGCTTCAGGTCGGTGTATACCACCACACATTGGTGCCACTTTATAAAACTTGTTAGGGGAGGGAAAATGGTCTTTTTAATGGTCAAAGCTGTCTAAAAAATATCCACACCGATAGGCCCCATGGTTAAACTTCAGCCTGATTGTAGGGGGAGGGGGAATCGGTGATTGGAGGCGCCAAATCAATGACTGATGGGCCAGTGGCACTCCCCAGCAAAGACGAGCCCCTGCCACAAACACCGAAGTGACACCACTGTAATTACAATTCATGGGAGTTTGGTACATTTTGAGACTTATTGGAAAGGTTCAGCTCCCGCTAGATTTGGCAACGAAGTCTCCTCAAAAGTCTCTGGCCTGTGACTGGTTGGTTTGCGTTAGCGAGCAGACCCGCCGTAGGTGACGCCGCGTGTATCCCCACCCCCCCCCCCCACCACCCCCGGAGGAGGTGGGCAGGAGGTGGGCAGGAGCTGGGCCGGCTGACCACCCGTGGGTAACTAGACATTTAGTTAACTTTGAATGGGCTATGGCTGGAAATGTAGTATGCTGCTTTTCAATTGCATTGTGTTTATTTCAGTTTAACCAGCTGCTGATATTCATTAAAACGAAAGCTGTCAACACCAGGCATTTCATTTTGTGGTCGGTTGGCCGGGTTAAGAAAACCCTCCTTGCAGACTTGCTAAGGAGCAGTATAAATGTGGATTGCAACTTTCAAATCACTTGCAGTGCTGGATACTGCAGTTTGCTTATCGCTTGAAAAACGTGCCGAACAGTTATTGACCTGCGGACCAAATCAACTAACCTCTACGTTTTCGCGATTCCACTCCAAAATACGTGCCACCAGAGACCGGAACGCCCAAAAAGTTCAACACCACTCAACTTCTGACAAGACCGGCCGCGGCGGCGGTCGCGCCAGAAAAGTTCCCGCGCAAATCCCCGGTGTACATATCCACAGTTCACCACCGCCCGCCAACGGCCGGATTCCGAGATCTGAGGCGCCCTTTCCGGCCAGCAGTCGGTGAACCACGGTGGTGTACACCGGACTTATGAAGTCGGCAAACCCCCAGCCCAGAAACGAATTTGTGCCCCAATAAATCAGACCTATCCTCGAAACCCAACTAATGACATTTCCATCACAAAGCCGGCTAGCATGAAGACAAAAAACTTACCAACGAAATTCCTTTCTGAATTAATGAGGTGTCCGCTGATTGGTCAGTGGAGGACCTACCGTCGGACTCAGCACGAGGCTCTTGGAATTTCAGGCATCGCGGGGCTGAATCACGAGCCCGCGCACACGAGCCGGGTCGGGCCTCTGCCTGCCGGATCCAGTCCAACCCTCTATCGGCCGAACTCGACCCAACCCTCTGTCGGGCGAACCCAATCCGGCCGGACCCGGCCCACCCCTCGGTCGGCCGCCGCCCGGCTGAATCACTGTCAGCCCGCCGACAAATTGCCGGCCGACCAGCGGCGCGCACCCCATCCCCCCGACGGGCGGGCACAATGGCGCCGTCGGGCGCCCACGGGCGGCAGCCTCCGACGGCGCTCGCCACGTCTCTGTCGGCCAGCGTCGGTAGCGCCATCAGCGAGGCCCCTGCGGCGCCCCCTGCACTCGCGCGGGCCGTGTTTGCTCAAAAACACGGCCCGCCCAGCCGGCTCGGTGTTGGACGGCGCTGTGTTGTCTGACGATCCGGGCTCGCGTCGGACGCCGCAGAGAGGCGGGTGCGGGCGCAGTGGCGCTCGACGGCGGTCTTGTTGTGTCACGGTGGGGTCGGCAGCCATACTCGGCAGTGTTGTTGTTCTGTGCTGCAGTTGGGTCACCAGGCATGCACCGCAGTGTTGTTGTTCTGTGCTGCAGTTGGGTCGCCAGACATGCACCGCAGTGTTGCTGTTCTGTGCTGAAGTGGAGTCACCAGATATATATATATACCGCAGTGTTGTTGTTCTGTGCTGCAGTGGGGTCGCCACGCATACGCCGGACCAATTCAGTCTGCTGGCCTTTGCCCAGATCATCACGGCGCCATCCTGGCTCGTATGACGCCAGGCCTTTGCCCAGATCTACGGCGGCGTCACTGCTACTATGGCGCGGGCCTTTGTCCAGGCTACAGTGGCATCATGGCCTCCATGATGCTGGCCTTTGTCCAGGCTACAGTGGCATCATGGCCTCCATGACGCTGGCCTTTGTCCAGGCTACAGTGGCATCATGGCCTCCATGACGCTGGCCTTTGTCCAGGCTACAGTGGCATCATGGCCTCCATGACGCTGGCCTTTGCCCAGGCCACGGCCCGGCCACCATGATACTGGCTGGCCTGCGATCCCGCTCGATTTTGAGTCTCAATTTTCATGCTCCCTCACCTTTGGTAGACCGTTGCTGCCCCGGATTTTCAATTACGGTATAATGGCGGGGCATTTGGCCATCAGTAGTCAGGATGTGAGCCAATTTCCGACACAATGGAGAGTAGCCGGCGGCAGACGTGGGGTGGTCGGCATCGACAGTAGCCTGGCATCGACAGTAGCCTGGCAACATCAGCTGGACCGCCGGTCGTAGTCAGCTGAGTGTGCTGTGATGCTGTGTTACTCTGGTACTGTGATGCTGTGATTCTGCGGTACAGTGATACTGTGGCATTCTGGTCATGCGACACTGTGGTACTGTGATGCTGTAGTACTGCGATGTTGTGATACTGTGATTATGCAATATTGTGGTGCTGTGATATTGTGATACTGTGCTACTGTGATTGCCCTTGTCAGAACTGGAAGAGCAACCACATAGGCAACACTTGACCGATGCATGGTGTGGGATGTAAGTTAACGTCTGTCTTGCCGTATGACATTGGTCCAGGAGTGGGTGACTATCAATACTTGTCGTGAGTCATGTTCCTATTCGTGGTGTATGTTCTATCCAGTGACAGCAAATATCCTCAACGAACTCGTACTTTGGGCACTCAATCAACGTCATGGTATACGCAGCTTAAAAGCTTCCTGATGCCCTGTCCTGACCATTCGTATTCTCGTAAGCTTTCAATCTCTCTAGGCCGTCATTCCACATTTCAGCTCAACTCAGATCAGCTGTCACCACTGTTGCCGGAGAATGTCCGTTCTGATTGAAAACCAATGTCCTGTAGTTGTGATCCTGGGGCGGGTGCCGACATCAGCAATTGCCATCGGTGTACAATAAAAATGAAGACGTAAAACTTTGGGAAATAGATGTCACACTTGGATGCACTTACTGATATTGCAATAGATGCTTCCGACGTGACGGATAAAGAACCGTAATTATGTTGAAATTCCTATCGCAGGATCTGTCAGTGGGCACAAGAGCAGCACATGAAAGATAAAACGTCTTACCAAAGCCTCAGAAGCGCAAGCCTGCCGTCTCTACCACCCTGCTTAACAAGCAGCTAGCTAGCGGAGCAGTCACGGTGAATGCGTTAGATAACCTCGCTGACGGCAGGCGGGTTCACAAGACCTGTACCCAGTGGCCTAACCGATACCACCTACCCGTCCAGCAAACTGTGCGTCAAAGGAGCAGCCACGCTGAATGGGTCAGTTGTCGATGGTGGCCGGGTTGGGCAACCCTCCTGACGGCAGGTAGGTTAAGGTCGCGCCGCCGCCGGTAGCGCCCGACCGAGCCGCACGGGCGGCTATTTTCGCGCGCGCGATTGTTCGCCCCGTTCGGCCGGCGACCCGGCGTCGACAGACGGGCCGGCGTTTAGCAGCATTGGTTACACCTTATTTCTATTTGTCAGCCGGCCCGGCGCCGGGAGTGAATGGCGCGACAGCTCGGCGTCGCATTAGACGGGCCCGATTGTGGCGCGCTGAATGGTCGGCGCGCTGATAGCCGCGCTGATGAATGCCCCCCGCCGGGCGTCCACTGTGCGCGCCGGGAAGTATTCGCCCCGGCCGCACTGAATGGCGGCCGGTTTCTAAGGCGCGTCTTTGGCGCGGCCGGGGACATTGTGCCGCGCCGACGGCGGAGTGGAGCGCGGCGGGTGAGGTGGCGCTTTGTGGGTCTGGCGGCGGCCCGGTCCGCCCGGCACCTCGGTCTGACGGCGGCACCAGGTGCCCGCCCCGGCGCGCCTCGCCCACGCGGCAGCCCGGCAATGGGACTGTTTGGCGCACACAGCTCCCGGTCCGGAAATGACCAGCTAATCGGTCGGCTGACTTGCCGGCTGTTTGCGGATCGGATCGCCTGAGACGCCGCCGCGCCCGCCGTCCGTCGTGAGTCGGCACCGGGCGCCATTTTGGCGGCCGTTCACTAGGCACCGGTCAGAGGCTGAGAACGCGACAGCTTTCGGCTCTTCCTCAGCGACAGCTCTCAGTTCTGCCTCAGCGACAGCTCTCGGCTCTGCCTCAGCGACAGCTCTCAGCTCTTCCTCAGTGACAGCTCTCAGCTTTGCCTAAGCTCTCAAGCTCTCACTCGGCTCCGCCTCCTTCTTTCTGTCGCCGTGCGAGGCGAACGCGGTGCGACGGCAGAGGATGGCTCGCCTGCTCGTGAACCCGCCCCAGGGCATGAATGATTTCGATTGGACGGCGTGCTGGACTACGCAGACCGGGCCTGGCCATGCTAAGACTGACGCACCCGACTCATCACAGCTATTCTCCACGCACGGGAAAAATACGGAGTACCAACCCAAGGGTTAGACACTTGTGTGCACGGGCTTCGCAGGTAGTCGGGAGTGCTGAAGAAATAGCCGGCCGATAACGTCCGTGCGCAGCAACTGACGCATCGTGTCCACTGAGGAGCAGTCGTCGCGCGCACTCGGCGGTGGTACAGAGCGCCGAGAGGAGCACGCCCGGGGGTGGTACAGAGCGCCGAGAGGAGCACGCCCGGCGGTGGTACAGAGCGCCGAGAGGAGCACGCCCGGCGGTGGTACAGAGCGCCGAGAGGAGTACGCCCGGCGGTGGTACAGAGCGCCGAGAGGACCACGCCCGGCGGTGGTACAGAGCGCCGAGAGGACCACGCCCGGCGGTGGTACAGAGCGCCGAGAGGTGGTACAGAGCGCCGAGAGGAGCACGCCCGGCGGTGGTACAGAGCGCCGAGAGGAGCACGCCCGGCGGTGGTACAGAGCGCCGAGAGGAGCACGCCCGGCGGTGGTACAGAGCGCCGAGAGGAGCACGCCCGGCGGTGGTACAGAGCGCCGAGAGGAGTACGCCCGGCGGTGGTACAGAGCGCCGAGAGGAGCACGCCCGGCGGTGGTACAGAGCGCCGAGAGGAGCACGCCCGGCGGTGGTACAGAGCGCCGAGAGGAGCACGCCCGGGGGTGATACAGCACGTACATACTCGTGAAGCGCGCACACTTGCCCATCAGATGGCACGTAGCGCCGCCAAGCAGATCTTGGGCACGGGCAGACGAAGACGTTAACCCTCTTGCGGTGAGAATGTGAGCGATTCGTTCCTGTCCGGGGAATGGAGAGCCGATTCGGCACACTTGAGAACATATCTTTATCAAGCGAGCAAAAAAGCAAACAACTGCTTGAAGTACCTGTCACAAATCTCTCCAAGATGCATCTGTGGTCAAAATAAAAGGATGAATTTCGACAAAATATGTGGAAAAGAATTTTAGGAATGGTCCCCAAATCACAAAAGCCTATTAACAAGGGCTTGGAAGCGACAGGCGAGAACGCGAAGGGATCTGCTCCTTTAGCCATCCACCCCGCACCGTAAGAGGATTCAGAATATTTTTTTGGGAGTTGATCAATGTTTCAAAGACAATAATCAGCTTCGAGAAAGCCACTTTGACATACACCAATTAAGCCTGACAGATAATGAAGAATGAAGATGAAGATGGTGAAGGCATGTTGCACTTAGAAATTCGGCACTTAATATTCATACCAGGCAGTAACCGAAATGAAGCACCTTGTGCTTAGGTTCGTCCGGTCTAAAATAATGAGACAAATTAATCCTTCAATACAGGTCCCAGTTACCTTTCGCTGGTTTTCAGCCGTCATTTAAGAGGCCATACCTCTGAAAATGTAAACGATAACCACATAAACGCTTTTCAAGCGATGCAACTCGACATTGCAGTGCAAGTTTGGCGCTTTCTATTCTCTCATTTCAAGGGATTATTTGCAAGCTATATTAATACTCACGGTAGGAGATCGGAAGCGTATTTTTCACATTCGTCATGGATGGTTCAGACGTACCTACCCAGGAACAAGATTTGTGCAGACATATTAGGAAGTGTGATTTTCTACCATCTGTAAGTCGATGGCTGGGTATCGACATTTATGTGTAGCTCGCATGCGCTGGCGGCATATTTTAGTGGGGCATGGTATGGATGAAGTTTCGCCGTAATCAGAGATGATAGCCCAATGAATCACAAGCCCGCTAACGCGGTGGGCGTAACCAATTTTCCCCTTCCAGGGTTTTGCCCGCAATAGCTATGCCCAAGACTAGCCAGGGATCTGCTCTCTTGGGTATGGAAAAACCAACACCAGGTGTGTGGAATTTCTCTAACATGATTGGGGAAGATAGCCCAAGTACGCTAAGCTCAATTTGATACTTTACATCCATGCAGGTATACGTCCATATAGGCCTTAGTGTTAATTGTGGAAATGATTTGAGAGTCAGAGCCGCCCACAAATGTGTAGTAAGTTGGTTTGTTTCTAGCTCGACCTCAGCAACAGGTGAATTTGGATATCAAGGAGTACCTTCTCACATTGCTTGATGCATATACATAGGTGACCAACACCAAAAGGCTGGTATATGGCACCCCAGTGTTTTGGTCATCTACCAGATTTCCCATATCCTGTTGCGAAGCTCATGCTGATGACTAGCTATTAAGAGCGAAATATCTGTTCATTCTAGCTAGAAAGTGGCACCTGCTCTTAATTGCTTCTGCTAAGACTGTTAAAAATCAACATCACTGAGAATGCTGCAACACGTTCAAACGGTCAATGCGGAAAACATTACACCCTTCAGCGTTCGAGATTGCACGGCATGCGGTAGCGTAAAGCGTAAAGCAACATTTAGTATCCCACCTCGGGATTATCGGAATACTTGGCGGCGTTATTACACCAACATTGCACGTTAGCTCCATTAATATAACGTACACGCGGCACATGACTCCAATGCATGCAGCGGTGCCACAACATCTATTCCGAATCGTATCTGAATAAGTTACCATGCACCTGCAACAACCAAACGTCGGCTAACCATCCAGGTATGTTTGTCAGCTCATAACCAGTTTCCAAAAGCATCCGTGTCCAGTGCCCATGCAAGTTATCACTCCTCTGAAAACTAACATAGAAATTAATGCGAATGTTTTGAAGTGCGCCTTCCACAGAGGCGTCCATATTGACTCGCAGACAGTGCCCCGACTTACTCACACTGCCCATGAAAATAGTGCAGCTGTGAAACTATTAGCGTTCCAGTCGCGTCCGTTTACACCACGAGGTCCACAATATCACGTTCCCACCATAACGTCCAAACCATGACGTCCACACCATGACGTTCACACTATGACCTTCACACTATAACGTTCGCACTATAACATCAACACTATGACGTCCACACTATGACGTCAACACTATGATGTTCATACCATGACGTCCACACTGACGTTCACACTATGACATCAACACTATGCCGTCCACACTATAACGTTCGCACTATAACATCAACACTATGACGTCCACACTATGGCGTTCACACTATGAAGTCCACACTATAACGTCCATACTATGACGCCCACGCTATGACGTCCGCAGCACGAGATCCACATCATGACGTCCACACTATGACACCCATACCATGAGGTTCACGCTAAAACGTCCACCTCATGAGGTCCACATCATGAGACTCACACTATGAGGTCCACACTATGAGGTCTACACTATGAGGCCCGCACCATGAGGTCACACTACATCAACATCATGAGCTCCACACTATATCGTCCACACTATGACGTTCATACCATGACGTCCACTCCACGATGTCCACACCATCTGAACGAGCTACGACTCGCCATCGAGACGTCCACCCACCTCATCGAGGCACATGGCTCGGCACTGCGCAGAGCGTGCCGATCGATCCTCCTGCGAAGCGGCCGCCGCCAGGGCCACCAGGCACAGCACCAGACACAGCGTACGCGTCATGCTGCGCGACTCGAACGACGCACAGGCTCTCTCGCGGCTCGACGGCCAGCTCGGGTCTGCGGCGGCCGGCCGGCCGGCGCGGCGGCCAGCCGCGTCCTTGGCGCGCGACGCCGCCGGCGCCGCCGCCGGGCGCACTCGGCTGACGCTCAGGCGGCGGCGCAAAAAGGAAGGGTGGCCAAGTAATCGGCGGACGGGCGAGCCGTGCCTTCAGTTATGCAAAACATGGCTCGCGCTCGGGCCGGGCCTTTTGTGCGCGGCAGTCGCTACTGTATGGTGGCGAAACGAGGTAAACAGGCTGGGCCGTGCGGCGGACGACGGACCGCAGCGAGGGCCGCTTGGAAGACGGCGTCGGTGAAATTCCTACACGCACTCGCTGCATAAAGAAGCCTAACGATGTGGTGCTTGAAGCCGCTGTGATTAATTGAGATTGCGCGAAATGGAAGTGTGGCGCGCGAATTGATTGCCTCGCGCTCGGCAGCCATCCCGGTGCCGGTGGAGATCGAGCCAGCGTAAAGCCCGGTTCACACTACGGTCTTTTGACGCTTTCCGAGCGTTTATTCATCGTTTTTAGGCCCTTTCGTCAAACAAACGGCAATCGAACGTATTTCAGGCGCCAGTCAGAACTGCGTCTTACGAACGTTTAACGCGATCGGAGCGTCGCACAGTGTGCACCGGGGCATGTCAAGAGACCGGGTAATGAACGTCAATCTGGCGTTCAAAAGATAGATATAGTTTATCTTTTTCAACGCCGATTCAGCGTTTAACGTTCTGTTGGCGTGACTGCGTGGCCGCGAGATATTCGAAGTTGTGTTGGCTGTCTTTAACCAGGTGAGAAGCATTGATTTGCTTGTGGATATAATATTGCATATCCTAGCACACTTCTTGACCACGTGGCAGAGAGGTAGCACTGGAAAATAGTCACAAGCAGAATTGTATGCAGTGTTGTATTGAGTTTGTGTTTCATTGGCACTGAAATAACATGCTTGTTCACCCAAGATGGAAAGGTGGGAAGTAATCTTGCAGGTATCTCTGAAGAACATAGCCATGCAGAAAATCATTGGCCCAATGAGTTTCTGCATGGCTATTGTAATGCCTATTGTAAGCAATTCAAAACATTGACAATTTCTGATACTCCAAACACAACTTGGCACTGCCAGGTTATGCATAATGGTGAAAAACATATTCATAATTTCCATTGCTGTAAATCCCAATTCATTGGAATTTTCAGAGCCAAAATCATTGCTTGTGCATGTCCAGTGCCAACTACACATGCTCTCTGTTTCTGATGTGTGCATGCTATGCATATTGAAATATGTACATGCTAATTTTGATCCTCACTCTATCAAGGTGCACTTAAGTTCATGTCCCAAGGTAGGCTGCAAAGTTAACTCATCTCTTTCATCTGCATACTCATGGTTTGGCATGTAGGGACTTGTGGTTCAGAATGGGCAACTAGATGATGATTTCCACAAAATGCAATCAGGAAGAACCCCTGTGGCTCAATGTTGCACTTCTGTGTTAGGTTTTTAGTCTGGCATATTCCGCAACAACACCCAAATCCTTTGTTTGCTCAGTCACAACTCGTAATTGGTCACCCATCAAGTGTGCATCCCTACAATCATGATCTCACACTAATCAAAATTACATTTCATTTGCCACTTTTTGACCACTTCACATGCTGATCCAACTATTTTTCTTGGGAGTCTTCATGGCAAAATAAAATTATGTGAAACAAGTAATATTCGGCAATTTGTGCTATCCAGCTCAGCTGTGCAAGCTATCTAATACAGCATTTAACATTATTTGTTCTATTGGTATATGATGGCACACTCAATCAAATATGCTTCATTGGCATGGAAAAAACATGCTTGTTCACCCAAGATGGAAAATAATATTTTGGGGCTGTGTATGCAGCCATGACAAAATCTTCCAAGTATCTCTGAAGAACATAGCCATGCAGGAGATCATTGGTCCTGTGAGTTCTAAGTGCCTACTATAAGCAATGAAAAACCCTTGACAATTTCTGACACTCCAAGCACAACTTGGCACTGCCAGGTTATGCAATGGTGGAGATGGTGAAAAACATATCCATAATTGTCTATTGCTGTAAATGCCAATTCATTGGAATTTTTAGAGCAAAAAGTATTGGTTGTGCTTGTCCAGTGCCAACTACAGATTATATCTTTTCTGATGTATGCATGATATGCATATTGAAATATGTACATGTTAATTTTGGTCCTCACTATGTCAAGGTGCACTTAAGTTGATGTCCCAAGGTAGGCTGCAAAGTTAACCCATCTATTTTGTCTGCAGACTCATGGTTCGGCATGTTGGGACTTGTTGTTCAGCATGGGCAACTAGCCGATGTGTCCACAAAATGCAACCAAGGAGAGCCCCTGTGACTCAATGTTGCACTTTTGCATTATATTTTTATGTCTGGCATATCGCACAACAACACCCAAATCCTTCTTTTGCTCAGTCCCAACTCGCAATTGGTCGCCCATCAAGCATGCATCCCTGGTATGCTGTCTACCTACATGCATTATCTTGCACTGATCAAAATTGCATTTTATTTGCCACTTGTTGACCACTTCATATGCTGTTCCAACTATTTTTGTTGAGAGTCTTCATGGCCAAGCAAAGCAAAAATACGTGAAGCATGTAATATTCTGCAACTTGTGCTATCCAGTTGAACTGAGCAAGGCTGAACTGTGGCTATCACAGCATTGGACATCACTTGTTCAACAATGATGCAATATAAATGGATCACAGAGAATGTATGATTTTCTACGGAGAGATTCATGATTCGACTAAAACCCATGCCATTCATTGCTCATTAGCTGGTTTGCATACTTTTCACAAATTTATTTACCAGTGCATACTATTCACAAATTTTCACAAATCAATTTACCAGTCAGAATGGTCTCATTGGCGTCATAATTGATTCGTAGCGAAGCGTAGAATGAACGTTTTCATTCGGGGAAACAGCTTGTGTTATTCCCGGTGTATATCCGCTCGTTTTACGACGTCTATCTTCTGTTTGACGTTCGATATCCGTTCGTTTTACGAACGTTTGACGCTCCGAATTGCCAAGTGTGAACCGGGCTTTAGATGGCAGCCGGTCTGACGTACGGCGGGACCGGTCTGACGTATGGCGGAGACCGGTCTGACGTATGGCAGGGACCGGTCTGACGTACGACGGGGACCGGTCTGACGTACGGCGGGGACCGGTCTGACGTACGGCGGAGACCGGTCTGACGTACGGCGGGGACCGGTCTGACGCATGGCAGGGACCGGTCTGACGTACGGCGGGGACCGGTCTGACGTACGACGGGGACCGGTTTGGCGTACGACGGGGACCGGTCTGACGTACGGCGGAGACCGGTCTGACGTACGGCGGGGACCGGTCTGACGTACGACGGGACCGGTTTGGCGTACGACGGGGACCGGTTTGGCGTATGACGGGGACCGGTCTGACGTACGGCGGAGACCGGTCTGACGTACGACGGGGACCGGTCTGACGTACGACGGGGACCGGTTTGGCGTACGACGGAGACCGGTCTGACGTACGGCGGAGACCGGTCTGACGTACGGCGGGGACCGGTCTGACGTACGACGGTGACCGGTTTGGCGTACGGCGGGGACCGGCCTGACGTACGGTTGGACCGGTCTGACGTATGGCAGGGACCGGTCTGACGTATGGCAGGGACCGGTCTGACGTACGGCGGAGACCGGTCTGACGTACGGCGGGGACCGGTCTGACGTACGGCGGGGACCGGTCTGACGTACGGCGGGGACCGGTCTGACGTACGGCGGGGACCGGTCTGACGTACGGCGGGGACCGGTCTGACGTACGGCGGGGACCGGTCTGACGTAGACGGGGACCGGTCTGACGGTAAGGGGGGACCGGTCTGACGTACGACGGGGACCGGTCTGACGTACGGCGGAGACCGGTCTGACGTACGGCGGGGACCGGTCTGACGTACGGCGGGGACCGGTCTGACGTACGGCGGGGACCGGTCTGCCGTAAGGTTGGACCGGTCTGATGTACGGTTGGACTGGTTTGGCGTACGGCGGGGACCGGCGTAAGGTGAGGGCTGTACAGGCGTATGGTGGGGGCTGCACCGGCGTAACGTGAGGGCTGGACAGGGGTAAGGTGGAGGCTGCACCGGCGTAACGTGAGGGCTGGACAGGGGTAAGGTGGAGGCTGCACCGGCGTAAGGTGAGGGCTGTACAGGCGTAAGGTGGGGGCTGCACCGGCGTAACGTGAGGACTGGACAGGGATATGGTAGGGGCAAGACAGGCGTATGGTGGGAACTGCGCTGGCGCACTGTAGGGACCGGATCCACGTATGGTGGAGACTGGACCGGCGTATGGTGGGGACTGGACCCACGTATGGTGGGGACTGGACCCACGTATGGTGGGGATTGGACCAGGTGGGGACTACCGTATGGTGGGGACTGGACCCACGTATGGTGGGAACTGGACCGGCGTATGGTGGGGACTGGATCCACGTATGGTGGGGACTGGACCGGCGTATGGTGGGGACTGGACCCACGTATGGTGGGGACTGGACCCACGTATGGTGGGGACTGGACCGGCGTATGGTGGGGACTGGACCCACGTATGGTGGGGACTGGACCGGCGTATGGTGGGGACTGGACCCACGTATGGTGGGAACTGGACCGGCGTATGGTGGGGACTGGACCGGCGTATGGTGGGGACTGGACCGGCGTATGGTGGGGACTGGACCCACGTATGGTGGGGACTGGACCGGCGTATGGTGGGGACTGGGCCCACGTATGGTGGAAACTGGACCGGTGTATGGTGGGAACTGGACCGGTGTATGGTGGGGACTGGACCCACGTATGGTGGGAACTGGACCGGTGTATGGTGGGGACCGGACCAATGTGTAAATTGGCCACTTCGCCCAAGCCACAGAGTAATGTGGTTCCAAGCTTACACGCTTGCTGTTGAAGCGGAAAACTTATCAACCGTTCATGCTTCACTTTTATTTTCGACTAATTATCATTTATCTAATTGTATGCGCATTGATACTGATAGCTTATCATTATCAGTGCCAATTTCGTATGGTGGTGAAAAAGTCGAGTGCGGTAGGGGCGGAAGAGGGGGTGGCACAATGACAAATGGACCGAACTATGAGTGTGTTTTAACATCATCTGCATAAGCGCTATATAGAGCAATGCTGCAACACGGCAGTCAACTCTGAGAAACCTTTCATGTGCGATTAACAAAATGCTTACGATAACGTCGATTTGGAATATCTCATGTAGGCAATTTCTGCATTTGGATTTGGTGAAGGCATGAAAAGAGTGATACATTTTGCATATGATGATCGTCTTGATAATTAGTCAAGCATACGTGTTCCGACATACGGAAAATATCAAAGGAGTATATTAACACGCGCCCTGGAGGGGGGCGAAATCCGCCCACCCCTCGGTTTTTCGTAGATAACTCCAGATTTTACCGGCCGATATGTGCCATTGTTGGTGTACGTGCTTATAAATGATCGGCGCGTTGCTTAAAGTAAGAAAATTGAAAATCTGCCAAAAAAGTTCCGTTAGGGGTCGCTAAAGTCAAAAATTTTATCAGCGCTAGACCACAAATATCGGCCCTGATGCGCTTCCCGTATATTAGCAAAAAGGAAGTGTTCTTGGCAAAAGTAGCAACTTGTTTGATGTACATTGTCATGCTACATTGTTCCAGAGTCATGTCAAGTCACCAAGGTCAAGTCAGGTCAAGTTCATATCAGGTTAAGACACGCCCTAGAGGGGGTATGGCGAAATCCGCCAATCCTTCCGATTTTTCGTACATAACTCCATATTGTACCGGCCGATATACGCCAAATGTTTCGGGTACCTGCTTAGAAATGACCGGTGCATTGTTTAAAGCAAGAAAGGTGGAAATCGGCCGAGAAGATTTTAAGTTAGGGGCCGTTAAAGTAAAAACAATTCGCAGCGCCAGACCACAAAAATCGGCGCTGATGCGCCTCCCGTATATTGGCAATAGGGAAGTTTCTTGACAACACTAGCGACTTGTTTGATGCATATTATTATGCTATATAATTTAAAAGTCATGTTAGGTCGCCGAGGTCAAGTCAGGTCAAGTTCATGATAGGCTAATGGAACCAAACTTGGTCAACTGGAATGTGTCATAAATGCAAATGACTGTCATGCGATTCATGTCACTTTACATGTTACTCCCTATACATCTCGAAATCTACGGTTTGTCATTGTGTGCCTAAGCATTTCCATACTTTATTCATGTATTTCACTCCTTTATTTGCGAAGCCGATTGTGCCGAGCCGCCCAACGGAGCAGTCGGGATGGGAGCCCGGTTCCGGTAACTGGAGCAGGTAATTACCCAATAAAGTGCTCCTATATAGGTGACCTGAGGTCAAATGGTGGATCTGACATCTGTATTGCATCATTAGTAATGTCCAAAACATCATTAATGCCAATTTTGGAGCATTTAAACACAACCACAGCGATCCATAACAATGACAAGCCAAGCCACGCAAAACCAGAAATTTTTGATATTTTGACCTCATTTGACTTTGAAGATATTGACCTAAGGTCATGAACGTTGCACACAATAGAGTTCACTATCGTGCCCATCCACCCTGTGAATTTCGTTGCTCTAGCCTTCATAGGAGCTGAGACCTTATGGTGCGGGGGCGGAATCCGCCCCTCCAGTGCGCGTTATTTTCAGAGGCCCTCCAGGGCGCGTGTTAAGACAAGCAGCGGTGAAGCCAAGATCCCTCCCCCTCCACACCTGACACCCAATAATACACTAGATGGAACGAATAATGCTGAGATTTTCACCAAGCAAAGCCCTAATTTTCGATGCGCTTCGCACCCGGAAGCTTTCTCTGGTTCGTCGTACTTTATTTGGTCGGCCACCGTAGGAAAATACTGGCTATGGCACTGAAGACAACCGCGGGCCATGACAAGGTTACCCACATCTCTTCCCATTGATTTTAGTGTGTCTTGTACTGTTATTGGAACTAATAAGATAAAGTAACTTGGCAAATAACATTTATCAACAACACAGGAATTAAAGTTATGTGTCATCCCAGTCATGTTATGGTACTATTAGGGGACGAGTAGCCTAGGGGTAAGTTGCTCGTCTCACAATCGAAAGGTCGTGGGTTGGAGCCTCACCTGTCGCTACTCTTCGCCCGCGACCAATCGGCGTGAGAGATTGGCGACGCTACATGACACAACGGTCGATGTGTCGTAAAAACCAATAACCAACCTACGGTACTATTAGACTACAGCCCACCATCCCTCTCAAATTGCGTAAACATGTTCGACAGATCCCAAACGGTATCAGGCATAGGGCTAAACAAAAAGAAGCCAGAAACCATGTGGATTAGACAAAAAAAAACGCGTTTTAGATGGCACTTACCTGCATCTGTAGTGGAATTGTGTGGCCAAAAGAGCCCATTGATGTCTTGGGACTTGACATATTCAGCAACCCAGGTATAAACAAGCAGGAAAATAACTATGAGAACAAGCACGCACGATTGAAATACCGCCTTTGTTCTTAGGCAATGCCAGGCTTCACACCATTTGGTAGAACACATCTACGTAGGACTGAACGTGTGTCTGAACTAGCGTATGTGATGACTGTTACTGCCCTCACCAAGCACGGAATTTGCACACAAGTTTGAAAACGATCATTTTGTTGTATGTGGTGGTTTTTGGGGTTTTGTTTTTTGGTTTTGTTTTGTTTTGTTTGTGGCTTGTAGTTTGTGTGTTTTATTGTATTTGTTTGTTTGTGTTTTTTTCTGGTGCTCACTACCTACACGAGTTTCTACTGAGAAGATGTGCCATGATGGTATTTATGTTTCTAGTGGGCATGATTGGTTATGTGAACGCTGGTGGTGCAGCCTGCTGTTCTGTGGATATATTAATAGAATTGAATGAGTTTGGTGTTTGTCGATGAAGGATGTGATGTGAAGGCCTTGTGTTGTCTGCAAGTATAGTGTTGCCTTGCTTAGTGTTGTGTGAGAGGTGTTGTTGGTGGTGTTGTGTGTCCTGTTGGTGTTGAATGGATGTTGTGAAGCTTTGAAGTCCAATATCCCGCTGGGGTGGGTGTATGCTAAGAGCTTGCTTTGCCGTCTGCTTTTCGTTACCTGGATGTTGGCGTGGCCCAACCGGAGAGAAGTCATGTTTAGTTTGGGCCACGATTTGTTGGATTCGATCAATGATGTGATGAGGAAGTTTGGGTGTTGGTAATTGACTGTAGGACGATTAGTCTGAGAACACTACGTTTGACTTTCGCTTAATGAGAATGAGAACGGCCAGATGGCCATTGCTGCAGTAGATGGAAGTTATCCGGTAGACGTTTGAAAGTCTGAGACCTGGCCCAGTGATGCGATGCCACCTTAGCCTGTTTTCACCCATCCGTGAATATGGTGATTTGTGATTGTTGTCATCGGCAACTTGTGAAGAGGCCTAAATCTCCGCCGATGGATAGTGGTTTTTCTCCGAGAGAGACTGACCTTGTTGACTGAAAGTAAGGGCCTAATGGGGGTCAGCTGCAGTGGATGGCATTGTGAGGTTAAGATCTAGAGAGCGTGGCAATTTGAATGCTATATGGTGGAAGTTTGCGCGCAAATCGGCTCCTGTCGTATCTGCCAGGCATGAAGCAGCGCTGTGCCGGATGATTTGGAATGGATTTGATTTTGATGTGGTAACGGTACAGGTGTTGTGTCCTCCTGTGGTGGAGTGATGGTGTGTTTGAGTCTACTAGAAGACTAGCTATCGGTGTAGCGCTAAGGGCGCCTGTGGCTGCTCTGATGCCGCTGTTTTGGATGACTTCTAATTTTTACTCTGACTTTCTGAAATTGTAGAAAAAATGATGCTGTTGTATTCTATGATTGGTCGTACGATTGATGTGTGCAGTCGCAGAAGTGTTTTCCTGTCTCCGCCCCAGTCTGTGCCTGCAAGTGCACGTATTATGTTGACGCGCTTCGCGCTTCGCTTCGTGATGTCGGTGATATGGGTGTTGAAACTGAGTTTTTCGTCTAAATTTTGGGCGCACAAGTAGATCGTGTTAAACGGATGGCACAAAAAGTAAAGATAATTGCGAAGGTTTAATATTGCCCGATGTCACATAGCTTGAAAATATTATGGGTGAAAAATACTCGGACGAAAACCGTCAAGCAAAATGGAAGCACATTTTGAGAAAACGTTTGAGCTCTGCAATATGGAATGGTCATGTTTCACTGCATTGAAGATCTACTTCTAACTGAACACTATGGACAGAACGCATTTTGGCGAGAGGCAGGTGAAGCTTGGTTTCAAATAATGCAATGCATAGAAATCCCTGCAAGGAATATTAGCAACCAAATATTATGGGCTAATGGGAACATAAATTTAGAGAAGAATATCTCAATGCACAGGGAAGGCCTAATTCGGAGGGATATCACACATTCCTCAGGTTGGTATAGCACGGGAGAAGACAGACTATGAAAAATGCAAGAAATATAAACTAAAAGCTTAAGAACTTTTTATTTATTAAGCGCATTCGTACATCGAGATCGAGAAGTACTTCTACACAGTTCAAAAGAGGGAACGTGTTTCAGCCGTTTAAAAAACATGATTTATTGGGGCTGTCACCAATTGGTGACACTACCGCCAGGTGGCCCCTCGTAGTTCCAATGACGGTCTGTAGATGGCAGCCAAGCAGCTTTTACGGGCATAGATGTCGCTAGCAGCTGATTCAATGGTATTTAATCTCTAATCGATAGTTGAAATTCCATCCTATTAAATTATCTCCTCATTATGGCCAGATAATCTTCGTGAAGCAGAGACGGAAAGACAGAGGAAGGGCACAGGCAGAGAATGTGCAGGTTCCCAGAAACAGTAGCAGAGGTAGCTCCAAAAGTCCTTCTAAGGATGTTGTTAAGCCAGAGAGGACATGGTGTGAGCATGTGTGAACCAGGAGGTGAATGGCATGGACACTAAGTGTACACAGTGGTGGGTCACATACGGTCGTGCGGGGAATCTCCTGCTGTACCCAGTATGGAGTGTTAAGTATTCAATTAAACACAGTTAAATGCGTGACTAACTAACGTGAAAACAATGCGCTAGGCACATTTGATGAGAATTAAATATTGCCATTATTTTCGCCATCAAGAAAGAGGACATAAATATGACTACAAATCAATGCAATGAATCGAATGTAAATTAATCGCGTCGGTCACACTGTCTCAGTCTATTTACTGCATGCTGGTATGTCCAAAGCGCTGATTCACAGCCTGTGCGCATTATGTGTGTCTTTCCCACAAATATTAATTTTAATAATATATTAATAGGCTGCAATCACACGTGTGTGTGGGTGGGCTCGTAGATTGCAAGGTAGCGTTGCTCGTTGATAGATGAGCAACGGAAGAA
Organism: Imbricaverruca yamaguchii; assembly: GCA_034440575.1. NCBI lineage: Eukaryota > Metazoa > Arthropoda > Thecostraca > Neoverrucidae > Imbricaverruca > Imbricaverruca yamaguchii. Next base: position 947,343 of record JAOTOL010001515.1, read on the forward strand.
ACGTGTCTGGTGAACTGAACTCATACGCACAGATGCATTTGGAAACATTTGGAAAATCGACTTGCTGTTCTTTTGTCGGGCTTTCAATTGAGTCGGGCAATTCCTTACCCATCAAGTGGGGACCTGGTGGGCTTTATTTTTTAAAATATATTTATATATATATACTTTTATATACTTCCATGAACCAGGACTTTATTTTTTTCAGCCACCCAAAACTTAAAATTCCATTAAAAAAATTGTTCCAAATTTTTTAATTTTCAAGTTTTCGTTAATTTTCCTTTTCCAATGGGTAGAGCAGACTGAGAAACGTTGTTGGATGTCAACTTGCGCTAATAAAAAATGCTTACTTTAGCCAGAATCCTCTATTTGAACTGCAATTTGGCAAATACGCAAAATTTATGTGTAGTCAAAAACGAAAAAAAAAATCCACTGGTACGGTTTGCTGCATCCCCAAAGATAAGGAAACGCTGAAAGGTTCATAACAATATCTGTATCCCTTAAAGCGTGACGGCTGGTTGAACTTTTTTGGAGGTGGCCTCACTTGACCTTGACTAACTCGTTGACCCTAGGTGACCTGACTTCAAAATTTTGTAGCAGCGTGCCAAATTGATGTGGGAAATGTATGCAAATTTGGGCGCGCTGCCGCGCGCCGTTCGTCCACTATCCGCGCAAGACCTGAGGGGGTGGAGCCGGTTGAAGACCCCTCCCGGAGACGGGACGGGTTAATTTCGCTATGTAACAAATAAAGGTGATCGTTGACCGGGTAGTTTCGCCTTGACATGCACCGGTTTGAAACGTTATGCGATGGTTCACAGCTTATCGCCAGCGGTGGCCAGATTTGGGAAGGTTTCTGTGAAAACGCAAAAAAATGGAGATGACGGAAGAAACCGGTTTGTGTTGGGCCTTGCCCATTATAGTGGGTATATGGGACCTATGCAGTTGCCTCCAGCGTTTTCAGCATAAGTAAAAGCATTTCTGGTACTTAACCCTCGCAAGTACACGGCATTTTACCACCTTCGGTCGTATAGAGGGGGTGCGACCCCCTGGCGATTCGAAACCGTACATGTACCGAAAACGAACCAAAGACCAAAGTTATAGATTTGGTCGAGATCTCGCGATTGGAATTCAGTATGACCTTCTAAGCTCAATGGTTTACCTTCCAGGTCAGGTCAAGTGTCTAAAATGGATTTTTTATTTATTTTCCTAATAAACCGTCAGTTGTATCGAAACTACTGTATAAATATGCACAAAATGCCCGGAAATATGTTTATTTTGGCATTGCTAACATAACGACATGTCACACGATGCGATCGGACCAATGTATCATGCATCAAATGAGGTCAAAGCCATGACCTCAAGTATCCAACTTTTCAAAAAGTCGTTCCAATTTCGAAGTTTAAAGTTCCACAGGATAAAAATGGACGCTGAATTCGAATTCAGAACAAAAAATTACCGTAGGTCAGCTAAAGAAGGTCGAAAGGTCAAACGAGGTTAACCGAGGTCAGCCGAGGTCGCCGATTTTTGGAACATTATTTCTCAATGTGAACCAATCTGGGCATCTGTATTTTTCATTATATGCCCAAAATTACGCTAAGTACATTAAAAATACGTGCGATAATCACGTATTTGTTGAAAACTGATCAGAGGTCATCCACTTTATGACCTCATAACTCCGTGACCTGATATGACCTCCATAAAAAATGTCACCGAAAGTCGTCAAAAGGTTGCCCCAAAGGGTACTGAAAATCTCAGAGCGATCCGTTCATCGATTTGGAAGGAATACACAAAAACCTTAGGGGTTGCACCCCCTCCCTATACGGGCGAGGGTTAAAATTGGAACGACCATAAACCCGTCGCTGAATGTCAACGCCTCCAGTGTGCTCGTCGCTGAATACTAATACGAATACTACACTAACTTGACATACGTGCTTAAGGCTGTTCATGACTCCGCTCAATGGTCTTGAAGATACTCATGGATACCCATTCACGTTTCCTCAAGATATACCAATATACGCGCAGGGGAATGCAATCTAAGACGCATAATACCTTGCAATAACGAAAATTTGTTACCTCGAAAAGCATAATTTTCCAACAGATTTTGTAACAACAAATAGCCCGTGAAGCCAATTGATTGGCTATATCAGATACGAATATTTTTGGTGATACCCTTGCATATATATATATTTTCACTTTATCAATGATTAAGTATCATATTGCGGAGATCATACTCAGGTTGCTGAGGCTTAGGGGAACAAAATTGGAGGATAAAAAATCGCTACATTTCATAATTGGGGCGGAGGGGGGAGTTAGAATGTCCCCCAGACCCCCAGTGGTTACATCCATACAGATTGGTGTGACGATCGGCGAATGCTGTACCTCCGATTGAGATTTCAGCACATCTACGGGTCGTAAAAGACTCAGTTAATTCATTCGTTGCCTTTTACCTCTGGGTCACGTGGAGGCTACTCCTGGACCATGAACGGTGTTCAGTTCGACGTAATTTGGCTCGCTTAGTCCATCGGCATACTGTTTATCGGGATTAGAACATTTATTTTCTTCACGTCAAGCAACGTTTATAGAATGTTTCGTGGCTTCCCTTTGGGTTATTTTTCATTTTTGGAGGTTTTTGACCTTTGGGTCACGGTGAATTTTTGGCGGCTTTTGACCCCTGGGTCACGTGCAGGTCAACACCATGTCATTAAATTCATTCAGCCTGACTTCGATTCGTATGTCAAGTCAAATGGTGTACCTCTGATTGGGATGGAGCATATTAAGAGCAAAAAAAGTAAGTGATTTATTTTCGTTGTTTTGTTACATGTGAGCCAAGTGGAAATCAATCCCTGGGTTATGAAAGCTATTCATCCAGACGTTGACTGGTATGATGGGTCGAATGATGTACCTTCCATTGCTATTGGAGCATCTTGAAGGGTCAAAAAAGGCTTTCAGTACCCCTTGTGGTGCAGGTACTCAATACTTAACGCTGTTTTCCTTGCACGTTTTCGAGGATATAATTGTGAATCTCTGCACGTCTGTTGGAGCTTTCTATGGGAATTCCAGTGGTATGCATTTCAGGAGGAAGTAGTTTGGGCGTACGACATGTTTTAGTGAAAATCAAGTAACTTTGGATACTTTTGTATCTCCCCACAAACGTCACGTGGGACTCAGCTAGAATAACAGGACTTATTTCAGCGAAATTGATACGCTGTGACGTTCATGGCGCTCACTGAAAGGGCGGTGGGTGGTGTTCCCCGTATCTTGGTGTTCCCAGCGAGAAGGCGGCGCTGCGGCCAGGGGGCATATCGCGAATAAATATAAATCTATTGTGGGAATTGTATGCGACTGGTGTGGTAGACGGTGTTATGAAGGATAATTACGTTGTAGAATCTAAGTATTGGTATTGCTGTTAGCTGTCCATACTAGTGTCGCTTGGTGCAGAAATTGTGGGTTGCATCCAGCCAGCCTGCCTCCTGCACATTTCTTGAGGAAAAGGGAAGCAGCCTCTTGCCTGTACACAACAACGTTCTTCATGAACAGTTTGTGGTACCAAATATCACAGAAAATTAATCCAACTTGTATGTATTAAACTTGCATGCCTGACTGGAGCTAGGTACCTTCCTAGGTACTCACCAAAACTACATCTTGTTTGTATGTTGGACTGAAATACAAAGGTATAGAAAATACCAAGGGCAATCATGTTCAGTTGGCTGGATTCAAATGAAGATAAGAAGAAGCAGGTTGAAGTGTATGAAACAGTGTTTGAAGGACTGAAGAAGGTCTACAAACAGAAAGTGCTGCCTTTGGAAGAAGCATACCAGTTCCATGATTTTCACTCTCCAAAGTTAGATGATCCTGATTTTGATGCAAAGCCCATCATAATGCTGGTGGGTCAGTATTCCACAGGAAAAACAACTTTCATCAGATACCTCCTGGAGAGGGACTTTCCAGGCATCCGTATTGGCCCTGAGCCCACAACAGATGGCTTCATTGCTGTGATGTATGGTGAAAATGATGGCATTATCCCTGGAAATGCCCTTGTTGTTGACCCCAAGAAGCCATTCCGACCACTCTCCAAGTTTGGAAACGCATACCTGAACAGGTTACAGTGCTCCACCGTGAACAGCTCTGTGCTTCGTTCCCTCACCATTGTGGACACACCAGGCATTTTGTCTGGTGAGAAGCAGAGGGTGGATCGGGGATATGACTTCGCTGGTGTGCTTGAGTGGTTTGCAGAGAGGGTTGACAGGATCATTCTACTATTTGATGCACACAAGCTGGATATCTCAGATGAATTCAGGAGATCCATAGAGGCCCTGAAAGGGCATGATGACAAGATACGGATAGTGCTGAACAAAGCCGACATGGTGGATCACCAGCAGTTGATGAGGGTGTATGGAGCACTGATGTGGTCTCTGGGCAAGGTGATAGCAACACCAGAAGTGTCTCGAGTATACATTGGGTCATTCTGGGACCAGCCTCTTCGCTATGATGCAAACAGAAGGTGAATGCTCTGGTGGTTGGTGAAGCAGAGTTTATGGTGATTGTTAATAAGTTATGTAATTAATTAGTTTAGTTCATTTTGTGTACCATACTACTTTCATATTCCTCAAACGTCAGGGATGCAAACTGTATCCATGATTGGTTTCTGTCAGGAGGAAAAATAATTTATCAGGTTGCAGACCTTTAAGGATGATATATCTTATCCTGTGAATGTCGGAATCTGGTGGATGTTTTAAGTGTTTGGAAAGGAGGCTTGCTTTCTTCCTTCTTCTCTTTCTCATATTTGCCATGCACATTTACTCCGTATGTTTTGGTAATGATGTATGGGAGTTGTATGGTGATGCATACATGTATTGTAAGTTCACTTCTATGCAATTACAATGCATTTGCATCTATGCACTAATTTTGCATATATTTTGGCTGGGAATTATGTTGAAGATTCAAGCTCCCCTAATATGGAGCTCATTGCAATACTGTATGCATTGACCTGGTTGGTGTTCTGTTGGTATGAAATGAAGCTACCTCTGGGTATCTTCATTTTGTTCACTGGGACACAAAACTGTTATTTTGTGTCCTATGTGAATTTGGTCACCACGATGGCTTCATCTAATTTCATGCAGGACAAATTGAAACTGCTCCCAAAGTGTGTAATTGGGCATATTCCAAGCCCTTCTATTTGTTGTTATTATATTGTCCAGAGCAGCCTCATATGATGTAACCCTTTACAGACTTCACTCAAGCAATTGCTTCCTGTATGATGCCATCCCACCATGCTCCATCTTGTCCTCACATTTCAAGCGTATCAGTCATCATGTCATGCTGTGATGGTCTCAGCTTATTCATTCAATACAGGCCCATTGTCATCCTGCCTGGTACAAAGCTCACTTGGGTCACACCTTGTGGCTTGTAGCTTGTTCCTGTCCCTTAACCTGCACAGTTGAATACATTGCTGTCCTACCCATAAGCTCAAATAACCAACCAACCAACCATTGCTGTCCTGCCATCAAATGCTCATTGTGATTGCATTCCAAGTACAAGGTTGTCAGAGTATTTCCAACTGGGATTGTAAACAAGCATTCAAAGGAATCATGTATTTTACAGTTGTATGTAAGAAGCAGTCCCATAACATGTAAGTAGCATCCATTGTGCATTGACCTTGCAGGGTTTATGCATTTGTGACAAATACTCTTTTTATTAGGCTGTTTGAAGCAGAAGCACAGGACTTGTTTGCTGATCTTCAGTCACTGCCAAGAAATGCTGCACTCAGGAAGCTCAATGACCTCATCAAGAGAGCAAGACTTGCCAAGGTAATTCTTATGCTGTGATTGCACAAAGTGAATCATTTTGCAGATTTTGGAATGTTATGCCTGTAATGTAGCACTTGCTTGGCAAACAATTTCTCTATTGATCCACAAGTAACTGTCATGTATGTCTCACCAGGTACATGCATACATCATGGCTGCCCTCAAGAAGGAAATGCCAGCTGTATTTGGCAAGGACAGCAAGAAGAAGGAGCTGATCAAGAACCTGTCATCCATCTATGAAGCTGTTCAGCGGGAGCACCAGATCAGTCCTGGAGACTTCCCTAATATTGGCCGCATGCAGGTCAGATTATTCACTTCTTTGCATTGCTGATTAATTTAGACATTCATGCAGCTGCACCATGACATTTTTTTGCAGATTATAAGAGGAAGAAAACAAAATGCACAGGACAGACATATAAGTAGGTAGATTAGTGTCATCTCTTCCTTAAGGAAGATATCACACTAATCCTTAACCCATTACAATTTTAGTCCATCTTCTAGTAACCATATTCTCAACAAATTCATTTTAATATATTTTAAGGCAGGATTCCATCAGGTTGCTGCCAACCCTAGTAATTGGATCTTGGATATTTCCCTTTACTAAAGTCATCATCTCAGTGTCCTAAAATTACTTCACCATTAACTGTGTGGATGAAGAAAGAAGTTGCTTGGGAATAGTGAAAGATTGGAAGAAAATAAAGATCGCCACTTAAGGATTAAATAAGTGGAATGCCTTTCATTTCAGTCAGATGCATTTTACATTATTTAGCAGTCATGTGTATGATGACTGCCCACACATCATGTGGCAAAATGGTAAAAACCCAAGACAAGGATGAAATAGTGTGATTCCATTGACTGTGAATTTCCAGGCCACATGGTCAATTATTTTACCCTGCATCAACTTGACCCATACTGATCATACAATTGTACGATTTGACCCTCTTTGGTATGCCACTGTAGGCTGTACACATTGTGATGATGCAGCTAGAATAGTGTGTATGCATGTGTGCATGCCATTTGCATGCATTTGTGAATGTATCCTGGAGTGCATATGCAGGCCCTCTTCTGACAGAAGAAGAAGTTGAAAGGCAGATACAACTACTCCAGCTGCCAGATGTATTTCCACTGTCATATTTGTCGCATGTGCAGAATGTGCAAACACCAGAGCACAACATATGCAACTTGCAACTACAATCAAATCTCACTATGCAACTTTAATCAGTCCATTCCTTTGGGGGGACGAGTAGCCTAGGGGTAAGTTGCTCGCCTCACAATCGAAAGGTTGTGGGCTCGAGTCTCACCTGTCGCTACCCTTCGCCCGCGACCAATCGGCGTGAGAGATTGGCGACGCTACATGACTCAACGGTCGATGTGTCGTAAAACCAATAACCAACCAAAGGGTTGCGGCCACAAAGGTGAAGAGAATGCATTTGCATGCATTTGAGCGAGGCATAACCTAACGATCTCAACATCTTGAAGTCTGGACTTACGACATGAAGCTTCTCAGTGGCCAATATGCGTCTTTAATGTTTTAAAGGCATTCATTTTGTTTTCCCAGGTGTTCTGTCAGTACTTCTGAGTATGTGATTTTATTGACTAGATGGCGAACGCCGGCGGGCGGCGTAAGGCATGGCGTGGTATCTGGGTTTGCAGCTGTCTTTACCGATGCGTCATCACGCTCAATCCCAGCATCTCCATGCGACCGGGAGACCAGATAAGCTCCATAATGATATTGCGTAGCTGGTGGAGCTCGTCAAGCATCAGCTCGGCTCGGTGTGAATATCGTTCTGAGCGCGATGTGGGCTCCAGTGGCAATACCGAGCTCGGTTGGTTGACATCAGCAAGCTACCCTCTCCACGGGTGTCGACGCACTGCGAGACCGCGGGAATGCCCACACAGTCAGACGGATGTGAGGTCATTCGACGTGGCAGGAACATCTCGCCGTAAACAAAAACACAGCCAGCCCCGGAACAACCCCGCGACCAATCGGCGTGAGAGGTTGGCGACGCTGCATGACTCAACGGTCGATGTGTCGTAAAACCAATAACCAATCAACCTACAACGCTTGGAGTAATCAGTATATACTTTCACCGGGCCTCCGTATGCTGGGGAACTTGGGTGCAGAGATGTACCGCTCTTTTGATTTTTTGATCTGACTAATAGTCAGGTCGCAGATTGGCGGTGTCCTTTCCCATGCCGCACGTTCTGTGTGGATTTGAGGAGTGTCCCGAGGTAAATATGTTCATCTTTCGGATGCTGTCTCAGGTGAATGCATAGTGGTGTAGATGGACTCATTCAACCCTACGGAATGCCAAAATGAAAATGAAAATTGAAACACTGGTCGCATGCGAAATTTTGACGGCATTCATTAGTCTATGTATGGCCGATGGTGGCAAATTTCCCCCATCGAGCAGATTTGCGGCACGGAGTATGCACAGCGCCCCGTTTGTCACTCTATGCCGTAGTGGTATCATCATTTAGGACTTATTTGTTCTCTAACGATGTTGAATGATTTAATCTCACAACGAACATTATTAAGGGGACAGACGTTAATGCAAGTAGCCTTTTACTCATATTGAGTCGGGAAAGTCGAAGCAATTAAAAAGATACATGGTCTTCGGCTCCGGGCCTTACTCGGGGCACACAGTTTTGTCATAAATACATCAATAGAACTTGTGGTTAGATAGGTATTTATGTCGGAACTGTGTACCCTGAAGAATCCTTGGATCTGAAATATTGGTGGGTTTCGTTTGATTGTTTCGACTTTCTCGACTTAGCAGGAGCAAAAAGCTATTTCAAAATATTTGAATATTTTATGCGTAGTCGATAATAGCGCACAGCTAGTAGCTCGGCACAGTCTGCTCCATGTGATGTGCGTGACATAGACCTTCACGATACCACACGTTTCATACATCCGGTTTTCAGAAGGTTGTGCTGCATCATTGTGAGACTGCTGCCAAATGCTGCGCACGGAAACTACGCTGTGTAGCAGACTAGGATGTCTACACTGTGTAGCAGACTTGGATGTGCTACACTGTGTAGCTGACTGGGATGTGCTACATTGCATAGCAGACTGGGATGTGCATGCGGTATGAGTTGAGTCGGTGGTTACTGCGCCTCCTACGTCAGGATAAACGCACACAATTGCTTCTGCTTGTCAAATAGTTACAGTCATTCTTCAAATACTGTTCCGTAAGCTTGTCTACGCCGAGCTGTAATTTCCTCTCGGTTGAGGCAGTCGATGACGTAGAACACGAAATAGCTCGAAGACGAGATGGCGAAGAAGACATAGAACACGGAATGGCTTCATTAATCATCAAAGCGAAGAGCGCGACACTCAGAACGCTGTCCTGTAGGAGGCCACCCTCCTGCTCATGACGGCCGAACAGGCTTCCGCCGAAACTCAAACCAGGAAGTGTTGCGCAAACGTCCCCGCGCGTCCACCGACTCCGCGTTGGCACAGTTCGCTGAGGATGACGTGTCGCCACCTGGCGTGTTCTATGTCAACAACATGGCAACCGTGTGTTGAGATTGTGCAACAGAGTGACTCACGGCGGTATCAAAAGCGAACAGTCGGCTAGCTCGGCGGCGATTCCTCCCGAATACACACTGGAAGCTTGAGATATATAGTCATTGCTCTCCGAATACCATATAAATCGTGCTTTAAGCACTCGTTCAAAAAGCTTACAAACATAAAAATACTGAAGATTCGGGACGATAATCAACGGAATCAGAGCTATCCTTCCTAGATGTACGGCTCTGAACCGCGATCGACTTTCTCCAGGAATCGTGCCATTCGTTTGTGGTCCATATTAAGCCGAAAGAGTGAAGGAGAGCTTGCAATAAGTTCTTCAATCGTGTCAGCATGTCATTATGGACACCATCTGGGCCGGGAGAGGCACTGTTTAACTTCGGAAGCGTATCGCACAGCTCTATGTCGGTATCGGTAACACTGTAAGTCAGTGCGTCCGTTGCGAAGTTGATGTTGAAGTTGATGTTCGTTCGCCTTGTTTGTGATTTGTACTATGTATGATTGTTTGTGATATATAAAGGCGGGCTAATCAGCTGCCAGTTTACACCCGTCAGCTGGCCAACCACATCATCCACTTGGCGCAATCATTTGTTCACCCATGGTTTTGCCATTGAAAGTCATGCACTGACATCACTGACATCAACTTACAAGTATGGCCCAGTTGTTTGACGTCGCCGTGCCTTGATGCGTTCGTCTACATCGACAGGAGCGTCTGCTTCACGAGGACTTCAGCAAGTTCCAGCTGCTGAAGCCACGCCTCATCCAGAACGTGGACAAGATGCTGGCCGAGGACATCGCCCGTCTCATGGCGATGATTCCACTCGAGGAGAAGAGAAACATGGCGCTGCCTGGTGAGAGCGGGGCTTCGCGGCTCATCGTGTGCGACTCGGCTGGGGCGCGCCGACAGGGCCATCTCCACTGTTGTGTTAGAAACAGACGTTCCAATGGCCCGCAGCGCTGCTACGACATGGCATGTCGCAGTGCCAGGCTTGCTCGTTCCAGGAGCGACCAGTGCCGAAGTAGCGGCACGAAAGCGTGACGGCGGATCAGTCACGGTCCGTTCCCAGTCACGTGTTGAGTGTCGGCTGCGGTCCGTTCCTTGATATGTCGAATGCAAGTTGCGGTCCGTTCTCAGTCACACGTCGAGTGGGTGCTGCATTTTTGTTTGTTATGAATAGGCTGAATGCACGTAGTAACCACAGTGCCATTGTTCCGTATTGGCCAGAGCCAGTGAGCAGCCATCTTCACGACTGGTGGTGTGTTGCGGGATATTTGCCTTTGCCGGTCGCTGCTTGTTGCTGTTTACCGATTGCTGCTATCCTAATCGTCTGAGCACTGCGTAGTGAGGCATTGCTGATCCATCAGATGATACAATTGTGGAAATGACAATTGATGCTGGATTTTTATGTTTGAGGGCTGAACGTCCAGTATACATTTTTTTAAAAAATACTCGATTATCAGAATGTATAATTTTAAGTCGTTAGAAATTACCTCCTGGGGAACTGAAATGCTGCATGAAATGATTTACCATTTTGAACTGAAATGCAACATTTGATTGATCGTTTTTGAAGGTCATATGGTGCCAAGTTCAGATGCGGCAGATGGGGGGGAGGGGGCAGTGTTAAAAAAAACATATATAAATAAAGAGTGACAAATAAATCCCCTTGACATCCATCTCGGACGCTCATTATTTGCTAATGACACACATGCGAAAAAGATAGGTACATTGTAAGCTTGCTTAAAACACCGGTAGAAATTCCCCCCAAGATATTTGTGAGGTTAAATATCACTAGAAAAGAAGTCTCGAACATTTTGAAGCCGAATCCAATTATCAGCCCCACGTCACCGGGCCCCTCCCCAAATATGTATTACGCCTCAATTATTGTTCCTCAGGAATTATCAAATCTGTCCTACTCGAACTATTCAAGTCCTATGACGTAATTATTTATATGTTTTTATGAGGGATGTTATATTTACATAATTATTTATGTTTATGTACCTATAGCAATGGATCCACCATTCTTTTCCCTAATTTTACCACTCCGGGAATGGCCGTTTCTTCAATACTGTAAGTAATAGGCAAGCTATTTACAAAGTCTAAAACGTTTGGATTAACATTTTGCGCTGGTCAAAATTGAGTACATGCTGGAGGGAATTTGTTTATCAGATGTCATTAACAGCAATTCACCTCAGCTTTAGGTACGTGTGGGGCTATTAAACATTGCACAAAACCACATCGTACCACAGTTATACCAAGTATAACTTCAACTAAGTTGAACAAAGTGGACTAAGCTGCATACCTGTTGTACGTTCGCTGTTGGACGTTCAGTTTACGTCTTTGTCAGCAGTTGTTTGGCTTACATCTGACGTCCAACTGAAACTGAGTGGGACACAGTGCTGTTCAGTGTACTGAAATCGCATGTCCAGCTCGCCGTGTGTACACTGTTCCGTGGCTTCGCTCCTCTGCACACCCAGATGTGTATGTCCTCTCCGCTGACCTGTCTGGCTGTACTCAGCACGTTGACCTGGCGTGTTTCACGTCCCCTTCGCTGACCCGTGGCTGTACTCAGCACGTTGACCTGGCGCGTTTCACGTTCTCTCCGCTGACCCGTCTGACTGCGCTCACCACGGTGACCTTCAGCGCTCCACGTGTGCGCTGAGCTGCCTGCGCCGCCTGTGCCGCCTGTACCACGTGCCGCGTGGGGACGAGTAGCCTAGGGGTAAGTTGCTCGTCTCACAATCGAAAGGTTGTGAGTTCGAGTCTCACCTGTCGCTACTCTTCGCCCGCGACCAATCGACGTGAGAGATTGGCGGCACTACATGACTCAACGGTCGATGTGTCGTAAAACCAATAACCAACCACGTGCCGCGTGCCGTGGCAGCGCCCTCCTGACCGCGAATGCGCCGACAGACGGCGGCCCGCTGTCTACCGGCACGCACGTGGTCGGAGGCGCGTTCGACGGCGCGCGCAACGGCGACACGCCGTTCGGCTTCAACCGGTGCGAGGGCGCCGACGCCGGCGCCGGCGAGGCCGAGTGGGTGGTGGCCCGCGACCGGCCCAAGTACGACCCCATCTTCTTCGCCATGAACCCGGTGGACAACAAGGTGTCCGGCGCAGGTGAGTGGCGACCGGCGACCCTGCAAGGTCACTGGCGACCTTGCCAGGTTGCCTGCAGACCGCCCCGCGCCAGGTCATTGGCTGTCCGGCACCGGCAGGTGGGCACGCGGGATTACGGCAGCCGTCGCTGTGATGGGTAGGGCGTGGCCGGATATCTGTGGGGCGTTTGCTTAGTGCTCGTTGTATTCACGTTGTACGTCATGATTCAAGCCGCCACTCCCCCTCTCCGATTGCCCATTGTTAATCGTTCCACCTTCTGGGGAGAACTTATCAGCTCTACGCGATAACGTCAGAGCTACACGGTATAATATATGATATCTACTCAGCTCCTGTTCGGTAAGACAGCATAGGTTGTTGATGCGAACAAGCTGAAAGCTGAGTAGAGCTGACCGTTTGACGAAAATAAAACAGCGCGCCATGGGGGATGCGGAAAGCGAAGGCCGAGCCTCTCCATGGGTCCTGTCGGGGCTTTGCACGCTGCTGGGAGAAGGTGCACGACATATCCGGCGTGTGTGAACCGGAGACAAATGTCAGATGGCTGTGTCTGTTATAAAATTTAACTTCTATTCACCGACCCTTACCTTTATGTGCAGAAAACCATGAGCAACCTGGACATCGCAGTTCACAAGTCCTGGCATTTCGTCACGGTCTCGGTTGTAATGCATACCGTACTGTATAATGCTCGAGCAGGGAAGCTGACTAGTGAAAAGTATTGGGGGCATGGGCGTAGGAACCGAAGCGGTGGGGCACAGGAAGCAACTGCCTCCCGTACTTTGCACGAGTTCAACACTGGGCCTATGAACGTTGCATGGAAAGAATCGGCTTAAAATTGCTGTTGTCCCCATCCCAGGAACTCGGTTGCCACTCCTGACGCATGAATGCTGCGCATGACTTACTACGCCACTGCTTATGGGTGTCCAGGCTGGCTATAAGTCGATTTCATGTGACGTACGCCCGTCTGCCGATGCCACGTGCATGATGGTTCAGCTCACTGATGAATGCTGGTCATGGGTGCCTGGCGACCAAGCCTGGCCCGTGCGCCCTAGGACCTTCATAGCACCTGGTGAGTCCTAGAGTCTGAAGAACTGACTCGCTAACACGCCACAACCGAAACAACCAACCACCGTCATTGAGTGAATAGCTCCCAGCCGACCTGTAGTTTTGCACGCTCGGGCACCCACACAGACCCAGGGGATCCTCGCGCCCGCCTCATCCTTCGTGTGCCTGTGGCTGTGATACCGGTGTGCATGCTTCACAGAGCGCGACGCGTGCCCGGAGCGCGTAGACAATAGACGGTCCGCGGGACGCCGCCGCCTGTCGGTGCCCGGCTGGCTCGATTGCTGCGTTGCCAGGCGAAAGGTCCAGCCCGCCGCTCGTTCCGCCGTGTCGATCGGCGTCGACGCCAGCTTGAACGGATCGGGCGACGTTTCGCGCGCGCGAACGCAGCCGAATCCCTTCGAATGAGCGAGACGCGTCTCGCGGCAGAACGCGACTCGGCGCAGTTCGAGGCTAGGGAACGTCGTGTCATATTTCGGTTAGTGGTATGCAGTGCTGGTGGGTTTGTTTCGAGTGGCATCGGTGTGTATCGCTGAGCGATCCATCGTTTTGTTGATGGATACACCAATGCAGCTGTTTTGGACGTGAGGAGCTGCACATAGTTCGCCAAGATGCAATTGCATGTCTGCATTTGCGATCCGCAGTTCACTTGCACGATGCATCGCGGTAGTGCCAGCCCATCTGGACTATGGACGCGACACAGAGTTATCGCGGTAGTGGCAGCTCACCTGAACTATAGCGCGACACAGAGTTATCGCGGTAGTGCCAGCCCACATGAAATATGGACGCGACAGTTATCGCGGTAGCGACGGCCCACATGAACTGTGGACGCGATATAATTATCGCGGTAGTGCCAGCCCACATGAACTGTGGGCGCGATAAGAGCTATCGCGCAGCGTTCTGCTGACGTGCTGGTCAGCTTGATGTTCGGACGTTCTGGGTTTTAAATTCGCCTGTGGCATCTCGGCATACGTGCCGCTCGTCTGTTAGTTCATTTGCCGGCACAGAAGCTGATAATTTGTTTTGTGGCTGAGAGAGAAGCATTGGAGACGTCGATTAATAACAGGCACCGTTGGTGCACCAAATACCGTAAAGTAGCCTGAGCCTGAAGCTGCAGATCTGCAATTGCAACAATAGCAGTATCAATGAAATGTTGCCGCCGGAGAGATTTTACCCCCTGACCATTTGAGAAATAAGGAATCAGTTGTGCGTTTTACGGAGCATTACAACACGGAGGCGGTGTGGTATTCCAATTGTGTGGATGGATTCCCTGTGTGCATGGATACTGTCAGCAAGTGTCATTTTCAAGTGCAGATGAACCGCATGATATCAAATACAAGTATCAAGTACAGTTGCGGCTGTCGCCCCTCTACCAGCGTGGCAGCATGATTTCGCAAAGACTGGGCAACCGCATAGCCGTTGCATCGTATCGATCTCTGAGGTGAACAATCCTGTGCCACTCCCAAACGTCCCGACAATGTGGCGTTCGGCTGGAGGTGAGCACATAAAGTACAGGACTCCGATGAGGGTGACGCAGTCAGCCAATGGGTCTGCCGAGTGCGGCACGTCACTGGCTGAAGTCTGACCCTCGGGTGTAATCTCCACCGGCCGGCCCATACCCAGGGAGACGAGTAGTCTAGTGGTAAGTTGCCCGTCTCACAATCGAAAGATTGTGAGCTCGAGTCTCACCTGTCGCTACGCTTCGTCCGCGGCCAATCGGCGTGGGAGATTGGCGACGCTGCATGACTCAACCAACGGTCGACGTGTCGTAAAGCTGACCGAAATGCGGCCGCAGCATCGGGTTCGCGGGCGCCGTCTGCCCCTCAGCAGATCAGTCCGTTGGCACACCCCACAGTCACGGCCTCGCCGCCTGACAGCGGGGCGGTCATCGACTCTGCTGGACAAACAGAGCGGGGTGGCCTGCCGTGTGCATCACGTGCTGAGGAGGGCATTCTGAGGAACACGTGCGTGAACAAAACCCGACAGATAGGACGTCTGCCACTCAAATAGCGTATGTGTGTCTGTGTGTTTGTATGTGTGCATGTGTGGGCGTGTGTGTACTGCACAAATTCCCAACTAATCGATCCCCCAACATAACTTTTTAATTGTAACTTCGTGTGTTTTTACGCTTAGAGCTAACGCTGCATTGCATTTATTATCATGCAGCGGGAAAACGTCACCTTTGTCGTCTTCGCGCAGCCCTGCACATCTGGAGGGAAGCATGAATATTGTTTCTCTCGTATTCGGTCCATTCGCCTTTTAAATGGCCACGTGCAGGGATCTTCTCTGAAAAGTTAAAGTGTGATGCTATCAGCTGATTCGCACACAATGACTGGCCGATGGTCATTACATTAGCCCTGGACCATACGGGTAAAACTATTTCACAGGCTATGCAATCCACATGTCTCACATGAACTGTGAAAGTCAGGCGAATGTCCAACGGTGCTAAATATTAAATCGTCTAATTGGCCCAGCAACGTCACTATATCCGTCTAAGTCGTTGGTACTCTCAGGACCTTTAAACGGCATCGGAACACTGCTTCCATGCCATTCAGTCCCCCGTCCCTACCTCCAATTTGTTACGGCTGAGACCAAACGTGACCCAAGTTGACCAGTATGGAAAATCATACGCAAGAGAGAATGTCTTTCCCTTTACACCGGACAGAACCTCGGCCGTATGGGTGCGCTGATCCTGCCACCTTCCCACCAAAGGAGTGCGTCTACTGCAATGTCACACCTGCCACTTTCTCCCACCGTGGGTGCGCCTACTGCAGTGCCGCACACCTCTCACGACCCCCACATATCGGCGCTGACAGCCTGGGAACCGGGCGGCGGGGGGTGTACACCACGTCGCGAGATATCAGTACAATCCGGTCGGGCGGTCGGGGCACGACCGGTCTGCGGGTGCCACGCCCACCACGCCTGTCGGTGGGTGTGGTGTGGCTGGCGCCATCTACAGGACTTACAAGTACGTCTGTCCCGCCAGCTGACCAGCTCCGCACCACCGACCATGTGGCCCCTGCGGGCGGCTACCACCGACCATGTGGCCCCTGCGGACGGGTACCACCGACCATGTGGCCCCTACGGACGGGTACCACCGACCATGTGGCCACCACAGCCGGCTGCCACCGACCATGTGACCACCACAGCCGGCTACCACCGACCATGTGGTCACCGCAGACGGCTACCACCGACCATGTGGTCACCGCAGACGGCTACCACCGACCATGTGGCCCCAGCAGACCGCTACCACCGACCATGTGGCCCCTACGGACGGGTACCACCGACCATGTGACAACTACAGCAGGGTACCACCGACCATGTGGCCACCACAGCCGGCTACCACCAACCATGTGGCCCCTGCGGCCGGCTACCACCGACCATGTGACCACAGCCGGCTACCACCGACCATGTGGCCCCTGCGGACCGCTACCACCGACCATGTGGCCCCAGCAGACCGCTACCACCGACCATGTGGCTCCAGCAGACCGCTACCACCGACCATGTGGCCACCACATCCGGATACCACCGACCATGTGACAACTACAGCCGGGTACCACCGACCATGTGACTCATACAGACGGCCACCACCGACAATGTGGCCCCTGCGGGCGGCTACCACCGACCATGTGGCCCCTGCGGACGGCTACCACCGACCATGTGGTCCCTGCGGACGGCTACCACCGACCATGTGGCCCCTGCGGACGGCTACCACCGACCATATGGCCCCTACATACGGCTACCATCCACCATGTGGTCCCTGCGGACGGCTACCACCGACCATGTGGCCCCTGCGGACGGCTACCACCGACCATGTGGTCCCTGCGGACGGCTACCACCGACCATGTGGCCCCTGCGGACGGCTACCACCGACCATGTGGTCCCTGCGGACGGCTACCACCGACCATGTGACCCCCGCAGACGGCTAATCGGCAATGACGTAGCACGTACTTTGAAGCGACGCTTACATCAGCGCAGGCGACTGTTGCGACTACTGCGATCGCCTGGGGCCGATAAGTTGATCACGGAAGCCGGATGCATGACGCCGTCGCCAAAAAAAAATAATGGTGGCCTATGTGGGCCGGAAATGCTCACGATATCCATAGTCCTACTTGTTCGTCAGTATATAATTTTACAAGATGTGTCCGTTTCGACACCCAAACAGCTTCTTATATCTAACTTGAGCTGATGGATAGCGGTAGTAACGAAATGGATCATGCTGTGGACTTCAGACATGCTGCTCCCGTTTCCTCCACACAACCGCCATTTAGCCTCCGCTAAGGTTTGACAAGTGCACCCAGATGGGCTTTATGTCTCTGACTATGGCTGTGGAAGAAACACTTGCCGTCGGAAATCTAACTAAGTTGTCGATGGACCAATAGTGAATTCATGCGTTGATCAAGGAAAGACCGTCCGCCATTTCAGTATGATTTTTCCTTGTATGTGGCTAATTGTGTGGGTTGTCCACTCTGTCTGTATGGCGTGGCTCTGTGGTGTTGTCTCCATCGCCGACCTGATACCCCCGTTTCGGCTGCTGCCGTGTGGACCATGTCACCACCAGCTGAGGGTGGAGGGTAGCTCTCCTCTCTGGTACTGCCGTGTGGATCATGTGGATCGGTGTGGTGGCGGCCGCGCCGATAGCCGCGTCTACCGGTGGCTGTGTGTCGCCAAGGTCGCCGCTGTGACGGCCGGCCGTCATGTGACGTCACAGTCGGTGTGGTGGCGGCCGCGCCGATAGCCGCGTCTACCGGTGGCTGTGTGTCGCCAAGGTCGCCGCTGTGGCGGCCGGCCGTCATGTGACGTCACAGTCGGTGTGGTGGCGGCCGCGCCGATAGCCGTGTCGCCAAGGTCGCGGCTGTGGCGGTCGGCCGGCCCGCGCCGGAGGCTGTTGAGCCCGCCTACTGCTGCACACGACGGTTCCCGGTGTGATGTAGGCCGGCAGATTTTGAGCCTGGTGTTTGGCCCGCCTGCTGACGGCGGACTGGCGGGCGGGCTGATGCTGAGGGCGGCAGGACAATGAGTTGATCCGCAGCCGCAATACATGTCTTACTGGTGTGCAGAGGATCAAGATGCCAGTCGATCAAAATGCTGACCGTGCAGTTATTGTCGGTTAATGTTCGGTGGTTATTGGAGGCTGTTGGTTCTTGGGCGCGTCAGCTGCACTGGCTGTACAGCGACCGCCGTGCACTTATCGGTGTAGGTCGTTGTCTGGTGACATGCCAGTTTGTCGCTTAGTGCTTCGCCAGAGAAAAGGCTGGTGTCGAAATGTCGATGCTGTGCTGAATTTCGGGGACCGCAAAATGTGAATAAAAGGAAGCGAACCATTATTGGTTACTTCGTGCATCACCGGGCGGAGGCAATCGTTATGGCATGACCACCCTGCACCTCTGCCGCACCCTTATGCGTGTTGTAATTAATACGTGAGGTGTGTAGGCCTATGGGCGCTGTATGACCAACGCAGTCGATGCGCCCGAAAGCCCAAATAACCAACCGAGGTGTGTAGGCCTCGTGCCACTAGCGCGGCGCCAGGTACACCAATAGTGCGTGCACACGCCCGCAGCTGACGCCTGCCTCTGCCGACAGCCGCCAAGGCCGAGATGGTCAAGTCCAAGCTGCCCAACACCGTGCTGGGCAAGGTGTGGAAGCTGGCCGACCACGACAAGGACGGCATGCTGGACGTGGAGGAGTTCGCGCTGGCCATGCACCTGATCAACATCAAGCTGGACGGCCACGACCTGCCGGCCGAGCTGCCGGCGCACCTGGTGCCGCCCAGCCAGCGCGGCTTCTGAGCGCCGGGCGGAGACACCGCCGCCGCCCGGACACGTCCCCGACCACGCGGCACACCGGCGACCACGTGACTCGCCGGCGACACGTCGTGCGGCGCGTCACGGCGCCCGTCGCGACCGATAATTGCGTCAGGGGGCCCGTCCGGACACGTCAGGTCGGGAGTAACTACGGCTGGACTGGCACGCCGACTACCACCGGCGCAGGGATTATTTTTGTACACCGTCGGCTGATGCACGCCCTACTGCTCCGAGCCGCTCCGCCTCCCCACGCCAACTAACGGCTGCCGCCGGCAGGCGCCGGCGTGCGCGCTGACCGGTCGGTGTTCGCCTTACCTGGGACAAAAAGAAACAATGCTACTGCTATCCCTCCATGCTATCGTGACTCGATTCGCATTGCTTGCGTCGCTGTCGGCCGGTGCCTTGTCGCGCGCGCGGCGACGGACCCTCGGGCTAGACCCGGCGTCCAGCCCCACTTTGTGCAGTGCGCGTGCGATCCTGTAGTAGTGCACTTCGGAGTGGGTTTGTTACGGACAGGCTAGTGCCGCGGAGCGCGCTGTTTGCACTGGGCAGCCGGATGTGCGCGAGCCTTCGAATTACAGCCAACGTAGTTCTCAAATTAGCTGTTTATTGAACGGGGCAGGCCACCTGCGCCGATATATATATATAATGCTGTTCGCCTGGCGACCGCACAGTTTACCGCAGTGATGAGTTATTCCGCAAGTTTGACTATTGTTTATTTATCCGAGTTGAGATGCGGAGTGACCCGGGTCGGGCCGTGCCGGGGCGTTGGCACGCTCCCGTCGGCCGGCCGCCGTCTAGCAGTAGCGTGGTAAATCGGCCGTGAGGACGAATACACGTGGAACATACTACCACCCTGGTGTGGATGGCGAACGCGCGGGCACACATGCCTGAGACGTGTTACCATCCTAGTGTAGATGGTAAACGCGTGGGCACACACGCCTGGAACACCACACCCAGTCAGTACACCACATCTACGGTATACCACACCCCGTCAGTGCACCGCAAGCGCAGGAAACCCATCGGACAACTAAGACCTGCGATGGTAAATTCGAGCAAGAAAGACGGCTGAAGATGCTGCAGCCTCTACTCATTAGAGACCAAGGCCCAGCGATTGACCTTCGCCGACAAATCTACCCTCGCCAGGCCGGCGGGGGATCTTGAAAGCGTCCCTCTAATTTCCGATGTACGTGCGCTAAACTGTACTGGGGACGCCGCGCGAAATCTGTGGTCACGAATAGCCCGACGAATACCATGTATTTGCACTTTTACTCGTAATGTTACGAGAGGTCGTATGCTGTGAATATGAGAACCCCAACTTAACTCGCGCACCCCCTAACCCCATGATACAAGACATACTGTTGCTCATTTCTTCCTTAGCTCGGGAGGGGAAAAGTGTGGTACTGTGTTGGATACCAAGCCACGTCGGAATTATTGGAAACGAGCTCGCGGACGCTGCAGTTAAACGCTCAGCGAATGCACACTGCACTCGTAGGTTGCCACTGCCTGCAAGGGACTTCTACCGAAATATATCTGTTTACCTACACACCAAGTGGCAGTCTTCTTGGGATGCTGTCCTGGGCAACAAACTGACGGTGTTAAAACCTCGTCTGGGTGCATGGCAGTCCTGCTCGCGACGATCGAGGCGCGAGGAAGTGATTCTGTGCCGCCTTCGGTTAGGACACACGTATTTTACACATCGCTACCTTCTATGCTCGGAAGAACGGCCAGTCTGTCCACGTTGCGGCGACAACCTGTCTGTGGCCCATATTTTCAGCACATGTCATCTTCGAGCGGAACGTCGCCCCTTCTTTGGAACCCCATCGCCCACCCTAGTGGAACTACTGGACGACGGGTCACGCTATGTCGCTGAACTCTTCCCATTCCTTTCTGCGATTGGAATTGGCGTCGTGTACTCACGCCAACAAAGGTAGGATATAAGGGCCAACCATTTTTTAATCTTCTCTTAACACGCCATCATGAAGTGCACTAGCGTATTGTGACCCCAGTCCTCCAATTTACTCCACGTCGATACGTCCACAACTGGTTTGACTGACGAAGTTGTATAACGCTGGTTGTATAAGTTGTATAATAAGGCGCAGTATAACCTTTGCAGTTGATGCGCCCCAAAACCCCAATAACAACTTAACTCGCGCACGTCCCGGGAGGGGCAGATATCTGCCCCTTGCGGATTTTCGTAATTTGCCGCCATACTAATCGAGCAAGCAAGGCCAAACCTCGCATGGCTGCTCATTAGTCTTTTCCGCATATCTTCCTACATTTCTAACCCTGGGTCACCTTAGGTAAGGTCACCAGGTCAGGCGAAGTGACCCAACTACACTTGGAGTTCTAGGCGGCATAACTTCCACAATAATTGGGCAATTGATTTCAAACTTATAACACGTAATGTTCTCATCAGGGACCATAATATGTATATCGTTTTTTCTCGTAGCGTTGACCTTAGGTCAGGTCGCGACCGTGGCTTCCCCCATTATCGGGCTATGGTAAAATATACAAATGTTTCCTGGTTACATATTTGCTCTCGGAATGATCTTACAATGGTTGTGACATGTAGTTGGAAGCTATGCTCAATGCTACCGCTGACATTTTAGCTCAGTGACCTCACCAAGATCATCTGAGGTCACCTGAGATCCCTACACATTTCTGCGCATTATATCGCACTGCGTTCAGCTAGAAGACTGAAGTTACCGTCATTGTGCTTGTATCGCCAAGACGTGTCGATTGATACATTACATGCCCTCACTAGGCTGCTTCATGAACTTGGCCTGAGGTCATAGTTTTGGTTGACCTGACCTGAAGTCAAACAGCCTATTGTCGATAGCACATTTCAAGGACTGTCGAATAGCGTTCCCTGTTTGTTTCTATCTGTTACAGGTCCTGAGATATGTGTCAATATCTGAGAGTCCCACCCGATCTAGTCGAATTTGACCTATGATGGTCCAGTGACCTGAATATCGACCGGAGAGAAAAAAATGATCGAAACACCTTCGACAGAGCCTGTCCCCAGCTATCCAACGCCGTTTTCCGTTTGTCGCTAGCTAGCATAGTTCTTGAGATCTTATGGGGGCAGACATCTGCCCCCGGACATGCGAAGTTGGCGCGGACCGCCGGACGTGCGAGTGTTAAGTCTCTGGATATGATTAGAACGACAGAACTTGTGTTCTTTCGACAATGTTTTGCGAGAAGAACCTTTGGTTCTTTTACGGCACATTTAACCGCTAGGTCATACAGCGTCGCCAACCTCTTACGCCGATTGGTCGCGGGTGGACTCGACAAATGCCACCGGTCGTGAGATTGGAGCCCACAATCTTGCGATCAAGGGTCAGACGCTCTACCGACTGAACTACCGCGGACCCCTTGTTTTCCAAGAATCAACATAGATAAATGTATTTATATTGATCACGATGAAAGAGATCAAGACTCCATAGGTCAGATCAGGTCAGATAAATGCATAAAGACCAGTTTCCGAACTATGCACGTTAGACACAGGAGATATGTTATCGCGAAGTCCAGTCTCGCTCGGTCGACTGCCAGTCAGCGCGCCGCGAACGACAGTGCGGCGAGCTCCGCGCCATCCGGAAACGCAGACTCCACGCGTACGATTGTATTGACGAGATCTGACGGCACTGGCCACCCACATGACCCATGTCACCCATGTCAGCCGACAGGAAGAGCACACTTCACACCACGTGGACCCTCCAGACGGCACACTACCGTCCACGGACGGACTGGGGCCGCTCCAACAAGGCTTGATTTATTGAAGGCCACCCGTTCGACCTTCGTCTCATCGCCATTTTCAACATTTCCCACGTGGCGACGATATTGTCGGGTCCAGCAGCCAACAACAACCCAACAGCCTGGACCACCGTCGGCCAGCGATCCAACCGCATCCGACTGGATCCACTGAAGGAGCAGGCTTCTCGCATACCGAGTGGACCGCATCTGAGACAAGGAGCAGCCGAACTGCACGGGACCGTGCGTGGCCGGAGAGCGCTTCAGATGATGTTGACGCGCCATACGAGCAGCTGCCGGTCACTGCCGGCTATCAGATACGGCAGCACACTGTGCCAGCTGATGCCTCCCACCGCCTGCAACGGAGGTCAGATGGTGGACAAACCGAGACTCGAGGCGCCCGTGTGCCGCACATCAGAAGAGACATGAAAGAAAATCACGTAGACTGACACATCCGAACGATATATATATATATATAAATCAACATCAGCTTCTCAAAACGTTTCTTATCATTTAAAACCTTCGTCAGTTTGAGAGCACGTCAAATAATAAATAAATCACACCGCAACTACGTCAAATAATAACTCGGATTTTTAAAGGTAACCGGACAAAACTTGTACGCCTCCTCCTTCCTCTGGACACCTAAATTTCACACTCGATGGTACACACACGCTATACATCGCAATTCTCAACAATCAGGTTACCGTTTTTATGTTCTCTCCACTCTGGTTAATATCCGTGCGTAGAAGCCATTCAGAGGCGGTCGAAGGCGCCCAACCGTACCATGAGATCAACTGAGAGCGGCGCCTGTTGCACCCCGAGCTGTGTGACCTTGACCTGGTTGAGACTGCACGTGGCCACGTGCTGCTTGGCGGTGCGCGAGAACTTGACCATCTGACCGCCGCCATTGTGGACGATGTGCTCCGTTTCTCGCTTACTGCCGCAAGGACGTGGCCGTCATGGGCGACATAAGGCGACTTTGAAACAGCAGTGGGGAATGGCAACGAGTGGTGCTGTGAGAGTGGACACACACACAGTGCAAACAAGGGAACCAGAGCGAATGCATGGATATGCTTAATGGTGCTGTACAACTGAAAAGGGCCGTCTGGAGTAACGCCAGTGAAACTCCGCCGGTGTGATTGAAAATTGAGGTCGCCGGACATGTGCGTTCCGAATTCGACATCAATGCAAGTTGTTGATGAACTTATATCTATTGTCTACTGTTCCAACAACTTGGTAAAATTACGTGTATTCATTTCAGCACTTTATAAAGGTGCGAGCAGTCACATACTGGCCGTATCGGAAGTATGAGCGACAACGATCAGCACGAGACTGGTGAGCTGGGGAAGAGAGGTACTGCAGAACAGGATAAACGCGACAGGTAGGATATCAACCACGACACCAGCCGGTGTGGTGGTGATCCCAGACCACAACACCAGCCAGAGCGATGGCAATCCCAGGTGCCATCAACCACCTCACCAGCCTAAGCGATAGTGACCCGGATGGTGCTAACCACCACACCAGACAAAGCAATGGTGACTCCCAGCGTTTTTGCCAGAACTGTTGCCAAGGTGCTCCTGCAGGGATGGCACACAAGATGTGCGTCCTTGTAACGTGATGGCGAGTATTGGGAGCATACAGAGAGATACCAACAGCTCATTCATCACCAATAATTTCAGAACTGCCCGTTTACATGGGACAAATTCGACATGCCTGCGCGGTCATATATCCCACATACGCTAACTTAGTGTAATGGTGTTGGGCGCAGGTACGCTGTAGTACAGGTCAATTGGCGGTGTGATGCAGATGGGCTGGCGGTTACGTAGGTGGGCTGACGCTGTGATATGGTTATTGGAATTAAGACGCGTCGACTGATTTGGGTCACATCGCGTCGCCAATCCGTCGCGCCGATTGGTCGCGGGTGAAGGGTAGGAACAGACGGGACTCGAACCCACAACCTTTCCATTTGGAGACGGGCGCCTTACCCCTAGGCTACCCACCCCCGCATTGTAATTGGCATGATGGTGCAGGTGGATTGTTGCTACAATGTATCACAATGATGGAAATGTATCAACTTCCCACAGGGGTGGAGGTTTGACGATGCGATGAAAGCTGGCAGATGCCGATTGGTGTTGTAATGAATACAGAAATGAAGCTGGACTGATGCTGTAATGGATACTGCGGTGGATGCTGTGGCAAAGGTGGGCTGGTCTCTGGTCTGACCTGAGGGGGGGGGGGTGACCTGGCCGACACGTCCAGGGTGGTGAGTTTGCTGTGGTATACGGTGGGTGCTGTGACACAGGTGTGCCTAGCGTGGGGAAAAGTGGTTCGCTGACCTGGAGTCGGAGATTACAAAATTTGTATCGGACCCCCCCAAGAAAAAGAAGATATTCTGTCCAAGGGGGCAGAGAAAAAAATGGCCTCAGACCCCACCCCCCTAAAAAAACAGAAAGCTACTGGTGTCGGAGCCCCCAAAAAAGATGATTGCTGAAAAGCGTACAAGCCGCTTACTTACAAGCATACTTACACCCCTTTACTGGACCCTAAGTCACTTCAATTACGCCCACTTAATTCACTCGCACTTACTAGGTTTTTCTCCGGAAAGCTCTCAAAACTTTGTCTCAACCCGAGTATACCCAACCAATCGAGACAAAGATCTTCGCGCCAAGGGAAGGAGACAAAGCAGCGAGGCGAAACGCGCGGTCAAAGTGTGGTCGCTGTGTAAACATGACTGCAATATTTACACAATTTCAAGACCGCTGCTTGACCTCAATTCCTGTCGCCTTTAATAGGAATTCATACGTCAATACGGTGTTACCTTTTTCTTCAGTTATATAGGAATCAATACACTGAAGATATATGTTTCTAATCATGAAATTACGTTGTCTTTATCCTAGATCAAACATGAATCGGGCGAGACCGTCCCAATAAATTGTTAATTCTCCTACTCTAGTACGGATATTGTCCTGTCCTAACGGCGACGTATCCAAGGGTGGTCAAATGATGAAATGATAGATTTTTTCGTAACTATTTTAAATGACGTCTAATTGTGACCATAAATGGCCCGGAGAACGTAATAACTCCGTACATGCACAGTTACTGCAGTTGCTGAAGTGACAAAACTACTATTCAGATGCTTTTCTCTTGATGGGTTACTGTAGTTTTGCGAATTGAGGTGGAATTCATACCAAAGTAACCCAAGGTCTTTTGCATTTTTAAAGCATTTACATGGCTCCCAAAAATAGGTCTTCTGCCATCAATGAAGTTCGCTAGCTGGTGCTATTTTATGCATTTCAATTCGAAATTGAATGCTCTATTTCATGAAATTAACAGAATTACTGAAAACTGTCTGAGATGTCCAGAATGACGTTCTCCGGTAGTCTCCGATTGGAATTCGGCTGGAGAACAGGACCTCGGGTCCGATATGCGAGTATATGACGTCGTTGTGCATATTTCGAGTTCCACTATGGTCGCAAGATATGGCAGCAAGACGAGAGGTTTCGTAATGGATATTTTTGGTGTAACGCCAGTATTTCCCGGAATTATGAAGAAGAATCGTGGTATATTCCAATATTTCCTTCTGAAGCGTCATTTCGACAGAATTCTGAAGACATACGAAAACCTAATCCCTCATATCTTTGTTATTTAGAATGAGACGAGATTGGCGCAAGCCGAATGACGATTCATCTGTGGTTACGGAGTGATTGTGCGCGGCCGCCGTCCTGCCAGTGTGAAAATATCCTGGAGAGTAATTGGCTGAGGTAATAACTAGTTCCGAAATTTACATTATTTTGTTCTCTATTGTTTCTATGCTATGTCGATGCTTTTGTTTCGTTCGGATTTGGAGGCATCGTGCACACCAACGATTACCTGAGTAACCCCCGCGAGTTCGGCCTTGATTGGGGCTTAGACTGAGCCAGGACATAGTTTGTTTGACACATGCACAATGCAATCGAAACAACCACCACAAACTTGTAGGTATTCTGATATAACATGATATGATTCCTGGCCAATTAACTGCAACCTGCATTCATGCCTTATGACCTGCTATGCCATACTCTTCTGTTCTGTTGTCAGGCTTCTAATTTCTATGATGGACTGGAAACTGCAACTGCATTGTTGGAGCTGTACTGAGATCCTGGAAGCAAAATGTCATCCATAAATTGGCACGTTTCATTCGGAGAATAAAAAGTTCAACATTTGCAGTCACGATCCTGGAGAATAAAATGTCCTTAGGTCTCCATACTCCAGGAGAGGCCCAAAATTCCCACCCTGGGTGTGCCAGTCTTTGATCTGACCTAAGTCGCGACAAGTCCAGCGTGATGTAGTTTGCTATGGTGTGACACGGACGGGTGGACCCCTGCTCTAACCTGAGTCGGCACGTGTCCAGAGTGTCGCACCTTGCTATACTGTACGGTGGATGCCGTGACACGGACGGGCGGGCCCCTGCTCTGACCTGAGCCTCGACACGTCCATAGTGATCAGTTTGCTGTGGTGTACGGTGGCCACGCGCAGACTATCGGCCGCCGACCAGTCGGCGCCGGCCAGACCCGGCTCGCCTGTGTGCAGGGCGGACACGGCCGCCGACGTGTCCGTGCTGTAGAAGGTGACGACGCCCGAGCTGCCCGCCACCAGCAGCTGGTACGGCTCCTCCGGGTGCCAGCAGACCGCCACACCTGAACACAGACGGTGAGATGCACTACCACACCTGGACACAGGCGGGCAGGTGATTATACACCGTCACACCTGGACACAGACGGTCAGGTGATTATTCACCGTCACATCTGGACACAGACGGTCAGGTACACCGCCACACCTAGACACAGACGGTCAGGTACACCGCCACACCTGGACACAGACGGTCAGGTGACGATACACCGCCACACCTGGACACAGACGGTGAGATACACTACCACACCTGGACACAGACGGTCAGGTGATGATACACCGCCACACCTGGACACAGACGGTCAGGTGACGATACACCGCCACACCTGGACACAGACGGTGAGATACACTACCACACCTGGACACAGACGGTCAGGGACTCAGAGGTATACACCGCCACACCTGGACACAGACGGTGAGATACACTACCACACCTGGACACAGACGGTCAGGTGATGATACACCGCCACACCTGGACACAGACGGTCAGGTGATGATACACCGCCACACCTGGACACAGACGGTCAGGTGATGATACACCGCCACACCTGGACACAGACGGTCAGGTGATGATACACCGCCACACCTGGACACAGACGGTCAGATACACCGCCACACCTAGACACAGACGGTCAGGTGATGATACACCGCCACACCTGGACACAGACGGTAAGGTGGTGATACACCGCCACACCTGGACACAGACGGTAAGGTGATGATACACCGCCACACCTAGACACAGACGGCCAGGTGACGATACACCGCCACACCTGGACACAGACGGTAAGGTGGTGATACACCGTCACACCTGGACACAGACGGTCAGGTGACAATACATCACCGCACCTGATTTGCAATACTGGATTATGCATTTATTCGTGCCAAATACGGAAATCTCTCGATCACATCTGATCATCAGGAGAGATCGAAACTCGAGGCAGATGTTCAGCCTGGCGCACTGGGGCATAACAACACCGACACGAGCACGGTGGCGAGCACGGTGGTGAGCACGGTGGTGAGCACGGTGGTGAGCACGGTGGTGAGCACGGCGGGGAGCGGGGCGGCGGCCAGTGACCAGCCAGTTCTGGCTGGTCATTGGCCGACCACTTACATGGCGTGTCGGTCGGTATGCAGGCCAGTGGCGTGAAGTCGGTGGCGCTCCACAGCCGACACGTGAGGTCGTCGCCGGCGCTGGCCAGCGTGTCGCCATCAGGGCCGAACGCCAGCTGGTTGACGTAGTCGGTGTGGCCGCGCAGCGGGTGCACCTGGACGGCCGCCAGCATATGTCATCAACACACGGCACAAAACCCAGTCACACCGCAGCCACACCCGTACCTGGCTGGCCAGGGGGCGCCGAGAAAACGGGAAAAAAAAGAGAGAGGGACTTTTGGCCTGGGCTGCCGACACCACGGCACAAAGTCCAGACAGACGACAGCCACACCCGTACCTGGCTGGCCATGGGCTGCCGACACCACGGCACAAAGTCCAGACAGATGACAGCCACACCTGTATCTGGCTGGCCATGCAGCTGAATAGTTTGCATAGTTTGTCACACGGATGTGTCTTCGGGTGATTCGTGATTCGGAAGATAAATGTGCATCATAAACAAGTACAGATACAGGCAGTAGCAAACAACTTTGTGCCGAGCGCATATCACACAAATACGCATCGTCAAATGCTGACGAGCACGCAGACTGCTGGTGCAGCCTGTTGCGGGTGCAGCTAACTGACATGCCATGTGTCTGGCACAGTGCACTTGTGTGTAGCACAGGGCCCATGTGTAACACAGGACATGTGTACGACACAGGACACATGTGTGCGGTATAAGGCACCTGTGCGACGGAACCATCGATGCCGGCACCTCCTGTGCTCGTTGGGCGATACTAAAATCCAAACATTGCGAATGGATCATAGTTAAATTATAATCCTCAGCAAGCAGACCATGCAGCGCCCGAGGGAATCACAAAAGGTAGCGAGAGGACCTACCTCCAGCTGGCCGCTATCGGGCCGCCCCGTGTGTTGGTACACGCGCACCATGTGGTCTGTGAGAGGACTCACCTCCAGCTGGCCGCCCCGTGTGCTGGTACACGTGGTCTGTGAGAGGACCCACCTCCAGCTGGCCGCTGTCGGGCCGGCCCGTGTGTTGGTACACGTGGTCTGTGAGAGGACCCACCTCCAGCTGGCCGCTGTCGGGCCGGCCCGTGTGCTGGTACACGAGCACCACGTGGTCTGTGAGAGGACCCACCTCCAGCTGGCCGCTGTCGGGCCGGCCCGTGTGTTGGTACACGAGCACCACGTGGTCTGTGAGAGGACCCACCTCCAGCTGGCCGCTGTCGGGCCGCCCGTGTGCTGGTACACGATGTCTGTGGGGACTCACCTCCAGCTGGCCGCTGTCGGGCCGCCCCGTGTGCACCACGTGGTCTGTGAGAGGACCCACCTCCAGCTGGCCGCTGTCAGGCCGCCCCGTATGCACCACGTGGTCTGCGAGAGGACCCACCTCCAGCTGGCCGCTGTCGGGCCGGCCCGTGTGCTGGTACACGTGGTCTGTGGACCCACCTCCAGCTGGCCGCTGTCGGGCCGGCCCGTGTGCTGGTACACGTGGTCTGTGAGGACCCACCTCCAGCTGGCCGCTGTCGGGCCGGCCCGTGTGCTGGTACACGTGGTCTGTGGACCCACCTCCAGCTGGCCGCTGTCGGGCCGGCCCGTGTGCTGGTACACGAGGTCTGTGGACCCACCTCCAGCTGGCCGCTGTCGGGCCGGCCCGTGTGCTGGTACACGCGCACCACGTGGTCGGCGCCGGCGGCGGCGAACTTGACGCAGCGCGGCACCTCGGCCAGGCTGGTGTGGCCGCTCCAGGCGAGACAGCGCACGCGCGAGTCGTGGTGGAACTCGTGCAGCAGCGTGTACTGTAGCCGGCCGGACTCACTGTCCTCCTGCGGCGGCGCCCGGTGTCTGTCCGGTCACACTGCCTCACGCCGGGGCACAGCCTGCCGCACCGACCGCCGGCCACACCGCGCACACTTCGGCCGCGGACGGTACAGACCGCCGTCGTAGACATCAGGAAACGCAGCCAGGCAGCAAGCGCTTGGATAGTGTCCGAATATTTTCGGGTCTGGGTGCGTGATGACGCCTCAGACCAGTGTACTGAAATGTATTTTTGGTAGACTGGAGAGGATGGTATTTTTGGTAGATTTGTAAACTGGAGAGGATCTTGGTTTTGGGTGATGCAAAAAATGGAAAGTAAAGTTTTAAAAATGCGCGAATGTATAACGTAGTGTCTTTTAATTTGTTACTCTCAATGACTTTGTTGATTATTAGATGATGGCAATGCCAGTAGTGTAACTGTTGCCTCTACAAGTCAACAGTGCTGCTACCAGAAACCACACACACTTTTCAGGGTGCATATCTCATTCATATCATATAGCATACAACAAGAATGTCACTTAATGCCAAAATGAAAGTGGTGTCAAAAACAAATGTCATTAACTGTGGGTCTCTACCCAAATTTCAGTGTTACAAGGTGCTGCCCCGGACGAAATGATCGTCAACTCACATCTCGATATTCCAGCGACAGCAGTATCGCACTGTCACGGTCGCTATAAGCTACAGTCACAGCACTGCCAGTCACTGTAGACTCCAGTCACCACACCGTGGCACTGCCACTATAGAAATACCTAACCACAGCACTGCCACAGTCCCTATGCATACAGACCACACTCATCAAACTACAGCACCGCCAAAGTCTGTATGGACCTTAGTCACCTGACCACAGCACTGCAATTACAAATTATTCGTGAAATATGGTGGAATATGCCACTTTCTGAATGCTCAATCGACATCCTTCTCCAAGAAGTATCAACATCCTGTTCCTTGGAACCCACACCATCATCTTGAAGTGCCTACACCATTGGCTCGAATTAGAGTCTGATGCATAAAAAGCATTTTAAATGTCACTAATTCCATGGCAAATTTTGACATACTACTGTGCTCGTTTCGACATCTCACACCTAACGAAAAACCATTATTTTAACACTAGCACTGCCACTATATATTCCAGTTACCACAGCTGCAGGCACAGCACAGCATCAGAGCATGTGGCTGAGGTGCACAGGTCTGGTCTGGTCAGGTCAGTGGTGTATCAGCAGACTTGGTCAGGTTCATTGAGGTCAATGGCGAATCAGCAGGACAGATCGGGTCCAGTCAGGTCAGGTCAGCAGTGTTCCAGAAGGTCAGACCCAGTGAGATCAGTGATGTAGCAACAGGACAGATCAGGTTCAGTTGGGTCAGGTCAGGTCAGTGGTGTGTCAGCAGCTCAGGTCCAGTGAGATCAGTGATGCATCAACAGGTCAGATCATGTCCAGTCAGGTCAAGTTAGGTCAGGTCAGATCAGCAGTGTACCAGCAGGTCAGGTCAGGTTCCGTGAGATCAGTGGTGTATCAACAGGTCAGATCAGGTCTAGTCAAGTCAGGTCAACAGCATATTGTGAGACCAGGTCAGCTTCATTTACAATAATGATGAATCTACGATCAGACCAGGCTCAGTCAGGTCAGGTCAGGTCGGCGGTGTACCGGCAGCGTGATGCGGACGACGCCGACGGCGGTGGCCGTGCCGTACACGACCAAGTCGCTGCACCAGGCGAAGTCGGCCACCTCCACGGCGTACACGCGGCCCGACACGGGGATGACGAACGACTGCGCAGGTCCAGTGGCCGCCGCCGCCTTCATCGTCTGTCGACAGCACGGTACTGATCTGATCTGACCATACAATCAGGGCGCCCGACCCAACTGTACAACCAGAACAGATGATACAACTACACAGCTATAAGAGCTGATTAAATTATACAACCAAGATGACTGATCCAACCATACAACCAAGACAGCTGATACAACCAGGTTGGCTGGGATCCAATCATACAACCAGGATGGTTGATCTGACCATACAACCAGAATAGTTTGTTTGTTTATTGGGTGGTTCAGGACGCACTGTATGCACGTTCACGGCTACAACCAGGATGGCTGATCCAACAAATAACCAAGACAGCTGATCCAACCATACAACCAGAAGAGCTGAGCCAACCATGTGACCAGAATGGCTCATCTAATCAGCAACCAGGATGACTGCGAATTACAAACTGCAAATTTACCAGGTGAGCTAAGTTAGGTTGCTAGGTTATGCTATGTCATGATTCTTTGAAGTTGGAAATGTTGTTTTTGACTTTGAAACCATTTCAGTGCTATTTTGCTTGACAATTGAAAAGTAAACATTGGAAAGGAAAGAGTGGTTGCATAGTCTTAATAATGTTCATGAATGTTGCACTAAAATAAGTTCCAAAATCCATCAAACACAAGCTATCTTAAAGTATTATCCTCAAACTTTCACTATAACAAGATCTTCAAGTCACCATCAACTGACTGCCAATCAGCTGTTGGTGACATCACTCACACATACCAAGAAAACCTTCAGACCTGTGCACTGAATGCACCCAGGGGTGTCACCAGGGATATTTCAAAGGGGTCAATGTGGTGGTCATTCAGGAGCATCAGCAGGATAACCTAGCCTGGTCCAACATACCCTAACCCAACCTATTGTTTGTTTATTGGTTGGTTCACAACACACTTTATGCACATTCACGGCTAATGGCGCCACCCACACTGTTTCGCCGGTGGGTCGCGGGCCTAACCCAACCTAATAACCCTGGATTGGTTGAGTGCACCCAGCTGGAGGTTGTTTCTTTTTGTGGTAAATTTGAAATTTAAGGTATTTTTCTTCATTTCTTGGAATTTCCGGTCTAATGCAATGTTCATGAATCATTCATTTCCATTCCAAATTGTTTATTGGTTGGTTCACGACACACTTTATGGACATTCACGGCTAATGGCGCCGCCCACACTGTTTCGCCGGTGGGCCGCGGGATTGGGAAATGTCCTGAGTGGTGCTAGAGTTGAAGCCAGGACCTTTGGTAACCATAGCCTGACACCTTAACCACTCTGCCATCCCTGCCCCATCCTTTCCAAATGCATAATTCTCAACTTGGAGGCAAAATAACACCCAAAATGGGGCTTAGAGTTGGACAATTTATCATAAAATGTAATGATCAAAACAAGAAAAAAGATGTAGCATAGCCCTACCTAGCCTATCCTAACCTGCCATGCAAGACAATAATAATTTTGTATACCATATAACAAAAGCCCAGCCAAACCTAACCAGCAAATTTGCAGTTCAAGGTATACTTTGCATTTTTAACTCTTCCTTCAAATGATGCTTTTTAACACAATGGAGACAATGTGTCCATTCATTTTCTCTGCAAATGATTAACTCTGCAAAAGTTATCCCTGCAAATTATGGATGTATGAAACAATTTATATGACATTTTATAACACTTCCAACATTATGCAAACCTCTGCAAATTATATCTGCAAAAGTGAATGGCAGTACTTACACTTGATGATGTTAGAACCATTTGATGGCAAGGCATAGAGGAAATGTGTTACAATATGAACAGTATATGCAAAATATGAAACAGTAACAGTAACAAGTAATGCTGCAAATGTTTATATACCTTATTGGGATGGTTTTGGCTATGGCTTATACTTTTATGGTGTCAGACTGACCAACATGGTGTATAGACTGTAGCTTAGAAAGCTTTGATGCCTTGAGAAAGAAGTTATGAACACACCATGGCAGTTAATTCCTTCAAAAACAAATACCTTCCAAGATATTGACAAAATACCTGCACTGATACCCAGATGTTGCACCCACCCGGGAAATTATAAACTTGCATGATTGCTCCCAAAAGAAGGCTGAATAATTTCATGAGGTACTGGAGTACAACCAGTATCAAACAAAGCCATCCTTGCACTGATAAGTTTGGTTGCATATGCCTTCTCAGCATCAAATTCCAGTTTCAAGTCTTCAAAAATTATACATGACTAGATAAATTATATAAAAAATAGAATAAACTAACCTGTCCTAACCTACACTAAGATAATATAGCATAATATTCAAAGCATAGCATAATATACAAAATATAGCATAATATACAAAATATAGCATAATATACAAAATATAGCACAATATACAAAATATAGCATAATATACAAAATATATCATCACATACTATAATCTAACCTAACCTATCCACAACAACCCAAATCATCCCAAACAAACTTTTCTGGCACCACCCAACAACATCTTGGAAACAATTAAAAAATTTTTTTATAAAAAAAAAAATATTTAAAAAAAGCCTTGATCAAAGGTTCAGGATTCATGTGGTTGCAAGTAAGAATCTTTGGTTTTTCAATGTTCATTTTGAGTATTTTGAACCCACAATCTTGCATTCAAGAGTCTGACACTATTAACTGAGCTACCATGGCACAATGCAGTTGTAAATGTTCCATGTTTGGGATGAATGTGGAATTAAGCCAGAAACATACTGTGTTCCATTTGAGAGTATTCCATTGAGTGAATCAAGTGTTGAATTTGTTATTTGTGTCTGTGACACACCAGGTACAGATAATAATACATGATTGGCTGTATTTGTAGAGTGTAGATTATGACTGTGTATTTCTTTGCCAAGTGAAAAGTAATCATTTGCAGGGAGAATGAGTGGCCACTTTGCCATAATTGCATTAAAAAACATAGTAGTTGAGAAAAAATAATCCAAAGGGTCAAAACTTACCTTAATCTGCAATAATACAACCTAGCTTAACCAAACATAACCTTATTGTATGTTTCATGGAGGTCTTGTGGTTAGCTACATTTGTAATAATCCTACAGGTTTTCTTGGTATGTTTCATTGATGTCACCAAAAGCTGACTGGCAGTCAGCTGATGGTAACTCAGATACCTTGTTGATATTAAGCAAATGTGAGGATGAGAATACTCAAAGATTACCTCAAACACCTTAAGGCACAAATTTGCCAACCTCCCCCATGAAAATGTACTTGCACAAAGGCAGAATGCACTCCAATCATCAACCTTGAAAGCATACCTTTTCAATCTATTGGATGGAATAATGGATGCCAATATAGGTATTTAGTAAGCTGCAAGAAAAGCATTGGGTAGGCACCTACCTACCCTTTATACAACCTGGTTGTCATATTCAGTAACACCATATCTACTGCCAGCAACATCAGTTTTCAATGGGGCATCAAACAAAATGTAGCAATGTAGTGTCTGCATTAAAATATTGTTTTTTTTGCTAGGTGTGAGATGTTGAAAGGAGTCCATGAAGATGTCAATCTTGATCATGGGAGTGATGTTGTTTACAATATCATTTAAGTCCTTCAAACTCAATTTTGAGCTAATAGCCTGTATATGTGCATCTGCTTCATATATCTTGGGAGACACCCATTAAAGGGATACTTATGTTAATGACAATGATAAGAATTGCATACTATCAGCAAATTCTCTTGAACAGTAGACCATATCATGAGTAATCTGTACTTGGAATCGTGTTCAGTACAAGATACATCACACTCTATAATGGTAAGCATAAGGATGATACTTACACACAAATCACAGTTAGAAGGGAGACATGAAAACTTCACAAACACATCAAGAAGCAAGATTTTGATAGTTGTTTTGGAAGGATGTCTTCTCATTGTTCAATAGGTGGTACATTCCACCCTATTTCACGAATAATTCATCACTGTGTAGTGTCCATGGTCGTTAAATTAATAGCATACCATAAAAAGTATCATCAACTGTGTGACATTGCCCAAACATTACTTACCACCGTAGGCGACATTCCTAGTTATATGGCTTTTGGTAATACAAATGCCTTGAATTCAAACCCTCACACGACTTCGGTAACAAGCGCCGAATACAACACAATAGCGCTATCTTCACTCACAATGCAACCAAATTTCATCCAAACATATAATCATGATGTCCAGCCATCATAATGCCAAATCATAAAAATGTTCAACAGATAATACAACCAGTGCGACAAAATGTTCGGAGCAGAATGTCAGATGCAACCGAAGAAATGTAGCTCATTGTTGGAGATCCAGGGTGGGTCGGGATGTACGGATCCATGATTTAGTTCCCTGCCAATGCTAGTTTTCATTTTCTCTGTTCAATCTGAAAATATGCCCTGACTTGGACCCCCTGGTTTGGTTAGAGACCTCCAGCCTTGATGTAACTTAATACATGCACGTGGTTGCTAATCCCTGGATGGTCAGCGAGAGATGGTGAACCCCTGAGTTTGATCTAACGAATTTTTCTCATTTTGGCAATATATATGGCAGCTAGAAACTGTCGGAAAATCATATTTCCTGGTGCAAACTCCCGGGTGCATTAAGAAGAAAATATGCTACCAAATGAGATAAACTAGAAGCAAGACGCGATATCTGTACTTTTGGGGGTGCAAGCACGGATCAGACATGCCGGAATCGGAAATTTTGTGCCGGCGCCTTTCATCTTTATCAAGTTTTACATTATTCATGTAGGTAGAAGATGTGGTTAAATAACATGCGCACCGGCGGGAGTGGGGGATGTGGGGAGGGCGGAATTCTCCTACTTGTTCTAGTTTTGACGTTATCCATAAACGTGCGGGGATATTGTAATGCAATCTTATGACTGTGTTTAGAATCGATAAGCACATCATATGCAAAAGAAGAAATCCGTTGGTAAACATAAGAACTGCGGCGGTGGCAATTTGACCGACCGGGAGTCGTCTGCCATGCGTTCAAGGTCACACTGGTTTATTCGGTGCGATAAGTGACGGTGCGGTGTGGCGGCCGATCTATAACTTAATTAATTATGAAGGCATTGATCTAGGGTCGTGATATTTGCACTGAATCGAGTTCACTACATTCGTAATCTACCCTCCAATTTTTGTGTTTACAGCTTCAGTAGATGCGAAAATCTTATGGTCAGAGGCCGAATCCCCTCCCTTTCCTGTACGCGGTATGTGAGTGAGCCTCCTGCAAGGATGTTAATCGATATTATCCTCAATTATGTTTGTATGCTAGATTTAGGCAACTTAATCTGGTGACATGATAAATTTGCAATTGATGTGATACTCAAGATAAATAAAAATACAACCTTACGTCCAGAAGACCAGATTATCACTTAGGGTTAGAAATTCTTCGAACTCAATTGAAAGCCCGAAAAAGAACAGCGTATGCAACTTTATGAATGTCCCGTTCTATCTGTGCGCAAGAGTTCACCAGCCACGTTTACACCGTTGCTCATCTATCAGGGAGCAAAGCTACCTTGCAATCTATGAGGCCACCCACACACATACGTGATGACGGGCTATCGATATATTATTGATATTTATAGTTGCAGGTATGGCACACAGAATCACACTCAGGTTGGAAATCAGGGCTCGGGCCATAACAACGTGCATTACACAGTTAACATTGAGTGCCGCTCTCGGGCACTCAATATTAATTATTGAGTTATTATATCTAAGTTTTTAATCAATTTGGGGAAACATTTATGTGGCCTTTTTATGGTACAATGCTTAATATATGGTGACAATAGTGGCAATGCTGAATCGTTATACCGTCTCTGTTTACCTGACAGTGATAACCTAGGTTTTCTTCCTTTGTGCGATAGCCGGTTCTCAAAATAATTGGCTTCTCTTCCTCTCTCCCCTCCTCCTCTCTCCTCCTCCTCTCTTTTCACTCTATCTATCTCTCTATTTCTTTCTCTCTCTTTCTCTCTATTTCTCTCTCTCTTTCTCTTTCTCTCTGTCTCTCTCTCTATCTCTCTCTCTGCAATTCCCAATTCCTCGGGTCGTTCTTGAAAGTTACCAGCTGTCAGTGCCTTGTATTTGATCTGATTGATTATGAAATGAAACGGTGGAAAAAAAATTGCGCAAACGGTGCCGTTCGCCTCCGCCTCTCACACGTACGTTCACCTTCGATCACAGTTCTGATCCATCTTCCCGACCTGAGGGACGTGCGGCACGTGAGCGAGGCCATTGCATCAGACAGACACGTCCATTGGACATTGACGCAATGACGCGATCAGGCGTGGTCAACTGTGATTGGTCCAATTACTCCCGACCGGGCCACTCGGTAAATGTCGCGGGTGGAATGTGGCGACGAAGGCAATACCTCACGGCCGGTCAGCGCCCGTCGCGGCGCCGTCACATACAAACAGCTAAGGTCAGCACGCACGCCGGTACCAACGAAATACCTCATATCCGCTCAGGGCTCGGATCCCAGGGTACATGTGAGCCAAATGCATTTAATGAGGGGGTCCGAAACTAACTTCGTTGCAGAGATGAGATAACCTTGAGAGCCATACACGCTGTCGACGACTGAGAAGGTCAGTCGTCGTCACCTCAGCAGCGGCAGCTGCAACGACGGCCACAGCCGTCCTAGAGGTGACAACCTCCCAAGGGTTCCATCCGTTCCAGTGGCCCGACCACAGCCGCTGCAGCAGTACGGTCACTCCAGCGATGGTAAGGAAGGTAGCCCAGCGATAGGTGTGTTAACAGCCGCTCTAGATGTGCCAGCTGCTCGGCCTTGGACCACCCGGTCCAGTCGGTGTCGCTCCGGGGCGACACCGATGAGAAAAAAGAACAAATAATGTGCAGAATGCTGTGTGTTGACATACCTGGTGAGGCATATTGCTAGTCATCACCCTGTCTCAAAATCTTACAGTGAGTATTCCCATTAGTATTCACGCTTCATTTTGAGGACGTTTGAAGGTGCTGAAAAGGCACAACAGGGTGGCCCTCACGCTTATGGATAGTCTATGCATGCAACTATCTATGAACAAACCGATAACAGAATGAAGGAACTGTATCCATGCAGTTGAGCATTAGGGTAGCCGGACAAATGTACGCAAAGCAAATGTACGTATGGCAGATGTACATACGCAAATGTAAGCAAATGTACGTAAGCGCAGATGTACGTATGGTAATTGTACGTAAGCGCAGATGTACGTATGACTAATGTACATAAGCGCAAAAGTACGCATGGAAAATGTACGTAAGCGCAAACGTACCTATGCGCAAAAGTACGTATGTGCAAATGCACGTAAGCACAAAAGTACGCATGCGCAAGTGTACGTATGCGCAAAAGTACGTATGCACAAATGTACGTATGCGCAGATGTACCTTGTATTACGTAACCGCAAAAGTACGTAATGACATGTATCTGAATACAACATTACGTAATCTAAGTGTATGAGAGCTGCACTGTGCGTATTCATACATGTGGTAACCGGACAAATGTACGCAAGTGAAATGTACGTATGGGAGATGCACGTACACACATGTGCCTAAGCAAATGTATGTAAGCGCGGATGTACGCATGACAATGGTACGTAAGCGCAGGTGTACATATGGATAACATATGCAAGCGTAAATGGAAGCATGGCAAATGTACGTATACGCAAAAGTACGTATGAGCAAATGTACGTAAGCGCAAAAGTACGTATGCGCAAATGTATACATGCGCAAATGTGCGTAAGCGCAAATGTACGTAAACGCAAAAGTACGTATGCGCAAATGTAAGTAGGCGGGAATGTACGTAAGTGCCAATGTACGTAAGCGCAAATGTACGTATGCGCAAATGTACGTACGTATGC
This sequence comes from Imbricaverruca yamaguchii, assembly GCA_034440575.1. Classification (NCBI taxonomy): domain Eukaryota; kingdom Metazoa; phylum Arthropoda; class Thecostraca; family Neoverrucidae; genus Imbricaverruca; species Imbricaverruca yamaguchii. The sequence goes on from JAOTOL010001515.1 coordinate 987,629, forward strand.
ATAAATGTACATATGCGCAAATGTACGTATGCGCAAATGTACGTATGCGAAAATGGACGTATGCGCACAATTACGTAAGCGCAAATGTACGTATGCACAAATGTACGTACCCGCAAATGTACGTAAGCGGAAATGTATCTAAATTTAACTTTACGTAATCTAAGTGTATGAGAGCTGCACGTGCACGTATTCATACATGTGGTAACCGAACAAATGTACGCAAGTGAAATGTACCTATGGCAGATGCACGTACACAAATGTACGTAAGCAAATGTATGTAAGCGCGGATGTACGTATGACAATGGTACGTAAGCGTAGGTATACGTATGGATAACATATGCAAGCGTAAATGCAAGCACGGCAAATGTACGTATGCGCAAATGTACGTAAGCGCAAAAGTACGTATGCGCAAATGTACGTATGCGGAAATGTACGTAAGCGCAAATGTACGTAAATAGCAAAATTACACATGCGCAACTATAACTAGGTGCATACGTACGTTGCGCAACAACATTTGCGCATTTGCATTATATTAACATTTGCGCATACGTACTTCTGCGCATACGCACATTTGCGCATACGTACATTTGCGCATACGTACATTTGCTATACTTGCATTTACGCTTGCATATGTTATTCATACGTACACCTGCGCTTACGTACCATTGTCATACGTACATTCGCGCTTACATGCATTTGCTTACGTACATTTGTGTACGTGCATCTGCCATAGGTACATTTCACTTGCGTATATTTGTTCGGTTACCACACTTATGAATACGTACACGTGCAGTCTCATACATTTAGATTACGTAAAGCTGTATTTAGATACATTTGTCCTTACGCACTTTTGCGGTTATGTACATTTGAGGTTACGTACATTTGCGCTTACGCACATTTGCGCTTACGCACATTTGCGCATACGTACATTTGCGCTTACGTACATTTGCGCTTACGTACATTTGCGCTTACCTACATTTGCGCTTACGTACATTTGCGCTTACGTACATTTGCGCTTGCGTACATTTGCGCATACATACATGTGTACATACGTACACGAGCACTTTCATACACCTAGGTTACGTAAAGCTGTAGTTACATACATTTGCTCATACGTACTTTTGCACAAAAGTACTTTTGCGCTTACGTACATTTGCGTTTATGTACTTTTGCCCATATGTACATTTCCGCATACGTACACTTGCACTTACGCACATTTGCGCTTACGTACTTTTGTGCATACGTACATTTGCGATTACGTACATTTGCGCATACGTACATTTGCGCATACGTACATTTGCGCTTACGTACATTTGCGCATACGTACATTTGCGCTTACGTACTTTTGCGCATACGTACATTTGCACAAACGTACATTTGCGATACGTACTTTTGCGCTTACGTACATTAGCCATACGTACATCTGCGCTTACGTACAATTGTCATAGGTACATCTGCGCTTGCGTACATTTGCTTACGTACATTTGCTTACGTACATCTGCCATAAGTACATTTGTCCTTACGTACATTTGTCCTAGAATCGAGGTATTTTTACTCAAGCTAATAAAGCACTAATATGCATGCCTTCATTGGAGATGTGCGTTTTTATTTTCCGCCATTGGTATGCTTTGTTCGATATTGTCAGCAATTAAACTGTTTTTTTTTTACTTTACCGGACGGTTGGACCTTGACTGCAAGTATCGCACTAGCTAGATGAGAACATTCTCTTTGTCCGCTTAGGTATTTATTGACAATGTTCACACTCATATTTGGAACCGGCAAAAGAGGTGGCATTACTGGGACGTATCATTGCCATCTACCCCGCTCCCTAAGTCTGCGAGCCGATAATGGATATGCGAGCCGTAGACTGACGAAACGTAAAGTGAAGTTTCAACCCAAGTCTAAGGAACACAATTGACGGGACGTCAAGATAACTACATAGATGCTGACACAGGCACGGAGTGAAAAGCTACACACGCATCCGAGGAAAGTGCACGGATAAACGGGACCGTTATGGACAGCGGACAAAACTGAACGAGATCAGCTTGAATCTCAGTCTTTCACAAGCTGCATGGACATCCGTAAAATAAGCGGTGAACCGATTACATTTCAAAGTCGCGACGCCAGGCAGGTCGGCGAGTGGTACGAGTCGAGGGTCGGGTTGCCGGTGGTGCGGGAGGCGAGCCAGGTGTTGGCGGTGGACTTGGTGCTGGCGGCGCGGGTGGCGAGACCGGCAAAGGGAGATCTCGGCGTCGAGGCCGCACGCTCCGGTGAGAGGTCACTCTTCGTTGGTGGTCTCGGAGACCCTCAGGCGGGTCAGCCGGAGGGTCGCAAGTGGGTGGAGAGCCCACATCAGCGTCAGGAGCGCGGATGGGCGGGCGTGTCGGGGGCAGCATCGGGGTCGTAGCGAGGTCAGACGCCGATCACAGGCAGGGTCGTCGATGGGGATATGGCCTGGGGCGATGCGTCGCAGGTCTTGATCCAGGCATAGACGTGGGGACGGTGTTATGACGGGAATTTTCTTGCGGAGGAATTTTCCGTTCCTCAGTGTGCCCGTCCGGAGGCGTCGATTCGCACGGCGTACTGATCGTGTTGTCTGACCTCTACGACGAGGCCAGCTGTGTTCCGGCACTTCTTCGAGACAGATGTGAGTGTAGACATGGATGAGAACACTCTTTTTGTCTGCTTAATGTCGGGACTGACCTGATCTATACGTGCATTAACCTAGTTCTGCGTTATATTGACTGTATGCCTTCGGTGTGATTCCAGGTTAAATCCAGGAGCATTCAGTTTGTGTGCTTAATATAACACCTGAATGTCGTTTGATCACTTAACTATTTATCGACAATGTTCACACTCATATCTTGAACAGGCAAATTAGGTGGCGTTATTGGCACGTATCATTATCACCTACTAGCTACGCCAGTGCGGAGTGCCTTATATTCCAGGTGATAGGCAATTTTTGCTTATGCACATGGGACCTTTTGAAAATAAAGTGACGAAAATTCGACAGGTTTTCGAAAAGTTCGTGGGGCCAAAGTAGGTGGGAGGGGGGAGGCTCTTCAAATGTTCGCCCCTGGACTCCTTGCTACGCGACTGCGTGGTACAGGCTAATTAGTCAAGCAATGCGTCGGTGAACATCGGACAACCATAGTTAACCACTCTCAGGACACATCTCGCGTAGTGATCCAGGAATTTTGCTTACAGCACGCCGGAAGCCTGTTTGGTCCGCTCTTTTCTCTCCCATTACATTCGTGTTGCTGTGCTTAACTGCTTTGAAGAAAATCAACGACATATTGCACGCATCTCCAGGCGTTGAACATTTTGTCTTGGCAGTGCCGAACCAGTCGGACAATCAAGGGTTGAGTCGTTTGGGATGAAGGGTGTTTAGATTCGTGGTAGGGTGACCCTTTTCTATTTTTGCTTTAGATCTTGAACTTTCGGATATCATTCGATGTGTTGATTTGGATACTGAGTTCAAATACACCATTTGTGTCCCACAAGTTTCATTTTATTCGCCCGCCCAACCGCCGTAAGTTCATTAAGGTTCGCAATATTTTTCCGCTTATCCCCACAATCACTTTAATTGAAGGCGGTGTTCTTTCCTAAACACATATCTGACATGTCGGCACATTGGTGTTGCGGATATGTACCGCCTCTGGTGTCTATCGCCCTTGTTGTTTTGCCACAGTACTCGGCTGTATGCAGCTCCTTCACAGGTAGTTCATAAGCTGGCTCATAGGTGGCAGTACCATAGAGCCTCAGCGGTGGCCAGGAACATTCGGCAATGATCGCCCGAGTGTATGGAGGCACGGGTGTCAGCTGTCAGGTGCAACAACCTATTGCAATCTAACACTTAATAACTATGTTATTCCATTCTTCCCCACCCACACTTTTATCCCCCTCTCTCATCCACTCCCAACTTTTCCCTCCCGTCTTCCATTTTGCCCACCCTCACCATTCGCCTTCCTTCCGCCGACACATTTCCTCGGAGGGGCGCCGAAGCACCCCTCGGAGGAAAAGTTCTTTGAGCGGGGAAGGGATGCACTCGAGCCTTCTTAAAGGGGTGCCTTCACCTGCCAAAGTGGTACTACCTTTCCCTACCAGGGCAAGTGTACCCAGTGCCCCTCCTATAAGCGCCCATGTCAAGCCCGTTATGATATGTCAAGCCCGGCACGATATGTTATATTTGGAGCGTTTTTGAAGGAGTCGCTTGTATGGGCTGAGCGTGGGATGACCATGGGCTGTCTTGAGAGACTCCCCGAAATCATGTGACACATCTTCAACTGCATCACATTTTGCGTTCTTCTACCGTCGCTCGTCCGGCGTCGCGCTTCGTCACTGCCAGCGTGTTGATGGTGTGGCCATCTTCCCGCTGGGCGCCGCAAACCTGACCCCGTTTTCGGGTTCACCTCTCTCTTTCTCTCTCTCTTCTCTCTCTCTCTCTTTTCTCTCTCTTTATCTTATCTCTTTTTCTATCTCTTATCTTTATATATATATATATATATATCTCTCTCTCTCTCTCTTTATTTCTTTTATTTATCTCTTTCTTTCTATCTCTCTCTCTCTCTCTCGCTCCCTCTCTCTCGCGCCAATTTGTAGGTTATGAACGTTGCAAGTGCGAACTTTGGAAAACATGAACGCACACTGTTGTGACTAAACGACGAAGGTTATGGACACCAACAGCGGAATCTACATATCCGCAACACTAATGTACCGACATATACGATAGATTTTTAAGAAGTAATTACGCACTCAATGGAACTGATGGTACAAAATGTTAAAAAAATCACTTACCTTCATGGACGATGTAAGGAAACCAAAGATATGAAACAAAATCGCGAAAAGGGGTCGCCCCATTATGCAGCTAGTTACAGCAATGCACACACCAGGAGTGTGGCCGTGTGTACAGCTGGCTAAAACGATGTCGCACAGCAGAGGTGTGACAATGTGAGCAGCTCGCTGATCAGACCAGTTTGTTTTTGCTGCTGGATGGCTGGACGGCTGGGAGTCGGAGTGTAAGTATGTGGCCTGCCCTTTGGACGGCCGGGAGTCGGAGTATATGTGGCCTGCCCAGTGGACGGGTGGGAGCCGGAGTATAGGTATGCGCTATGCCCGGCGGACGGCTCAGAGTCGGAGCATGCTCGGCCCACCCATTGGACGGTTGGGAGTCTGAGTCTATGCAGCCTACCCAGTGGATAGCTAAGAGTCAAAGTGCAGATATGCGGCTTGCCCCTTAGACGGCCAGGAGGTGTCTGAGCGTATGTGGCCTGCCCGATAGACGTTTAGAAGTCGGAGTATATGTGGCCTACCCAGTGGACGGCTGGGAGTCGGAGCATATGTGGCCTGCCCGGCAAACGTTTAGGAGTCGGAGTACGTGCGACCTGCCCAGTGGACGGCTTGTAGTCGGAGTATGCTCGGCCCGCCCCGTAGTCGTTTAGGAGTCGGAGTATGTGCAACCTGCCCGGTCTCCACGTTACCCCGATTGATGAAGTCGTTGGAATAAAACGGCCGTGGCGGCGGGACTGTGGTCACTGCTGCATGCTGAGGGCTCAATTTGCAGCTGTTTACGGTCTTGTTTTGGATAATAAAGGCGCGGCCACAACTTCAGGTGTTGTTTTTCTGCAGTCGGGCCGGTCGTGGCGGGCCGTAATATTGCGGCCGGCCGTGTCCGCGGTGATGAGACTGTTGGCAGTCCCGGCCGACGCGCAAATTGGAAATACCACCTTGTACGCCGGAATCGAGCATTATGGCCGACAGAAGAGCAAATTGAGTTATGCCACCAGACCCGTGCTCAAAACAAACGCTACATTGGGTGCCCCGAGAGGCATATGAACGGTGTGTTCGTTTTATCAGCTTCATCAAGAACAGTTATCCGGGGCCTGCGCGTACATTGAAGCTTAGGCTTGAACAGCACATGCTTGCCTGTTCGGGTCATTTGTGGCTGCAAAAAATGGCACCCCGATTGGTCACTATTGCCTGGACGGGCAATCTAGCCGCATTGAAGACCCGAGTGGATGTTTTAGTCTGCTCTGTTCTGTCTTCTGCCATCGCCAACAAAGGCAACAGTGACATGAAACCGACGGCTTAACCTGCTGTACATGCCCCGGATCACAATCACCCCAGTCTGACCGTCGTTTGTTGACGCAATGAATACTATTTGCACCAATGGATGCCAGTATTCGAATGCTCTTGTTGTATGGTACGGTTTAGAGTGAAAACAGGCTCTATTAAGAGAAATTACCCATCTGGCGTTTAACCATATTGAACTAGGGCTCTTCTGGAACAGAAAGTGTAAGGGGAGCGGATTCTGCCCCTTCCCCTAAGAATTCGGAATATACTTGGCCGATTTCAAAACTGAACTCAAACGAATTCTACTGGTCTAATCGACACCGATCGAGTCGAAGGTCAACATTTCGATATGTTCCAAATGATAAAGTCAGGAAGCAAAAAGTGTGGGTGTAATTGGGGAGGCCATTTGGGACTGTGCTAGTCTTTTAGCTTGGTATAATTGTGCATGGCTGGCACTGCATACATCATCCTTAATGGTCCAACACACCATTTGATATCCATGCGGCACATGAAAAACAGCCAATGGCCTGGCCAGAAATCTAGGGGGTGTGGGTATCCTTTGCTTTGTGGCTGGTCCGTCTTCACATCAGCACCATTAATGCCAATTATATTGTTATTACATAATAATTGGCACTGATAACAAGAACATACCAATATTGGTATTGATACAGTGACAGTGTTGTGGTGTGGCGACTGGAGTGTACAGCTTGGAAAATACCCACCCCTGGACACGTCCCTGCTATGCGCAGAGCGTGACAACCCACCAGTTCCTGCCCGACTCCAACGTGACCCAGCTACTCTATGCTGTCTGGTTGTGTAACATGCATATCCTGAGGCTGGGAATGGATGAATGCTGAAACGCGACGAGCTGGTTCGTAAATCCGCAACACAGTTAGAAGCTACATGGCTCTAAGTTGCTTACTCTACAGCCGACCGACCAGCAGCCAGCCTTGTCCGCCTGACAGGTAGCGTGACCCGCAGACACAGCGGTGCTGCGGTGCAGCATAGCCAGCGTGGCCTGTCTGCCAAGCTATTTGTAACGCCAATTGTACATGCCATCTGTAATGTACACACCAGGTCGTAGGCGATCGTCGGTGTCTACAATGAGCGCAATAGCGTCTATGCCCAGACCACTGGTCCCACTCTCCCGTGAAGGCGGGGTGGGGGCCGAAGGCTAGGTTCGAAGCAAAGAGAAGGGAATAGGATCCGGCGGTGAAGGTTTTCCTTCGCCGTTGGCTGCCGACGCCTGATTCACTTGCGTGCTGATTCTCTGCATGTCCATTGTCTGTAAATGCGGGTGAAGGAACTACCGTCACGTGCCGATTCGTATCTACAGGGAAGCTGCCTTAGAGTAGACTCTGGTACTGAAGTAGTGGAAATGTTAATAAGAAAAAATGGAACAGGTCGAGTTCCGATTGAAGAAAGGATAACATGAAGCGCGGTTTGGACGGATTTGTCAAGGCTTCAGAAGCTCGATGGGTGTGTGTATTTGTGGGTGTGTGTTTGCGTGCATGTGTATGTATGCATGCATATATATATATATGTATGCATAGATCATATGAGCTCGCTGGTCTTGTCTTGTCTCGTGATTGCTGTCGGATGCACTTCCAGGGAGGTGGAATCTCAGGTGATAGAGGAATTCACGTGTCTGCGATTGGACGGCCTTCACTTCCGGGATTCTGGCAGCACCAGCATAAGGACAGGCATGAGCGGCTCAGCCCATCGCTGGGAGCAGTACCAGCTGGTGTTCCGTCCAAATTGGCACCACTGCGGTGTTATTAGGCTGCCCAAAAATAGCGCCGCCAATTTTTCAGAGACTGCCGCATATGCTGGGTTCAGACGCAATGGAAGAGAGGAACAGGCACACTTGCTGAACACCGGAACCTAAGTCACTTAGGTGGCAATCCTTATTGGTGAATCACACACTGGTGAATATCACACTGGTGAATATCATCCACCGTCTTCATTGGTTTGCCTACACCTTCTGGGCAGGCTGCTCCATAATTTATTAAATGCAACTGGGGCGGTTGCTTGACACCTCTGGTGTTTCAGGTTAAGATGCTTCTTTGAAGCAGGCCATGGTAAGTGGCTCATTCTTCATTCACACACACACACATTCACTCACCATACTCCCATGTCATACTAATAGCACACTGGCAGTATGAATGGGAGCAGGCCAGGAGCATCTTTGTTTGGTCATTGCATATGAGTCAAAAAGTCATCCATCAAGAATGCTGGTGTTCACATGCCTGTTTATATGTTTCACTCCATTGAATCAAAACCACTCCATTTATCAAAAATGATTAAGATGATTAGGTTATTATGACGATACCAATAAGTATTGTTTCATAAAGGTATCTTGTATATATTCCAGCCAGAGGCGTCGCCACCGGGGAGGGGGCGGGGGGCAGCGGGAACAATTGCCCCCTGCCGTGAGACTGGGGGGCGCCGCCCCCTGAAATTTGAGGAGGCCCCCAGGACGAAAACGAGGCCCCCAGGACGAAAAGGAAGCCCCCAGGACGAAAAAGGAGGCCCTCAGGGCGAAAAGGAGGCCCTCTAGGACGGAAAGAAGGTCCCAGGACGAAAAGGAGGCCCCCAAGAAAAAGAAATTTTAAATTAGGGTTGGGGGTATTAAAAAAAAAAAAGGTAAGGAGTCCCCAGAAATCAGGCGAGTGAAAATTGACATGAGGCCCCCAGAACGAAAAGGAGGCCCCCAGGACGAAAAAGGCCACGCGATCCCATGATAAAAGGGAGGCCACAGGCCCCCAGGACGAAAAGGAGGCCATCCAAGACGAAAAGGAGGCCCTCCAGGACGAAAAGGAGGCCTCCAGGACGAAAAGGATGTCCACCAGGATGAAAAGGAGCCCCCCAGGACGAAAAGGAGGCCCCCAGGACGGAAAGAAGGCCCCAGGACGAAAAGGAGGCCCCAAGACGAAAAAGAGATTCTAGAGATTAGGGGCCTCCAAGGAGGAGGCCCATAATTTGAAAAAGAAGTCACCTAGGAGAGGGTAGGAGGCCCCAGAAATCAAGATAGTGCCAAAAATTGGCACGGAGGTCCCCCAACATTGCAAAAGAGTCTCAATACGGGAAGGGAGGCCCAATGAAATGAGAGGCGGCCCTAAGCCGGAAAAGAAAACCAGTGGATATGAGATGAGGTTTCGGAGCAGGGACGTCGCTACCGGGGTGGGGGCAGCGGGGGCAATCGTCTCCACCCCTTGCCTTGAGATTTGGAGGTGTGGGGGCGCCCCCTGTAATTTGAGGAGACCAATATGCGGAAAGGCATAAAACAAAAAGGTGAGCAAGGAGCCCGACGGGACAGAAGATGATGCTGTCAAGGTGGATCCAAGATTCATAACGAGGCCCCCAGGAAATATAATCAGGTTTCTATAAGAGACATAGAACAGAGATTGTGAGGAGGCCCCCAGGATGAAAAGGAGGCCCCCAGGACGAAAAAGAGATCTCCAGGACGAAAAGGATGCCACCGAGACGGGCAAGAAGCCACCCATGGTTACACGAGAAGGCTTCAGATGGGTGGCAAGATATTCTTAATTTGGAAAACGAGGTCCCAAGATGGAAGAAAAGGACCCTACAATAGAAAATAATGACACGAGATATTTATCTGGACGCAAGAGGGGACCCCAAGATGGGTAAGAAGGTCCCCCTAGGAAGGAGAGAAGGCCACTGAGGCCAGCCAGATGAGGCCCACATTTTAGAAGACGAGAACCCTAGAAGAAAAGATTGAAGACTAGGTTGCAAAAACAACCTGCTAAGTGAATACTGAGGCTCAAAACACAGATGGGGAGGCCTCCAAGACGTGAAAGGAGACCCATAATTTTAAAAAAGAGTCATCTAGGAGAGTGTAGGAGGCCCCAGAAATCACGAGAGTGCCAAAAATTGGCACGGAGGCCCCCAGAATTGCAAAGGTGGCCCCAATACGGGAAGGGAGGCCCCAGAAAGTGAGAGGAGGCCCTAAGACTGAAAAGAAAGCCAGTGGATATGAGATGAGGTTTGGGAGACGCAAAAATAGGCACCAAAACGAATAAGGTTCCACCAAAATAGAAAAGGATGATCCAGAGACATGACAGGAGGCACCTAATTCGGAAGAGGGCGACACAAGGTTGGAAATAAGACCCCATGATGAACGAGGAGGCCCTAAAATTGGAGAGAAAGGCTATTGGATAAGAGAGATAGCTCCCAGGGGGAAAAAGAAGGCTCGCAGATGTCCAAAAAGGTCCACGGGAAATAGCAAGGCCACTGAGATAAGAAAGGTTGTGTATAATTTGGTAGAGGAGGAACCTGGGAGAGAAGAGGAGTCCACCAGGAGATAGGATAACACCCTTAAGATGGGCGAAGTTCGAATCAAAACGCAGAGCAAGAGGTCCTCAAGACGTGAGAGGAGGCCTCTACTTTGAAAAAGGACTCTAGAAGAGAAATGAGGGCCCTGCCGGACTCGAGAGGAGTCCCCCAAAAAGGAATAGGTTTACAGGACTGAATGAGGCCCCAAAGACCAGAAAGATTTCCAAGAAAATGAGAAGAGGCCCTTAAGATGGGAGTGGTAACAGATATGAAGGGGTGTGAGGTTTCCAAAATTGAAGATTCCCTCAAGACTGGTAGGGCTTTGCCAGGATAAAGGAGGAAGCCCACGAAGCGTGGCATGAGGCCCCTAATTTGACAGATAATGCCCTTGAGACATGAGAGGAAGCCCCATGCCATGGTAAAGGGCCCAGGATGTAAGAGAACGCCTTTCAAGACGAGAGAGGAGGACAATGAATATGGAGAAGGGTAGGACATAAGACGTTGAAAACCGGTAAAGAGGCTCCAGGAAATGGGACGAGATACTTATGACGCAAGATGAGGCATATAATTTGCAAGAAACCCCTAAGAGATGGTAAAAGTGCCGGGGTGTTTCAAATTTACGATATGGACCAAAAGAATCCCGCCGGGGACCTTGAAAATCACGCTGTGCCTGGGTGTACCAAAATGTACGACCGGACCATGAAAATATATATAGTGGAACGATGGGTCGTACCATTCCACAACAGTCCCATTGCGCCCAAAACAAATGAAGCCAGAGCAACAAAAACACTCCGGACATGGGTCCAACTCTGGAAAACACTAACAAAGCACAAAAAACCCCACAAACACTCCGACTCTGGGCAATGACGCCAAAAAACCTAAAACGTTTTAGACACAAAAAAGTGCCGAGGTAGCTAAAGCTCGCGCTAGGAATCCAAGCAAATGACGTCGGGGCCCAAAAGATCACATTGGACTATGTAAAAAAATCATGTCGCGGCCCTTAAAAATCACCCTGGAGGCCCAGAAGGGCGCGCTGGGCCCCAAAAGTTGCAGCTGCTCCAAAAATCAATTCTTAACCGGAATGTCACTATGGGATAAAAATATACTCCTTCAGTGGCCGCAGTGCATATCAAAGGGGCAAATTCCCCCTCTATCCTGAGAGGCACAAGCTCCCAAGAATCGTGCCGGGGCTACAAAACTCGCACTGGGGCCACCAAAATTCGCGTCGGTCCACCAGCATTCGCGCAGGAGTCTCCAAATAAGTACTTCAGGCCCCCAAAACTCGTTCCGTGGCTCGAAAACTTGCAATAGAAACCATCAGAATCACGTTGGGGCAACAGCTAAGTACAACGCTTCCCACAAACTCAAATCTGTTCCCCAAAATATCGCGCTCGGGATATTTTTTTTCCCCTCCCGACCCACAATTCCCATCGGTAGTCCCATCGAAGCTCCACAAAATTGGCGTTTAGGCTCACACGTAAGAACAGTGTGACCACAAAAGCGAAATCGGTATCCGAAAAAAAATCAAGCTGGAGCCTTCCAAAATAAGGATGAATTTAACAAAAGAAATGTCCTGTTCAAGAACATGGCTCTGGAGCGCCGAACATGCAACCAAATGCTTTCACAAATTGCGCATGGTACTGAAAAGCATACCGTATCTAAAAGAAATTGAGGTAAGATGCAAAAACGTGGCGCCAGGGACTCGAAAAGTCAGGCCGGGATTCGGAATTTACAACAACAAAAAAAATCCCCCAAAAATATCGTTGAGCCCAAAAAACTGGCGTTGGGTCCCCGGAACCGGAAGCGGAAGCGGGATTTATCGCGACTGGGTGCGATAAATCGCGCTAGGACAAAGAAGAAGCCACAACATCGTACTGGAGCACCACAAATGTGCGTAAGAAGCCCCCAAAAGCACAACCGGAACATAACGGGGGCCGACACCGCACCGAAGCCACAACATCGTACTGGAGCACCACAAATGTGCGTAAGAAGCCCCCAAAAAAAACACAAAAAAAAAAGGGGGCCCAAAAAAAAAAACCCCCCAAAAAAAACAAAAGTCTCCCAAAAGGCGACTCAAAAGTCCGAATTCCGGCCCAACATTTCGAGACCCTGGCGCCATGTATTTGTATCCCATCTCGATTTTTTTCGACATTCGGCATTTTTCGGTGGAGCTCACAATTTGTGAAGGCATCTGGTAATATGTTCTGTGCTCCAGAGCCATTTTACCGACCCTGACATTGATTTTCTGGGAATCCCTCTTTTTTTGGAGGGCTCCAGTCTGACATTTTCGGATACCGATCCAGTTGTTGTGGTATGGGTGTAATTTCAGTAGTGTGAGTGGATTTATCAAGGGATACCAAAATAAAACCGTAGAATTGGCTGGGAGAGTTAGGGTTGAAATCCGACGAATCAGGAAAGATGGTGGTAGATTAGGCCCCTCACACAGGATAATTTAGTTGATTACTAATCTTTTCATTTCAATTTGACAAAATTGCGGTCGAAATCCCAGGCGCGTGAATTAATTCGTGAATAATTTGTTATTTTAACTTGTTTGGTAGGTGCCTTGCAACCAGCAACAAATGTCAGAAAAATTCACTAATTCTTAAGATTCCGATCAGAAAACCAATGTAACCCACTTCTTGTTGTCACCTTCGCGAAATTATCGTCCTAGGACTGAGAAATGATCGCTTAAGCTTTGCTTAGGGCATCAAGCTGGTGATAATAAATAACAGTAGTGATAAATCTAGCTATATTCAGTTATTCTTGGAGGACATAATGGTGGGTTGATCAATGGGAGATGTCTGAAAGATATGCTTTGCATCAGCCTCGCTGTAATCTAGAGGCCAGCGGGATGATTCTTCTGTTCGAAGAAGCATTGAGACGTTGGTTGGTTTTGACACTTAGGTATTTATCCACCTATTACTTATTTATACCTTGGTATGTCCCAGTTTTCAGCGAAAAAAATATTGCTTTTGCGTGTTGAGTAAATAATGCGCCATGCCAAGAACAAACAGTACATTCATATGAAATCATGTTTCCCATTCCCGAACCATACTAAGGGCCTACAAACAATAGGAGGCCCTAACACAATGGAGGCCTCTTTTCGGGGAGCAGGAGGCCCCCTTTCGATCTTGCCCCCTGGAAGAATTTCGTGGCGACGCCACTGATTCCAGCCATATGGCACCATATGTTCAGTCGAAGTACACATGTGTGATCAGCTTTGCTGCTCTGGGCTTACTTCCAGTCCCCGAGACCTTTCCCCCTCCGCCCGCCTTCCCACTCCTGGTTTTCCTGACAACATACTCCCCTAGGTCGGACCTCTGGGAAGCAACTCGTCCAGCTAGGGTGTTGTCTCGTGTTTGTTGATTGGAGCTATTGTTCCATGTTCTTTCTGTTCTGTACGGTCCTTTCTCAGTTGCATCCGTTATCTCATCCCTGCTCATGCCTGGATGTATGTGCACATACTTTTGTTCCTTTGTTTTTCGGGTCATGATGTTGCCACTTTTAGTATGATAGCTGCAAATTTGTCTCTCTTCCCACATTTCACCCAGCACCTGTACTTGCTTTGCACGTTTCGCAGTAAGGTTTTCATGTATGGTTATTTTTGTTTTGTGTTGTCCTGTTTGGTTGAATTTTGCTTCATATGCTGCATTTCTATCAGCTAAATCCTGAAATTTGATCGATAGACGCCTGTTTTGGCGCAGACGATGACATGCAGATATGCTGCCAGATAGTTTGAAACCTAGATTCTCCTCAATAAAAAAAATCACTGGTTCTTTCTGGAGCTTCCATAGAGTCTATTGGGGCCAATGGGAATCTAAAATGAGCGAATCCTTTCTGGTGTTCAATGGTATCAACCGTGCAATTCAGTTCTGAATTTTTTATTTTAGAGCCTTGTTTTCCTCCATGAGTTGTTGTAGTTGGTTGTTTGTTTTCCCATTTTACTTTCTAATATCCTCCATTTCCTCTCGAAGAGCCTTCATCTTTTCGTTCACTGCTTCCTGAATTTGTTCTTTAATTTCGTCCATGATACCTCCGGTCCAGGTACAATCCGAGTTTAGGTTATGTCTCATTTAGTAATATGAGATCTAGTCAAAAGTATAGCTTGATGATTATCTCCCCCTGTCACAATAGACAAACGGAAGGACACAAAAATAAAAATTCAACTCCCTGTGGTAATGCGTCGAATTCGGTCCAAAATGTCGGGAGCTGGCACGTCCGTCTCCTCCGGCGCACTGGACTGGACCGGCACACTCAAATACATAAGCATTCATTATACATTTGACTGGAATTAAATGAAAACCCGCTTAGCCTGGTAGGCTTCTGCGCCATTGATTGAAGTAAGCAATTATATTGGCTCTACGACTAGACCCGGAGACTAGGGCGACTACACAGTTGCTGGCTACATTCGCGGACATTGACTTCTTCGGGCTGACTTGAAAAGTCAGTCATACGAATTGGACAAAATACAAGTTGAACAATAAACAAATCAGTCAAACGAGTTGGATCTTACAAATGACTGCAAGAAGCAAGCGACAAACCATGCATTTTAGCAGCAGTGACCAATTCTCGTACCTAAGCTAGCTTATTTTTCAGACGCTGCCCAACACTGCGCCGAAGTGACAGCCCCTTTGTTTCAGCCGTGCACCGTTAGAAAGGCTGTTGAGACGGGCTGATTGCAATGCAAGCCAGGAAAATGAATACAGTGAATAATTCGTTTTGTGATGCGGCACCTAACAAAATGTTTGTTACCTACATCCTTTGAAATTGAAATAAAGCAGCCAAAGTGTGCGAGTGGGTGTCAAACACATTGAAGCGATTATTGTGCGATTATATATGGAATGAAATATCATATGAGAACCCCACTGACGCAGTCTGGACGACTTCAAACCTTGTGGGTGATGTAACCGACAAGTTGTGAACTCTTGGCTTCAATTTCGGTAACTGGAGACTGTCGAATGTCATGACACGCACAAAGGTCAACGTCCCACATGAGGTAAAGATCATGTACCAGGAAGCATGAGAAATGGTGAAACTGATGTCGTCGAAACAGACAGTGCTCGGGAGAAACGCTTATAAGCGGCATTGACACAAAGACAAATGTAATCCCGTTAAAAATAATGGAGTAAAAATCAACATGTTTCGATGTCTCAAAGTTGTTTCCAGGTTGGTTGTAAATTAAGTATTATTTATTGAAGTGGCATAACCACCATTACCCAAGCGAAATTGGGGTGAAAATGTATCCTGCTTTGGGCACTTGCATCTTGCTATTGTACGTATTTTAGTCCCCTGTGCCAGAACAAATCGTCTCGACACATATCGAGTCATACATCAGTGACCTGCCCAGACGGTGACTTGAAATCTAGACCACTATTGAAGGATACAAGTTGTCCTTCATAGCGTACCTTCCGAGTTTTCCGACAACAAAACAATATTAGCAATACAATTACGTGCAAGAAGGTAATTTCCATGGTATCGATCTGCGTTTGACCTAAGGACGTCACCTGCCGATCCTTTTTGTATAGATGCAAGGTGAAGGTGAAATATTTCTTACCTTCATCTGAATCACTTCTCTCTGCATTTCGATTGAACTTTCGTTGTTTGTGTATTTCAATTGAACCTTATCTTGAGCGGTTTGTGTGATGTGTCTTAATGTATATGCAAACACTGCACTGAGGCGAAGTCGTCACGTGGTTTTGACCCACCTTCGTGGACGTACCAGACTGCGCCTGAATTGTTGACATCCTGCACGTTCATCAACTATCTGATGACATGAGCAACTCCCGAAGTGGGATTTTCAACGGGTTGTGAGCTACCTCAGAAAACCTAGAAACGTCATTTTGACACCTCCACTGCGAGGGTTAAACTAATCCGGGACACCCCCAAGGAAACTCGCTCCCTATCTTCCAATTCCCTTCCGGGCATGGCCGGTGACCTGTAACCCCTATCTTGATTCCGGGACTACCCTGATGTGCCATGGCAATGGATAGATCTGCCTCCACTATAGATGTCGACATGCACCCTTGTCGCTGCACGCCGACGACGGACACTGCAGATGGTCGTGACGAACATATTCTTCGCCGGCGGTCTGTGCCCTTCTGTGCTGAGCATCATTTATGCCTGACTGAATAAACAATCGTCGGCGGTTGAATGTCGGCGGCCACGAAACGCTGAATAGAATCGGGTTCAGCAGCTGAATGTCAGCGTGGCATTCATCAGGAAAATCAGCAGCTTGATGCTGGCCTGCTGAAAACTTGAGAAGCAGTACGAATGTTCGGTCGTTCTTCCCAGCAATCTTACTGGAAGTCGGAAGTCAAAATCAGCTGAAACCACCGAGGGTGTGACAATACTCGGCCTGAAACAATTCCTTCCTTGTTTTGGACAGGGGGATCAGCAACAGCAGCAGAAGAGAATATCGGAGAGCACGCTACTTGCCTTAATTGAAGGACAAGCTGAAGCCAATGGAGGTCGGGATGGAGAGCTCGACCCAGGGACCTCCGCCTTTGAGCCGCACAGCCCGATGTGTGCTCCCGTCCCAAAACGCCTCGGGCACCATGGGGACATCACATTTGGGATATAGGCTGGAACTGCCTCAGGTGCGATAATTAAAAAGGGTAGGTCGTAAGGCAATCCTTTCCGGACAAGAAGGGCGGTGGCCAAAGAAAGCATGGTACGGTGCCAAGCTCTGATTGAAGGTTGGAGAAACTAAACTGGTTTCTTCAGAAATTGTGGAAGGTTTGTCACGTGTAGAGCGCCCAGTGATTTGCTAGTTCTTCCCAATTGGCATCAAGGATCCCGCAGGATAATCAGTATGATATCCTCACAACTGAGTATACTTCAAGAATATCGAAAGGGGAATCGCACTGAGATTCTCTCAAATCCATTGCACAGTTTTGTATCGAATTAAAAATAGTAACCCTAATTGCTCTGAATAACAGTTTGCACACGGCAACACGTACTCGCCGATTTATCATTGCACAGATTAACCCTAGTGATTATCACAGATGATAACACAGATTAACACAGATAACATAGATGATTAACACAGATTAACCCGCATGTCTCTCCATATGTCTCTGCACTACACTTTAAACGTGTGGACAGCTGGGTTTGAGAGTTGGCCGATTGTCAGCGTCTGAACTTGCAACACGATGCTGTATAGCCTATTGACACCCAGTATCATAACATGGTACCTCGAACTGTCTCAGGTGTCTGCCCATGCCCTGAATCCTTCGTACAAATTTTTACACCAAATGCTGAGAAGCGAAAAGAAAATTCTGCGGTAAAATAGAATATATGCCCGTGAAGTCGAGTAACCCGGGAGTTTGTGTATTCTTCACCAATGCTATAATTTCATTCATTTTTATATCATATTATGCCACAAGTTGCATTTCATACACCCATGACGTCCGTTGGCTGTGCATTGTCCCTAAGCAAGCTGTCAGTCTAGGTGTTCTTTTCGAATCAGCGAGGCAAACAAACTGTAGGAATACTTTCCTCTGTTCGGATTTACTTTCTTGCAAAAAATCGATGCAGCTAAATGGGAATTTGCTCGTGGTATTTATGTAATCATGAATGTATTTGAACTAATTTTAACTGCAAGAATATCTAGGAAAGATAACACTTTTCCACTCAGGTATAAAATATTTATCGTGTCAAACCTTGAAAACCGTTCACTCCGGTCTTGGATCTGTCAGTAAATTTTCACCTTGACGCTGAGTGCTGGGTAACACATTCGGAGATCCAAAACCCCAAGTTGGTGCTGTTGAGGATCGGCCAGTACGCTGACCAGCACGTGGTCTAAAATATATGAAAGCGATTAGGAATTAAACAGTTAATTAACTACCGGGTTCGTTCATTAATTTAACTTGACAGCTATCCAACAAGACAGCACAGGACGTACCCGATTATTGACTGTGACGAATGACACGAAACGCCTACGGATTTTAGCGAAGAGACGGTTTGC
Organism: Imbricaverruca yamaguchii; assembly: GCA_034440575.1. NCBI lineage: Eukaryota > Metazoa > Arthropoda > Thecostraca > Neoverrucidae > Imbricaverruca > Imbricaverruca yamaguchii. The sequence continues at coordinate 1,005,963 of JAOTOL010001515.1, forward strand.
AAGCCGAATTTATACTGGCGAGAAATTTCATAGGCAACGTGAGCTACGAAATACTTCCCGGTCTCCCGGTCTACCACCTCTTCCCGGTCCAGCGGAGTCCGAAGGACAGCTGAGAGAACATGGGAGATGGCGAAACTCTTGGTTGTCACCCCTGGAGAAAGCGTGCGGAAAATACTGAACAATGCACAAGGGCAGCTTGGATAATTCTGGGCGGCAAAATCCCTCCGGCCTGGTGATCACAGAGGGCGGAAGGACACACTGACAGTAAGATGAGGCCCCACGGGGTAAATAGGTTAGGCCGCGGACAGCGGCGCTAATTGTGGTTCGGGGCGGTCCATGCTTTCCCTTCCCCCAAATAATATCAATGCAGTGGGAAGTGGCCGCTCTCTAGAGAGTGAGTGTGTGTGTCCGAGGGGGTGAGTGTATGTGTGTGTGCACGGTCATGTAGGGACATGATTGGGCCTTCGCCGTCCCCCATTTAACGTGTTAAAGGAGGCACTGATCGGACCTTTGTGAGTTATCGAACCTCTTTGCGCTCCCGGTCAATCAATGTGATGTCATAAATATCTGGTGAAAAAGCCTGATTACTCCTCCGGAGGAGGGGACAGTATTTCTCCACTCAGTGTACATTGCTGTTTTATGACACGTCAGCTGCTCTGGCTATGTCCCTCTTAGTCTTCCACCCACTGCTTCACGAAAAGTTAGAGAGGGCGCGCTAGATGCTGATAACTAATAAGTTCAGAAATTCAGACTTGTTTGTCGTTGTGTATGTGATATTAAACAGCTACATATCCAAAATAACGACAGCCAGAACAGATAAATTAGCATTATTCTACAATAATACTCTGACTTCAGCATAGAAGGCTGACGAAAAGTCATTCGCGGCATGGCGTTACGGAATTGCATGTTTACCGACCAAACCAATCGCATCGTAATGCATTGCAAGAATCTCAAAACATCTCCCCTGGTGATGAAAAACAATGCATCCCACGCGCCCTCAACGTTGAACAAGGCCAATGTAGTTTGCCGGTTTCAATGCAAGTCCGTGTACAAAGCAACCTGTGAGGCATACTACAGGCCTGACCACAACTTCGCTGAGCAGGCGTTTTACGATGCATTTGCAGGAGCCGGGCCCCAGCAAACACTTTCAGGACCACCACAACACCGTCATTTCACGAGACATCCTGGCATCCAACACCGCTTTACTCGCACGATGCAGTGACTGCGGAAGACTCACAGCTTTAGATACACTGTACATTAGGCACATCGCACCTATCATTAATGTACAAATCAAGCAGCTGACGCATCTGCCACTGTATGACAGAGCTATGCTGCAGTGACGAACCATTCGGGGACGGGGTCATTGTTGTCTGAACTGAAAATAGAAGTAGAAGCAAATATAGAAGTGGAAGTGTCCTTCAGGAAGCAGAACGTCATTTATCTGTCGGTGTTTCTCAATCTGTTGAATGTTTTGTGATGCTTTTTATATCGAATACTTATCGAACCTTGAAAATGGGCGAAGTGAGTTCAAACGTCCGAATAATGTATATATATATATATATATATATATATATATATATATATATATATATATATATATATATATATATATTTATATATATATATGTATATATATATATAGTGGGAGGATGTTTGAAGGCGATTTAACTGAAAAATCATAATAGATGCTCAACCATTTTGGGTTCCAATTGTAATTTAACAGGCCAAGCTTCATCAAGTTCATCGGAATAATTTCTTCTTTCTCTTCATTCACAATTATAGTGAATGTAAATTCCAAACCCACCTCCCACCCTGTCTTCCTCGTGTTGTAAACGCTTCGTAATAGTCCATTTTGAATAGTTTTTCGATATCATTATGAAGCCATGCTTTGGGTATATAAATTACTTAGCTAGAAGTTAGTAGTAGCAGCAGAGCTAAGTGCAAATGTAGCGAAACTAAGAAGCTGTGTATGTCTTCAGACTTATCATTTTTTATTTTATAGATCTAGCATTTAGGAGTGTTATGGAGAAAAATCACTGTGTGTATGTGTTTCAAGTTCATTTCGAATTACATGGGTACAAAACCTCAGGACATGGGTACATGGGTCTCAGGAAACTGTCTCCCGGAGCCATCCGTGATAAAAGTCGAGACTTAAAAACGCGCCACGTCATGCAGAAAGATGTCAAGCTGTGAGAAGTCCCTCAGCTTCTTTTGAAACGCTCCAAAAGTTCAGGAGCTACAAACAGACAACCACGGCTGAAGTTCGCTCTCACAAATTTCTACCGCTCGCCCATTTCAGTAGTGACCTTGATCGGGAGCCTCCAAATACAATCAAGGGGGAGTTATTTTTTGGCGTGCCGGACCATAAAGGTCATTTGCGCCGCCTTTGAAGGAAAACGTTGCATGTCTATATATAATCAGTGTTCGAGCAACTTCATATTCTTCAAAGTAGCTTCAATAGGATCTTGGTAATCTTCCCCAAAAATCTTGCTTCAGGGCACAAAAAGCCTAAGTGCAAGCTTGAAGGTGCACCGGTACAAAGGCACCATGCCTTTGTAGTTAACGATGCCAGCACTAGCATTTCATGACGTATCACCGGGCGGATCAATCAATGTGAAATGAAAGGCATGACGGCGGCTAGTGAGTCGAACTTGGAAATTGCCTTCGTTCGTAGCGTATCGAGTTGGCTCGCACGCGTTCCAACTTCTTGCCCAAAACTATTCTGGACCTTCTCGGCTGCTCGGAGATTGCTAGAGCATGCGATTCCCCCGCGTTGCTGCCACCCGACTGAGACCGAGTCGGCCTTCATCCGAGCAGCCGTATCATGGAGGGAATGTCGCATCAAGCCGCGGAGGCATGCAGTCGTGAGTGCCACAGCAACAACTGCCTTTAAACCTCGCGCATGTATGCGTTTCCATTGCAGGGTTGGAGGTTCGTGTTATCGACACCAGGTGGCTCTAGAGGGGCGCCGGCGGCGTTCCCGACCGCAGCATGTGTTGTCAAATATGGGCAGCCGGTGGGCTGTTTGGCTTACGGGCCAAACAGCCCACAAGCATGTGCAAACAGCATGTGCTACGGGTCTCGGATGCTTGTCACAGTCATTATCATCTAGGTGTTCACCGGGGCACTTTTGGGCCCGGTAAATTTCACCTTTGAAGGTTATCATGCGATGCAGATGATGTCCGTTATCCCGATGCAACTGGTGCTGGTCGGTCATGCTGAGGCCGAGAGCCCGATCCCGCTGGTGTTGGTCGGTCAGGTTCTGACCGTAGCACACTACGGTAACTCGAGAGAAAAACTCGCCATAAATCATAGCGGACAATGTATGCTAGTTACCAGGGCGAATTTGATCTTAGTCGTAAGAGCTTCAAATTTGGAATCATATGTGGAAGCTTTTTATTGTCTTAAATATTGTCTAACCCAGAAATGTCAGAGGGTATACCTGCTAGAGGGAAGGGAGCATTCCGCTCCACTCATTTTGCTCCCGCGAAATATCTCGGGAACCAATTGAGATAGATAGCTCAAGTTGTGCACACACCTACATGAGTATCTTGTTGTAAAAGATCGACGTCCTGTCATCAAGGATCACATCATGATGACTTCATAAGCGAAGACCGTTGGCCCGAATATATTGGATAATTATTAGTGAGCGTTTGTTATGCGAGTATTCTGCAGTGTAAATGTGACCTTATAATTGGTACGCAGAATAGACCTAAGATCTTGTCCTAAGTGGCTGAAATTGCGCCAAAATAAATCACTAAGATATGCACTCAGGTTGGCTCACTTCAGAACTTCTCAGAGCTCCGCGAATCTTGTTGGGCCGATTCGGTGATGACCCCACCTGTCGCAACACGAAAGCTGCGTCCTTCATCCCCTCAGCACGAGCACTTTGCCTGGCAACCTCCACGAGCTGCAGATAACTGTGGTGTTGAATAACTCTTGGGGATGCCCGACGCTGAGAACGGACGCTGAGGTGATCGTAGATTCTTGATGGTCGCCCTCGCGCTCTCTCCACGGTATCGTCACCAAGGCGGGTCTTGGTCTCATCATCACTCAAGACGTGGTCACCACGCTTCATGGACACGGAGAACGTCTCCCGAAAGATTAGTGGCAAACTGACTTCTGAATTTGTCCTGGGCTCGCATGCACTTAACCCACTTTCCTTTTAGGTTCTTGGCGATAAGTCGGTTCTTGGCCTTTCTCAAGTCCACAATCGACGACTCACTTCGGAGGCATCCCTGAGGGATTTCATCCATGATCAACTGCAAACTATAATCAAACACATAAGCATAATAGTTCCCACACCCAGACGCTTTTGCACTGGTTAACAAGTCCACCAATTCCTCTGCTGACGCACACCTCCATGCTCACTGTACGCAAAATCCAACCACAATGACCCGAACCTTATCGGCAGACAGCTTCCCTGCCGTGGGAGACGCTGCGCGTGACCTATCCCGACTCAGTGGCCTCGTCAGTTCGGGGACTTTTTGGCATAGCAACCGGTGGATCAGGTTACCCGGTCAAGCCAGCCGACGCGTCGCGGCGCCCGGCTCGGGCTTCCCCGTGCCGCCCGGGCTGGCCACGGCACCGCACCGTGGCCTGCCGGGATACAGGTGATCACTATCGGTGTTAGAGCAACTATGTGCAGCTGAAAATTGCGGCACATATAGTCAAAGGATCGCTGACATCATTGGGATTGACCTCTGGTTGTGCGCTGTTGTGCGTTTTTAAACCTTATTTGAACTTGGAGGCACTAAAAAGTTGAACGACTATTGCAATTACTGATTGTTTGATAACAAATAGCATATTGTTAATTGGCTTATGCCTTTTTGAATTGCTTAGCGCAATGAGAATGTTCTCAGCTATCATTTCATACCTCACATGTCCAGGTTTTCAGGATGCAGCTTACCTTTATCAATCGTCAAACTGCGACAACATTTGTACACGTGTGCGCCGTTTTTCCCACACGTAATGTTGTCCATGTTCATTGACTTATTATTATATCAAATCTTGTGAAAATGTTCATAAAAACTGTGGCTTTGTCTGCTTCAATCATTTGCTGATACAATGGTGCCAGAAACACTGCATCAAAAAATGGTCGAGAAATGCATTTATGGCCAGTTTCTTCACTTGAGATATCACACAGTGCGTAGCCCAGATGCTGCGGGCGCTGGATGGTCGGCGTTAATGTCGTGGCACGACGAACACTTTCATCCAACTACTGTCTTCTGGGAAGGGGGAGGCCGAGGAGCAGTCTACCCAGTCGAACTGGAACAAAGGGAGGTCCTCCCAATATAAAAATAATAGCGAGGGCTCTCAATCGACATGAAACCATGGGCCTGCCCGTGAACCCACTGAGCCAATGAAACCTACCAAACCAAGGCAATCTCCCAAACCAATCAAGCTTTCCAAAACCAATGAAATATCCCAATCCAATTAAATCTCCAAAACCAATGAAATTTAACCAAATCGATGAAATATTCCAAAAACAATGAAATCTCCCAAAATAATGAATTCTCCCAAACCAGTGAAACCTCCGAAAACAATAAAACCCCAAACCAATGGAATCTCCCAAGCCAACGAAATCTTCCGAACCAATGAAATCTCCAAAACCAACGAAATATCCGAAAACAATGACATCTCCCAAACCAATGAAACCTCTCTAACAAAGGAAACCAAGGCCTCCCGATCGACGAACCGAAGCACACGTGTTAGCCGACTGCGTCACGCAGGCGCTCCTCCAGACTTGGTCTTGGCATGGGCAATGCTGCAGGTAATCGGCATCGAAGAGACATTTGGGAGAGTACAACAATGCCTAATTTGATGAATACGAAGCATTTTGGACGGACTGGGCCGCAAGGTCACGTGCAACATGTAACATGTATTTCAGGGGAGCTCCATTTATATGTGGAAACTCCATTCATGTTTACTTTCTGGCCAGAGGGAGAGGCTGGAGTTCGAGTCTTCCCGACAAATCTAGTGATCCTTATCCTTTACCATTGGACCAAAGGATACAATATGAAGTTCAGCTAAGGCCATCCGAGACCCTGAATTATTTCGGCAAGTTATGTCTGTGGCTGAAGCCCCTGCAAATGCATAGGAAACTCCACCCATTTTCGAATGAAAAGGACCTGGCAGACTTAGCTGGACCCCAGCACAATACCACTACACAACACCACGACATGAGTGACCGCTAGCTGAAAGCGAATCGTACTCCAAATCCGAGGAAGCTAGGCGCAGAGCTGCGCCCAGCTCTTAGCTCTGAGAGCCCGACGTATCTTCACTGTGCCGCGCCCTGTCCACCGTGTGTCCACCGTGTGTCCACCGTGTGCCCACCGTGTGTCCACCATGTATCCACCGTGTGTCCACCGTGTGTCCACCGTGTGTCCACCGAGTGTCCACCGTGTGTCCACCGCGTGTCCACCGCGTGTCCACCGCGTGTCCACCGCGTGTCCACCGCGTGTCCACCGCGTGTCCACCGTGTCCACCGTGTGTCCACCGTGTGTCCACCGTGTGTCCACCGTGTGTCCACCGTGTGTCCACCGTGACCGTGACAGCCGGCCAGAGGGTCCGGGAGAGCGCCGCTGCGGCTGCGGCCGTCGGCGCCGCCACCGGAGATGGCTGTCGGGCTGCAGAGCTGCCAAATGTCCGCCTGCAGACAGGCTGCCAGCGTCGAAGTTGTGCGCGTTCGATCCCAGCAAGCCGGAAATGGACAGCGCGCCTTCGCCGAACTCGCTCCGAGGAAATCATAGCGGAATGGTCGATGCAGCGGCTTGGCGCTAGTTTACGCGTGTGTGGCCGTACCGCCTGCAGAGAACGGAGAGCTCCGGCGGAAATATAACCTGACAAAGCTGGTGATTAAGATGAAGAAACATTCTGCATAAATACAATACGCACACTGATACGTCCATCTGTACATGTCGATCACTGTCATGATAGCAAGAGTTGCGATGCCGATGGTGAATATTCATGTATGTGTGTGTGTGTATGTGTGTGTGTGTATGTGTGTGTGTGTATGTGTGTGTGTGTATGTGTGTGTGTGTGTATGTATGTGTGTGTGTATGTACGTGAATGTCTAAAGCTGAAAAAGTTAGAACAATGATCAATGTATTTCAAAATCACCCGAACGCCTCACCATATTTGCACAAAATGTTCATTCGGCAGTTATTTCGGCCTTGCCCACAAATTTGAGACATGAACAAGGCATATATTTTCCAAGTTTGCGGAAGACAACTATCCTGACACTTTTTTTGGTAGCGGAAGGGTGGGGGAGAGGAGGAGAAAGGAGGACGGGATGACAGTCCATGCACAAAACTGATCATTTTTTAAACAAACAATCTTTATTTCAAATTTGCACATTTGATCGCATGCCACTGCGGGGATCAAAACGTAAATAGCATAGTCTGGAGCTACATACGAATGACATTGGCAACCAAAATCAGCTTGTCAATCGACCAAACATACAGGGTACGGCCTGATCTGAATGATCTGAACGTCTTACGCTTATTACACAGTGCTTTATATTGAAATTATCCCCAAATAACAAAACTACCCAACCACCTTACGCCGACGCCCATGTTCTATGCTGGAATCTCTTTTCTCTGCGGATTCGCCAGGACGATGTGCTCTGTCGGATGAATGTAATAATATAGTTCGGCTTCAAAAATCCATAAATGTCAAGCACGAACCACATAAATATGGCACTACAAAGAATCTGGAGTTGTTTCGGATCATCATCTATTTCCATTAAAGCCAGTGTTATTCAATAAGTGAAGCATTCTTACAAACATATGACGTCATTACGCAGAATTTCTACGACGGCATGAAACCATAAAACAGAAATTGTCTGTCATTTGGGCTTCGGGGCGCTTCGACTGCTTCGGTCATACAGCGCCCATTATAAAACAGAAAGTACGACGTTGGTACACGTTCCGCGTATCCGCGTACAATTTTGACCCATCGCACTTTTTCGATGGCCGTCCTAGACTCACTGTTCTTATTTGTGATGCCACTGACCCTTGACCTTGAGCATAGAAGCGGCATAACGTGGTGTCATTCCGGTGATCCGTTGGACTTCACAGGCACTAGCATGGCGTGTAAGGTTGCCGCCGGGCATTCAGGTCAACCAAATATCGACAGACGCTATTTCGGCGGCAGTGGTTACGGCTGTCTCGAGCCAGTGACTGTGCGCCACTGACTGGTCTTCTGCGTTGCACAGTCAGCTCTGACCACAAACGGTCCGCGTTTCAGCAGCTGTGCATCCGCCAGCTGTACTGCGACGTGTCTGTGCGTCGTGGGCATGCTCGACACGTCACTACAACACCGCTGTCGACATACACATCGTACGCACCCCAAACACATCACCATACCATCTACATCGGGATCGTAACACTCGTATGTATACCAAGCACAGCGCCACAACACCGATGTCGACATACACATCGTACGCACCCCAAACACATCACCATACCATCTACATCGGGATCGGAACACTCGTATGCATGCCCAACACATCACCACAACATCTACATCGGCGTCAGTACATTTGCATGCATGCCCAACACCTCACCACAACGTCTGCATCGGTATTAACACACTCGTATGTATACCAAGCACAGCGCCACAACACCGATATCGGCACACACACACTGCAGTTGCGGCGGCGACACCGGCACACACCAGTCGCGAGCGTTAAGAGTTGAATCGGCGGCGTCGAGCGGCGATTCGCACACAGACTGCCGTGTCCCCATATTCCTTCCACAAGCAGGAGGAATAAGGGGGAGACGAGGAAGGCTGTGGCGATTCGCACACAGACTGCCGTGTCCCCATATTCCTTCCACAAGCAGGAGGAATAAGGGGGAGACGAGGAAGGCTGTGGCGATTCGCACACAGACTGCTGTATCTCCTACTAGCAGGGTCAAAGGGAGCCGAGGCAGACTGTAACGCGTGCTGCAGCAGGTACTCGAGCTGAAGCAAAACCAAACGATGTACCTTCCATGACACCGTATCATACAGTGTCATGCATAATACATATCACTATATTCCTACATCAATAGGAATGTAGCATACAAAAGTGAGGGAGTCATCAGGAAGCTTTTCTGTGCATATGTCAGGCCACATTTGGAATACTGTGTCCATGCATGGTCCCCTCGTTATGAAAAATATTTTTGGCTTTTAGAGAGAGAGAGAAGGAGAGAGAGAGAGAGAGAGAGAGAGAGAGAGAGAGAGAGAGAGAGAGAGAGAGAGAGAGAGAGAGAGAGAGAGAGAGAGAGAGAGAGAGAGAGAGAGAGAGAGAGAGAGAGAGAGAGAGAGAGAGAGAGAGAGAGAGAGAGAGAGAGAGAGAGAGAGAGAGAGAGAGAGAGAGAGAGAGAGAGAGAGAGAGAGAGAGAGAGAGAGAGAGAGAGAGAGAGAGAGAGAGAGAGAGAGAGAGCACAAAAGAGGGCAACAAAAAACGTTAATGGCATAAGCAGCCTGGCATATGAGGAAAGATTGAAGAAATGAATGTGTTTTTACTTAGATATAGAAGGCTGAGAGGAGATCTCATCGAGGTTTTTAAATCTGTTTATGGTCAGGAACAGGGATACCTCAGGTAGATGTTTTATTTGACAGAAATGATGCAATTAGAGGTCATCAATTCGAAATTAAAGTCAATGACAACAGGACAAGGTTAAGGTAGTCTTTCTTCACCAACAGGGTAGTAGAACACTGGAACCAGCTGCCAGAAAGCATTGTCGGTAGCAGCACACTGAACATCTATAAAAACAGCATAGACAACTATTATAAGAATAGAGAATTGCTTTTCGATATTCCAGGGAGGGCTGATCAACGGATCTGGTGGGGAACTGGTTCAGTTCAGAGTGCATCCAATGAAGGGCCCTTATGGCTCATAGTTGCATCGATCTTTTATGTCTTTATGACACTGCAGACACTCGCGCTCAACGATCATTGGGTATCAATAGGCCCGATCATAGCAGCCAAACCGATACTTACCAACCCAGCTGCCGCGTGTGTGTCAGCACCAGCCGCACCTGTACCAACCAGGCTACCGCGTGTGTGCCAGCACCAGCCGCACCTGTACCAACCAGGCTACCGCGTGTGTGCCAGCACCAGCCGCACCTGTACCAACCAGGCTACCGCGTGTGTGCCAGCACCACCAGCCGCACCTGTACCAACCAAGCTGTTGGGTACGTATCAGCACCAGCCACACCTGTGCCAGCCAGGCTGCCTCGTGTGTGTCAGCACCAGCCGTACCTGTACCAACCAAGCTACCGCGTGTGTGCCAGCATCAGCCGCACCATGTGCCAGCCAGGCTGTCGCGTGTGACACGAGCTCCTTCAAAGCGCAGTCAGTCGACATGAGCACGCTACACGCAGCACTGCTGATGGTGCACCTGTCAACATCGGCAGGAGAGGTCGGCGTGAGAGTGACTGTGCTATACACATTTTCACCATGTTTTGGTCACACATTGTTCAACATCGTAAATGGCAGTGTCGCTACCGGACATATCCCTGCGCCTTGCAAACATGCGCTCGTAGCGCCGATATCCGAAGCAAGTGCGTCCAAGAATCCGGCCGACACACATACAATGCGACTCACCTTCCATAATGAAAAACGTAGAAAGCGTCGTGCAGAGACACATCACCACCTATCTCGAGTCGAACCTCCTGTTAGCAGAAGCGAAGTCAGTCGGAGGGCGGGGGTGGGGTGGGGGTAGCTCCTCTCCCCTTCACCACAACACAATTACACCGGATCTAACGAGAACTTTTGGGTTTGCATATGCCAAAGTGGACATTTAGGGTCGCCTTTCGCGCCGAAGGCGGTCTCGATGCAATGATATTGGGGTGGGGGTCTGGCCCCTTAAGGAAATCCTTGCTGCGTCCATGCCTGCTGTCATCAGCACAGCATGGACACCGTAAGTTGTGCTCCACACAGCACTGAACGTAGTTACTGACCGCGTTCTTCAGCCATGGGAATCGGTGCAATTTCCATTCTACTCCTAGCCGGCCGCTGGAATATTTTGACGTGCCTCATCAATGGCTTCGGCAGCAATCAGCGGTGATGCCGCTTAGTTCGCCAGGCACCTGACGGGACGCGAACATCTAGTATAGGTGCGCGGTGTCGATAGCCGATATCGTGCATGTTGGTCAAATCAGAACAAAATCGGTGTTTCTCACAGGGAGGGGTGGGCTCCTGCGTGCGGCATGGTGTCACCATCATGCCGTTAGCTGAAGACGTAACAATAGGATTTGACTGGCATCGTGTCACTCATCGAGATTGCCCCGGCTTCCGTAATTGATGGGTTTATTACAACGGGAGGAACGTAGACGGGGCCAAAGCGCAGGTGCTGGTTCTGAAACACGCCGGCCCCGTGCCGAAAAGATTACATCCCATCGCGGCCAATTTTAGCCGATCCAAAGCGCACAACGTCCAAACGGTCACAAGTGTACGGGTTGACATCGATCGCCACCTCAGCCATCAAGCGTGCATGGACGCCAAGGCATGCACAAAAAGGCGCCGGTGTCCTCATTGTCCCGAGTCACGCCAGACACGTAACACCAAAGGTCACCACGGCGGACACTGTACCGGAGCTGGCACTGTCTATAATGCACCACTGCGTGGGTGTGCACGACTCGTGCGACTCAATGCAAATCCACCGGGCGCAAAATGTGATCAACTTTGTGTGCTAGCGGCTGGCTCGGCGGTGTATCAACTAGCGGTGGGAAATGGCTCAACGACATGTGGCACGTGATCATGGTGGCCTCGTGCGACTGAACTGCTGGGGTATCACACTGCGCGTAGTACAGCAGGCTATCACAACGGATGCATGTATGGGATCATTGGCCAACAGAAGAGAATAACGCGAACTGGGTATCCGTGGAAATATCCGCTTGGCGCGGGTAACGGAGCGGATCGGATGGAGATTAGTGATTTACACGGATACCAATTGGATGGCGGAATTCCTCTCCAACTCTTGCTGTGGAGGCAACAACTGAACAAAAAAATTATATTTTCTTACGTTTTCAAACCACAGCTTGACATTATTTCTCAATCGTTGCTATTACCGAATGCTGATACATATTTTATCGTCTCAAAAATATGTGATGGAAGTCTTCAGCAATTGCAATGTCATGCCCATTCCCACAGATACACCTAACATCCAAAACATGCATCAGCAGAGTGAGCTATATTTTTACATTGTTGGATAAGCTTCCAGTCAGCATGACAATTTTATGCAATCCAAATCAGTGCAATCGCTGTGCATATGCTATCTAGCATCACATTCAGCAACCCACCGCCACCCATTCCACTTGTAGCATTCTTCTTACCCAGGTGATTATATACGAGCCCTTTATCCATACATGTTGTTCGGCCCACCCCACAGGTGAAGTGAATCAAATAGAGCGTCAAATTACGATGTGGTAACACACACACACACACACACACACACACACACACACACACACACACACACACACACCCACACACAACACACACATATATATATATATATATATATATATATATATATATATATATATATATATATATATATATATATATCTGTGGCCGTGATGACATTTTTAGCGAAACATCTGTTTCTGGTGCTATCTAACGTACTTTGAATGAATATGATTTCGAGTAAATACGAGACTTAATCGTATGCTCATAATACTGTAAATATATTTGATAATGGGACAGGAAATGCGGAGCATTTCGCCAAACGGGGCATTAACAACTGTGACACATTTCGAGGGGAAAAACAAATTATACCGATATCACACGTGACGTCTTTCTCAATGGTTTGGTTCTTGCAGTGCTACTTCGTCTCTCCATTTCCAACTCCATATATATATATATATATATATATATATATATATATATATATATATATATATATATATATATATATATATATATATATATATATATATATATATATATATATATATATATATATATATATATATATATATATATATATATATATATATATATATATATATATATATATATATATATATATATCCATCTGGAACATAGCCGTTACCTCTCAATACCCTGGTGTACGACTATATTGTGCCTATTATCCCTCACTCCCGCACCACTGACAGTCCAAAGACATTACGAAATACAGACAATTACACTACCTTTGAACACAGCCATATCATTCCGACGTTCACTCATCTCAGACACCACCAGACACTGGAACAAACTATCAGTCCCTTTGTTCTGACATATCATTCAGGATATTCAAAATGGAGTCTTACATCTCAAGTAGGCACAATTAGCCCATCTTCATACTACTTGTTGGGAAGCAAAACTAGAAACGCACACCGCACCCAGCACAAAGCAGAAACACTTGCATTCAATGGTGACCTTCAACCGCGCAAATGAGCCTAGTCTCGGAAACTCTCCGAACATAGCATCACACTTCACACCGCTTGCAAATTTCACGAGCCTGAAGCGCAGCAGTGAGCTGGCAATAGTTAGGCAGCGGCGATGGTCCACAGAACCGTTCATGTCGCGTGGTCACTGCTGCTCCCGAAAACTCTGCAGAAAATACCTTGAATGAAAGACGGCGAGCAGTATAGCGATAGTGGCCGGTAGTTAACGGTAGTGACTGGTGACTGGTAGTAAGCGGAAGTGGCCAGTAGTAAGTGGTAGTAGCCGGTGGTAAGCGGTAGAGGCCGGTAGTAAGCGATGGTGGCCGGTAGTAAGCGGAAATGACCGGTAGTAAGCGGTGGTGGCCAATAGTGAGCGGCAGTGGCCGGTAGTAAGCGGTAGTGGCCGGTAGCGGCCGGTAGTGACCGGTAGTAAGCGGAAATGACCGGTAGTAAGCGGTGGTGGCCGGTAATGAGCGGTGGCTGCCAATAGTGAGCGGCAGTGGCCGGTAGCAAGCGGTAGTGGCCGGCAATAAGCGGTAGTGGCCGGTAGTAAGCGGTGGTGGCCGGTAGTAAGCGGAAATGACCGGTAGTAAGCGGTGGTGGCCGGTAATGAGCGGTGGTGGCCAATAGTGAGCGGCAGTGGCCGGTAGTAAGCGGTAGTGGCCGGTAGCGGCCGGTAGTGACCGGTAGTAAGCGGAAATGACCGGTAGTAAGCGGTGGTGGCCGGTAATGAGCGGTGGTGGCCAATAGTGAGCGGCAGTGGCCGTAGTAAGTGCGTCGAACACCTAAATCAACGTCAAATCAGAAGACCTTGAACTCTCAACCGTCGGCCTATATCATGAAGTATTATGCCATAAAGCATCATGACAGTCGAGAGCTATTCCTCGATAGTCCCATGGGCTTCGCATATATCCGTTTTACATGTGTAAGTATATTTTGTTGGCAAATCATGTTTCTTTCTATCATTTGGGCCCTTGCTCTCGCCCTGACCCTCGCCCTCGCTTTCTCTCTTTCTCTTTCTCTCTCTCTTTCTATCTATCTCTCTCTCTCTCTCTCTCTCTCTCTCTCTCTCTCTATCCCTTCGTCTCTTTTTTCGTTTTTCTCCTTCTTTTCCTCTTCATCCTCATTTGTGTGACAGGTGTCTCGACATTTTGCACCATGCTCCCGATGAGATCAGAATCGGCCGCCATATTGTTGCCGAGCGAGTTGCTCGCCGAACAGCGGATATAGTGGTCGATTGGTGAAGTCTCATCTGACGACCGCAGGTAATTGATATCCGCTTCAGTCGTTGGATTGATAATTGAATTGCTGGGCATAATTTGAAGATATCATCATAGCAACGTGAGTAGTTAATGCGCAGCAAAAACATAGCCATAACCTGTGCTGGGTCGCTCGCCTACCTGTTACTATGCGACTAGCCAACGTGCTTTACATGTACGAAATATGTTTTCCTCACGTCATGTGGTGCAATATTCCAGTGCTTCTGTAGCCTCGACTGATCCTCATATGTAAGTGAAAAAGGACGATATGTAGAAAAGCAATGGCTCGAACAACGCTTGTGCTCCACCAGCCTCAAACCGGTCGATACACCATCGGCTGGTCTTCAGAGAAGGCTCCTACTCTGCCAACCTCAAGTCGATCAGTACACCATCGGCCGAATTCCAGAGAAGGCTCCCGCTTCATCAACCCCAAACCTATCGGTACACCATCGGCCGGTCTCGCCGTTTTGAGAGCACCTGCGTTAATGACTCGCTGTCAGTTAGGAATCGATGCACTCGGCGTCATAGCACCACTGCCCGGTGACACACCCCGCGCACATGTGCCACGGTATACGCGTGCATACAATGGGCGCCTTGAAGGTTATGGTCAAGATTGGATATGTGGCGATGATGCTGTGGGACACTGTCGTCGCTAGTCGTGCCGTGGAGATGGGAAACTCTGCGACCTTCCGGATCGGGGCCAAGTTAGCCGGCATATCTCTCGCGTCCGGGCCGGAGCCAAAAACATCCTGTCGTTGTTATTCCGGCTGCGTTGGTGCTGGTGTGGGGTGGCGAAATTAACTGGGAGTGCCCGGATAGATAGCTCTGTTGCGGTGGCAGCAGGCATGGCAAGTCGATGAGTTTTGGGGCAGGGCAACACGGGATTGAGCACACCATATGCGGTTTACATTCCCGTGTTAAGCACTTAGTATAACATCCGGGGAACGGGCACTCATGTGTATGTCTGCTTACGAGGTCCATCAGCAGGATTGACTCTTCACAATCGGCGGCGTTGAACCTCTGTGCGTACGGTGCTAAAAATGGCGTCGGTGCATGCTGTGCTTCAATGGCTGTGATGATTTCGCTCCAAGTTGGCACCGATTCGACGGAAAGACCGTGGTGTTGGTTCCGGGGAAAATTGCCACTCACGAAACACGATGACACCCGAGCACTGTGCCATCGTGTTTGTTTGCTTATTGGTTGGTTCACGACACACTTTATGCACATTCACGGCTAATGGCGCCGCCCACACTGTTTCGCCGGCCACCGTGTTTAGTGTGTGTTCGTTGTTTGTGACGAATGCTTGTCAATCGGCTACGTGTGACTGTAGTGTGAGGTGATTGATTTAGTGACTTTGGTGTCGACCTCAGTGTTGAATAGGTGCAAAGGTTTCATGGGAATTCAGAGTTTTCCAGGGAAATGATGATTGTGGAGCTGATGCAGGTTAGCCACGGACAATGCAGTTTGTGTGAGGTACTTGCCGAAATAATTCGGAAGCGTGATTTTCTCCAATTCTGAAGTCTCCTTGAAATTTGCAACATGGAATGGTGCAGACAAGTGGGTGACTATTGATTGTGGTCAAATAGAGAACCATCGAAACCAGAGCTCCCAACCAAGAAAATCCTCCAACGGGATTTCTTGAGAGTTATGGCGTCCTAGGAAAACCATGAATTGTGGCTATTGGAAGTACGAATTAGGTACGTAGGTCTGTCGTTGACATAATGAACGACGATGGCGATGCGCCCCAACTGAATCTCTTTTAACAAAAATATATGATTTTCAATTCAGATCTTCCAATTATAGCATACATTTCCAACTGGAGTCAGTCTATGCAATGACATGCATCGGAATGCAATTGGGATGCGCCCAATGGGATGCAACTGGGACGTGCCTCGGATGGAACCAGTGGGTCAGCACACGAACCAGTGCTTCATCTACTTCATGTTGATGGCGTCGGATGGATGTGGGACGATCAAGCGACGATGGAGGTAGCATCTAGTCCAGGTTTGTTCTTTTTGTTCTTTTAACGTTTTCACCTTTGATTTGCTTCTATTCACATCTTAGTCCTGTTGACATTTTCTCTATTTAACCGATACACATTTTGATTTCTTCCCATCTGAAGGTAGGACCTTTGACGTTTAATTTCATGTTTCACCTTCGACTTTTCGTCCGTTGAGTTTTTATCTTTTGACTCTTTGTCCTGGAACCACCAGATTGCGCTAGGGAGCTCAATTGCTTATGTCTACATATGAATTCACAAACGAATTCAGCACACATCAGAAATTCGTTCACATCGTTGTTATGTTCAGCCAAGTGGATCGATAACGCCTTGAGTTAGCTATTAGGGCTTTAGGTCGATAAGGCCTTGACAAGGCAACTGTGCGCTCAGACCAATATGGTACCTGGGGAATGAATCACAAGCGAGACCTAATTAGCTAAATCCGTGCAGGCTTGGATGTACAACCATTCTTGGTATAGTTTGCCTTACGACCTTTCGTAGCACAGTGCAAGAACTGCAAACGCTCAGACATTGAACATGCCTGGTCTCATTGAGGTTCCGTGGTCCCCTTGTTACTTGGTTCAGTTGAAATCCGTGATCTGGCACAGTAAACGATTTCTTGGTCCGTCACGAGGCACAGTAGGGCAAGGAAGTAGCGCAAGAAATCAACGTAATCATGTCGCATATAGTCCCAGAGGAATTAGAAGTACAACATACCACAAAAGCCCATCATATGTCTCGCTGCACCATTTAGCCATGGGGTAAGTAACTCAAAAAGCGGTAAATTCAATTTCGAGCGTTACTTTTCTGATGGGAAATTAAATTTTTGTAGGATTTTCTCATTTACCTTATGCTAGAAAGAAATCTTATTGGTCAAAGTAGCTAGTCATGTTTTCATGTCCGCAACCTATTGACTATGTGGCTGCAAGGCAGGCAAGTGCAAAAAGAGGAAGCGAGCACGCTTGTTATCGAGCCGTCTTGATATCTTCTAACCGTGTTGACTGTGACTCCACTTTAGACATTCCTGGCCTACATCGGCTGAAGTATCCCGTTGTCGCCGCCGGACGGTCACACCCGAGCGGCCCCACCTCGACACCGAGCTCCTCTCCAACCGAGCTCGGCTCGAATGTCGAGCGAGCTGGCCCGGCTCGCAGTGTTGAAGGGAGGTGTGTATCTGCGACCCCTCGCGACCAGCCGGCAAAGGGCTGGGCAGATGTGCATTGGATGTGCATTGGTGCAATTGCCGCCCGGGTAGCTCAGTTGGCGAGGGCGTAGTTGGCAAGAGCGATGCACTGGAATTAATGGATCGGGCGGTAGGCGTCCATTTAACAAGCTTTGCTATTCAATAGGACTCTGGTCCATAAAGCCACCCCGGCAAGAATTTGAACCAAATTTATTTAGTTTTTAAATTTGCTGTGTTGGCAGTGTTTCGGTATACCCACTGGAGAGGTCCAAACTGCAAAAAAAATGTATTTTTCCTAAAGGGTGCCCCTATTACATACCTCGTGGTAAGTTCTCCTGCCAAAAATTGGACCACTTGAACAATTTTTAGAGGTGGCCCCAAAATGCACGTTTGTTCCCATAGCTGTGCTGTGTACTACCCTACCCGTCAACGCGACACCTTTTTGTATCACTGAACGTTCGATGCTTAATATTACCTATTTACATGTTAAGGCAGAGTAAGCTAGGGCTATTTTAGCGACCGCTTGGGCTAGGTTTCGTGCTGGTCACAAGCTTCGCACATTTGCCGTTTTGCATCTCCAATCCAATCAAACATTATCCTAACTTGGGACAGAGATTGGCGCCCATACCTGCTGCTCGTACTTTAATCGTGGAAAATAACAATAAATAGCAAAAAATAACAAGAATACAAAACTTTATTAGATATAAAGTGCAATACGAATTATCCAAGGCACAAAGCACAAGTACCCACTCACACACTCGGTCTCGTCTGGCTCGTCTCACTCAAGTCGGATTCGGAGGCGAATCACGTCCGTGACCCCAATGCCGCAGGCGCTGCTTGGTCAGCGTTCACCCGCGGCACATCGATCACTACCTTGTTTCAACTCCTGGTAGGGAGCCGGCCCACGGAAAGTTCTGCCAACAGACAGAATCGAACCACGGACCACCGAACTCCAGGTAGTATATGTATTATCCAAGTACGCTACGGAGCCGGTAAGATCATGCTTGTCCTGACGACAAATACACACTGGCAAAGGGCGAAGCTGAGTACAAAATTCACAGGCCCGAAATAGAACTGCCGGGTAGATAGTTGGGTCCGGAGATCAATGCTACATTGATTGACTCCGATGTTTTCCTTCTTTGAACCATGTGTGTGTGTGTGTGTGTGTGTGTGTGTTTGGCCAGCCTGCCACCGCGTGGTGATGTCGGCTGTTTCCGGGGGGGGGGGCGTTTGTGGTGTCAGTAGTGTTGTTTAGTGTTGTTGTTTGTTGGGGGTGAAAGGGTATGAGGAGTAATGTGGTGGAGATGAGAGGAAGCGAAGAAGGTTATAGTTGTCTTGTAGAGGTGAGTTGTGAGAGAGTTGAGACGACTTGAAGAATGGCGCGTAGACGGAGAAGTTGAGACGTCTTGCAGGCAGATGAGGTAGTAGTCGAAGCTGAGTTGGTGCAGGATAATAGAGTTTGCCAGTCCGGTCGGTGCCATGGGGTGGGGTGTAGTTGGAGGGTTGGGGTCGGGTCATCGTCAGTATTGATTTTACAATGCAAGAACGTTAGTAGTTAGTACATATCACGCGGGGTTAGTTTTTTGTTTCTTTTCCTTTTTCATTGATTTTCTGTTTTCTTTTTTTTACGTATCTTTTCATTTTTCCCCTTTTCGTTGATTTTCTGTTTTCTTTTTTTAACATATCTTTTCATTTTTTAAATCTCATACTTCGTTGATCAGGCGTGTGATAGAGAGAGAGTGGAAGAGGTGCTCGTGTAATGTTGGATGGTCATCGTTGAGAAGTGTCGTGATGTTTAGTGTGATGTTGTTCGTGTTACAGTAATTTGTGATGGGTTGTCCTTCTGTGTTGTATTTGGTGCAGTGTATGAGTATGTGTTTAATTGTGAGTGTTCGTTGACATGTTTTGCATTGTGATCGTGGGAGTTGTAAGAGGTATGAGTGCGTGAGTGTAGTGTGTCCGAGACGTAAGCGTGTTAGTGTGCGTTCTTTTTGTCTATTGTTTTGGTTAATGATGTGCCAGAGTTCATGTTTTGGGTGTATTTCGTGTAGTTGCGTGATTGTTGTGTCCCATGTTTGTTGAATTTCTTTGTTGATTTCCTGGCGTATTGTGGGGTAGTAGTCTGATTTTGAAAGTGGGCAGGGTGTGGTTTGTTGTAGTGTTGTGGCTATGGTGGCTATGGTGGCTATGTGGCTTCGATGTCTGCGTGTTCGTTGCCGTGTATGTTTGTGCGATTTGTATATTTGGGATCCAGAGTAGTGTTGGTCGTTGTGGTAGAGTGAGTTGTTTGTGGATGTGTAGTATTTTGGGCATGAGGGGGTGTTTGCATCTGGTGTGGGGTGTTATGCTCTGTATGATTTGTGCTGATTTTGCGTCTGTGGCAATGATGTTATGTTCAATTTTGGTGTTGTAGATGGTGCAGTATGCCGAGAAGATTGCGAATAATTATGCTGTGTATGTGGATGCTGTGTCATGCAGACGGGCACGAAGGATGACCCGCGGCGGTGCTGGTTAACACCGCCGCTGTCCCGTCTGCTGTGTGTGTGATTTTGACCCGTCCGTGTAGATGATGTTGTGGTTTGGATGTTGAGCTTTAAATGGAGGAATAGTTGGTGTATTTCTGCATCTGTGCAGGTGTGTTTTGGCTTGTCGATGAGGAGGTGCGTTTTTGGTGATTGGTGTTTCCACCATGCAGTGGGTGGTGGGAGTGCTTTTGCTGTGGGGAGTGTGATGTGTAATCTATTTGCGTGTTGGTGGATGCGGCAGCCTATTGTAGTTTTGAGTCGTGTTGCGTTCATGAGTTGGTGTTTGCGTTGGGTGCGGAGTTTTAATGCTTGGGTGCATGGGTGTTGTGCGATGAGTTGTGTTTTGTAGTGATATCTTAATAGTGTTTCTGTGCGTCTGTGTTTCAGTTCTGGTATGTGGTTATATATGTGAAGAGCGAAAGAAGGCGAAGCAGTGTATGCTCCTGTGGCTATTTGTAAAGATTGGCGTTGTAGAGAATCTAGAATTTTAAGGCTTGATTTAGTCGCATTTTCGAAGAGTGGGGATCCGTATTCCAAAATTGGCCGAATGATTTATTTGTAAAGAGCTAAGAGTGTGTTTCTGTCGGATCCACAGTTTGTTACGGATAGTGCTCGAAGGCTGTTTATTCTTTTCGATGCGCGTTTTTGGATGTCTAAGATATGTGGACGGAAAGTGAGTTTTGGGTCTAAAGTGATGCCTATAAATTTTGTTGTGACGAATGGGATGGGAGTGTGGTCCATTTTTAGTGGTGGTAAGTCTGTGTACTTGTGGTAGCCGAAAATCATGCATTTTGATTTGTGTGGTGCAATGTGTAGGCTTAGGGTGGCGAGTTTGCTATGCAGTTGTATTAATGTGATTTGTGGTATTCCTAGTGCGTTTTGTGGTGTTTCATGTGATGTCCATATAACTATATCGTCGGCATATATTGCAATTTTGGCCGGAAGGTTGTCTGGGATAACTGAATTTAGACCTAAAATAAAGAGTAGGGGGCCAAGTACGGATCCTTGCATCAGTCCGGTTGTGGGGAATTTTTGTGCCTGACATGTGGGATCTAATTTTGACTTGAAATAAGCTATTTAGAAGATAGAAGTGAAGATAGTGTTGTAGTCTGCGCTATATATCTATGTTGTGTAGGTGTTGTAGTAGTGCCATTATGTTAATGGTGTCGTAAGCTTGTTTGAGGTCCAGGAAGACGGCGACAGTGGAGCGTTTCCCTGCCGCCGCTTCCTGGATGTGTGTGACAAGGTAAGTGAGGTTATCTAGGCATGAGCGATTAGGAAGAAAACCCGATTGAATAGGAGAGTTTAGTTTTTCTGTTTGGATGATATAGAGAAGGCGTTTTTTTGACAAGACGTTCGAATAGTTTGTGAAAGCAGCTGGTGAAGGCGATAGGGCGATAGGAAGTGCAAAGAGTTCAGTCCGTGTTTGGTTTGGGTATAGGTATGAGAGAAGCGTTTAACCATGATTGTGGGTATGTATGTGTGGTCCATGCGGGGTTGTAAGTGTCGAGCAATGTTTGGAGTGCTGAGATTGGTAAGTGTTTGAAGAAGGCAAAGTGAATGTTGTCTGGTCCTACACTTGTATTTCCTGTCTGTGTGATTGCTAGTTGTAGTTCTGTAAGTGTAAATCTGGTGTTGTATAGGTGTGGGCGTGTGTGTCCGATTAGAGGTGGGGGTGTTCATGGAAGTGTAGACGATCTGAGATAGTAGTGGTGTGCGAAAATGTTTGCTATTGTTTGTGTGTTTGTGAGCGTGTTGTTGTTGTGTCTAAGTGTGATTGCTTTGTCTGGCGGTCTTTGTCTGTGTTGAAATGTTCTGAGTAGTGTTTAAATTTCGCCGAGAGGCGTGAATGTGTTAAATTTGGTGCACAATTTATTCCAGGTAGTTTTTTGCTTGTTTAATCGTGCGTCTGCATAGTGCTCTCTGTCGTTTGTAAGCTGATAGTGTTTCTGGTGTGTGGTGTCTTTCATGTCTGTGGCGTGCGTGGTTCCTCGCGCGGATCGCCCGGTGGCACTCTTCGTCCCACCAGGGAGCCGCGCGGGGTTTGTGTTGGTGTCTTGGTTTTGTTCGTTGTATGTGTTCGTGTGCTGTGGTGAGGAGTATGTCTGCAAACTGTTCTGGTGTGTGTTGTGGAGTGTGTGCTGTTTGTGCGGCTAAGGAATCTGAAAATTGGGTCCAGGATGCTTTTTTGAGGTTCCACCGGCCTGGCTGGGGGTTGGGTGGGCCAGTGGTCGGGATTTGGTGAAAGGTAATGGTGATGGGTGCGTGGTCGCTGAAATGTGGATCGGAGTCGGATGTCTAGGACAGGGTGAGGGATATACGTGAGGAACTTTGAACCTGTAATTGCAATTTACTAATCCTAGTCTGATGTTCTAACTTCCGATTATGTCACTTCTCACAAAGTGTCGATTTACCACACAACAACTGACCAGCCAGCACCATCGGCGCTCAAACCTAGCCACGCTCGCTACGCTGAAGCGCGCACTCTGTAACGCCTCTTTCCTGCCGAGTCGCCGAGGCGTTTGCGCGCGCAAACAGCTGCAATTGTGTCTACACTCAGCTGACTTCGTTGCTATAACGCTTAGGGTATCTGCTAAGGTTGAAAAATATCAATATAGTCGCATGGCTACTGATATAAAGGTGTAGAGAGGTGTTAGCTGTTAATGCGTATTGGATGGGATCGTTAGGATGCCTGCATTAATCTACGAACAGCAAAAGTGTCAAATGCAGCCACCTCTAAATATTATCCGATTGACCTGAAATTTGGCTCAGATAGTTAGCACGTCAAGTGAAACGGGGGCGGCCTTTAGGAGCAACAACTTTTAAACTTTTTGCAAATGCTATGTATTGGTGGACCGATCTAATACCCACACTTCGTATTGATACGGTGGAATAACGAGCATTTGTGTCTTCACGCCGTGTCTTGTAGCGTTCACTCAATAGGCTGAACTATAGGAAGGATTCCGTATTCTAAAAAATCTTTTGTTTTCAAGATATTTTTTACGCCTGCAAATGGTTGTCGAAGCAAAGGACATACGCTATTTTATTGGTAAGTTGTACGCAGTCTCGAGGTATGGAAGATTAAGTTGTATTAGTGCGTTGCCTTGTGAATAGATTGCGCGAATGAAACAGTGAAGATTGGTTCTGAATTTAACAGTGACTATATTTCCCTGTGTGATTATTTAATGGAATACTTGAGGCATCTTGACTTAATGTCTTGTTACGCTATTCGTTCCTTCTGGTTATTCCGTACATTGTATTATATTAAGTCTATACAATAGTTAATACATTAATACATTGCAAATAAGTTCAGAAGTTGCATTGAATGCGCTTGCTGTAAATCATCCCAACTGTCTTCAAACCCGACCTTCACCATTCTGTTCGGCATGGCTATGCATAAGTAGACGTAGTTACATGACATAATTTTACATACCACAAACCTTCCACCAATTTCGTAATTGAGTGGCATCTTCATTTTATTTGGGAGGATGTTTTCATGCCTAATACAAATTTTGAAGACATTCCTACACAAATTGTTGTCATGTTGTTGACTTTTCATGCAGAAACGAGGCGTCAGACCGCAAATTCTAGTTCCTCCCATCCCCATGATAGTGATGGCTTGGGGCAACCAGTAGAACTGCCGGCGTAATAATTTCTGGCATTAAGCCCATTTCGCAAAGGCTTGTGTGTGTAGGGGAAGGGGAATAGTTTCGTGTCGTTTTTCGTCCCCCGTTCCTTAACCATTTGAAATATGATTGTGACATTCGATAGCTTTTCTGGCTTTGTATTTCTGCTTAACTCAAAAACCTTAATTTCGTGACTATATTTGAGGTTGCACCAGGAGCCAATGCAAGGAGACACCCTCAACACATTTTGAGGAAGCTTTCGAAACAGAACTTGCATCTGACTTTCCCCCTCCTTTTGCCATTCAGTTTATTACAATTGTAAATTCAAATTCAATAAAGAATCACATAGTGGTGGAGCCCGTATAATTTCCAGTGGTTAATAATAGTGGTAGCCATTCCATACAGGCATATCAGAGCACTCTACACTGGAAGCATATTTCACCACGTTTAGCAGCATAAGCTCTCTTTCCTGTTGTTCAAGTGGGCGAGGACAGACGATCACACCTTACTGCCTGCAAAATTACGTGCTTGCTCATTGAAGTTTTTTTTTGGCATGGCTATCCTAAACCACACCTCGCTACAGTTACCATTCCTATTTTACCATTACAAATAATTGATCTAATCTTTTCAGTACCATGCTGAAAACCCTCGTGCCTCTGGTACGCCCAAAATCACTCTAAAAAAGTAAGCTATGGAACCAGTTCAACAAACTCCTTCTGCATCAGTAGGAGCTTCAGTGCAACCTGGCCGGTTATGTGCCCGGGCTCGTTCCTGCGAAATTTGACACACTTGACCTCAAGGACAGTACACGTCGTGTTTGGGTTTGGGCAATGTCACTGAGAGAGACCACCGGGTGCTGTGTCGTGAGCTTGACGACAAAACGGCAATCAATCTACAACACATCCTTGCGGTGCTTTCATGCTCATAACCGTCGTAGCGAAAAAGCACGCTCAGTTTTTACAGCGCACGTGCGTGCCAGTTTTAGTGCTTCTTCGCAAGCGGGGCACGGAGCCGTTGCGCTATATTCCGAACCATTCAGTTCTGGGCACGTAATCCGGTCTCGCGGTCGCGAGAGCTTACGGTGACCGACGGAGTAAGTATCTGCGTGCGGCATGAATATGAATAACCACCGTAAACCTTCTGGTACTCGAGCCGCACATTGAAAAGCTGGCCAGAGTTCTCGACTGGAATAAGCGCTGAATTATTCCACTCATATTCGCATCTCCGTCGAAGGTCGCAACCCGTTCGATGATGGGCATACAGCAATTAAACAACTGAAGGTGGTACCGTGGTAGGCAGCAGGACATGTCCGTATTAAGTCACATGAACGACATAATGAAGTTGATTTCGACCGAATCCGCGGGCCAAGCGCGTATCTCACCTTGGATCAGACCTCTGCAGAGCTTCTGAAGGAAGCTATGGTCCACCGTCGCTGGCGGATGATCCACCGTCGGCGGAGATCAAACGCTACCGACGAACGGTCCATCGTTGTGGGAGGGCGGTACAGCACCGCCGGTGAAGGGTCCACCGGCAGTTTGATCTCAGTAGATACTTCATGCATACATAAAGTAGTTATCAATGAAAACAATACTGCATACATAGCGTTGGTAAGTTGGTACATGCGCCAGTTTGGTCCAATCCACATTTTATCAGCATGTCCAGAGCCGTCGCGCCATGTCTAAAACAACTTAGGGGGCAGGTGTAACCTTGTTTACGGTTATCGCCATGTTACATGAAAGACAGGACATCGAGGACTATGGTCAAGATATAGCCGTATGTGAAGTGCCAACGTAGACTTAGTTATTACTTACTATAACTACTTAACGAAACATGAAAACAGGCTTTGACACTTGAGAGCACATTTGATACGAAACAAAAATCACGGACTAATCTTCGATGAAACCAACCACTTATATTTTGTTGGCACATCTATCTTTTGCTATTTTATGCTAACACTGACAAGGTGCCATCTGCCGGCGGTAATTTACGTTTGGAAAAGTGTCTTTAAGCCGGCTTATGTAGTATCCGGTATTGGACAAGCAAGATAGGGAAAGGGACACACGCCGGACGACAAGCCAAGCAAGTGGAGTATAGAGCAGGTACACACAGGACATACAGAACATACCGTACAGACATACATGACACGCGAGAGTACGTTTGGAGGCCACCATCACGATCTCCAGACAAGCTCCGCTGACCTCCCGCGACCTAGAAACGCAGCAAAGACCCGGGCGCCCAGGGCGTGCCGTGGGCCTCAGGGATCGATCTGGGATGTACGGAGACGAGTAGTCTAGGGGTGAGTTGCTCGTCTCATAATCGAAAGGTTGTGGGTTCGAGTCTCTCAAGGTCGCTACTCTCGTCGCCCGCGATCAATCGGGGTGAGAGATTGGCGACGCTGCATGACTCATCGGTTGATGTGTCGTAAAACCCTTAACCAGCCTTGGATGTGCAGGTGAATGCTGAAGTTAATTCTTGAGAAAAACCAAACAAAAGAAAAGCCAGGCTGCTTGGAAAACCCGTCAATAAAAATCCGAGCGCAATGTGTAGGGTACCAGTCATTTTTATGCCAGCTTGGGTCGGTCCCTTCATACGAATTGGAAGATAGCCTTTGCGCGTCATGCGAGTGTGGAAAGAATGGTAGCATTTAGCGCTGAGCTGCAGATAGAGTGTTCTAATTTCGTGCTACTGTGGCGATTAACTTGAAATGGAGTGTTCTCGGCTCGTGCCATGGAGGAGCTCGAAGAGGAGGTCCAGGAGCACAGGGTGGTCATTCCCGAGTGTTGTGCACAGCTACAGCGCCACATGATGCTTCTCGAAATGAGCGGAAATGGGGTGACGTTCAAGTTATAGATGGGGACTGGGGCGCGGCAGTTTAGGCACGTGCAATGGAATAGCGCACGTCGCACATGTAGCGAAGTGGACCTGGGTGATTTGAGCGGAAGAGGTGATCGTGTGTGAGCATGGTGTGACCGAACCGTAACCGGGCAAGGACAGTCCCTCTTATGCGTGTATGTTGGTGTGAGTATGGCCATTATGAGAGGAAGTGAGTGTGTGATGCATTATGGCTCCAGCATGTCCGGAGATGTTCCTTGAACAAGTGTTGGCCAGTGCCCCCAGTGCCCCCGATGATCCCAGTGCCCCCGATGACCTCATCGGGGGCACTGGGAGACGGTGGTCGGGCGGGAGGTCGATTTCCTCACGGGCAATGCCGTCCGCTCGCTCGTTGCCCGGAATGGCCATGTGGCCGGGGACCCAGAGCAGTAAAAGTTTGAGGTGTGCGTGATTGGCATGGTAGAGGTGTCGGACGGCGTTGAGTGTGGAGAGGGTGGTGCTATATATGGCTCCGCGGGCGTCAATGGAGGACCGTGAGTCGGCGCAGATGATGGTGGGTGTGGTGAAGTGGTGTTCATTTATGTGTTGCAGACGAGTGAGTACGGCAACTGACCCTGCTTTGCATGCCGAATGACATGGTGCTAATTTGGTTTTGCCAGCGTTGGGCCGACGACACTTGGGCCGACGACACCAGGAGGCTCCGGTGTCGTCGGTGGCACAGGAACCGTCAGCGTAGAAGCATGTGCATTGCAGGTATGTGCTGCAAGAAGTAAGTATGTGTGAGGAAAATACAGAATGATGATGGTTGGTGCAAAACTTAAGCACATGTTTTTGCTCAAAATCTGATGTCTTTTTAGAATATGTAATCTTTTTGTCTTTTCATCTTTTGTCTTTTGTAACATTTTTCTGCCATGCTTGGACCCGATACACTTAAACCTCTGTGCCTAGAATAATTGGATCTGGATTGACCTTTCCTGTATAGTTTGGTTAGATTGTATACGACAAGACGGAACCGTTTCCGGCGGTGAAAGCAACACCTGCGATCCAGTTTGTGATGACATTATGATATGACATGGCATTGCATCGGAACACAGACACCTGCATGCTCGAGTATAATGGCTTCGCTTGTCAGGATGCAGTTGGTGACCGACATTCCGTTGTTAAAGCGACTTGAATGTCTGTTCCAGTCCTGAACGGCCATTGTATTTTGATAAAATGAATAATGTTAAAAGACCCAGAATGACCTAGTTGAGGTCACATGGCAACGAAATAACCTGAGGTACACCAATTGCACCTGTCTGTTTGATCTTACGGTCACCATGGTCCGGTTGTATCTCATAACAGCAAGCAACCGCTCGAAATGCACCTACGTACTTCCGAAAAACCTCATACCGTCATTAAGACAGGATCTAAGGTGATTTAAAGGTCAATGTTTTGGCACAAGATACCCTGGGTGTCCATTTGAAGACTAAAATTCTTAGTCTGCTGTCCCATTTGGTTTGGCTGTTATCGCGGAGGGATGAAAAAGGTCGGGGGTAAAGAGTCTGTGACTCAACGGCTTTACTCAAAGGTCCCACCCCTCCACAATATGCATGGGGAGGGTGGGGTGAGGGGATTGGAAAGTTACGTTGAGTTTGTCACGCTCCCGTCACTTGACCTACCACTCTCGAAAAGCACTGATGGATCATTGCCATGCGGATAAGGAGGTAGTTGTTCATCTCACACCGGGTTTTGTGCATTATCCCCATGTACTATACGTTGAGGTGAGTGGTGTAGGTTTGGAACCGTGCATAACAGTGCCAGCGTTAGTGCGCTGCTTTGGAAATCCTCTCATTTCTGTTCGATGATGCCACTAGGTGACCGTTTACGCGATACGCTAATTTATTGCAAGTCGGCTCATTTGCATTCGACGGCGCCACCAGATTCCCATTTGTTTCAAGCGGCAAGAGAAATCGGCTCATCTACGTCCACTGCCATCCGCGGACGGCTATTTATGCCACTACTACGAGTGGTCGCGCGGGCATGCATGATGTGTCGTCTAAGCCAGCTGAGTGATGTCTACAATGTGCTGCCAGTCGGGGTGGTGTAGAGATGGCTGAGCAGTGAGTTGAAGAAATCTGGGCGCTTCTCACCCGGTAACTCGGCGAGCGAGAGGGCGATGTCCTCTTTTTGGTGGAGTTAATTTGTTGTCTTTCAGCATCAAAGTTACTGCAGTCCAGCAGAACGCGACCTGTGCTCGCGGTGGTCCAGGGCCCGCAGTGGCGTGTTGCAGCCTAGTCGTGTCCAGGCTTAGGCTGTGTTTGCTTTGCGTGAACAGTTCTAAAAGTCTGGTGAGGATGAGTTCCGGTTGGCGATGCGGTTGGCTTGGCGTGGTCTCGTGCCTAGCGTTGACTTGATCCTGCAGGTGTGCCTCGAGTGGTGAGGTGTGCTGCGCCCGTGCGTTCTGGTGACGCTTCAAAACATAGCGCCGCTGGATGCCTTTGCAGTAGTCTACCGAATATTCCGTTATAGCTGCCGAATATTCCACGTTATAGCCACCGAATATTCCACGTCATAGCTGGAATACTCCCCATCAGCTTCCTTTTGTCCATGCATATGATAGCACAGGGGTGGCACCTAGGATGTGACATATTCGGACAATGACTCCCATTCAACTTCCCGAATTATCAGCCCCGGTATCCTTTGACCTTGCGCCGCATGCACGTTTCACTAATTACCGGGCGTCAGCGCTGATAGTCCAGTTGCGCCCCTGATTGCTCGCGTGAGTCACGGCTGTCAAGTGCACCCCGCCGATTGCGAGGTGCGAGCGCCGATTGTCCGGGCCGTTCCGGCAATTTGCCGCGCGAGCCGTGACGGCCGGGTGACACAGGGCTCGCCGCGGTCGGCCGGCTCGCCGCGGTCGACGCGGCGCTAAATCGGCGCCGGCCGACGTTTAGCCGCCGCCGGTCGACGCCGTCCGGCCGACGCCGAAATCAACTGTCACCTAAATCCGGCCGACTCGCGCCGAAATGAAGATTGTGGCGCGCGCCGCGGCGGGCCGGCCGCCCGGCTGCGTGCACTGGCGCGTGGGCCCGGCGCGGGCGCTGGCGTGGACGCCGCCGCGCCGCTGTCCGCCCGAGTGAAGTGGCGGCGACGTGCGGCCGCCGGAACGGCCGCGGCGCCAACCGCGCCGCCGCCGCGGCTCCGTCGGAATCGACGCGTGTCGGGAATGTCGGCCGCCGGCGGAGATCGAGAGCCGGATAAGGGCCGACACTTGGCGACTGGCCGTGGCCATCGGACGCCGCGTTCTGCTGAGGCCGCGATCACGTGCCACTTCACAGACGATTTGACTCCAGCCAGTCGCGTGTTGACTCCAGCGACGTGCTCGGCTCTCACGATGTGCTGTGAGCCACGTGCTCGGCTCTCCCGATGTTCTGTGAGGCACGTGCTCGGGCTTCCCGGTGTGCTATGATCCAAGTGCTCGGCCCCCCAATGTCCTGTGAGCGACATGCTCGGCTCTCTCAATGTGCTATGAGCCACCTGCTCCACTCTTCAATGCTTACACTATCCGTCAATCCCAGCACTACTGCTCCATCTTGTAGCAGTGGCCGTGCTGCGTGTTCCTAAAATCAAACCACGTGGTCTCTTACTTATTCAGCTTCGCCACCAAGCCGTCTGGTTGGCTCAGTGGACCGAGTGCTGATCGGTAAAGGTCTTCCGACCTTGGCACAACAAGCTCGAGTCGCTTCCATCGCCAGTTATTAGAGTCTTACACTGGGATGGGGAGCTAGCAAGTGAATGGGCGAGATCGGGGCGACGCACAAGACGGCGCTCCCAGCCGTCATGCAGCACTATGTTGGCGCAGAAACGCAAAAATGTGGGCCAAAATAGTGCTGTGGAACTCGAAGTTGCGATTGGGAGGTGGCTGGGTTAACAAGCGGCTCTTTTCAATTTTTTTTTCTTTCACTGTAATTTTGTACCCCCCCACAGAAATGAAATAAAAAAAAAAAAAAATCTAATAAGATATGTAGGATGATGATGCAAATGGCAAAAACTGGCGAATTTGAGTACTGGGGATCTCCGAAGCACATCGACCTGGTAATATGAGCCATCCGTCTCAGGTTTTGATATGCTCTTTCAAAGGTATATTTGATGGTCTGAAGCCATTTATAATTGTGTCTGGATCCAACCTACAGCTTTTTAGATATAGTCTGTATAATGATCCACTGTTCACGGCGTATTTATTTTTTGGCAGCCTGTATGCTCCATAAAGTCGATGTGAATACAAATGTAAATGGTGCAAAATATTATGATTTGGTGATTGCGGTTCACAGTTTAGTTCCCGATTTTAACAAAGTATTAATTAGGTAGCATTTTGATGCTTTGTTACGTGATCTGCTTTGAAATGATCGCAGTACACACTTCGATACATAACGGTGTCAAAATACACGTCAACTAGTCCCGTCTCGGGGGTTCAATCGCCGCCATCAGGTTTTTCGCGGATAGTGGACGAACGGCGCACGGAAGCTCGCCCAAATTTGGCATACCTTTTCCCACATCAATTTGCCATGCTGTTTCTAAATTTTGAAGTCAGGTCATCTAGAGCCAAATAGTTAGTCAAGGTCAAGTGAGGTCACCTTCAAAAAAGGTCAACCAGTCTTCACGCTTGAACGAATACAGATATTTTAATGAAACTTTCAGCATTTGCTTATCTTTATGGATGCAACAAAACGCATGAGTGGAATTTTTCCTTTTTACCTTTTTGACTACATACAAATTTTGCATATTTGTAAATTTCAATTCAAATAGAAGATTCTGGCTGAAGTAAGCATTTTTATTGGGGCAGGTTGACTTCCAACAACGTTTCTCGGTCTGTGCTCTACCTATTGGAAGAAGGAAAATTGAAAGAAAACCTAAGAACTGAGAATTTCGAAATTTAATAAAATGATTAATTTTGGATTTTGGGGGGGGAGAATGGTACTAGTCGATTTCGCTGTCCTTTTTTCACTCCAAATAATTATTTTTTCATATATCCCAAAATGAACGCTCCAGAGCCAAAAACATAACTTAAGTCGTGAAAAGTCGTAAAAATATAGCCCCCTGGTGACGTCACTTTTATGGGAAAATTGTTTTGACAGGTGGATCCGGACCCTGTTCGTCGAGCGCTTTCCGATGACACCTCTTTCGTTTTCGTGCGACCCTTAGTTTGGATTTTAGAGGGGGGTTACTCTCCCCCCGAGACGGGATGTGGGGATCTGACCGGAAAGACGGCGGGTTGACGGGTTAATGCATTGTCTTTAAACAGTGTAAGTGGAGAATGTTGTCCCTCTCCAATATATTCATTTATTTTGTTATTTCATGTCTTTGCGAGAAAAAGAACTGTACCGCCCCGAAGACGGTACGGCTTTGCAATAGGAAAGCTGTACAGAATATATTTATGTTGGCAATAAATTAATTTCGACACTTGGCGCTTTTGCACAATTGAGACTTGGCGCTTAATTGTGGGATGCGAAATATCGGAGTTGACAACCTAAATGCAAAACCCTGTCATCTCATCAGGCGCATACACTCACCGTCAATGTTTCATGCTCTTGTAAATTTTCTTCGAGAAGACAAACGTGGCCCATAAGGACACATGTACTGTGGAATACAAACAGCTCATGAATGGGAAGGCAGGTAGATAACTCCATGGATTGGCGATCGGCTCACAACAAATCATTGAAAAGGGCAGCATCGTGCTTGTGTGAAAAGCACGATGAATGGAGTGGCCGTTGATGTGCAAGAATAACATCTTCATAACATCTATAACATTATGACATCTATAACATCTAACATCAAATATAACATGATGGTCCACTGCCCTTACAACAGGAGTAGGATAAGTGGGCAACGTCAGCATCGAGCGGGTAGCAATCCCATCTATGTCTACATGAGACTTCCTTTTGTCGATGACCAACTATGTCGACAGGTAAATGCAGCCATCCGTTTGTCTCATCTAAACCATGTTAGGATAGCCTGGACTAGCAGACCCACGCTGAAATCTTACTTAGTCCGCTCAGCCCTAGAATTGTCGCCATGCCCTGCTAGTAGACGAACGTGCCACACCTGTAGCAACGGGGTCAAAGGTAGATGCACGCGGAAAAACGTAGTTGATAAAATAACGTGCAACCTCCGTCTTATAATATTTTATGTCGGAGAAACCAAGCGTAGCATCAGGGATAAGTACAATGAGCAATTGGGAGATGCCAGACTTCGGAGAGAATACACACCTTTAGGCGAACACATGATCGACAAATATTCCAACATGGAACACAGCGACACTAACACAAACTTCAAAGTAGAAATTCTAGCAACAACCAGGGACAACGCCGATCTGAAGGTCGTCGAATCTCTACACATACGTAATCTACGGCCGCAACTAAGCACGCAAACGACGTCTTGGCATGTCACATAAAATTACATAAACATAAATTATACTTTATGTATTACGCTTTATATTGGATATATGTCTATATATGTGCATGCATGTATGTGTCGATATGTATATGAACCATCGGCTCGAGTTTCCTCAGAGGATTCTATCTTGATCTAGTTGATTTCTGGGATGGAGTTTCTTGAAGTGTCTGCACCAATGAGGATGCTTTTCTGTGATTCACGTGTATTTTGCACGCTTTTTCAATTGTTAACCCTGCCATTTTTTATATCACTCCTGACGATGGCCCCTGGCCGAAACGTTGAGTAATATAGCATAATACCTAACGTTACTTTTGATGTAAACTCAGCACCTCCTGGCATATTGAGGGTCGTAAATTTCGTCTCACGCAATATTATCTTCCTGCATGTTATGACACAAAAAGCATTAAAAACTGTAAACATAATTCGTTCAAAAATACCTGCCAGTTACAGGAACACAGACTCATGTGTTACATACACGTAGGCACTCTACCGATGGACAAGACATTGCCAAGCTTACCTGGGCGTCCCGTTGCCATCCGCCTCAGATATAACCACTGCAGCCCGGACCACTTTTGAGAAAAGCAGACACAGCTTGCACGCGACAACTTGTACTCCGTAGCTGCGTCAGCGGTTCCGCTTGGCTGACAACGCCATTGTATTGTTCACGGAGATGGAGTACGCCTTTGATCTGAGAAGGCAATTAGGCCCAGAATGGGCGAGGTCCTCAAGTACCAGGCTAGAGACTGTTCAAGAACTTCATAATTACATAGCCATTCTTCACACACTGCGATACTTCGTGCGTTTGATGTGCATTCTAGGCCGCATAAAAGGACCAAATCTTTTGAAGTGACTGGTAATGAATTCAAGCATATTGCTTCTATTTTCTAATCTGAATGGAATGATGCTAATGTAAGATGAAATCTGGCTGCCAGGTGGCGTGTTTTTCGGCGCCATTGCAATGCAGGCGGTTATTTAAATAATGAAGTTGAAGAATAGCATTAATTCCATAAAAGCTCGATTGTAGCCGCTTCGGAATGACGATGGCCAGCTCCAACATCCTTGAGTCACGCACGCTGGCGGGCTTAATGTGCTCGTCTGTCACAATCACTGTCGCTGACGCTACGTGCTGCTCAGCGCCGACCGCGGGAAGTCCTGAGTTGCGTGAGAGCGGTGTGCGATGCCATGATCTCGGCAAATAATGCGCCTTCTGTCGTGTGCTGGTAGGTGTTAACATGCAATGTCGCTCTTAGTCTCCCTGCGGTTGCATTGTGAAATCTTATCTGCCGTCTTCAACTCCTTTATTAACATGTAGCTGCAGAAGCACGTTTCTACTCGGGTAGATATTAATGTTCAAAATGCTTAATTAATCGGACTCACGATGAGTAATGCGAAACAGTGTCAAGAGCAGTGTTATAGACGGTGAGGAAGAGAGCGAGAGAGAAAGAGAGAGAGAGAGAGAGCGAGAGAGAGAGAGAGAGAGAGAGAGAGAGAGAGAGAGAGAGAGAGAGAGAGAGAGAGAGAGTGAGAGAAGGAGGAGAAAGAGATAGAGAAATGGAGAGAGCCAATGGGACTGAGCCTGTTAATTGTGCTTACAAATGCCTTCATGGAGTCCTTTGTGGAGAGACTTCTGGCCCAGGCCACCTTGAATCCAACGCATTGGAGACCATTTCTGGATAACAATTTATTGTGCGGCCTCACGGGCAAGAGCCTGTCGACCAGTTTGTCCAGCATTCCACCGGTGGTCCGCATAGTACCCAGTTACCTGTGGAGGTAGGGCGGGACGGAATCATCCAGATTTGGAGCAACTCTCAAACCCTAGTTTTCAGGAAGCCCACTTGCCCGAAACTGCACCTGCAATACAACTCCCATCACGCCGCCAGCACCAAGTCCGCACCCATCCAATGTCTGACTCTCCGAGCAATCGCAATATGCAACGCAGCGAGGAGGCAGAGATCTCTGAGAGACAACAGATCCAGCAGGTGTTGCGGGGCGGCGAGTACCCAGACGCGTTTATCGGCCGAGCCATGTCGAAAACGACAGCCGCCACAGCAAACCGGCAGATTTCCTCGGCGGCTCAGCAGCAAATCGACGTACGACAGCAAACTGTGGTGCAGCAGGACCCTAAGGTTCAGCAGCCGTCGGTATTCCAGCCACAGCTTGTGGTCCAGAAGCCACACTCGGTCGAGATGCATCCTGTGGTCCAGCAACCACCCATGTTCCAGCAGCAACTGAGACCCCAGAGCCGGTTTCAACCAGTGGTCTGCAATCCAGCAGCCTGACCCTGAAGTCCAGCAGCCTGGCCCCATAGCCCAACAGCCAGCTTCTGAAAAAAGAGAAACCTATGTACCTATATTAGTATGCCCTACACAAAGGGAGTTAGCGAACGGATGCGTCGCACGCTGGCTAAGCATAACATACGTATTGCATACAGTTCCATAAACACCCTGAGAAACAATCTCTCGCGGCCAAGGACCCAATTCCAACGCAAAACTGTAAGACAGTTGCATACAAAACTCCCTGCTAGTGCAGCACCTCCAGTATTGGAGAAACCGGCCGACCAAAAAGTGTCCGCCTGAAGAAACACGTGGCGGCTCTCAAATATGGACGTGGCGACTTCTCCACTTTCCGAGCACTGGCTCAGGTGCCGACAAGGTACCGCTCGAGCTTCCGAGACCCAGTGCAGCCATGGAGCTACCCCCAGCCCGGCAGCGACCACCTCCCGGTCAGTCGGCCGAGATGATGTGGTGATCTGCATGGCTGCTTCACGTCAGGCAGCCTTGCAGCCATACCCGGCCTCTGGCTAGGCCAGAGGCAGAGGCTAGAGTCATAGGCACAGGCCAGTTGATATTAATTCTCTGAACAGGCCATAGGTATGCAGCGCCCGTCTGGCGGCCGTCCGACTGTGACACCGCTCGACGCCGCCCGGGGCGGTCGGCCGCACCACGATGAACTGCCGTCGCGCCTCGCACCGACACACGTGTCCGGTCGCGCTCCGACGTAATCGACGAGCGCGCCAGTCGGCGTCGTCGTCGGCCGGCGGCGGTCGCGCCGTGTGAATATCGCATGGCGCGCCGGCGGACGCGGCCGACGACGAGACGTTTAATACCGCCGCCGAGAGGGCGCGACACCGTCGCGATCCGTGTCGGCCCGGAATGCCGGGTTGGACGCTGGCGGAATGCGATGGACGCCGCGGAGTGACGGGCGTGGGCTGCGGCTGCTACTCGGGTGGATTTGGTGGTGCTCTGGCATGCACTTGATGGTGAATATTGAGCAAGAAATTTGCAGACATGATGCACATCTGCCGCGAGGCTTTCCAGCTGAGGAGTGTCGCGGATATGCCGCTTAAGCAATTGATAGCGTTCATTTTCTATGACCGAACAAGTACAAGTTAACGCTGCGTACTATTGTTCCATTTTGTCATCTAACTTGCGATTTTACAACTGTT
Source organism: Imbricaverruca yamaguchii (assembly GCA_034440575.1). Lineage (NCBI taxonomy): Eukaryota > Metazoa > Arthropoda > Thecostraca > Neoverrucidae > Imbricaverruca > Imbricaverruca yamaguchii. The sequence goes on from JAOTOL010001515.1 coordinate 1,042,652, forward strand.
GTCGAAATTGAAGTAAAACATCGAATGAGCGATGGTTTTGGTTGTAATTAAGATAAACATACCTTACACATGCATACTATATTACAACTTTCTGGATCTGTGGCAAACAAAGGATGTTCTTTGGCGGATACATAGAATACAGGCGCGGAAAAAGATATATATATATATATATATATATATATATATATAGTCCATAGAATATATGAAATACCGGCGTCCAAAATTTTCGAATTAGTGGGGAGTTGGCATAGTGCATCAGTGGATTGTAAATTAATTGCCTCGCTCCATTCATCAATTCCATGTTTTTTTGGGGGAAGAGCTTATTTTGTATCATCTAATAATTTATTGCTGTCCATTCACTAACTTGCCTCTACAACTCGCCTGCATTATTGCATCCGAAGTTTTTGGGGTATGGAGCTATCTCTAAGTCTCAAACAGGGGCATGGGAATATCAACTCTTCCAGGTGTCGAGAACCTTCAAATTAGCGGAACGGACCGAAAATCTGAGAGAATGAAATGAGAATAAAATGCACTCGAGGAAATTGCTGCGACTGCATGGTTCAACGTAAGCACTTTCGGACTCCACTAACTCCCGAGCTTAATGGCCTTAAGCGGCTGGCTGGACTTAGATAAATAGATGATCCCTATGAAGCATTCTCGAAGACATGACTCACTGAGATCGTTTGGGACCGCGCCTGGTTAACTCTTGCATTGGCGGATAAATATCTTCCTCTCGCAATGATGAGGGGATATCCTGCCTCCCCACCACTAACTTTTGCACCGATCAAGATAGATCAGGGCTAATTTGAATGAACGTGAACCCTAAATCCACCATCTGATCCGTGAACTCAAGTCCAACGCCATAATTTTGGCCGAGAGATGAATGTGCCGTGAATACACCAACACAGTCACCCGGGTGCCGTGCCTTGCGGCCTATCGGTCCAGTTGCGAACCGACTCTCTCAGCCTGGGGCTACATGCGAGCGCGTGAAGCGACTCGAACCCTATCTTTTCAGGACAGGGGAGACCAGTGCAGGCCGGCTCTCTAACCAAGTGAGCTTCGAGAAGGTCCTAACATCAGTGATTTGACCCGATATTGAGCTGTCACCCTCCCACTCATACCTGGCGAACGGCTTTCACCGTCACTATCCCGCTCATACATTTTGATACGCTCATCACATACACATGTAATCCAATACGTTATTGGCCCGGCCTCTCCTCCACATACACACACATAGTCCAACACGTCATCGGTCCGGCGACTCCTTCGCATACACATACAGTCCAACACGTCTCCTCCACATTCGCATACAGTCCAACATGCCATCGGTCCGGTGTCTCCTCCACATACACATATACAGTCCAACACGGTTCGGTGGCTCATCCACCTACTTCACGAAGGGTTGCTGCTACCACCTCGGAACGTCTCCCGGTTTTTAGGCGGCCTGTACCACCTGCCTGGTTCGGCTGCTCGGTGATTCTTGGTTCGACCTGCTGCCCTCCCAAGCCAGGTGTCCCGTTCACATCCGGCAAAGGGAGGCACTGCACGTGAAAATATCAGCATATCACTCATGCCCAGCGCGAGGCGGAGAGGCGGCCGATTCACTTACATCTCTAATGAAAACGGACGGTCTTACGCGCAGATTACCCGCCTGCCTTTCAGATGCGTGAGCAGAGGGAGCGCCCGTGCGCCGGCTGGGAGCCGCTAAGCAGATCAGGCGGCGCGCCGCCAGACAACGACCCTGCGAAATGGTGTCGCACATTTGGCGGCTCGGATCAGCGTGCGAACCGTGCCGACCGGAGCGGACGCTCGGCTCGGGCAGCGTCTGCAGCTCCGCCGGTGGCGACGGCAGCGGCGACGGCGACGGCGACGGCGGACGGCCGCGCATTCTCAAGTCCGACGACACTTTGTCGGTCGCCGGCGATTCGAGGCGTGGCGGATCGCGCGCCAGGCCGCTCGACACGGCGCGAGCGGCGGCCAAAAATGGTGCAGCGCGGCGCGCTGCGGTGCGGAAATTAATGCCGAACGGCTGGTGCCCGGTGAAAAATGTCCCACTCACTCCGGAGCGGCCGCTTTGCGAGAGAAGGCAAAATGAAAATTTACGTACTAAATCATGCCGTTCATAGCGTCTACGCCGGACTTTTGCATCATAATGGACGGGCGGCGGCACACGCTTTGGTTAATTGGCCAATGTTTATCATCCTCAGCGTGGGCCAAATACACTGCATGCACGCTGTTCGAGTGATAAGGACATGCATTACTTGTATCCAAGCGGAAGAACTCTGGAATTAACCATCCGGATATATGCAACTGCTCGGCACAAATGCACAAATGCAAATATACGGCGCCCCTTCCGAGGCGCCTCTTCCTTCTGTGCGCTGTGGAAGTGGGGCGTGTGATGGGCGTTTGGGAGTGTCGTGCCGAGGTGTGCTGTGCTTGCGGCAGTTGCAAGGGCCCAGACGGAGAAGAAAGAACCGGCGGGAAGAGCGCTTTTTTAGAGTCGAAATGCAGGGCAGGGTAGTAGTAGACGCAGATGCCGTGTATGCCTGTTGCACTCTGTGTAGCCTTGGCGGTGTTTATGCATGTGCACAGACCTGCGTGAAACACGTGCAAAACGAATCCGCTCAATCTCCGAGCTGCAGCTGTTCAGCAACACAATCTACGCGCCTGCCTGCCGATGCACGATGTTTTCAAGCGAGTCTGTGATAGGAGCCGGAGTGGGGCACAGTCAAGTCAACCACGTGCTATCGCGGGTATCCGGCTGGTCTTGCGGCCACGATAGCAAACCACTGGAAGGCATCAGGCGGTAGGCTGATCAGGCGGGAGACGGCATCAGGCGGCAGACTGATCAGGCGGCGGGCGACATCAGGCGGTAGGCTGATCAGGCGGGAAACGGCATCAGGCGGCAGACTAATCAGGCGGCAAACTAATCAGGCGGCAGGCGACATCGGCGGTGGCTGATCGCGGAAGACGCATCAGGCGGCAGACTAATCAGGCGGCAGACTAATCAGGCGGCAGACTAATCAGGCGGCAGACTAATCAGGCGGCAGGCGACATCAGGCGGCAGACTGATCAGGCGGCAGGCGACATCAGGCGGTAGGCTGATCAGGCGGGAAACGGCATCAGGCGGCAGACTAATCAGGCGGCAAACTAATCAGGCGACAGACTAATCAGGCGGCAGACTAATCAGGCGACATACTAATCAGGCGGCAGACTACATCAGGCGGCAGACTGATCAGGCGGCAGGCGACATCAGGCGGTAGGCTGATCAGGCGGAAGACGGCATCAGGCGGCAGACTAATCAGGCGGCAGACTAATCAGGCGGCAGACTAATCAGGCGGCAGACTAATCAGGCGGCAGACTAATCAGGCGGCAGACTAATCAGGCGGCAGACTGATCAGGCGGCAGGCGGCATCAGGCGGTAGGCTGATCAGGCGGGAGACGGCATCAGGCGGCAGACTAATCAGGCGGCAGACTAATCAGGCGGCAGACTAATCAGGCGGCAGACTAATCAGGCGACATACTAATCAGGCGGCAGACTAATCAGGCGGCAGACTAATCAGGCGGCAGGCGACATCAGGCGGTAGGCTGATCAGGCGGGAGACGGCATCAGGGGGCAGGCGACATCAGGCGGTAGACTAATCAGGCGGCAGACTAATCAGGCGGCAGACTAATCAGGCGGCAGACTAATCAGGCGGCAGACTAATCAGGCGGCAGACTAATCAGGCGGCAGACTGATCAGGCGGTAGGCTGATCAGGCGGAAGACGGCATCAGGCGGCAGACTAATCAGGCGGCAGACTAATCAGGCGGCAGACTAATCAGGCGGCAGACTAATCAGGCGGCAGACTAATCAGGCGGCAGACTAATCAGGCGGCAGACTAATCAGGCGGCAGACTAATCAGGCGGCAGGCGGCATCAGGCGGTAGGCTGATCAGGCGGGAGACGGCATCAGGCGGCAGACTAATCAGGCGGCAGACTGATCAGGCGACAGACTAATCAGGCGGCAGACTAATCAGGCGACATACTAATCAGGCGGCAGACTAATCAGGCGGCAGACTAATCAGGCGGCAGGCGACATCAGGCGGTAGGCTGATCAGGCGGCAGGCGACATCAGGCGGTAGGCTGATCAGGCGGCAGACTAATCAGGCGGTAGGCTTATCAGGCGGCAGACTAATCAGGCGGTAGGCTTATCAGGCGGCAGACTAATCAGGCGGTAGGCTGATCAGGCGGCAGACTGATCAGGCGGCAGACTAATCAGGCGGCAGACTAATCAGGCGGCAGACTAATCAGGCGGGAGACGGCATCAGGCGGCAGACTAATCAGGCGGCAGACTAATCAGGCGGCAGACTAATCAGGCGGCAGACTAATCAGGCGGCAGACTAATCAGGCGGCAGACTAATCAGGCGGCAGACTAATCAGGCGGCAGACTAATCAGGCGGCAGACTAATCAGGCGGCAGACTAATCAGGCGGCAGACTAATCAGGCGGCAGACTGATCGACGGCAGACTAATCAGGCGGCAGACTAATCAGGCGGGAGACGGCATCAGGCGGCAGACTAATCAGGCGGCAGACTAATCAGGCGGCAGACTGATCAGGCGGCAGACTAATCAGGCGGCAGACTGATGGACGGCGCAGGACGTCTGCAGTCGGAGCAACACCCAGCAGCGACCACGTACATCTCGCCTTAAATTGTACTGCTCTGAAGGATTCATGTGACGCAAAGCTGACCTTGTCTCCTGACCGTTGATCGGAATAACGACAGTCAGGGTAAACACGGTTTTGGTCTCGATTTGACCAAGCGAACACCTTTGCAATCTCACATCATGGCATTATAACTGCAGCAAACGTTGTCGGCCATCTTCAACAAAGTGAAGTCGGACCACGATCCATCTCCAACAGAGCGATGTCGGACCATGATCCATTTTCAAAATATCAATGTCTGACTATGATCCATCTCCAACAGAGCGCTGTCAGACCACGAGAAATTTTCACTCGTGAAAATTGTCGATGCCCGGCCATCCAGTGCAGATTTAATATCATTCTTGGGGATACAAAAACATGTGTCGGGACTAAATGAAGGTCGAAATAATACGCCCCTTCATTTTAATTAAGACAATGTGCAGTAAAACTTGATTTGGCAAGAACCGAAGTCTGCGGAAAGAACCACGCTAAAAGGAAAAGTTTTCCGCAGCGCGACGAAGCCTCTCCAGTTACTGCTATCTCCTGGATAGGAAGCGGCCGAGGGAAATTCCTCCCCACGGGCCTCCCTTTAGCCAATGACCTCCGACACTCGGAACGGAGGCATCAGTTGAACGCGCCACCGAAGTAGTGAACTTTGTGCATCCTCGGTTACACACACCATTCATGAAAAATAGTTTTGCCAAAGAACTGCACGTGGCCCCGTATTGCCTCGACAAATGCACGTCATGCCGACAACTGTGTTGACTTCCATCTCACAACGAAGCTGTTCCATAACATTCCGTTATTAATCATAACAATTCATCACATTGCTGAAGAACCAGCAGCGCCCGATGCCGAAATGATTGTGCCTATGAAAATAATAGGATTATACTAAAACCAGCCTTGATATAAATAATTACCGCTAAACAACACCACATGGCACTATAATCGTTCGGCAACAGGCTCAGCCATCTTCAAACCGCACAAACCGAAAGTGACCAGCGAAACGACACCCAGAGACCCATCAATCAGCAGCATCCCAGCGCCAAATCCAGTGTCGGGGTCGGCGATAACTCAGTTCGGAGAAATGCTCACTCAGCCCGCGCTGGCCGGCTTGAAGCGCTCCATTTTTCATCGACGCCGACTCGTTTCGTCTGAATGTTCATCAACCGGCCCGGCCGTGCATAACTAATTGCAAAATCAACAAAGTCAGCTATTAAAAAGAAGAGATGGAACTGTCTCCTGTCGTAAATATTCGCCTGAATGGGCGGCCAAATAGAAATTGCCAGAGATCGCGGCATCGAATCCAGCAGCTGAAGCAGCCCGGGCGGAGGCGAAACTTGACTGGGGGCGGGGGGTGGGGGTGAGGAGAAGGAGGAATCTACAACAACAAGAGCAAGCATCAACAAAACGGATGTCGTTCGCAGGCAGATTGTAGTGCAAACATGCGCTTTGGAAGCTGGTGAACTACCTCGTGCACAGCACCGAAAATCATGCTCTTGTGCGCGGCTCTTTGATCGTTGCACTTGGCGTCGGTCTGTGTAACTAGCTAGTATCGGCATGTTTATCCTGAGGGATATTTTATTTCTGCAGCTACCCATTCACGTCATGTCTGTCATGGGCGATATGTTCTCCATTTAGCCAAGCCCTCACGAGCTGGTCATTCTCAAGGGTACTTTCCACATGTAGGCTGCCATTACCGCGACGCCCATTCTCTGGGGATATTTTCGCCATGTAGCTCACCATTACCGCCATACCCATTCTGAAGGGGTGGAGGGAGGCTACTTTTAATGTTCTATCTGCAGAGCACTTCATGTGATGTTTGAAATTCAACTCTCACATGATTGCCCAAGATCGATCATATAATCTAAGCCGGATGCAACTGACATTAACGATTGAAACCCGACCCACGGATCCTGAGCGGATTTCAGTAAGATAAATGTGACCTGACGTGACCTGACCTGATCTATGCGGATCTTACTGGATATGACGATATGGGAAGATATTGGAGAGGATGGGACGGGACAGGACAGGACAGGACCGGACGGGACGGGACGGGACGGGACGGGACCGGACGGGACGGGACGGGACGGGACGGGACGGGGACGGGACGGGACGGGACGGGACGGACGGGACGGGACGGACGGACGGGACGGGACGGGACGGGACGGGACGGGACGGGACGGGACGGGACAGGACGGGACGGGACGGACGGACGGACGGGACGGGACGGGACGGGACGGGACGGGACGGGACGGACGGACGGGACGGGACGGGACGGGACGGGACGGGACGGGACGGGACGGGACGGGACGGGACGGGACGGGACGGGACGGGACGGGACGGGACGGGACGGGACGGGACGGGACTGAACGGGACGGGACGGGACGGGACGGGACGGGACGGGACGGGACGGGACGGGACGGGACGGGACGGGACGGGACGGACGGGACTGAACGTGACGGGACGGGACGGGACGGGACGGGACGGGACGGGATGGGACGGGACTGAACGGGACGGGACGGGACGGGACTGGACGGACGGACGGACGGGATGGGACGGGACGGGACTGGGACGGGACGGGACGGGACGGGACGGGACGGGACGGGACGGGACGGGACTGGACGGGACGGGACGGGACGGGACGGGACGGGACTGAACGTGACGGGACGGGACGGGACGGGACGGGACGGGACGGGACGGGACGGGACGGGACGGGATGGGACGGGACGGGACGGGACGGGACGGGACGGGGCGGGACGGGACGGGACGGGACGGGACGGGACGGGACGGGACGGGACGGGACGGGACGGGACGGGACGGGACGGGACGGGACGGGACGGGACGGGACGGGACGGGACGGGACTGAACGGGGCGGGACGGGACGGGGTTGGAACAGGATGTGATGGGACGGGACCGGACAGAACGAAATGGGGCAAGGTAGTACAACACGGGACAGGATGTCGTGGGACGCAACGGAATTCGGCAAGGGGGCGTGCGGTGCTTGGTGTGTGCAACGGGCTGAAAACGGATTGGTCTATCCGAACATTGGTCGGATCGAGTCGGAACATTGTTCAAGTGCTTCATGATGTCTGCGTGCACGATACGAAACGCTTCTCACCTGTGAAAAAATAATCGTCTCACCTGTGGCAAACAGGCTCCAGACCTGTAGGAAAAACTCGGGAACGCAATGTGTCAAATATCTTGGCTACTATCCTCCGATAATAGCCAAGATACTGAGCCAGCGGTGTACATCTCCTCCCCTGAAACTCGAATTTAATACTAAGCCCGGTGACGTTGGCTGGAGAGAGTTCACCAAAAGTCTGTCCGGTGCCCGCCCTCCAAATTTGGGTGATCCGTTCCGCCTCAGATAATAACCATAACAGTAAATTCGCGTTGCAAATGGGACGATTCACCACGATTGGCTGCATCTAGGCTGACGAATATTCCAATATATCCAAATCCCTGCACGAGCAGGCCCATGGCCATCCATACCCATCCGACATCAGGACACATAAAGTATCTATATGTTTAACTTTATCAATGGAGCAAATGCAATTAAATGAGAACCCACTTGAGGAGGGAAGTTTTTAACTCCTCCCCTGTACCTTGCGACATTGTCGGACGATAGCTATCGCAAGGACATCTTTGAGTATCTGCACGGGGAATCCAGGTGGCTACAGTGTTTTCAGGCGGAGACTTTCGGTTATGCTACGCATGTTCGGGCTCTAATTTCTAGCGTTTCCGTGTAATACGTGTATGATCGTGACGATGGTTTGTACGGCACATTGGTGCACCTGTAACGGAGACTGAAAAACCCTGCTCGGGAGGATCCGAAAATACATTACATTACATTATATTACATTACATTACGAGCAGCTGAGAGAAGTGTACGACCCGAATAAGTACTATGCAGTAGCATAATCACGCTACTAGGGCAATTCAAGTGACGATTCTTCATTACCTCAAACTTCATATGCTTCACAGTGAATGGCAAACCAAGCATAGACTGGCTAGCATGAACAAAAACAGGTATCCAATTATGTTCCACGTATGCAATTCGAACAAAAGCGTGATGCAGCACATGTTTTGCACCCGGATGGAAGCGTCAGCTGATGTCTTGCCCTGACTTGTCACTATGCACAGAATCGTTCTGGACCACATAACATAACCATAGGACCACATGACCCCAGGATCACAGAGACACAGAACTACATAATCACCGGACCACATGTCCACAAGACCAAAGTACCACAGGACCACAGGACCACAAAATTACAGAACCACAAGACCACAACACTACAGGACCACATGACTACATGATCATAAAACCACAGGACTGTAAGACCACATGCACATAAAACCACATATCCATAAGAAGTACAGAACCGCAATACCACAGGATCGCAGGGCTACAAACCCGGAGTGGCGCGGAACCTCCTGGGATTCACCTCGGCACACCACGACCATGGGGGCGATACTGGTCAGGACTTCCTCCACGTCAGGCACCCTCGCCGTCCCGCCCCAGGACGTAGTCCAGTCAGTATCCAGTGATGACTGGCAGATGCGGTACGGGCTGTGAGCTGCTTGTGCCGACGGCGCCGTATCGCGTGCTGGCCACGGTGGGTCGTCTGCCGGCAACGGTGGACCATCTGTCGGCAGCGCTGGACCATCTGCCGGCAGCGCTGGATCACCTGCCGGCAGCGCTAGACCATCTGCCGGCAGCGCTGGATCATCTGCTGGCAGCGGTGGATCATCTGCCGGCAGCGGTGGACCATCTGCCGGCAGCGGTGGATCATCTGCCGGCAGCGGTGGACCATCTGCCGGCAACGGCGGACCATCTGTCGGCAGCGGTGGATCATCTGCCGGCAGCGATGGACCATCTGCCGGCAGCGGTGGATCATCTGCCGACAGCGCTGGACCATCTGCCGACAGCGGTGGACCATCTGCCATCAATGGTGGACATCTGCCGACAGCGCTGGATCATCTGCTGGCAGCGGTGGACCATCTGCCGGCAGCGGTGGACCATCTGCCGGCAGCGGTGGACCATCTGCCGGCAGCGGTGGACCATCTGCCGGCAGCGGTGGACCATCTGCCGGCAGCGGTGGACCATCTGCCGGCAGCGGTGGATCATCTGCCGGCAGCGGTGGACCATCTGCCGGCAGCGA